>OY978446.1:18974234-20174234 GCA_963854805.1 Plagodis dolabraria | reverse complement strand
ACGAACAACTTCACAACAGCCGGAGTCTAGTTGTAAATATAACGCGAGTCCTAGCCAGTTCCTAATAAGTTAATATGGATAAAACTCGCGATAAATTTCAAAGTTAAATCTAGCCTATGCCCAGCATTTTAAGACTGGATTAACCAATTATGATAGGAGACTTAAGAGTCACAGTGTCCGATATAACTACAAGTATTGTTTAATTACTTGAAAAGGAAAGTGACCGCACCATAACCTATTATTCCTGTTTTAAAGTTTTTTCGTCTACATGATTTACTAACCGCATCTTATTTCAACATTAACGTCTTCTGGGTGTGTTCCTTATTTTTTTTTTTGGTAGATAGATGAGGTTGATTGTGGGATAAAAAATTGTGTATATAAAATTTTGTATATATTACAGACCTACAGAAAATAATATATTTTTGGTTGTCAGTAATCAAAAAAACCCTTTAGTTGTATTTGTGAGATTTGTTTCTCCATGGTGTTTAAGGAATTTGAAATTTTTCATTAGGATACATAGCTTTTGAGATATGATGAGGTCAAATGTGGGTTACATTTGAACTTGACGTAACAGTTCGTGACTGTAAATATGTACTTACACTTGGTCCTTGGCCGACGCTAAGCATCGCGTCTAGACATTGTATTGTGGGTGGTACGTCTAGCTAGGCGGCCATGATTATATTATCATTATAATGAATACTATGTTAATTATAAATAATTTTTGATATTTGGTGAAGTAGCGTCTACTGAAGTAGCGTTTATTTAACAAAAGAAAAAAGTAGTCACCATGGCTTTTTGTTACCAATTTTAAGTTTGTACTAGTCCATTTAGGCTTTGGAAAATAATTATCCAGTTTATTTTATGAGAAAATCCTAATCGATAAGTACCTATGTTAATACCTACAGTGTCTAGTGTTTTATTTAGTTCAAAATATGTGGACAATAAGGTTACAACATTTTAAAAATATACATTCTCTTTAAAGCGATTCAGCATAAATACAGCTTTTTTACCAATAATAAAAAAATACTAAATTTTGTTTTCTTCCATAAATTCGAGTCTTATTTTTACAAATATAAATAAAGGCCATGATGGAGGTTAACAAACATTGGTTTGAATTATCTGTTGAGACAATTTAGGCCTTTCTGCAGAGAAATAATGCTTTCGTATGAAACATACAACTTTTCACCTCTACCAGTGAGAAAAATATCAGCAACAAAAATAAGTGACTTATTTGGGAACAAAGATCCCTGCTTTGATTGTTTTCTGAGGAAAAAAAAATTCAATATTATGTTGTGTTGTGGTTGTGATATCAATAAACAGAAACAAATTTCAGAAAATATCGCCAATTCTTCGCAATGCGACGACGCGAAGTAGAAATTGTTTCAAAATAAGTCACGCATGAACGTATCCAGCGTTATTTTTTTTTTATATAAATAAAGGCATACCAGCGGTATGCCTTTATTTATATCTTCACCTTGAGAAAACGGCCATTTTTTTTTAAATGTAATGTAATTTTATGTAATTACAATTGAAATGCCTTGCCACCATACTGTGAAGCTCAAGCGCACAGGATTTGAACCTTAGCCTGTTGTAAGTGCATCACACCACGATGCCAATGATGATTACGATATTCGCACCAGACACGGTGATTAGAGTACAAAACTTAAATGTTCTTTGTTTCGATGCCATAAACGACCCCCCTAATCGATTGGACAGAGATGAACATAGAAAGAAATCTCAGTCTCACTTTAATGAAGGGTGACTCGAACTCGGTGCCCAGGGTCCTTACTGTCTAACTAGAAAGGAAAATTAAATTTGAAATGGGAATTCCTTAAGGGGGCGTCCATAAATTACGTGAGATGATTTAGGGGGGGAGGGGGTCGAGTCAAATCTCATATAATCTCACGTTAGGGAGAGGGAGGGTCTCGACAAATATCACGCAATTTATGTTCTGACTGAAACAAAAAAAATATACTATTTTGGTCCATTCAATCCAAATTGTATGTACATGCTTTGCATCTGTCACAAGAGCTGCAAAGCACAGGCGAGCCTCCCACATTGCACCAGCTAAACAAGCGCGTATGCTCCACAAAATGCGACCATCTCGGATTGTCACAAGACGAGCTAATGAGTTACTGTGCGCAAGCGTCAACGGCTTGGGAGTGGCTAGATCAGAACGAAGTCAAAGGAGCAGATGATTTTACTAAAAATACTTAATATGGACATGTTGGTTCCAATAATCTCTCTTGAGACCGCGCATAATTCTCCATGGACTGAATTAGAGTAGACATTCTTCTCTTTTTATCACAGTAGTCATGATTTAAGTATTCTATTGTTAAATTTTTATTACATTTATAACTCTCAGCAATATTGATTACTAGTCTTAACTAGGCTTAAATAAAAACACGAAGCAAATTATTTTTTTTCTTTCTACAATAACAACCGAACGCGTTTACGTAAGAAACCCACATTCTGAAAAATCACACGTGAGATTGGGGGATGGGGGAGGGGGTTGAACAAAATCTCACGACATCTCACCAACGGGGGAGGGAGGGACAGAAATTTTAAAAAAACACCTCTCGTAATTTATGGACGCCCCCTAATGGACTCTGTCTTCAAAGGAAATGTCAAAATAATTTACATCTCCATTTTAGTAACACAATAAGGCCTCAGTACGCCATCTTACGAGAAATCGGCAACATGAAACTCCTTTACTAGCGTGTCTCCGATAAGAATGTCACCCGCTCCATTTCAATACCATTAGACTTGATTCCCACCGAAGTGGCAGCAGCCGGCAACGGCAGCGGTCGACCCTGTCAAACGATTTTCGACTGTCTCCATCTCTATAGTATATAGCATGAAAGATTGACGAGGATGGGCCCCGGGCGAATTTACTCGCGCCGCGCTACATCTGCAAGTCTTTCGAGCTATACTATACATTGTAGTGATAGAGACGTAATAGAAAACTATTAGGTTTCTCCGTAAAACAGCCCGGCGCGGCGCTGCGTTCCACTTCAATGTCAATTGACGCTTCGAGTAAAAATAAAATCGCCCTCTATGCCATAAACAACCTCCGTTATCATTTGGACATTGATAAACATAGGGCTATGTCTCACCTTGACGTAGGGGCACTCGAACTCGGTGACCAGCACGCCATCTCGCGAGAACACGGCAACATGGAACTTGTTTCCGTGCGAGTCACCGATGAGCACGTCACCCGCATCGGACACATCGATTCCGTTCGGGAAGTTAGTTACATTCTCGCATCCAATTCGGCGTAGAAAATGCCCCTCGTCATCGAACACGACCACGCAGTGACCTTTGAAGTCACAAACGTAGAACTCTTTGCCTGAAATAAAAATAATTTGTTATTTACGGAAAATCAGCCCAGAGCACTATCGTCTTGTCTTCAGAGGTAGGCTTATTTATTTATAGCTGTTTTCTTCCTTGGACAACTATCAGTTGATACTGAGTGATGATGTGGTCGAAGATGTTATTCAGGCTAACTGAATTTACTGGCTTTCAAGGACAGCTGAACAGCTGACGGAAAAGTCTTGGCGACAACTTTTCTACTTGAGGGTCTACTAGACAGGTCGACTGCCATCCTAAGACAACAACTGACGGTTTATAGTACATTACTGCAGCGGCCAGCAAAGGAGGCATTGATGGATGAACGTGTAAATGTGGGCCGACGCGAAACCGAGGCACACATACGTAAGTCCATCAATGCCTAGTTGTGGCCAAGGCTTGTATAGTGCTTTTCTTAAATAATGCGCGGAAATTAAAACAAAGTAGTACCTAGGCAGATTTTTTATTTGAAGATACAGTTGTTAAATGTACAATTTTCAATAAACAGCGTTCTATTTGCAAGCCAGATCGAAATTTAAATAAAACCTTTGATAAGTTACCTCCTTGGTTGCCATGCTTCGAAGTAAAAGATCGTTCCATTTTTAAATTACACGACAGATATGAGTTTACTACGCAATTTATTTGGCCGCTAGACACGACAGATATAGATTTTCATACATTTTTTGCCGGCCGCTGCGCGCATGTATTTGGCCAGGCCAGTACAGCAATTTCGATTTATCTCGAAGAAGGTTGTCAAAATAATGCTTACATTTTCAAGCATGTTTGAAAAAAAGTATATATCAGAACCTCTGAAGCACGAAAGCGTTCAGTAGTAATGCCACTAGTGACCACCCAACCAAGTCATGACGGTAGCGGACGTTGCTTAACCTAGTTGATTGGTTATGAAGTAAGGAGTACTACAAAATTTTGGTTACAAAACTTGGTTGGCAATAGGTTCACTTCCTTATGCATACGACCTAAAAGCTTCTTGCAATATGTGTATTTAGACGTCTGCCTACCCCTTTTGGGACATAAGGATGATGAAATGTCTGATGATGTCAACAGCTACTTGTAAGGATGGTGGCAGTCAAAGCTCTTGACAATACTTCAACACAAAAACATCCGTGATGTTTCTGGTATTGAGGATGATCGTGGGCGACAGTTATCACTTACCACCAGATGAAACGCTTGCTCATTTGTCCTTGTACCAATATAAAAAGACACTTACTACATATAATTTTTGAGGCTCTAACTCACCACTAATAGCGATATCCGAAGGCTCCCTCATGCACTCGCTGCAGTCAAACCAGCTCATGAGGTCTCCTTCTTCGGACAATATGAAGACAGTCGGGGTGACGCTGTCGACGGCGACAATTAGGCCTTCAGCAGTCACTGCCAATCCGGCGACAATATCAATGAAGCGCACCTGAAAAACGTCATTTAGTTCAGTATCTGAGTACAGCAGAAAGTTTTATCCCTATTTAACTTGTTAGCCAACTTGTTGACTTGCTTATTCATGTTTTATGTCTTTCCATCATTACTTGTGCCCAAGCCGTCCTAATCAGGGTATATAACCAATATAACCATAGTCCATATCCCATTTTGACGTTGCAATCGAATAAACTCACTTCTTCCTACTACTGCATAAGTAGGTACCTATTTTTGAAATGAAATTCTAGTGAGTTTCACACATTTAAATATTATAAATGAAACTGGCAAAAACACTCACGTTGAGTTGGTGCCCGTCGGGAACTCGCAGACGCAGCTGCGCACTCGCCCTGACGATGAGCATATGATATGCTCAAAACCCGGGTCGATGTATTCGATCCCCAACGTGAGTGTTTTTGCCGGTTTAATTTATAATATTCAAATAGGCACCTATTGTTAGTGAGAAAGTTTATATGTATGCATTTGTAGGGACACATGCTACGTGAGCGCAATTTGATGATATTGCAAAAGTAGCCTCATGCGCTCAGTTGCCCCCTCACGTTTGTACCGAGCGTCCGTACTTCAGCCCACCTTATTAGTATAACCTTTTGTAACTAAATTTGTGTAATTCTGACGGATAATAATTAATGGTGATCACCGAAATGTAGAAATTTTATTTACCCATCCCAGTAGACAGCCAAGAACACGCATATGGAAGAAATGAGGGCGCACATATAAACCTTCATAGGTGACGTGCGCCACGATTGCAGATAACCATTTCACGATACCTTACAGTGGTGACCCCGACGTGATTATTGGACAATAGTACGAGTGAAACAGAAAGTGAGTGTTTAATTTACTGTCACCCTGATCCCTGGACATATTACCTTCTGTGGACATTATTAGGAAAAATAATTAAATAGTATAAATCAATAAACTGTAAAGTGGTGACCCCGACGTGATCTTACTACTTCACAATACCTTACACATTTGTTTAATCGCATTCTGGTCGGCTGAACGGATTTGGATGAAATAATTACACAGATTTTAAAGCCCTACAATCATACATTACAAGTTAAATTTAGTCTCGATTTACGAGTTATAGTTTGTAGATAAATATGCAGACAGAAGTCAATTTCAAATATAGGCAGACCGCTTTAACGAGTCCTCGCACCGGGGTGCTTGGGTAGAACTGTAAAGGGGACCGAGAGCGGTACCGGCGGGCGCGCGGAACGTGGTACACAAGAGAGGACATGTATATTGAATAGTTCTTAAGATATGTTATGTCATTGTGATTATTTATCAGGAAATTAATTGATGATTATAAAGAATTAGAAGGAACTACGAACTATGGTAACTCAATCATTTATGACCGTATCAATATCACTGGAACTCAATTCTTCACTTTCGAAGCAGCCATCAACAGAATCGTTAGAGCCATAATAAAATCAACAACATCATGTTAAATTCCGTTGTATTTGCAGTATTCGTCCTCGATTTTAATGACGTGGTTATTAACACAGTGCTCTCACTTCTCTATGGAATATACAGCAAATACTTCCTGTAGTGTATTCTATTAATTCCCCACATGATACACTGTTAATTGATTGTCTGTTAATAGTACGTCTATATTAACGTAACACAGTCCTTTTCATTTAATACATTTTATATGGCAAATAATCCAATATTTTTCCTAATTTTGGTCTCATGATAGAAAACCTCCTTCAACATTTTTGAGAATGCGTCCCTGTACCCTGTGGGAGGTCTCATTAAAATGGTCTGCACATAGTAAAGAAGAGTGTAATAGAATTAGAGAAAGGATTCGAAAGGCCCTAAAATCTTTTTCAATATATTAGTACACACGTCCACTAATGAAAGCACGCCCCATCACATATTTTGAGTGTAGTTAGAAGTACTACTTTTACTTTTGAAGCGCTCGTAGCCAAGTTTGCTTAACCATTCTGAATCGATCAGCAAAGTTAAGCAACGTCCGCCGCGGTCATGAGTTGGATGGGTGACCGCTGGTTGGGCATTACTACTGAGCGCTTCCGTGCTTCGGAGGGCACGTTAAGCCGTCGGTCCCGGTTGTTGTCTTAGGATAGCAGTCGTTACAGCATGGTGGTAGGGCACTTTGCAAATGCCCGCCTGGCTAGCTACCACCCTCAAGTTGAAAATCTGTCGCCAAGCACCTAACGGTGTGTTCCGGCAGCTGTCCTTGAGAGCCAGTAACTCTAGGTTAGTCTGAACAACATCTTCGACCACATCATCACTTACCATCAGGTGAGATAGTGGTCAAAGGCTAACCTATCAGGCATAAAAAAAAAAAAAAAAAAAAAAAAAAAAAAAAAAAAAAAAAACTATGTTTTACTGTATGTACCATCAGCATTAAGATGTCGTGTACTTTGTACAAGGCCTCCCCGTATACACACGCATCAATACTGTGGAGATCCGCGCTTCGTCATTGAACAGGTCTACACATACAGCCTGGCAGAGACACTGAGATCTATCCATAAATAACAAAACTGATCATTTTAAAAAATACATACAGCAATTTTCTTCAGGAAATGACCATTCTTTGTGAATATCTGCATGCGCGAGCGTTCGTTCCCGCGGTCGCAGACCACAAACTTGCCAGTGGCGCGAACAACAGCCACTTTCCGCGGGTACCACAGCTGCCCTTCCTCCTTGCCGGCCACTCCGAAGTTGAACTTGTGAGTGCCGGACTTGTCGAATACCTGAACAAATAATAAAAATTATGTAGGGAATTGACAATCTGAGTCATAACTAGTGTTATGTTTACACCGTAGTATAATAACTAATGGTAGGGCCATCTGGTATTATACTATGGTGTATTGTAAATAAATCTACGGTATTTTAACATTGTAATTTTTGTATTAACGCCTGCTATCCTAATTGGACAAAATTAGGTACAATCAAATTAAAATTTCTATCCACGAGCGGGATTCGAACTTGCGGCCATCTGTCGCTCGAACCGGGACATGCTCTGCTAAATACCAAGTTCTGCCTGTTGTCATTTTGTAACATGAGAAGATACTGTAGTATCTTTGGAATTTTATTCCTATACTTCCGCGGATTAAATATAGTTGACCGGATCTTCGACCAATGCAAGCCGCCAATAAATTCGTTTGATTATTGTATCTACGTAGGGGTCAAAGTAGTTCGCGGTATAAAAGAATTAGAAAGATACAGGATTTTATTCGTATACCTAGGAGTAATTGATGACTCAAGTGTAAATACAAGTTTCGGCTATATCTGGGCTGACTTAAATCATGAAGAAAATGTCAAGAATGAATTGAGTCACTTGCTATCATGAAAGTCCTCACCGAAAGAGATCTCATCTGTTAATGGGGACTTTTTCCCTGAGTAAACCATGATTTGCAAATGACATGGCATGTATTCAAGCAAGACAGAGAGTCAATTGAAGACGATGACCGCCGAGAGGTCAGCCGATTGAAGCCACCTGTTCTTGAAGGTGCTTGCTTCAACAGAAGCAATTAGCAGAATTGGTTGGTCATCTATTAAAATTTTAACACTACAATAGCCGAGAATGCTTCTCCGCTTCAAAAGCAACCGCGCGTCGAGTGCTTGCGGGAGTTTTTAGAATAGCGAAAACTGAGGTCAGTTTATGAAGCAAATTGTTACTGAGGACGAAACGTGGGTTCATCACTGAGCCTTACTCATAAATTAGAGATAAATGACGTAGACTGCTTGATAAAACGTCTTTTTCTTCATAACTAAAATAACTCAGCTCTAGCAAGCTATTACCTTATTCTACTCAATTCAATACAAATCATTTATTGCGAATACACTTAAAACTTAAAAAGTAGTCACACTCTATGCGGCCTTTACATGAGACATGCAACATTAAGTACTATAAAAAAGTATTAGAGTGTTTACATAATATACTCAACTACCAAGTAAGCACACGCTTGTGTTTTAGTTATCATGAAAAGATTAGCCCTTTTCATATATTGTTTAATTAAATGGCTTATCTATTCTAATACAACATTTTTTTTTTAATCCTTATAATGACACCATCATTGTGAAAACTATATAAATTGATCCACGTTGAAGTAATGCAAAATATATTACGAAAAAGCAATGAGTACAGCTTCGCAAGCGCCTTTAAACATTCCAGAAACCGGTTATTCTTATCAGACGTTGTATTGAACATGTTTTCGCAAGGAAAATTATTTTTACCAAAACTATCAAGTAAGTACCTACTTATTACTTTGCCAGAAAAGGCCGCTATCATGTTGGTATGTTGGGCTGAGAAAAAGCAGTGGCTCGACAACAGAACTTGAATAATTTACCGGGTGGTACGCAATATTGAAATTTTAATACTGTATGCTTCTTTTGGATTCCAGGTAATGATAGCCGCCACCACTACCAACGCGCCATCAGTTGCGTTATCGTTTCTACTTTGGAATCTTAGGCGGAGCAATAATATAATTGATGTCTCAGGAACAGGTGTAATAAAATCAATATCAGTTATTTTAAAGCATAAAAAAAATATCTACATACACACAGGCGGTAAAAAAATTTACCATAAGAATGGGTGAATGCAATTTTTATTGGAACCTGTTTGGCACAAACCGGATCTATTTTTTTCTTTTGTCCATGGAGCAGACAACAGTTCTTTGTGAAAACTAGCCCCGAGTCCCTGAGAAAGTGATACTTCAGATCAAACCAGTACAATACAATGCGATATTTTCTCAATTCATAGAACAGGTTTACTTAAATAGTTCCTTAACATGTAATATAACTCACCGTGATGCGATGATTGTTCGTATCGGCGACTATAATATCTTCATCGTTTCCGAGACAAAAACCATGCGGCGAGTTGAATTGTCCCTTGCCGCCACCGAGTTGGCCGAATTTGAATCTTATATGCATCGGCGTGGCTTTGGTGGCACGCACTAAAGGCGCTGGGGGTGCGACTAGAGCAGCCTCCTCAGCAGGAGTAAGCAAGGGCCTTCCTGGAGACACGCCACGAGGACCTACACCACCCATGCCACCAACACCACCTACTCCACCAAAACCGTTCACCTCTGAAACAAAATACAATCTTAGTAACACGTTCTCTGTTAAAATAGAATTTGGTTCACTTCCTATCCTTACCAGTATTCAGTCCAAGTTTGGCAAGAGCTTGCAAATTGTTATAAGCTTGAGGCGAGTTGAGGTCGCCGGCGAGAAGCTCAGCGAGCGTGAATGACGGGGCCGGAGACGCGTGCGGCGGCGGAGGCACGTCTTTCTCGGCGATGCTAGCCAGTTGCTGCAAATTGTATTCTACCATAGAGGGTAGGGCAGGGACACCACCCACGCCGGGCACGGGGCCCACTCCGGGCACGTTGTTCAGGTTTACTCCACCGGGCATCACGCCTGCATTTCCAACGCCTACGCCTCCAACTCCCAGAGCCTGCACGCCGGGCACGCCCACCATGCCACCCACTCCGGAAACACCAGTCACGCGGCGTACTCCTGCCATAGGAAAATCGTCGAAAACCGGCGCATTAGTTACGGACACAGCCGGAGAATGAGAGTTGGAGACAACGGAAACTATGGCAGAAGATTCACTGGCGCGTTTTCTCTCTTCGGCACGAGTTGCTTCGGTGCGGAACGTACCGAAAGTTTCCTCGGTAATAGCGTCGAATTTATCCAATTTGCTTATAAACTCCACCGAGTAATCGACGTCGAATTCCGGCGCGCCTTCGAGAAGGCGAGCAAATTGCGATGCGACGGTTTTCTTTAACATAACGATTTCGGTTCCATCGCCGCGGCGAAGCAATCTAGCTGCAAATTTACAAGCGCAATCGATGCGTTGGACTGTTTTATCAACGCGATCAAATAGATCCATTACTTTTAGCTCTCTCTCCTTGTGAAGACGTTCGAGTTCTTCGAGTGCTTTCTCACGACGTCTCTCGAGTGCCGCCTTATATGCGTGAAAAGCCTCATTGACAACGCTTTCTGCCTCGTCACGTTGGCGTTGCAGATCTCCGAGTGCGTCGTCGAGTCTGGCAGATGCGCTGCCAGCCGTAGCTGCGCGAGCGTTAGCTTCCACAATAAAGTTACGAAGTTCGCCCCGAAGAGTCGGCTCAGCATCGACAATGCGCTCACAACGATGTTCGCCAACTTTGTGGTCCACTGTCAGGCATTCCGTGCAAGCACCCACCTCGCACTCGCAGCAGTAGAACTTCAGGCTCTCCCCCGCGTGGCGAGTGCAGAAAATCGGCTTGTGTACGGCAGCTTTGTCCTTGGATGACCGCAAAGCATCGAAAGGTACAACTCGATGGTTTTCAAAGCATCTCATGAACTCATGAGCTGAGTTGCAGTTGGAGCACAGGAAATGGGAGCAATCGGTGCATCGTGCGACAGCGGGCTCCTTGCTTTTGCAGCATGTGCAGACAACAGACTGGTCCATAGAGGACACATCCAGAATATTAGTAATCACATAGTCTGAGGGTAGTGACGCTGCTCCTCCTCCAGGTATCTAGGGAAAAAATAATGCATACAGCAAAACTTGACAATTTCCAGTCAGTTACTAGAGCCATTAACTAAGCTAGATAAAATTTTAATAAAAACCTTGGTTTCTTGTTTGCAGATAGGGCATTCCACAGCTAAATCAAATTTCAGAGAATCTCCAGCTTCATTCACCATCAGCTTGTCAATGCAGGCTTCACAGAAGACATGAAGGCAAGACAACACTCGTGGACTGCACAATTTATTACTGTAGACACAAAAAAGTGTTTGCATGCATAACATTCTATCATCAGTTTTCAGTGCAGTTCAATGACAGATTTTAATTATATGTACACCTATGTAACGCACAATGTGTATGTCTCCAGCTTACTCAATTGAAATTTCTTAATTCTGAATATGCCAATATTTAGAGCAGATTTAGTGCAATTATGAATACCAACTCAAAATTTAGGTGCCAAATAAACTTCGATGCTACACATGATTATAAGTGTGTTAGCTGGCGTTATGGTCTCCAGCTGACACATGCTGTATATACGAAACGGCTAAAGGTGTGATTATATACTATAGCCAGGGATTTAGCGCATAATTTGTGCCAGTGGCACAAAAAAATTGAAACACCTTACTTGAAAACTGTAGTAGTAATGACCCGATTACAACGTGTAAGCTGGGGACCACGTGTCTACAGCTGCTCATCTGTATCTTCTGAACGAATGGGCCTACGACTTTGTTTAATATGTCAAAACTTAGCGCCAAATTTGTGCCATCGGCACTAAAATTTTCAAGTCTGTGGCTATTAAGGTTTTGGAGCTACAAGCTCAAATAAACGTGTAAGCTGGAGACACATGTCCCCAGCTAGCACATGCTGTACAGCTCAAACGGGAAAGGCTAGACTACTGTTTAATATCTTAAAATGTTGGGTAGAATTTGTGCCATCGGCACCAACATTTTCAAAACAATGGGCCTCATAGTTTTTGCGTAACAAGCAAAAACATTTCTTCCCGCCTAAATATTTAAATATTTCGTTAAAAATGTTACTGTACGCGGCGTTGCCGTCCCGTTCGCTGTAACTGCAATCTGTTTTGAACCTTATTTCTATAGCGTTTGAACTTACTTTTTGCTTTCACGTTAAGGATATGTGGAAGAAGTTACAAAGAAACAGTAAATGTATAGACTAGGAGAAGGTGTTGTGTAGTTTGACAACCATAAATAATGCCAATATTTACAAGATATATTGGTAGGTATTTTTTCTCTCAGAATGTTGACGTATTTACTAGATCTTTATTACATCCTCTTTGTTTGACCGAGATATTGGTTTCTAATCTAATCCTACACTACATCTATCAGTGATAACTGGTTACGAATATACTGTATATAATAATATTTAATTTGAAAAAAAAGAAAATTGGTAAAAAGATAATTGTTCGTAATTCTGTTATGGAAAACCAACTAACATTAAGTGATATATAAAAGTTCTTAGTTTGTTTGCAAACGTCCAAATTGGTATAGCATTTACAAATCATGATCTAGAAAGACAGTAGTTCTGCAATCGCAACCAAAATAACAGGCCACATTTGAAATGATTGTATATGTATCACGCACACAGTATGCGAAGCTACTATTATCAGCTACGGCATTATACTTTGGGGAAATAGCGTATATGCTACAGATATATTTATCATCAAAAAAAAAGTGCATTCGTATTCTAGGAAATATAAAGCTTCCCGACAAAACCGTAGAAAAGTGCCATAGGCCCTACTTTATCAGTTTCAAAATATTAACACTGACATCCCTATACATATTTGAAAATTGTAAGTTTGTAATAAAATATCCTCAACATTTTACAAAGATATCACATGAGAGAAACTACCCAATATGGGCTAATTATCAACATAATCTGATTGTGTCTACCTCTAGACTAAAAATGCACAGTACAAGACCAAACGCAATGGCAGCTTAAACATATAATAAATTACCGGTTAAAATAAAAAGTATAAGATAACGTTCACAAATTTCTCAAAGTTCTAAAAAATATACTTCTCCAAAAGTGCTACTATACTCTTGAAGAATTTTTTCAGGATCCTTCGATTATAGAATAGATCGTCCCACTCCTCTATATGTTGCTATACCTTATCAGGGCCATTATGTATAATTCCACCTAATTTTGGTTTGTATAAAGTAACTCATGTAAACTGCATATTAATGTACATAATGATTGCAATAAATGATTGAGTATTGTTTTTTATAAGCGGAGTGCATCACTGATGGTAAAGACGTGATACCAGTAATTAAAAGCTTTGTCCGGGTTTTACCCGGATTATTTGTAAACCCCTACTGGACGCCTCCCGGACACCCTCTTAACTAGGACAAATCCGGGGAATCCCGGACGGATGGCAGCCCTACGTATGCCGCATGCCGTAACAGAACAGGTACTTACCAAACGACGGCGTTGCTGTGGTAAATGAATAATGATACGGAATGTGTAAGGGAAGTAAATAATGTTGTTTAAAAAAAATCGTAGGTATTAATCCCCCACAAGACTATATTTTTTTCTCTCGTAATTTTGTTATTTATGAGTACCTACTAACTGTGCCGAGCTAACTATAAACAACGCATGTGAAATTTTTTGTGAAATTGAAATGTATACATATTCGGAATTTAAGGAACGAGATCTATTTGAATCAATTACCCAATTTTTTTTACCTAAAGTGCAATATATTCATATTTCTTCTAAGGAGAAACAACGCATTGCTCTATGCGTTAAACATTTCTACCAAAGATCCTAAGCATAAGCAGCGTAAGAGCAGATGTGATTTAATCTTTGGGATTATTCGATTCGTTTTCAAAGGCTGAATAAGCATAGGAACTTTATATCCACGTAGAATGTTTATGACTAGTATTCAATAGAAGAATTGTTTTCGAATACTACAAATAAAAACGCAATGTTACATACTGATTTAGTATCAATTCAATCAAAACATCAAATCAATTAGTCATCCTTAGTATATCTAACGCAATTACAGTACATTATGAATTATGAATTATGATACATATTTATAATACAATCTAGTAGGATATCGATTGTGGCATGAAGAGTGCTGCCGGGCTAAGAGTAATCTTAATCCGAGTAATCTCATTTCGAGTTTCAAGGTGGATCCACGGTGCAACGTTGATCGAAAGCAAAATGGTAAGTTCAGTTCTCTTTTATTTACTAATCAAGACCAGGGCACAGATTACCTACTAATAGATCTAACTCTGTCCTTTCAAAGAGAAAAAATACCTACAAATTTAATCGCTACCACTATCAGATCAGTAAACGCAAATACGTGTCTAATGCGCTAGACTTAGCGTTACTTTCGCTATGTACAGCCCGCGATGATAGCAGCATTCACCATTGACCATCATATGACTGATGCGCTTTCTTAGGGCTGACTTACTGAATCAAAAATAAAAGATTAATAAAGCAGCCGCAAGCAAGAGACGCGCGGACGTGCAGCAAATGTATCGCTATATCATATATATTTTTTGTAATTAAGCCATAGAACATAATAATAATACGTTAAGCATATATTTCTTCTAGTAAAAACATTGGTCAAAATTTTAGGTGTCATGTGTCGCTATAGTTACAACTTTCCGCTTTGATTTCTGGTCTGTGTGTGTGGACTGTGTGGTTTCTAATGTGTGTGTTGTACACACTTTTTCTCGTTTGGTGGACAGACACAAAAAGCGGGTTAACAGGACAACAAAATACCGAATTTGTAAAGGAAATAAGAATCGCACTAACAGAAGAAGAGAAAACCGATTTATCCAGTAAAACAGGAAACGAGTTAACAGAAGGACATAATATTAATTTATCAAGCTTAACAGGAGAATAAAAACTCCGTCTTACCGCCGGAAATAAGATACAGCAAATTAAATTATATAAACATAATACTGACCAAAATCCTAGCACTAGTAAAGGCTGCAATATATCTGGAAATCAGTTCGAAGAAGCAAAGAAAGAAGAAACGTTTCAAAATAGGCAATTTAAAAAAGATAAAAGCTTTCATTATAATATCCATACAATATCATGACATGCAAACACAAATGCACTATTAAAATAATTGATGACATTTAATACGTTCCTTTTCAATACGTCGGATTTTCAAAACTCAGAATATCTAAGTAGTTTCATTTCAGAACGAAAACTGAAAAACCCCTATTGCAACGATGGGAAGATAGTTTTCGAAACCAGTAACGTTTTAAAACGACCACTCGTCAATAGTGACGGCTTCAATAACTTTGAAATCCGGAAAGCATGCATAGTATAAAATATTTGTCAGATTATATTTAAACCTTCATGCTCCTAGCCTATGTCTCAACGGCGTTTATTTTGTATGAAAGCGATAATAGTTTCCAAGCCTATAGAAATAAGGTTGAAGACAGATTGTAGCTACAGTCATCGGAAAGGCAACGCCGCGTACAGTAACGTTTTCAACGAAATATTTAAATAATTAGGCGGGAAGAAATGTTTTTGCTTATTACGCAAAAACTATGAGGCCCATTGTTTTGAAAATTTTGGTGCCGATGGCACAAATTCTACCCAACATTTTAAGATATTAAACAGTAGTCTAGCCTTTCCCGTTTGAGCTGTACAGCATGTGCTAGCTGGGGACATGTGTCTCCAGCTTACACGTTTATTTGAGCTTGTAGCTCCAAAACCTTAATAGCCACAGACTTGAAAATTTTAGTGCCGATGGCACAAATTTGGCGCAAAATTTTGACATATTAAACAAAGTCGTAGGCCCATTCGTTCAGAAGATACAGATGAGCAGCTGTAGACACGTGGTCCCCAGCTTACACGTTGTAATCGGGTCATTACTACTACAGTTTTCAAGTAAGGTGTTTCAATTTTTTTGTGCCACTGGCACAAATTATGCGCTAAATCCCTGGCTATAGTATATAATCACACCTTTAGCCGTTTCGTATATACAGCATGTGTCAGCTGGAGACCATAACGCCAGCTAACACACTTATAATCACGTGTAGCATCGAAGTTTATTTGGCACCTAAATTTTGAGTTGGTATTCATAATTGCACTAAATCTGCTCTAAATATTGGCATATTCAGAATTAAGAAATTTCAATTGAGTAAGCTGGAGACATACACATTACTCCCTTACTAATAATTATTTTAAAACTTCATCAAACATAATTTAGTGCTATGCTCAGTTTTTTTTTTTTGTGCACAGCACAATATGTTTGATAGAGCTATATCACAGTTTTTAAACAGGTTACAGATGAAGAAATATTTTAAAAAATAAGATGCACATCTAGCATTTAATTATAACTACTAGGTGTTCAATTAGTATTTTACTTACTCGCAAATATTACAATTCTGGTCTTGTTTTCCATTATCAGTGGACTCCAAAGAACCCTCATCAAGACTAACTAGCCCATCCCCAAATAGCTCCCCGTTCATTTCCTCCATTTTTGCTTATAATTACTTGGTGTATACGTAAATCCCTGACTGTGCACAACGAGAATCTGAAAATAAAAAGTAGAGTTACTTAATGCTCAAATTTTCAATATTTAAGTACAAGGGGAGTAAGAAGTATCCTCAGAATCAGAACGTTTTTGTTAGTAATGATGGTAGTTTTTGACTATGGGTGTTCTTATGACATTACATGGTGAACTGGCGAATTTATTTATTGTCACCATAGAAAATGTCAGCACATCACATCATTAGTTTTTTAACGATCTTGCTTCGGGTGTAAAAATGTCTGACGCTAAGATTTTTACCAAAATCGAGCAACATGATATTATTTAATTCCTGATGAAAAAAGGAAACAAATAAATGTTCCTTAATCACATTAACAAATCAAATTGTCATTGATGCCTATAGATGATGGCCAGGGAGCAAAATGTCAATTAAGCACCTGTCTAAAATGAATAAAGTCTAAACATTATTAAGCCAAACAGGTAGAGTCTCTTTTGTTTGATGTCTACATTGCAAAACGTCAACGCGAGACAGATAGACAGAGAGATCAATCTTATTACACTCCTTCGTTTTTAGTTCAAAAATACAAACTTCACTATTTTTGGAGCAGTTGTGTAGAAGTAGTAATTATTTTGGTTTTAAGTCCTGCAGGTCTAGTAGACAATCCTGCAGGTCCTACAGATAATTTAAAGTTTTCAGCATTTTTGAAGCAGCCATTGCACTGTTTAGAAGTTTTACTTAAAAGTCAATATAAAAAGTAGTCAGTTTTGCTTCATGGACGATTTTATTTATTGTCAATGTGATCAAGAAGCAAAAAAACATCCAGGAAGAGATGGTGGACAATGATTACGCTCCCTCATTGTCTGCCATACAAAACTGGTCAAGTGAATTGGAAACCATTTAAAAGTGGTCCTGTATCTGCGGCCATACAAGAAAACGTCAAAAAGGTTCAAGATTGTACTCAAAGATGTTTGAATTACAATAAGTAAATTTATTAGCAGAGACAACCAAGCTATCCGTGGGTTTCATACATTCAAGACTTTTTGAACCTCTCAAAAATCAGTGCTTGATGAGTGCCACAAATGCTTTCACCACTGCAGCAAATGGATATAGATTGTGAGTTTACACCAGTCACTTTTCCCCTCTTTTTTGTAATCTGCAATCGGCTCTCTAGCCATGATCAGATGTGGTCCAGGATTTAAAGTGTGGGTCTCATTCCATTGACTAGTGTTCAGTAACTTCTTTGCTAGTTCATTTATGTGGTTGTTGAGTCTTTCTTTATACTTCCTACTATGGCAGACAACTTCCTGCTTAACAGTTAGCATTCCCAAGTTTCATGTATTTCTGTTTCTTAGAAACCAATATACGCTTGAGATGGTTTCTCAGGGCAATATTTTGGAATCTCTGGAGAATCTTAATGTTGCAGTTTCTAGCAGAGCCCCAGTGTTCTATACTATGAGTTCAGGCTTAGCTTTATGATAGCTTTATAGGCAAGCAACTTGTTAGTGCGAGAAAGCCAAGATTGACGTGACAGAAGCCAATTCAGAGATTTAAATTGTATGAAAGCCTCTTTTCCCTTGACCTTAACATGATTGGCCCAAGTAAGTCTTCTGTCCAGGTGTAAGGTCTAAGGCTGCCAAGCAGTATTATTTCTTCTCCATTGATTGTCTATTTTGTGGACAACTTGGTGTACTTGTACGACAGTTACATGTTTCTCCCAAATTTAAAACTGATGATCTGGTATTTTACCAATACTGGTTTAAGTTTCTGGGGGAAATTATTTTCAAATACCTGAGATGGTATAGGGAGGACTTAAAGGCCTATAGCTGGGTTCACTCAGTGGTTTCCCAGCCTTTACAACCATACAGATCTGTGGAGTTTTCCACAATTTAAGATAATGTATTATGAGTATTGCATTAAATAGCTTTGTCGTGAACACAACAATTATTTTGTTAGAAAGGTTTTTAAGATCCTCAACTGATATGAGGTCAAACCCAGATGCCTTTTTGTTTTCCATGAATCTGATAGTATTAACTATGAGTTCTGTTGGAGTGACTACTGCAAGCGTGGAGATAGCTGCTGATTCCTATTGATCATAATATTAAATACCATTATTTTTTAATTTTCTCCATAGACAATTGGTCAGGAGTAAATTATGCAGTGAGAAGTTTTGCAATAAACTCGGTTTTTGACTGGGTGCGCCTAGCCCATGTATCGTCACTGGATTTACATATTGGTGATGCATGGTTTGTGGTCTTTTGAAGTTTTTGTGATTCTCTACAATGAGTAGCTGTTTTTCTTTTGAGCCGAGAGATATTTTGTCTTATGGAGATGTGCTATAATTTTCGCCTATTACCTCTATAATCTCCTTGAAAGTTTGTTGTACTCTGATCTGACGCATCTGATCTTATGGAGTGAAGTTGCCTTCTCTTTTCTTCCAGCTTATTATGTATCTATAATGGTACATTGTTTCTGTTGTTGTAAAAGTTGAGTGTCGGAGTTAGACGCCACGCGGTAACTTGTATGAGGTTTATTATGTAGAATGTTGACCTATCTGTCTTTTAGCATTTTAAGTTTGACTTAAAACGCTAAAAGATATATAAGACGAAGTAGAACAAAAATCAAACTTAAGATAGACACATGATCAGGTTTTATATGAATAAGATATAGAACTAGATAACCCAAGAAACTTTGTAAATTGTGAGATAGACAACATGGGCTGCAAGTAAGGTTTGAGTTATGTTAGGTTATGAAATTAAACTTGTTTGTACATACATACATAAATAAAATTTATAATTTTTTGGTATTATTGCTTAAGCTATAAGGCCACCCTTTGTCCAATCTAATGTATTAATTTGTTTGTAATAATTTTATTGTTTTTCTTAAGATTGTTGATCAATAAAGAATTTTGTATTATATAAAATAACGCCTCTTTCCCATAGGGGTAGGCAGAGACCAAAGATTTCCACTTGCTACGATCCTTACATATCTCTTTTGCTTCATCTACACTCATCAATCCTTTCATATATAATTGTCGGTTTAGGTCACTCCTGACCTGGCCTTTTTTAAGAACATCTTCAATCTGATTTTGTTATGCTCGCCTAGGTCTTCCTCTTCCAACACTTGTTGTAATTCAAATGAATTCTGTCTTTTATGTACATGAAAGATACATGCCCTACCACCATGCAAATTCACACCCAGTAACTATTTGATGGTCACTTAAATAAATTTTAGCTTAATTATGAAATCAAATTCAAAAACTTCAATATTAACTGTCACTTTCAACTGCTGTCACACCTGAGATATATTTTAGTTATTTTTAAAAATTACATATTTGCAGCCAAATATTTAATTAAAACTGATAAACATGACATCACTGTCACTCTGACAGCTGAGACAACCTAAACTAAATAATATTAAAGATTTGGGTTTGATGATCTCAGGTATACATGCTAATATGGACATGCTTCCGAGATTTTGACATATAGGTATTTTTTCCAGGATTGTATCCACTATTACATGGAGGCATGCAAGGCAAGAATCTATCAATATGAGTAAATCTGATAGCTGCATATATAACAAATAAAACTGTGGTGTTCAAAAACCTCACATAAAAGCCTAGCAAAATATACATCAGATTAGATTAATAATACATAATGTTAGCTACCTACAAGTCGACCAATAGGATCTTTTTTTTTTAATACTATGTGTACTTCGGTTGCTATCTTATGAATGTAATAATATTTAACTCAATCCTGTAAACATCCATACTTTCCCTCTAGCTAGTGCTAGCTACCAACCACAATACCCAAATGATTCGGAGGGCTTAAAATGGCATATTTAAAAATCTATAAAATGCCCATTTCTAAAGCCACTGAGTTGAATAAACTACAAGCCAATATGGTTAAAGAAGACATAAAAGAATACTAAATAAAGTACAAGAAATACCTTATTACAGAATATCCTAACCATATCTTACTTCTAAGAGACTAAAAAGACATCACATCATAGAGCTACCAGAAGGCAGATGATGGCATGCTAAGAATTAGAGACATTGAGTACTTCTCCCAATGACAAACATCCTACAACACACCTACTCAAAGTATCATAACACATTTCAGATGCTTAGTACAGGAGCTACACATTTACAGATTTTTAGGATGTTATATTATATATCCAGGCTATTCTTGGACACTTCTATCTCTCCAGAGCTTCAAGTATTTAAGAATTTACAATACTCTATGACATTAGATGTTGCTTTTTATCAATATGATCTCATATTTATGGTATTGGCCTAGGTTAGGGTGAGTTAAGATAAATATGATTTTGACTTCAATAGTCTGTATAACTTTGTACATATTAAAAATATATTTGTGAGCCAAGGGCTATGATCTATGTCCATTAGTCTACTGTTGTAGGCTGTTAATAATGATATGACATATTTTGTTGAACTACATTATGCTCATGATGTTCATGAATATTTTTTGAAAAAACCATTGACAATGTTTGTTATCAGTATGACCTCATTTATGGTATGTAGCTCATAACTTTGTACATATTAAAAACATATTTGTGAGCCAAGAAATATATATGTCCCTTTGTCTATAACTGTTATGGGCTGGTAGTAATGATGTGATATATTTTGTTGAAATACATTATGCTCAACATGTAAATGAATTATTAAAAATAAAGTAACTACCTAAAGCACTATAAAACTAGCACAAGCACAAAAAGAAGGTGGTAGTTAAAATAAGGTCAAATCATCATAAATAAAGCTTTATATCCATAATGATCAATCAATTATCAGGTTCACAGTAACATTTGAGACTTCAGACAGCAAATACAATAAAATTAAATGGAATATTATTAATGAATATTACAAACACACATTCAGGATGAAAATACCTATGTAAATATGTAACGTAATGATGGTAGAAACAAAACCTAAAAAATGTAGGTAACTACATTCAACCCACACAGGAGTAGGTATTAGCATTATAAGACGCTAAAGTCTTTTAAATTTAATTAATAACGATGTCATACAAGGTCCCTATTTATTGTTTTAAAGGTACCCAATAACAGGACGTAATGAAAAATCTTTAAAACGACTGTAGATACATATACGTAACGTCTAAAACACGCAATGCACCATGCCCATGCAGACAATGGCGAAGGTCGATAGTTCATTTCCACATGTATCCCGATGAATACACCGAAAGTAACAAATAGACAGCCAAAAATGGATAAAAGTACGTATTATATATCATGTACAAACCTTAAAACAATTCAATTTGCAGCAAAAGCAGACAATCAATGCGCAGAATATTCTACCACGCCGTAACTATGAGAAAACTCATCACTTTGTAAATAAATAAAAAATGAGCATCAAGTCTCAACAGTTATTTTTTTTAAATAAAAATGGTTTCTTCGATGAATTAAAATTAAAGTTTTGTCACGTTCTCATTTTAAAAAGGCGAATACATCACGGTGTATTGATTTTCTGCGTAGGTAGTCGGCTGGTTCTGTCTGTCTCTGGCCACTGATCAAGAAGACTAGTCTCTGGCTGGCGTTTCTTTTCACGCATAGATTAAACAAACAAACCAGAGAGTAAAGAGAGAGAAGGTTAGGAAAAAAGGTAAAGATATTAAAAACGAGAGATCGTTCGGGACCTTGGTTAGAGCGCACTCGGAGTCCAACATTCTCTAACGTCCTTCACAACCTTCGAGTAGAGTGCAACTTTTTAACTATCAAAAACGGTCGTTAAAAGGTTGATTCTTTAAATTACACGACCTTAACATGTCTTGATGGGAGAATTATAGGCACTCTTTTGTATTTTGCAGGTAACGGCAATTGTGCTAGTCAAACATCATAATATGTCTAGATAATTTAGCTATTTCCCCGCCCCATATCATTAATTGAGGTTATTAAACAACCGAGTCGTTCGGAACCTTGTAGTAAGATAAAGCAACCAAACAACTACCCTCTGACCCTTGGAACGCGGTCCACCTTTAGTGAGAAAACTTTTTCTACATGTTTGGCGTTCTACACTTTCACGGTTGTATTTTTTATGTTCCCGTATTTTTTCGACGGATACAATTTTTTTCTAAAAGTTATCATTTGAAAGCGATGAGGCAAAGAAATTATTTAATCAAAATAACTATGCTATCGGTGTATATATTATAAGATTATAATTTATAATAATAAAGTTCCGTTTAAGAACCTGTCAATGCAATAGAGCGATTATAGGTAATTGAACCAAGTAGGTATACTTATATGTATTACTAGCTTTCCGAGCGCGGCTCCGCCCGCGCGTATGTTGGTTATCGCGGAAACACATTAACCTCTTTTTGCGCAGTTGGATAAAAACTATCCTATGTTTTTTCCCGGGTCTCTAATTATTTCCATAGGAAATTTTATTCAAATCGGTCCAGTAGTTTTGGCGTGAAAGCGTAACAGACAGACATACAGAGTTACTTTCGCATGTATAATATTATATATACTACTAGCTTTCCGGGCGTTGCTCCGCCCGCGTGCATGTTGGTTATCGCGCATAAACATTAAACTGTTTTTGCGCAGTTGGATAAAAACTATCCTATGTTTTTTCCCGGGTCTCAAACTATTTCATTACCAAATTTCATTCAAATCGGTCCAGTAGTTTTGGCGTGAAAGCGTAACAGACAGACAGACAAACAGAGTCACTTTCGCATTTATAATATACTAGCTTTCCGGGCGCGGCTCCGCCCGCGCGTATGTCGGTTATCGCGCGAAAACATTATTACTTTTTGCGCAGTCGGATAAAAACTATCCTATGTTTTTTCCCGGGTCTCAAACTATCGTCATACCAAATTTCATTCAAATCGGTCCAGTAGTTTTGGCGTGAAAGCGTAACAGACAGACAGACAGACAAACAGACAGAGTTACTTTCGCATTTATAATAGTACTGATACTGATATTAGTACTGATGATTAAAAGTCTTAAAAAAACAGTAAAAGTGTGTCTTTTGACATCTTTCCCACGTTTTTAGAAATCGCTATGTATATGGAATCTTATTTCTTAAAGTATTTCACTACAGTGCTTATATTAACTAAATATATATGTAATACGTGTGTGACTTATAGATTATATTATGCTTACATTTTTTTAATGTTTGATAGTTTAGCCTTTGACCACTTTCTCACCTGATGGTAAGTGATGATGTGGTCGAAGATGTTGTGCAGGCTAACCTAGAATTAATGGCTCTCAAGGACAGCTGCCGGAACATACCGTTAGGTGCTTGGCGACAGATTTCCTACTTGAGGGTGGTAGCTAGCCAGGCAGGCATTCGCCAAATGCCCGACCACCATGGTATAACAACTGCCGTCCTAAGACAATAACCAGGACCGACGGCTTAACGTGCCCTCCGAAGCACGGAAGCGCTCACTAGTAATGTCACCAGCGGTCACCCATCCAAGTCATGACCGAGGCGGATGTTGCTTAGCTTTGCTGATCGGTTCAGAACGGCTAAGAAAACTTAGCTACGAGCGCTTCATAACACCACATTACCCATTTAAACAAACATAAAAAGGCACGCCTACGCCCCAAATGGGTGCCATACGCGTTATATACATTTTATAAACACCCACGTTTCCCAGATGTTTCTAGGCCTTATGTAATAGAGTGTGATGCTATTGCCGCAGTTCTAGACTTCAGTGTGGTTCGTGACATTTTTGTCTCAATATTACCTGTCGAATCTAGTATTGAAACCACGATTTTGTGATTGCGAAGCGACCATAGCATTTCTGTTCAATTGTTATAATTAACTACACTTGTGGAGGGACGTACAAAAGTACGTACAAACTCTCTATTAAGATTTTAAAATAATTTATTTATTGAATTCACAAAATCCACATCTGAACTTAATTTACAATAGTTTCAACAAATATTATTTCTTACATCCAATGACGGATTTACTTTCTAATTATAAAATTTTATAACAAAGAGCAGAAGTACAAAACGAACATTATTGTTAAAAGATACACAAAAATAAGAAACAGGTAAATAAATTCGTGTATAATTAAAGCAGAGAAAAAGTGTGTAGTGGGTTAATAACACTTAAAAACATACTTTGTTTATCAATTATTATGTTTATAACATCCGTTTTTAATACACCTGTTGAAAAGGTCGGTTGAGCTAAAATTATTATTATAACATTTCTGGGTTCTAAGGATTACTGAATTAGCCGAGTAATTAGTATATGAACGTGGGATGTGGAACAAGTTAGTGTCTGGTCCTTAACGTGGGGGCTCCGAGCTGCAGGAATAGTTCTGTGAGTTCTATGCTGTTAATATCACCATGACACACTTTATGGAGAAATAACATGTCTAACATTTTGCGTCATCTCTAAGAGTCACTAAGTTATGGAATTTACACGATTCTTCACAGTCAATGTACCTATGGCCTGCTCGATAGTTAATAGTTTTATAAATTTACATTGAACTTTTTCAAGATCTTGCGCATAAGTTATGTATTGTGGGGACCAAATGTTACTGCAATACTCAAGAGTACTTCTGACATTTGCAAAATATAATATTTTTAAGCACTTGATATCAGATAACGGTATGCTAGCTCTTAGAATAAAACCTAGGTTTTTGTAAGATCTATTAATTATATCTGAAATATGGTTATTAGTTTGTTGTCCAAGAGAACTCCTAAGTCTCTAACCAACTGTGGTTTTTGTATAGAAGTGTTGTTTAACTTGTATTGAAAAACAAATGGTATTTTCTTCCTTGTGAATGACATGAACATACATTTATTAATATTGATAGTGATTTTATTATTGTTGTAATATTCACTTAGCCTATTTAAATCTTGTTGTAGATTTATGCAGTCAGCATGGTTTTTGATGGCAGAGTAGATTTTGGTATAATCTGCGTACATAAGGCAGTTAGCAAATTTAAAACAATTTCCAATATCATATAGGTATGCCGCGTAGAGCAACGGAGAGAGAATCAATCCTTGGGGGACACCTGAAGAGACATTTATAAGATCCGAGCGATGTCCACCCACAATAACTGCTTGAAAGCGATTGCGCAGATAAGATTCTAACCACCTTAAGAGATCTCCACATATGCCAAGTTCTTGCAATTTGCGGAGCAGGATGTTGTGGTGGACGCGGTCGAAAGCCTTTTCAAAATCCGTATAGATCACGTCAACCTGCTTACCACCGTCCATACCCCGTAAAATAGCGTTTGAAAATATAGCTAGGTTTGTATTTGTAGAACGACCCTTTATAAATCCATGTTGTTGAGTGGGAATATTATTGTGTATAAATGCATAAAGGTGGTAGTGTACCACCTTTTCCATTAATTTACTAAGTTTATTTAAAATTGAAATTTGTCGGTAGTTTTCTATTGATCTTTTCGTGCCTTTTTTATGAATAGGAATAATATGTGCAGTCTTAAGAATATTTGGGCAATAACCTTCACGAAAGCATCTGTTGAAAATACAAACAATAGGCACGGCCAGAGATTCAGCGCAATTAATATAAAATAAAGGGGGAATTTTGTCACTGCCAGCACCTTTAGCGGGATCAAAGCTTTTAAGAAGTTTTTTTACGAATTCTACTCTTACATGAATAGTCTGTAAAATGTCAGCATTTATGATGCTGGTAGGTGTAATATTGTTGTGACAGAAGGTCGACTAAAGTTTTTAGAAAAAAATCATTGAAATCTAAACATATCTGGTTTTGATCAATTAGTTTTTTATTGCCCTAATACATCTGTTTGGAGAAATCTGTTTTATTTTTTCTCTTTGATTTAATATATGACCAAGAGCTTAGGACATGCCTTAATTTATTCTTCAGATGATTTAATGAATGATTGGTAGCATATATCTTGTAATTTTTTTACTTTTGTTCGTAAATCAGAAAACTGCGGATATTCGAACTTATTATTATATTTTTTCGCATTAGCTTTAGCTTTTTCTTTTATTAAATTTATTAATTATTTAATATACCAAACGGGACAAACATATTTGTTGGATTTGGTTACATGGGTTACATACGGAGTAGGTGGAGTTATGGCTTCGTCTAAAACTGAATAAAAATTTATAACGGCATTTTCCACATCGCAACATAACAGTTTTTCAGGCCAGTCTATATCTAAAAGATATAAATTGATAGCAAGGTAATTTGCTTTACAAAATAACAAAAATGCTTGTGGAGCATTTTTAAAGGAGGTATTAATAAATCAGTAGCATCAATTTCAATAGAAATGTGAATCCCAACGAAAAGTTAGCATAAACTAAATCTAACGTATTTTGGTGTGAGTTTACAAAATTGTTAAACTGTTTTAATCCCATAAAAGAAGTTTCCTTCAATAACAGTGACGCGCTGACCTGGATCTCAACCGAGCCCTTTTTTAAAATTACCGGGTCACCCATAGACCATTATGCAAGGTAGGTTGAAATCTCCCGCTAATAAAATGTAGTCATTCGGATCAGTGTTTTTCCACCAGAACTGGCGCTTTTTCAAGGCGTTTAGTGGTATTTTTTCATAATATAGCGTTTTTAATATTTTCAGTGGGTTTTGGTGGTTTCTCAATACGGAATCTGGCAGCATATTTTTATTGGAAAATCCCCTGATTTTCTGGTATTACATGATGTTATTTTCGCCTTAGGTCCGCCTATGACCGGCGAATTCCTAGGCGCAGTCGTTTGTTACTGTTTTCTATTAATCTATCATTCTTTATCCGGAATTTGGTTTGGTTGGAAGATAAGCCCCAGAGAGCAAGTATAAATTACGAAGCGATATCACATTAGCTATTGGTCAAAAAAATCTTGATTTTTAATTTCTTACTGTACTATTAAAAAATAAACATATGAATGTGGTTCTATTTTACCCCATATAGATACTAAGAGCCCTATAGATACGATGGTATAAGAACGAGAGCAAGAATTAAAGTTATGAGTCATTGTGTCATGTTAGCTCAATAGGTTAGAGCATACCCCGGCTAAAGGGGTGGATGGACGCGGGTTCGAGTCCCGCACATGACTATAATTTTTTCTCTCGTAAATTTGTAATTTTGTAATATTCGTGATTTTAATTAATTAATTTTGTTTTAATAAAGTAATTTTGTAATTCGCCTAGCAGGCGTTATTGCAAACTTAACAATATTAAAACTAAGAGCCAGTTTTAGAGAGTTAAGATAAGTTCCCATAGTCTTTAACTAACGAATTAGGTATTACAGTTGATTCAAAACTGTCATTTACCCAGAAGAGATTTCCTAATAATTACAGAACTGTTGAAAGGGGCCCTAAACATTTCGTGAAGCTATAGTTTTTAATCGACTCTTTTTTGGGTTTCTTTAGTATGATACAAGTTCCAAAATTTAGCGGAATTTGGTGGTTTTCTCTTGAGCAAAATTTCCGAAATCTGGTGACAATTCTCTCTTGACATAGCTCCTTAAAAAAATCTAAGGTGGCAACACTGATTCGGATGCTTATTTACAATCGTCGATAGTTTATCAAGCAGGATATCTATACGTTTGGGTATTTATTTATTAGGCGGTAAATATACAACACCTACATGCAGATTATGGCGTGAGGACGTAGAAAGGAAACCGGCGCCGGCGATGGGGCTAGCAGCGCTCGGTGCGAGCGCGCGCCCGGGAACAGTAACCCATACGCATTCAAGGTGGTCGCGCTGCCACTCGGGGCGCGTGCGCGCACAAAGCCGAGGAGTACACATAATCATAGCTCCTCCACCAAGCGAACCACGATCTGCACGGAACACCTCGTATTTGTCACTGGTCAACTCAGTCAAGAATGCCATCGCATAGCCAAGTCTCATGTCAGCTTCACATAATTGTGTGTTATTAGAAAGACTATTAACTTTAGTTTGAAGCCCGCGCACGTTTTGGTACAAAAATTGCAATCTAGTTGATAACATCATTGTGAAAAAGTGATATAGTGAAACTTATATGTATACAACGCAAGAAATATAAATATTTGAAGAGTGAGCTCAAGGATTTAATATTCATAATTAGGTTAGGTTGAAATAGTGAGTGGTGATTTAGGGTTATTGAAAATAAACAGTGAATAATTTCTACAAAGAATGCAAAGATTATTAAAAATGAGTAAATTATAAAATTGTGCAGAAAATGAATATGTTTTAGTGAATAAAATACACTATGAAGTAAAACAGCTGCGCTTTTTATTATGTGACTAAGAATTAAGAGAGTGGCAAATAAAATGTATGTTATAAGTAAGATTGGGTAAGACATTATATAGATAGTAATATTTTCTTCAAATAAGTGTTAATGTATGCTTGTGTTATTGTAATTGTAGTGTGAGAATATGTATGCAAACATATAATTTACAAATAGGGTGAGAAACAGGTAATGTCAGACATTTAAATATCGTTTTGTTACATTTTTCCCAAATCTAAGGTGCTTATTATAGGTATGGGTGGCGAAGTGTCAGTCTTCCTTACATAAGTACGGCAGATTTTTGTCCACACATGCTTGTAATTAAATTCAATTACTTTCAATTTGCACGATTTTAGTAATTGTTTATTATTTTTAGTAAGATGTTCATTTACAAATATATTTTTTATTTCGCCCCCCATACCGAGTTCCTTAGAAGATATGCGACGGTGCCTTCTCGCGGCGGCTACGACGGCGTCCTTGGTGGCGTGTTGCCTAAAACGGGCGATGATGAAGGCGCGGCTGGAGCTGCCAGCAGAGCCGTTGGCTGGTCGACGCGGCTGAACACGATGCGCAAACTCAATGTCACCGCTCTGCACAGTGACTCCTGCTTAAGCGGCGATCTTGATGACCAGGTCCACTGTACATTGTTTGCTGACCACTAAGGTGATTTACTGACACTTCAAGACTCGTCATCCGATCAACTAATGTTTTAAATTGAGCTGCCATTGCGTCTTTGATAGCTGTCGTGACCTCTTCTTTTTTTATAATACTGGCCCATGGGTTCTTGTTTTTCGACACTGCCTACCTCTAGTAGCGGCGTCCGTGGAATATCCACGCCGTCTCGTGTTGACGTAGGACTAGGAGTGCCCTTCCTGACAGTTACATTGGCTCGTCCAGAGTCTTCAGATGGCAGTGACAGAGTAACTTTCACAGGCGTATCGGAATTATCCCCGCCTTTAGTTTGTTAACAGACACACAACGGACACAGCCAGGAAAGCACATTTTTAAATTCTTCCGCCGACGACGTATTGACACATACGTAATGTTATTGTTTACCACAAACAGTTCGCGAACAAATAGCCTTCTCCGAGGCTTTCATCGACTTTCTACACGCACTACAATTGGTCATATTTAATTAGAGAAATAATCAAATAAATTATTATATAATCAGTTATTTTATGTGTATATATTTAATGTGTATAAGTCTGCTCACTTTGACAGTCGCGGACGGATACCCACCACCAATTAAGCCACCATCTAACTTAAAATTAATTGTACATGACTGTGATTTGATTTATTTACTTCATTTCTAATAGCCTTGCCTTTGACTACCTTTATGCATATAAGATAATTTATTTTATGTTTGGCAATTGTACATTAGAAGCATAAAGTATTGGATTCTATGGTATTCTTTAGTGATTTTATATGGTTTTACGTATAAAATTCTGACCACAACAACAAAAATCTCCTTATCTATCTGTTAAAATTTGAGTTTGAGGTTTGTGCACACACTGGACTACCACTTTACTGTGAGCGTTGTTTGTAGCCAGAGGTGACGTCCTAATAATAATGCTGTATATGACATGACTCTCCTTTATTAACTCAGCTTCCCTGCTTTCCTTTATTAGCCTGAATCTTACTAATATTATAAACGCGAAAGTTTCTATTTATGGATGTTTATTTTCTCTTACACGCAAAAACTACTAAACTAAATGTATTTGTTTTACAAGTATATACCGTGGATATTAATATTTCAACAATACTGCAGGGATGATGTGAAGTCGATAACTGAATATGTTCTGCTCATGTTAAATTTTCACATACACAAAATCAGTACTTACTATTATCTAAGCAGAGGCACGTAGCCTTTGAGCATGATAGCAGCAACAATTCACAAACGTACTAACGCCACGGGAAGTCCATGACCGGCTCTACTGGGCACAACAAAACAGCTGTTTCGTGTACTTACCTATTCTGCTCTTATCGGTCTTTGGCAACATGCGACAAAAGAACGCGCGACGCGGTAGCGGCTTAGCACAATACGGCATATTAGATATCTGCATATCAATAAAGAAGTACCTACCTTAACTAGATTTTAAATTGAAAATAATGTAGGTAAGTGAAATATGTGAAATGTGAATGGAGTATATACACCACGTTCAAAGATGTGCCACAGCTTAGGCAATAGTTAATGTAATTATTACTGACTAGCTGCGCCCGCGGTTACACTTATGAATTATTAAAATTATGATATGTGTTAATCCAGCGCGTTATCCCATGCCATAATTTTTTGTAAAAGATTTAGATTACAATATGTTCTTGTCTCCGATTTTAACAATAAGCTCAAGTACCTATTCGTCATCGCCGCAATGCTCATATATTATCTCTCCTTTGCAGTACTCTGTTCAATCCTTTATCCCCGAGCTACCTAAAGGAACAATTTAAATTTCTTCATTCTACCAATTCTCTGTCTTACGGCCATTAGAAACGCTACAACAACCGCAACTAAAACTACCTTCTACATTTATTTGCTGCTGAAGCTGTCAGACTGTGGAATCCACTACCGCTTGAAATTAATTGTGCTCCTTTATTGAAATCTTTTAAGGATCAAGTCAAAAACTATTATCTCTTGCTCTAAATTACTATAATAATGGACACTGTAGTACAAACATCCTTTTTTATTCAATTGTGTTTAACATGTATAAAATTATATGTGTATAGATATTATAGGTATGTGTATGTGACGTATTTATGTATTTATTTATTACAAATAAATAAATTAAATTAATTAAATAATTCCAAAACTTATCTGAGCGCTTGGTCGATGCGAAGCGTGATCAAAATCTGGCACATATTTGGCTCAACGAATAAGCATTGCAATTCAACGGGGTAATGCTGCCAGTATGATGGGGACGCTGCCAACTGGGAGTGGGCTGGAGCATTTAGACTGCCTATGAGTCTGCTATGACTTATACGTTGTCAAAATGCTTTTATTGTAGTAGCTGTAGTGTTGTATATAGTTCGTAGTATTTTGTTGAATAAAGGCATACCGCCGTTTTTATATAGAAAAAATATTACACAATTGAAGAACACTATTATAAGCTAAATGATGATGAGTGAAATGAAGTGATCGATGACCAGCCTTGGTGCGACTGGTGAAATCAGCAAACACTTCTTATGTACGGCGAGGAAGAGGTCAAAAAGTACTTTATACCGAAGTCGAATCAAGAGGAAAGATTTGCATTTTTGTATGCAAAAATAAAACTTAAAATGTACTGGACCAATTTGGATGAAATTTGGCATGGAAATAGTTTGAAACCCGGGAAAGGACATAGGACAGTTTTTCTCCAACTGCGCAAACCGAAATATGCGCGGGCGTAGCCGCGGCTGGAAAGCTAGTCTATTGTGGTCATAGGGTATAGTTATTGTTTTAAGATTTTTAATAATCAGATTTAGTTTTCAATGCCAGTCTATACCCATTATAAACAACCAACTACTTCATCTCAGTCGCTTTAAATTATTTATTCATTACATTTTATATATAGTACAAAATTATCCAACACCCAAGTAAGTTCATAAAGTTATCTCAACTGCTGTAATTTTACTTTAAATTTCCAGAAATTTTTCCAGATTTTTCAAGCCAGCAGTTTAGCTTTCAAAGGGCGGGGGTACCCTGTGGAACAAAAATTTGCACTTTAAAGTTTAATATTTCGTAAATGGAGCATTAAATCGAAAAACAGTATTAGCAACCCCTAAGTCATTTTAAAAGACCTATTCAACGATTCTACACAAGAAGGGGTAGATGACGAAAACAAATTTTATCCCCAAATCACATGTATAATTAGGGAGGTACCCTCAAAAAAACTTTTTTTTACCACTTTGTCGGCATAATTTATTTACATATCCATAGCTTCCTAGTACTCACGGTCTCTTAGCAAAATCTCGAACAGACGGACAGACAGACGGACATGACGAAACTATAAGTGTTCCTTGTCAGGACTACGGAACCCTAAAAACGGGGAAATCTTACGAAATCTTTAAATGGGAGGAGAAAAGACGGATCAGGGGAAATTTGGCATAGGTAATCGGATCAGGAAAGTATTACATGGAAAAGGAATAGAAAAGGAGAATAGAAGCATCATGTCGTTTCATCTGGGGTAACATAAATAAAACAATATATTATATATAAATATGGATACGAACAAATAATCGTTCGTTGCAAGTTTAAGTTCTGATTTGAAAATATGTTGTTTGGTTCAATTTTCTTTTAAATTTTAATAAGTTTATTAAGTACATATTATTATTATGACTCATTTATTAATATGGATTTGTTATATATTTTTTCCTAACTAACCCATTCCTTTGTTTTCCAAAGAAGCAGAACAAAGTAATCTTATGATACAGATTTCATTTTGATTTCATGATGTAATTTTATATTAGATGTAATACAGTTATTAACAGTTTCCACTACAGATATAAGGTTCAATGCACCTGGCAACCCTGAAGTGATTACTTTATGTACAATTAGGCATAAGGACTATGTTTCCAGTTGCCAATAAAAAAAATACTTTTTGCCACATCCACATCATACTAGTAAACTATAGTAATCTGTGCTTCTTGTGTCTTCGTATTTGTTGTTTGATATTTAATTCCAGATACAAAACTGTGATACAAAAGATATTTTACAATGACTTTTATACCAAACTGGGAAGAATTTGAAAAATCTGCTGAAATGTTATATTTAAGAGACCCGCTTAATACAAGATATAGCATCAAATACTCCCATTCAAAGGGATTATTTATTGTGAAAATAACAGATAATAAAAAGGTAAATTAGATAAATATCTATTCTAAAACATAAAGAGTTACATTTAAGCACTGGGCTACATTCTGATCTTTATAGCTGTTTACCTGTTTGGTTGTTTTTCTTCCTACTCACAGGTAAGGAACAACACCGTCGTTTTTTAACCTCAAATATTGACATACGATAACAATAAAACTAAAGGAAGTAGGTATTTTAAAATCGTTTAAATACATAATTATGTACTACGAGAAGGAGAGGGGAGTATAATTGAGTTATGTATGTAATATTTTAAATACGAACCCATTTAAACATTTATCTATTTTATGCCATTGGTTGTGTTTATTTTGACAGGGATGTAGCCATAATTAAAAGTTTTAAGGTATTTGGATGTCCATAATACAAGTTTTCCTGCAAAATTTAAATGCACTTCTTTGAATTATAATTCAATTAAGTGCATATGCAGTTTGGCTATTTGTGCATGCTTGAAATCCTACAAACACACTATCATAAACGACCCATGGATCAGCTGAGCCTGCCAGCAGAAAGTTTTTTAAAAATGTGTATGTGTGGCTCATGTCTGAATAACAGTAAAACTGTAAGGTGTTGGTGCTGGTTGTTATCTTAAGATGGCAGTTGTTAAAGCATGATGGTAGCACCAAAAGCATGTCAATGGCATATTGTGAATGTCTGCTTGGCTAGCTACCAACCTAATAGCCAAGTAACAGCTAAATAGGAGAGATTAACTTAAAATACCTAAGACCTAAGTATGTAATAACCAGTGATCTGAGTAGGTAGAACTGTTTATAGTACTAGCGACATGTTTTCATAGTATGGACATGCCTGAAATCCTGGTATTCACTTGGACTTAAAAATATTCTATTGGTTGGTAATTATTAAGAAGGGTGTATGTATGTGAATAAAATGTGTAATGTCTGAATTAAGATGAATATCTGATTCAATGGTTTGATTTTCCACAGATAAGGTTAGGTAAAGTAAAATCAAAATAAAAATAATTCCCCATGAGGCCATTTAAAATCTTCTCGGTGCACTGAGCCTTCGACATGTCTTTTGATATTTGATTTCTTTACAGACAAATGTGTTCACACTTGCTACAATATATGTATTGTACGACTAGCATGATCATAAATGAGCTCAAGCTTATCTGAAATACACTAAAGTACTGTTTCAGCTTTGATTTGAAAAATTCATACATGGACATGTTTGAATTTTTCAACTAAATGAAAAAAAAAAACAAGTTTTTAAACAAACAACCCCAAAAAAACTAAATTTAGTAATATAATCAAGTTAATGCGTTGAAATTCAATATTCATCAATTGTAATTAAAACTACAAAAAAAATATTTTACACTGCTGCCATATTGGACAAAGCAGTATTTTGTAAGTTAGTAGAGACAGTTTTAATCAATATATTAGTCTCAGAAAAAAATAGTCTCCATCAATGTATCCATATTCACTATTTTTATAAATGTAACTGTAGGATATTGTTGATTTTCATGCCAAAAATGTTGAATTATAATGGTTCTACAATCCAGTATACAAGCCAAGGTCAAAATAGATTTTAGAATCACTAGACAATGAATAAAATCTTTACCTTTTATATTTTTTTTATTATACATATCAATACATTTGAGCTTGATGACCCCAAATAGCTCTACCTGTCCGATCACTCATAATAACCTATTTTTATTAAATCATATTAATTTTCCTCCAGTAGAACCTCTGTCACCAAGCATATAGTGGTGTGTTCTGCAAGCTGTCCTTGAGAGCCTGTAATTTTAGGTTAGCCTCTACCTTTGATCATGTCTTCACCTACTATCAGGTGAGATAGTGGACAAAGGCTAGCCTATCAGTTATAAATAAAAATAATAATTTATTTTATTATTTTATAGCCAACCCATAAAATTAATATTATTTCACTAAGGACAGTCAACAAACACTATAAAATAGGTAAATGTGCCTATAACAATTGATATTTGTGGTTATGAAACAACAATGTTGGTACCCATGACATGAGTTTCCGCCTTAAGAATGACATATACTTTCCATTTATTTCTAGTGTTTTAACAACATGATCAAAAGACATGTCAAATAATGGAAAAAATTGTGTAAAAAGTATTTTTGGTGACTGAAATATCAGTTTTCACTAGGAGATTAGTATTTGTTTAACTGGTAGGCACAAGACAGTGTATCAGAAGAGATAGAGCTATTTCATGGAAAGATAGTCAGGAATATTAAGTACTCCATGCTGTATGAGCTGAGTTGTTATTCTGTTCCATGAGTTACTTAAAAACAAATAACAACACATCTACATCCAATTAAATTATATTATACTAAAAAAACACATTAACTTCCAAAACTCAAAAGTATGATAACCTGTCTGTACCTAGCTGATTCAAAACACTGATCTCACATTATCATGGTCCAGCTTCCACAAGTTATTTCTTACCTTTCAGTGTTGGACGTTGGTTTCTAATTTTTCCCATGGGGGGCACACTGTAACTTGATGAAACCTTCTTTTTTTAAGTTGTGTATAAAATTTACTGTTACTTGAAAACTTGTTACACTGTTAAAAGTAACACCATTACAAGTTGTACACAATTTAGATCATTTCCTTGAAAAATAATACTTTATCAAATAGGTCAAAGATGTTTGTTTTTACACACACATGCTTGTGGCAGTGAATTCAAAATTTATTCTCCTTTTTTAGTTAAGCATGGTAATTGTACAAGTGTATGGTATAAAAAAGAAACATTATTTTGAGAAACCATCATACATGAACACTCATTAGGTTGCTCTCAAAACCAACTACTAATTTTAAACATATGTTTAACAAATGGCAAATATTATGAAACTATACTATTGAAATAAAAAAATTCTTGGACTAAATAACATATCTAGAATCTTGCGATTCTAATGATCAGGCCAATAACAATAAAATGGGATTAATTTTATTTTTAATTCGAAAATCAAAGTAGGTAAATCAATTCCTTGAATACCATACATTGTCAATGTGTATGTCTCCAGCTTACTCAATTGAAATTTCTTACTCCTGAATATGCCAATATTTAGAGCAGATTTAGTGCAATTATGAATACCAACTCAAAATTTAGGTGCCAAACAAACTTCGATGGTACATGTGATTATTAGTGCGTTAGCTGGCATTATGGTCTCCAGCTGACACATGCTGTACATACGAAACAGCTGAATATGTGATTATATACTATAGCCAGGGATTTAGAGCATAATTTGTGTAAGTGGCACAAAAAAATTGAAACGCCGTACTTGGAAGCTGTAGTAGGAATGACCCGATTACAACGTGTAAGCTGGAGACCATGTGTCTACAGCTGCTCATCTGTATCTTCTGAACGAATGGACCTACGACTTTGTTTAATATGTCAAAATTTAGCGCCAAATTTGTGCCATCGGCACTAAAATTTTCAAGTCTGTGGCTATTAAGGTTTTGGAGCTACAAGCTCAAATAAACGTGTAAGGTGGAGACACATGTCCCCAGCTAGCACATGCTGCACAGCTCAAACGGCAAAGGCTAGACTACTGTTTAATAGCTTAAAATGTTGGGTAGAATTTGTGCTATAGGTGTTGTGAAATTTTTTTGTGCCACTTGCACAAATTATGCTCTAAATCCCTGGCTATAGTATATAATCACATCTTCAGCCGTTTCGTATATACATCATGTGTCAGCTGGAGTGATCACATCGAAGTTTGTTTGGCACCAAAATTTTGAGTTGGTATTCATAATTGCACTAAATCTGCTCTAAATATTGGCATATTCAGAATTAAGAAATTTCAATTGAGTAAGCTGGAGACATACACATCATTGTCAGGTAGTATTTCTTCGGCACTTGCAACACTACTGTGATTGAGACTTTATACCTAATTCAATAATTTTTAAATTTGGTGTATGTATGTAATTCAGGTAATTGATTATTTAATATATCATTGGAAACAATGTTTAGATTTCTGTGCTGTTTCATTGGTTCCCTTGTTAATTTAATTTTAGTTGGTTTATTTTAAGTTTTTTAGTAAATTTGTTAATTATTAATGATTTACAATTTTCCCTCAATCAGCCAACCCTCTTGATTTTGGTTAGGAAATTTAGCTCTTAAATCAATTCTAAACAATTTTTTTAAATATAGTTTTCATTATGCTTGTATACCTTTTGTATAACAGTATTTATTAATAACATTCCATTACTGTATTCTAGATATAGTAAATCATTCAATGTATTTTATGTATTACATTATTACATGTATTTTCAGTGCATACAATTCAAAACCGAGATCCAGCAAGATGTCCGAAAAATAGATCAATTTATATCCAATTTAATAAGGCATATGGCGTCCAATGATGACTAATATAATATGTAATAGAAATAATATATTAAAATGTTATTGTAAGACTTGTTTTTCTTTCTTATTAAGTGAAGTGAACAGGAATATTGTAAAACCATAGTATTTTAATTTTACTAGTAACACTGGGCAAGTACGGCACTGCTACTAGTAAAATGTAATATCTGTGCAGTAGTACGAGAGTTAAGTACCTGCAAACTCTACGGTTCAAGTCACGCAATTATGCGCTATTTGCACTGTATGCACGCAAACGGTCGGTTCATAACTTGCTAAACAGACCCCACGATAGCATAATGACGTCATCTTTGACGTCACGTCACCTCCGCGCTCCGGCCGCAAACAACGCTCACAGAAAAGTGGTAGTGCATTGTGTGCACAAACATCAAACTCAAATCTTGACAGATGGATAAGGAGCTTTTATTGTTGTGGCTAGAATGTTGAATGTACAAACATCTGTTCACAAAAAAATGCCTTGAAATTAGGGCTGCCATCACCTAAACCACCGATGCCGGACAAAATCTTAAAAAACCCGGACATTTGGGTGAAATTGATTTTTTTTCCCCGGACACCCATGAAAACAAAGTTCATATATTTTTTTTCATTTATATGACTTCTTTGCGCAAAAGCTATAGTGCTACACACATAATTATTCACTCTTCTTTTTCTGAGGCAATCTGGTGATAAAAATCATGAGGATCAGTGTTATTTGGTACTTATCAAATTAGAAATAAATTATAATTTTTGGTTTAATAAATAATCTTCACTCAGAAAACTATCGCGAATTTTATCCATATTAACTTTTTTTTATTAGCTGTTTCCTAATAAGTTGATAAATAATCAACAAATTAGTAACTAGTTAGAAACTATAAAGTAGTATCAAATTTTTTAAGCCATCTTGTTGTTTTACTTAGATTAAGTACCCAAAACGGTAAACTTTTTTGTATATTAATAGTTAGTAACAAGTTTAAATTTTGACGAGCTGAAGATCTTTTTACTTTACAAATTTACAAATATACGGGAGGAATAAATATAGTCATGTGCGGTCCCGCTAATATATATATTAGGTAATATATACCGACTGAGCTAACATGACGGTCAGATCAGAGCATACCTCGGCTAAAGGGGTGGATGACGCGGGTTCGAGTCCCGCACATGATTATATTTTCCTCTCGTATATTTGTAATATTAGAATGTAATCCGCAAAGCATGCGTTATTGCAAACATAAAAATATTAAAATCTTTTTATTTATTTCGGTGTTTTTCAGATGTTAAAATTTTTGTCAAAGTGGTCTTACTTTTCCAACAGGAATTCGGAAAAGTGAAAGCCACTCCAGATCCTTATATTTATACTTTATTTCTATCAGAGATGAAACCATGTGTTTTTTAGTGAGTTTTTCTCCTTCGTCCATTGCCGCGGGACTAGCGAATAAACGCACAATGTAACTTGACTTGCCAACTGATAAATAAGATAAAACCTTTAGAATAATGGTTTTAATCAACAAAATACAAGTAAGATTGAATGAAGTTAAAAGTCGTTATGACAGCCTGTCTGTTTACAAACACTCATAGAGCTTGAAAGAGTTTCGTATCACTACATTCTTCCAGGCAGAAAAGTAATCAATTCAGTTCAGAATATAAACATCGTAGCGGCTGGGTGGCCTTCGTTGCCGCGTTGATCTTCGCTCGATAGTGGCTGGTTCTTCAGATGTAGAAGGAAAGTTATCTAAGTGTTCAGCAGCTGGAATTGTTTCAACTGCCAAATTGCTTTCATCTATACCGTTCATACTCTGAGAATCATAAAAATCTTCATCACTTGCTACGAACGATTCTCTAGACTCGTTCAGTATCTCAGGTGCTTCTTGTATAATCTGACTATCTTGTCCTAATGGTGCTAAGTGACGGTTTGAGACAGTGGATTCTCGACCGTCAGCAAGGCGAACATAGGAATAGTCCGGATTTACATGAAGCAATGTTACTTCCTCTACCACCGGTTGATACTTGTTCGCCCGGTTAAATTTCCGATTCTGTCAACCAAGTGGGTATAGAGACTCCATTGGTCGATCTTCTGGTATGGTTAAACATCCTTTCATGCGGTGTACAATGAGTAGCTGTACATAATAGGCTCCGTATGGTATGTAAAGCTTGAGGAAGAACTTGTTCCCAATTTTCTACTGATTTGTTGCAGGATCGTAAAGCCAATTGTATCGTTTTCCACAGTGTCCCATTGAAACGTTCTACTTGTCCATTTCCTCTTGGATTGTAGTGAGTAGTCCTACTGGAAGCAATTCCACGTAAACTTAAGAAATTCTTGACTTCTGCAGACATGAATGAAGTACCACGATCTGAATGAAGATATGACGGCAAACCAAACAGCATAAATATTTCATTTAAATGCTTTATTACCGTTGTAGAACTCATGTCAGCACATGGAAATGCAAATGGAAAGCGTGAGTATTCATCAATAACAGTAAGTATATACTTATTTCTCGTGTTGGAAGGTACAGGGCCTTTGAAATCAATGCTTAAGCGCGAATCCCTTTTATGTAAGCTGTTACAGTAGCTTTCTTCAAGGAATCTGGTGACGCTGCTGTGATACATGCTGAGCCAATATTTTTATTTTCATTAACTAAAACTGCAGCACTGTTAGGTTTTTTACTTCCTAATCGACATACTTTAGCGTAGTGTCCCTTCTTGTCACAAATCTGGCAGATGGCATTGACAGCAGGACAATCTCTTCTATTATGTACAAGACCCCCACAGAAGTAACACTTTCTTTTAGATGACGCTATTGCTAATAGTTCCTGATTTTCTTCTAAACTTTTAACAGCACTCATATTTGAAGCATTGTAGCTCTGCAAACTCATCTCAGCCATTTCCAACGATAGAGCTTGATTGCAAGCTTCATCGAGAGTCAATGATAGATTTTCTAGTAATCTTTGTCTAATTTTGTTTGATTTTATACCTGAAATAAACGCATCTCTGATACTATCACATTTATTCTTTTCAGCATCTACTTTTTCAAATTCGCAGTCCTTTGCCATTAATTTTAAAACACGAATGTAAGCGTTGATATCCTCTTCATTCTGCTGCTTCCTAGTCGCAAGTATGTGTCTGGCATAAATTATATTCTTAGGCTTGACATATATGTTATTAAGTGTACTTAAAGCAGATTCGTACGTTGTACATTCGCTTATAAATGAGTAAATTCTCGAGGATAAATGATTAACCAGTAAATCAAGTTTGATTTTACCATCTTTTTCACTTTTTCCGCAGAATGACAAGAAACTTTCAAATGTCCTCTTCCAGTGCTCCCATTCCTTTGAAGCGGAGCTGTCTGATGGATCTATGTCCAATTTAGCAGGACGCAGAAATGATTCCATTTTATTAGAACATTTTGTTGATTAAATTGATAAATAAGATAAAACCTTTAGAATAATGGTTTTAATCAACAAAATACAAGTAAGATTGAATGAAGTTAAAAGTCGTTATGACAGCCTGTCTGTTTACAAACACTCATAGAGCTTGAAAGAGTTTCGTATCACTACAATATTAATAATTTATATTATTATTAATACAACTAATATCAAGATTATAATGTTTTCCCCAGATTTCACTAGACGTTTTTAGTGCAGGTAATGAGAAAAAAGCGCTAAAGACCCTAGAAATTAATTATATTCTAGACCTACCACCAAATGCGCCAAAACGGCAACACAGTGTGTGTATGATCGGGGTCGGCGGCAGTTCTCTATGGTGGGGGCCGGCGCGGGGGACGTTCTGTTGGAGATTTTGCAGCACCGGAGTAAACTTGTATGCAGCTTAAGAATGAATTTTCAATTCAGATTTGTTTCAATCGATTGCTTATATATCAATCAATCCGGATTACCCGGACACTAAAATGTCCGGGTTTTCCCCGGACACTATTTGAAAACCCCCCCCGGACGCCCCCCGGACGCCCTCTAAACTAGGACAAATCCGGGGAAACCCGGACGGATGGCAGCCCTACTTGAAATGCAATACTGCTATTATAAATAATTGACGTGAAGGTTGTTTTGGGTCAATTGCGAAAAAGCAAATTGACAGTTAGCAGACGTTATAAGCATGGCTACATATCGGTTCACATCGTTTGCGTGCAAACAGAGCATAATCTCTTATTTCAGTTATGTACCAAGCTTTTGTAATGTATGCAGTGACAGCAGTGTTTGCGTGATTTAAACCGTAGTGAAATTCTGGCCCCCTCCACATACTCTTTACAAGAGGTTTACGATATATATCGATATTACAAAAAATAACACGATATATCGCTTCGATCCGATATTATCGATAGATAACCTAGTATCGATACATCAACCGATATAACACCATAGCTCACTTGACCAAAACCTTTACATTTTCAAAAGGCATGTTGGCAAAGCTGTTTTTTATGGCAAATTGATCGTAAACGTTGCTAACACACTTAAATTTTATCATTTTCAATTAACTTTTAACAGTATGTGTTAAGTGCATACTGCTAATTATGATAATTAATATACTGATTATAATGTGTACACATATTTAGGAATCTAGTCTGGCTCGTAAATGTTAACCTATATCATATGTGTTATTTTAGTGACTGTATTCTGTTTTGTATATCAATATAAAAAAATAATTAGATAGTGATTTATGGTTGGTTCCTTGAGTAAAAATAAAATGTACAACCACGAATTGTGAATAATTAACCTTCGCAGTTACGATGGTTTTGTTGTAAACAAAGCATTTTTTATGCAAGCCTAATTTTTTTGATGCAAGGTCTAATGAAAACATATTGGTAATTTAAAAAATTGGTAAATAAAGTTGACTTGTTTCTTTACGCTAGCTGTTTTCACTTATGTTACCTGTCAAATATTTAATATTATAGGCAAGCTAAATACAAGAAAAACATTATTTACGATATATCGGAAATATCGAAGTTTCTCCGATATATCGCAAAGTATTGATATAACACTACGATATATTGTATCGAAAAAATATCGAAACTTTTTTGTTTAAACAGCCCTACTCTTTACCCCTTTCTGATCACTGACATGCGCGCGTGGATCTATCATGGAAGGTCCGTGCATGCGCGATCAGAACGGTGTAAAGAGTATGTGGAGGGGGCAGAATTTTTGACTAGTGATGGAGTTGAGGCCTTTTGGAAGAAATCGTCCTATTAGTACCCGGAGTACGTTCCTGCATTACTTCAGCCAAGAAAGATGTTGCTCTAACCGCGGATAAGCTCAATTGGAGAGCTGGAACGGCTTCCAGCACTCCAATTCTCCGGTTCGGGCAACTTGTCAGAGCTAATTATAGTCTGCCTGCCTTCATCTGCCTTGCCAAAACTTCTATACTCTGGTCTGGTTTTTTACTCTGAATAAGGAAACCTATGGAAATGTTGCTTAAACATATAGATACCTAAAGTCTGTTTTTTCTTACCTGTCTTAAAATGTAAACAAACATACCTCAGTTACAAAATCACAAGTTTTCGTCATAATCACCTATATTTGGCCATTCACAACTTACTAGGACTAACAAAAGAAACATCACGCTTCGATAAACATACAAATATCATTGAAATGTATAGTTTTTTCCAAAATATAAATCAATTATCGTAATGATCACAAAATCTGTATACAGTAATGACAGTGATTTGACATAAAGTACTCTATCTTGTCTATGAATTTTAGTGATGGGAAGATGGGTATCAAAATAATGAATAGTTGAAGTGAACAACTGAACATATTTCGTTCATCTCGTTATACTAACTGGTTGAATAGATTAAAACAAGTAGATATGTATAATTTAGTTTATTTTTTAGGGTTCAGTACTAGAAAGTGAAACCCTATTATAAAGCCGCGAATAACCTTCACTCCATCCGACTTTTAAAGGACTGTATCTTTGAAACGGTAATAGATAGCTTATTGAAATATTCACAGAATATGGGTTAAAATAGTGAATTTCCTAAAAAGTAATAATAATAACAATAAGTTAAAAATAAAGGGGTTTTCATACAAACACCTGTTTTGTTAACGAATTTTAGTTTTGCTCCATAGTAATAACGGTAATACATACACGATTCAAACTTGGTGTGATTTTAGTCCAATATTTATCAATAATAAAAACCTGCCAAGTGCGGGTAATCTTGCACTGTATGAAAAACATAACGATTTTGTGGTACATTCAGTGTTGATACGGAAGCTTCGGTGCGGAAGTCCAACCCGCACTTGGCTGGTTTTATAAATAACCAGAACTAAACTAAATAAATAAACATGTCAAAGGTCCTGTCTTCCATTACTGACTTTTTTATCAGGTCGAAGATAAAATCAGTACTAATATACTTATACTTATAATATTATAAATGCGAAAGTAACTCTGTCTGTCTGTCTGTTACACTTTCACGCCAAAACTACTGGACCGATTTGAATGAAATTTGGTATGAAAATAGTTTGAAACCCGCGAAAAAACATAGGATAGTTTTTATCCAACTGCGCAAAAAGAGGTTAATGTTATTTCGCGATAATCGACATACGCGCGGGCGGAGCCGCGCCCAGAAAGCTAGTAATTAATACATTAAAGGTGCCACGTTTTGTATTAAAAGGAAAATATAAATAGAAATAACATAAAAATGGCTCCAATATTATTTTGTGCGTCACTACAGTGTCCACTTAGTCAAATTTTCGGACTTGGTGCTTTCTTGTGAACAGTCTGCTAAACTCATTTTCACCAATGTCTTTTAAGATAATTATTTTTTCTCAAAAATGGTATGTAATGTTGCCATCCATAACATCTCTAAAAAGTATCCAGAAAGTGCACTTTACCTGAGACTTATTCACATCTGTCCAGTACGAAGCAAGATTTTAAATTTGAAATTTCCTACAGTCCAGTAAGTAAGTATGTAATTTAAGTAAGTATGTAATTCACTTACTGGACGTCATCCTCTTTAGATCAGCTTAGGAAAAAAATACATAGTACCAGAAACAGATTAGAGTTTAGCCATTATAACATGGTTTTAGGAGGGTGACTCCGAATATATATCTATCTCTCTTTTTGGTATGTCATTTTATGAGATAGATATAGTTTGAGAGCCTTAAACAGCCATTTTATATGTCTGTCACGAGACTGTGACACTTAACGCGACGCAGAAAAAGTAAGCACGTTGTACTTAGTAATGTTGTAGAAGTGTAGTGTGGGGTTTTATGTTTGTATTTAGTAATTTCAGTTAATAAATCATGTTGGATATTATAATCGATCCCAATATCTATCAGTATCCTAATATGAATATAACCTTCAATATTAATTAAACGGAATCTGTTGTTAAACTTTCTTTAATTTTTAAGAAAAGCATTATACAAGCTTCAACCAGTAAGAAAGCCACCCTGGCTTCGTACGGCGTCACCGTCGTCTGAAAGCCTAACGCTCCTTCTCACTTCGCTCGTCGTCGCGTCAATATCGAATAAAACTATATAAACAAGTCTATGACTAAAATATAAATCGAACATCTAATATAACAGCTATATAAACAATTCTATTACAAAGATCGATCATTTCCAAGAAACGATATTAAAAAGAAAATGTGCAATATGAATATAGAGCGAACGAAACTATTTATTTGACTTTTTAATCATATCACTCAGTTTAATAGTATTGTACGGCTCGTCGTTCATTCGATGGGTCCCCATCACTAATCTTGTCTTTGGATGACCAACCGCCATGTTTGTTTACATAATAAGACAGGTAAGAAAAAACAGAGTATAGTTATGGAATATTTAAAAAGACGAAATAATAAACATATTGGCATCTCTATCTAATGTATGTATTAAAAATAAGCCAACAATATACACGACAGTTTCGGTATATTGGCAACATTTTTCTCGCCGACAGGCGTGTGCCTTGTCTGCCATATTGTGACACTGTTTACTTGAGGTGTAAGCTGTATGGTGTGTTTTTTCCACGTTAAGTCACAGCCTCAGACCAAATAAAAAGTCATGACAGAATGTTGTGAACAGAGAAGTGAGGCCGGTTTTTCAAACTTGTGTGCGTGTGTCGGTGTTGCCATGATAATCAAATTACCTTATGAAAATAACGTTACCAATTTAATAACGTAATTAGTAAATACAACAATAGGGTTCCGATGTAACGTTTCGGCAAAAGTAGTGTCGTTAAGTAGGGGAAGGGAATGGAAAAAGTTTTTCAGAAATAACATTACTGGGTATTTAATTTACATGAATTTATTTCTTGTAACTAATTAGTGACGGGTTTTTAATGCAATCGGGGAAAAAAGCACAAAGCCCACCTGATGCTAAGCTGTAACCTCTGCCGATACAGTTCGTCACAAGCGGCAAACTGCACTGCGCCCATCACCTTGAAACATAAAGATGTTAAGTCTCATGTGCCTGTAATTTTACCGGAACATAGGAATTTTAGTCGGCACGAAAAATTTTGCCAATATAGCGAAACTGTCGTGTATATTGTTGGCTTATTTTTAATACATACATTAGATAGAGATGCCAATATGTTTATTATTTCGTCTTTTTAAATATTCCATAACTAAGTATCTATATGTTTTAGCAACATTTCCATAGGTTTCCTTATTCAGAGGGTTTTTATTTCGAGATCAGAAATGTCATTGTCAAACTGACTGGTCAGGGGTATTCAATATTTTTTCTTCAAATATTTTTCTTACGTAATCTGTGGCGGCGCTTAACTTAACGTAGCTGGGTACGTTAAGTTTCACACATTTTTATTACATTAAAATAGTTCCACAGCGGCGACTAAGGTTAATATTAATCAACAGGTATATATTTACCTTAGTCGTCTCTTACGACGACGGGAAGATACAGGGGTGACATTGTAACCCGGCATCACATGGGGCATTGGGCCACCAAAAACTGAAAGGTGGGAAACAGTGCCATCTAGAGAACTGACAACTTCTACAAGACACCTGCCAAGCGTGGGGATTATAGCAAATCCCTCCAATAAAATCTTATTCAACGGTGGACGTTTCGGATTTGATAGTGTGACTTGTGTTTGAGTAAGTATTTTGGTGAGTAAGTACAAAAGTATTAATTATCTTTACTAGGGTAGGAATTTTGCTATCTTGAAAATTACAAAAAGTAAAAAAAGCACGTTGGACAATATGCCGTATAGCGTGAAAATAAATTCATCAAATTTGTTCATAAATATCTGCTTTGGTCCTGTTTTTCTTGTTGAAGTGAACTCATCACTGCCCTTATTTTCGCTGACAATCCTTCGGACTGAAACTGACAATATTCCCAACATATCAGCGGTATTTTGGCACACTCCATTAATGACCCTTCAGCCACGCAAAAAAAAGTGTTTATACGCCTTCATCAGCATCAACTTTTCGGAAGCACTCTAAGATTTGCGAAACCGTACAGTGTCCTTTGTTTTTGGAGAGCTATGATTTGGAGATCTGATTACTATATAATGTATAATTAATTAAAATATAATGAAGTTCAGGTTGTACCAAAAATCAGACTAGCTAAAGTACAGACATAAAATCACGCCTCTTTCCCGTAGGGGTAGGCAGAGATCACAGATTTCCACTTGCTACGATCCTTACATATCTCTTTCGCTTCATCTATACTCATCAATCATATAGCTAAAGTACAGACACAAGGTCGTTATTCGAATAATAAATTACCAAAAAGCTTGACCCCCTTAAAATGCAGTTTGATCAAACTAAAACTTAAGAACTTTTTTAAAACGATCCCTTCTACACATTAAGAAAATATATGTCAATGCAGCTTTTAGAATCTTTGGTTTTAGGACAAATTCAAACCCGATAACTGCAAATTGTATTTAAGTGTATTAATTATTATTCTGCTCCAGCCTGCATTATATAACTAACATAATATTTTCATAACAATACACAAAAACTGGACATAACTCTCTAACAATAAATTCGGAAAGATAACAAGAAAAATAATCGGCGAAAAATACATTCGAATCTAAAAAATTAAATACGACTTACGATGCAAAAATGGCGTCAGGTTGTAAATGTAGACGATCCCGCCAGTGTGGCAATTAGAAACAAAAAAATGTTACACTATTTTTTCAGGCTTGAATATATGCGTAAATATGTACGCGCAAAAATAAGTGTTTATTAATTAATACAATTATGACTTAAAATATTTTTTTAAGATGAATGCTTCATCCATTTCCAAATTTAGTACAATTACTAAATACTTATCATTGTTTTTCCAGCCAGTCATGAATGTTTGAAGAGTTCGTTTTTGTAGGAACTGTGTCTGCCAAGTTGTTGCGCTCTTCACATTTGTTTGGTTTGATATAATACAGTCCATCTTCATGTCTGTATGCGGTGAGAGTAATTCCGCGCTTAGGATTTCTTATTGTTGCTTTATTCTTAGTAAAAAGGACAGAATAGCCAGCGTCTGTCATCTTTCCAACGGACATCAGATTAGTGCATAGATTATGTACATATAGTGTGTCTATTAGGTGAGTTTGTGCAAAACAATCACCATTTTTAGATATAAAAGAGACGGTACCTTTTCCTATTATCTCTGCAGTGTGCTTTTCTGTTGCAAAGTTTAATATTCCAGATGTACTCTCTATTTTCTTAAAAAAAATCTTTATTTTAGGTCATATGAGACGTACAACCGCTGTCCAGAACCCAAATGTTGTCTTCTGGCTTTTTATTCCTTGTGAGGTGGCACTTCGTAGCAAAATTGTTCTTATGAGAACCGTCATTGTCTTTGTGGGGTTTCTCATGACTTTTCTTCCAGAAGCTCGTACATATTTTGTGTTTTGCGTTTGAAAATGTTACCTCTTCGTTTGCAAATTTTACATGACGCATACAATGCTTCTTCGTGAAAAGAGGATTCAGGTTGGTCATAATTAGTCATGTTTTTGATATGACGTGCTTCACACTCTTCTATAATTTTTGTTTTAAGCTCATCTAGCTTCGGAAGTGTGTCTCGCGTTTCAATTGCGACTCTGAAACTCTCATATTCTGGTGATAGACTGTACAGCATCATAATTGTTAATAATTCTTCGTTGATGATAATGTCCATGTCAGCCAACTTGTCAACCGTATATGGCCACGCACGTCATCACCTCCCAATTTAGTAAGAATCAGTTGCTTCAATAGATATGCCTTTCGTGCAGGTCCTTTACTGGCGTACATATCTTTTAATTTATTCCATAAGGCTTTAGCAGTTGTGCAATTTTTTATTTGTTTCAGCTCAGAAGGAGCGATTATTAGAATAAGTTCAGATCTTGCCTGTCTGTCTCCTTCTTTGTCATCTGCAGCACCATCAGCCTCGATAAATTTCCATAATTTATTTCTTACAAGAACAGCTTCAGCTTGTATGACCCATGTGTCGTAGTTTTCCCTAGTAAGGGGTTCAATTTTAATACTCGATATTATTCTTATTACTGGGTTTCACGTGTCGAATTTTTAACGCTCTGCTACCATTTTAAATTGTTTAGAAGATGTGGTATATGAAATAAACGTTGAAGCTGAATTAACTTGTTGTTTTTATTAGAATTGAAAGGAAATTTACATAATGGAAATAATATATACCGTAAGCAATATTTTTCATATGTGTCTCGGATGACAACGTCAATTTATCAACAATAATATTTATGGTGACAATCCAAAGAGTAAACGTTGTAACCTCTACATTCTTTACAGTTGCTGGTAGTAACAAGCATTATCTTCATAGTATCAGGAAAGCAGCCAGCCTTACAGGGCTGCTTTCCTAGAGAATAGATTGTCTTGACAATCTATAATATATAATATGTTCTTGTATCCATCTTATGTGTTAGTAAGGAGAATGTATTGTACCAACCCCACATTAATGGGACAAGGGTTGGAAGATGATGTTGTTCAATATTATTTTATAAGTACATATATTGCATCTATTGTATAAACTAATATGTTTAAAACTTACTTGTCTTCCTCAAGTTGAATCAGTTCACTCATAGTATTTTTTAATTTTCCATGTTTTTGAAGCAATTCCTTTACCAAATAATTTTCTTCAATTATATTCCTGAAATGTCAAAAAATAATCCTTCATCATTCTCTCAACAAGTTGTCACAGTTTCCAAATCAGAAAACCAGGAGGCTTAATTACACCTAATACTTTTTATCCTGATTCCTACATACCTAGATTACCTAGGTATTCTATTATCATAATTATAGATAGATCAACAAGCATTCGGGTCAGCTGAAACTATGGCATAATAAGCAGCACTATAAAGATAGTACAAGTCTTACATACAGCGGTGGGCGATGAATGAGTAGGTTGTTTTTTTTATTTTCTGAAACCTTATCAGGTACCCATAAGTAACTTCTGTTGCACTAACATGTTAAAGTTTCAGCAGGGCAGGCTTATATATGATTTGACTTATATATGTCAGACATACAATGACAGCTTATGGTACACACACACCATTAGGGAAGTAGCCCCTTATTATATCCAGAAGAACCTATTACCATGCAAGGACTGTGAAGCTAAAAACCGCGGTGGTAATACTTTCGTTTGTAGTCTGAGACTGTGTTACAAGTTTAGTACAAAATAGTATTATACAGCTGGGGGGACTGCCCCACCACCACCAACTAAGCTGAGGGTAACTCCTTATTGAAAATCTAAGAACACTTACCGATTATGATAAGTTTTTGACCACCAAAATGACTAGTATAACTACCATAATATCGTAGTACGTCTTCTCACTCAACCAATAAAATTTCTTCATTCCAGGACTTTTTTTATGTCTCCAGATAAGCGATCCGACATTATACGCGGTCAATTTTGTAGACTAATTAAAAATAGACTTAATATAATAGCAGCAAAAATGATTTTAAATTTTAATAGAAATGATTTCCCGCCATTTTGTCACAAAATCCACAATTAGGGATACTCGTTATATACCGATGCATCAAAACTACTCGATGATACCGTCAAAACATCAAAATGATCCGATGTTTACATATCACAGACAAGAATGTAATTTTATGATACAATGAAACCCCGTTTTTACAGATATTATAGTGAGACACATGTTTTCTGTAACAAAAAAACTTATTTAATGTTATAGATAGATAAAAGTGTTTTAGGCGTTTACAAATATAATGGAACAAAACAATCAATCGCGGTAGCACACTGGAATAACTAATAACTGGAGAAGGCGCTGTTTTTACGTGCGGGATGCGAACGGCGGTGTTGGCGGTTGAGACCCATTGGTTGAAATGGCTGCAGGAACGAGTATTATTTTAACTTTACACAGTCACACATATGAGCATTCCAAATAATGTGTTGTTCAAAATTCACACAAAATGATGGATCATGACTATGCTACCTTTCTTAGAAAAATGTTCAAACTGTTTTGCATTTCTGAGGCCTACTTTGTTAATTATGAGGTAGTTAATATTCCTTAGAATACCTACTTATACGTATAAACATTACACACCCAATATTAATATAACTAATGTTGGTTTTTTAACAGAAAAGTTCATAAGATTTTTGTATATGTTCAGATATTTAAAAGTCTGTTTTTTAGCTAGGATAGGAGGGTAAAGAGCAGATCACTCTCTAAGTGATTAGCATCGTTGCCCACGAATATCCAAGACACAAGCTTTCTTCTTGAAGGTTCCTTATTCGGATCGATTCGGTAATACTTCACATGGCAGATGGCTCGACATTATAGTAGTGCGGGGCAGAAAATGTTGTTTGAATCACACGGTTGTGAATTTCTAGAGGTTGGTAGGGATGAAATTATTGCACCATCATGCTCTGTCCAGATGTCCAATGGTGAAATTCAGCTGTAGGTATTAAACCAAACTATCTTCAGAACACTTCCCATGAAAGATACGGTAAAAGATGCAGAGTACTCCAACATCGCTACGCAGTGCCAGAGGGCTGAGTCGATCGAAAACATCATGATTGTTGATGAATCGAGTTGCGTTGACTGAGGTCAAATCGAAGAACCTGGTTGGTACTGCCCCCAAAGAAGTTAAAAGACAATTAAAAATAATGGCTCCGACTTTTATACCCGTTTTTTCTTGGGTGTATGGCTCTTGGCCACTTTTTTGCCTGCAGAATGTAGAATATTTTATTAAAACTTTCGTAAGTATTATACATATTTAAATAATATTCACACCGCTCTGTCACCGCCGCCGCCGCCGCAGACAACAGTGCTTGCGCGGACGCGGTCGGGAGAGCACGTACTCCATGACTCGAATGTAGAATAGGTACCTATTATTTCATAATTAAAATTATGAATATATTCCCTATACGAGCTTTGTAGACATCTATAAATTGACTTAATCAGTTTGACTTTGAAGTGAGAAAGGAGGTGTTTGTTGGGGAGCATAATATTTGTGTTTCAGCCAAATAGAAAAAACCTGCCTCAGAAGTCTACAGATGGTAATGGGTGTAGTTCAGATTAGATTATTGACCCCGTACATTACAAAAGTCCACGATAATCTGATGATTCAAAAGGCTTCGTGTTAAATTAAGAACATGTTGCATCATTCACGGTACACATAATATTTTATCCTCTCCGGTAGTTGGAGTAAAAAAAATCTAAAGTATATCCAAAATGTATTCCATATGTGATGGCGTTGCATCGGAAAAAATCGATGCTACGTATCGATGTATCACATCGATTAAAAACAGTTAAATCTTTTATATGGACATGCCTACCACAGCTGAATAAGTTTTTTTTGATTATGATTATGGTCTGAATATAGCTACAACTTGCACAGCAATTTGCGAAATTTATTATTAGTCTGACGTTCCGTCATCAGTTTTCAAGATCGCGTCTAATGTCATCGGGATTGTTCGGTTGTTTCCGCCGTCTGAGTTCCACTGCGAATGCCCTCTTGGGCGTGTTCCTGCAAGCCTTCGGTATATTAACGCGGATACACGCTGGGGTGCGTTCCTGCACTCCTATGCAGCCATTTCATCCAGAGAAGATTTCATCATACTCGTTCCGTCAACCTGTCAGAGCTATATATATATATATATAGGGAACAAGTCAATAACGATATTAAAAGAAATTAAAAAGATAAGGATTGAAAAGTTTTTTTTATAATTTTTTTTATTTGACCCTCTTGTGTGTCCCGAACGGATTTCCGGTCGTCTGAAAAAAAGGTTAAGTGTGAAGCTTGTATTTATCCGATCGTTATTATTCAAATGTTGTTAGCAAGCTAGTTTGGCTATACAACTCAAAAAACAGCATCACGTTACGGTAAAGAGAAGTTATTCAAATCGTGAAATGAAAATAAAAAACTTTCACTCGATACATTTTGCCGCGCAAACAGTCACCGATGGAAACTTATGTAATAAATAATCTCGTTATTACTTTTAAACTACTAAACATCTGCAATAATTCAAGTGTATAGATTACATATAAATAATCATATCCAAAGAAGAACCAAAGCCGTAGGTGGTATAGTTTGTGAAAAAAAAATGCGCATGTGTCTATAGAGTTTTCCCGCCAAAATTCTTTAAAAAAGATTATTCCTAGCAAAAATTAAAGTTCGTGACAACTCTTTATTTATGTTTTGAATAGATTTATACAATGTAACAAAATTTAATTGTAACAATAATCATTGTGTGTTTACTATGATAAGTATATGTACTATATATATAATATTTTTATAAGCATTATTTTGTGCCGTCTTGTGTATGTCTGGTATTTTTATTGTTTGTTTTAGATTAACCTGGAATTCAAGCCCTGACTATAAACCATCTAGAACGTATCACAGTTCCAACTAATCTCCAGTGTTTATCTCTATCCACATGATATTGGTGAAATTGTGGAAACCCCGCAGAGGCCATAACCCTAAAGTTGAAGTAACTACCTTTTGAATCGGCCAAGATTGGCTAGCTGTCAAATGTTACAGATTCTACAATATATAATAAATTGTGTACAAGCTCAGCAAAGGATTAGTGATTACTATGCTAACGTTGCTTAATAACATAATGTGGCCCATTTCCAAAACATGTAAAAAATATTTTTTCTCTTGCCATGGCCTTCGGCCTTCGGCCATGGCTATGGTCTACCCGCAGATACACACCGTTCCAGCACTCCAATCGACCTTAATTTGATCCAGACAAGATTTGGTCATAGCCGTTCCGGGCGACCTGTCAGAGCTAATTATGCTCTGTCTAGCCAAAAGTTGACTACCTTTTGAATCGGCCAAATCTTGGCTAGCTGTCAAATGTGACAGATTCTACAAAAAATAATACATTTTGTACAAACTAAGCCTAGAATTAGTGATTACTATGCTACCATTGCTGAATTACATAATGAACCCCATTTACAAAACATGCAGAAAATATTTCATCGCCTTTTTTTTTATTGCGAGTAGACAAGCATTTGACCAAAGTCTTACCTGATGGTAAATGACGACGTGGTCGACGGTGGAGCATGCTTGCTTAGAAGCTACTTATTCACTCTAGACTTGAATACTTCCAGATTTAGCTCTCGGGGAACAAAGACGCTCGGAGGGTGCTCCATTCCTTCGCTGTTTGCATTATGAACGTGGACGCAAATCGCTTTGTGCGGATAGGAGGAATGTCAACCATATACGGATGCCGTGTTTCCGTACGTCTTGTAGTCCGGTAGTGGAAAGGAGATGCAGGAATTACGTTTTGCAACTCCATCGCACACTCTCTGAAATGTATCCTGTAGAACACTGAAAGACTGGCAACTTTGCGACGATGTTCAATGCTTTGAAGTCTGGTCTTCACCAAAGCATCACAGCCGATGAGGTTCTTTGCACGTCTTTCAATGGAGTCTAAGGCTTCGAGCTGATATTTTGCTGAGCCGTCCTAGAGGTGACCGCAGTATTCCATACATGACCGGACTTCTCCTTGGTACAAGTTAAGAAGCTGTCCTGGTGTGAAATACCGCCTAACCTTCCCTAGGACTCCCAACTTTATCGCAGATAATTTAGACTTGGACTCATTGTACGAGCCAAAATTGAGGTCCAATGTCAAAATCAAATTATCACCTAAAAAAATCGCTATCAGTCAATTTCATATATTGACAGTAGCTCTAAAGGTCGTTTCTGGCACCTTGGAACAAATCTAGCTCGACCATCGAGATAGAAAAAACATGGAGGCGCCGCGATATTCCTATACTTACATTTGCTTATACAAATATGGGTGAAATACGTAGCAGTATGTGATATATAGTTTTGTTTCATTCTCTCTAATATGGTTAACGTATTTGATAAAAGAGACAGCAATATTTCAGTTGTTTCTCATAATGGCAACATTTTGTTGTAACGTATGACAGTTTATAGGTAAGTGTCGTTTCCGCCATGTTATGCGACGAGTTTCGTGGTAGTTTTGCTGTCAAGTGGGTGTTTACTTTTTTATTATTGAGATTTGTGAGAAAATTACGAGGAGATTGTCTTTAAAATTGCACGTATATGGTGGAAAACAGCCATTCAACATGTATTATGAAGTGTGGTGCAAGAAAGAAGGAAAATCAACCTCAATTGTCTTTGCATAGGTTAGTAGCCGGTTTTCATGCAATATTACACTTATTAATGCACTTTCCACGAAAAAACGTTAGCAATCATGAATTTATGGCTGTAGTGTTCATTTTTGGGATTATTTCCGTCCAACAGACCTTGTTAAATACGATAATTTCATTCGTTTGTTTACAATAATATGACATGACGGAATAGTGTTGTACCGTTGCCGTACTAGTTTAGTAGATATTGGTATAATACGTGTGATATGGTTCAACTGACCTTGCTAGGTTCGGCCTGAGGTTCACAGCACTGAGAGACAGACCGTCCCACAAACTTTTATGATGGTACATAAACCGAAAATAAGACGATAGCATTCTGTTATTTGTTTTAGTTACTTACATAATATTTTATTGAACAACTCAAACCAAAATATGTATTGAAAATAATACATACATACATAAAAATCACGACTTTATCCCGTTGGGGTAGGCAGAGATCACAGATTTTCATGAAAATAATATTAACCGTTTTATAGGTTTCCTAAAAATGAAGGATTGAGGAAAAAGTGGTTAGAGGCTATTGGTGAAGAAAATATTAATCCTCGACATAAAGAATGGTACATCTGCTCACTTCACTTTGAAGAAAGTTGCTTCAATAGAACACTTGATGTAATGAGATTACAAGATAACTCGGTTCCTACAATATTTTCGGTAAGTGTGTATCAAAATTTTTGATTATTAATAGCCTGGCTCTTTGGCTTGATATAGATTACTAGATATATTAGTTACAAAAATCAAAAAAATAGTACTTTGCAATAATTGCAGAGGCTGTGAAATAGGTGTTCTATTCTGATTCTATCTAGTATTAGTGAAGTCCTCGCCAACGGGTCAAGTGGCCTTCAAACTCATTCTCGACCTGCTATTGCCATTTTCCCCTAGGCATAATTATGTGGTGCTTTTCTCAAAATAATGCAGGGAAATAAAACATATTTTTTATATTATACATTTAATTTAATTAATATTTAGTCAATTTACTCATTATTGGGGCAATTACTAAAAGAAAATGTTATTGCTGTCCCCGGTAAATTTATGTTTGTTTGTTGAACTTCAGATGAGGTTTGCAGGTGGGCATTAGATGTAGTGGTAGATGGCTGAATTTGCTGTTTAAGGTCAAGAATGTTGGCAAGTTTGGCTTTGTGGTTATTTATAGAGTTTGATACTCCCACTTGTTCCGTTAACGCCTAACATCATAGCAACCCATAACAAACAAAACTAAATATCGAGCTACAGCCACGGACTGTATAATTAATAAGAGTTATAAATCCAATAAATAATGAATAATTACCTACCTTGAATATATACCTTAATCGCTAGCTATATATCATCTGGGACTTTAATTAAAAATTGCTGAACGTTTCCAGCAGTAAAAAAAACTATATTTTGTTTTTGAATCCGGTCGATTGTCATTTAAGAAAAGTAGTTAAATTTCCATCATTTTTCAAGTTTATGCCGTTTTTAACATGAACTATACATTTCAGCATGGAATAAATTGACCATAACTTATATAGCTTTTTAGTTTAAGGAATCTCATTAAAATACGCCAAAAATATTGTTTCGGAAAAAATATTTTGCTCGTTTTTACAAATCATAAAAATTTCATATGTTGCATGTTGTTGTGAGCATGTTTTTTTTCGATTGACTTTGCTGGAAGTAATCGCAAAGTATCCATTGCCAATTTTTTGCTTATGATCTTAAATCTGATGGAGTACAATCAATATCCATTTCACTCTATGAACCGTTGGAACTCATTTGAATTATTAAATTTATATCCATTCATTATGTAAATGACAAATCAAGATGAATTTTCAGCTTTGCCGCAAATTTTCTATTTATCATCTTAACGTTTCCAGCAGCAAACGCATTTATGGTTTATACAGACACGTTAAAGCAATTTTTAGTAAGCAAAGAGACTTACTTCGGTTTGCCAAGAATAATAAAAGAGATCCAATCAACGAGTATTTAATAACCCCAGCACGCCGTTTCATACAACGTTATTGTGCGTTTAATGTTCCAAATTCAAAAAACGCTCCGGCAATTGTTTTGATTTTCTTTGTCCATAAATTCGATACTTCGCGTGTTCTTTTTACGAAAATAATGACACTATTTCCAAATATGTTCGAGAAAAACATATTTAATAATGATTATAAATACATAAGTTCCTATTTTTTTCAGGCATCCATCAAAAAACCACACCAAGAGTCATCTGTTTTCTGTGAGATGAGCAACATTAAGCTATCTGATGTTTCTTGTACATCTACTGTAATGCAGTTACCCCATCTAAATATGGAAACGGTGCACGAAGAGGTATTTATCTACTTAGTGTTGTTTATGTACTTATACGTCGACTGCTTCACGATTCGCTGGTCTTCTTGCAAAGTATTACATCTTTGAAAGTTCTAACGACAAGGTCAAAATAAAGCGAAAATTATGTTAATGTTAATATTCTACGAAAAATTCCTGCTTGTTGGATCACGTCCCACTCCCTGTCACAAAGCGGAGGCTTGTATCCCAGCATTGGGAATCTTATTAGCCGTTTCTGGTACCATACCAATTATGTATCCTCTCTGTTCCGTTGCCGTAATACAGATACAAACTTCGTCTTTGGTTTAGATTATAAAACATCGATTTAAGGAGAGTGAGGGGGGAGCGGGTGCGGTGGGATGGGTAGACTCCCTCTGTGAAGGGGAAGTAGTGAAACCCCCCCTTCTCGGAGATATGTTTTTTAAAAATTAATAACCTCACTATTGTCAGTTATTGATTTTAGGGGGGAGGGGTGGTGCGGGAGAAGTGTTGGTCGCCCCTGTGAAGGGGAACTCCCACCCTCTCCCCTTTCAACGATTTTTTTTTTATTTTCTTACCTCACTATCATACAAATTTTACTTATTCATGATTAAATTTGACCCTTTTATGGGATCTCGCTACAACACCCCTGAGTGTCACTCCACCCACTTGACCTTCGGTCCGCTACGGGCTACACAACATCTAATTGCTAAAGCCTAGGTTATTAGTGTAGTGGATTGGGTATAGGTTCAAAGTGAGTCATAGATCCGACACAGAGCACACCAATTCCACCTGGTCTTGTGGTCCATACCCCTAGAGTATAAAAATATAAAAAATGCGGAGCCAGAAGCTCGCTATGGAGCAAGCCCACGAGGCCAAGTGGAGCGTAGGTCACGTGGGTGAAGTGACGTTCAGGGGCGATATAGCGAGAGTTCTGGCGAGAGCCCATAAAAGAGTCAAATTTAATCATGAAAAAGTAACATTTCTATAATAATAATGAGGTTAGAAATTTAAAAATATATATCTAGAAAGGGGGGCGCGCGGGGTCGTAACTTCCCCTTCACAAAGGGACTTCCCTTCCCTCCCACCGCCCCTCCCCCCTAAAATCGATGTCTGCCAATAGTGAGGTTATAAATTAAAAAAAAACTTATTACAAAATTACAAATTTACAAGAGAAAAAAATATAGTCATGTGCGGAACTATAATATTTTCACTCGTAAATTTGTAATATTGTAATGTTATTCGTCTAACAGGCGTTATTGCAAACTTAAAAATATTTTTAAAAACATATCTCAGAAAGGGGGGGTGATCGCAACTGCCCCTTCACAGGGGGGTCTACCCATCCTCCGAACCCGCTCCTACCCCTCACTCCCCTTAAATCGATGTTTTATAATCTAAACCAGAACCAAACTACGGGTATAAAGCAGCATTTTGGATATATAACTTAAGGATTGAAGTTTTATTTTCTTTTTCAGGTTGTACAAACTGGAGCAATGAAGGAAAATAAAACGTCGTGTTTATGTCAGTGAACCTGACACAGTGGAAGTGTTAAAACAGCGAATTATTGACGCTTTTGATGGAGTGAAAAGTTTAAACGTATTAATGTCATTACGAAACAATCTTTTAAAACGTGCGCGAGTGTGTATTGACAATGAAGGTGGACACTTTGAACAGTTGTTGAAATATTTGAAAGCATCGATGTAATACCTAGGTATTACATCGATGCTTATACGTTAATTTGTAAAGTGAGTATTGTTTCGTGGGATCCACGCGCTCTCTCCGACCCATTTGTTTACAACACAAAATGGTCAATATATTACTATTAAATACACTTAATATCGGAGCGTAGATCATGCACATAACATTACTTTTTATTTCACTTCAATACGTGCACTATTTCCGAAGTTATAACGACGTGAAGTTGAAGCTCTTTTTTGAATTTATGAGATTACGCGGGTTCATGCTATGACGTCACAACCACCCGTTCGGTCCGCGACCTCGAGTCCGCGACACGGCGTGTGCGCTCGGTCAGAGCGCAAAACAGCGCAGTGGCGGCGTGAGAACGAGAGCGCGACTGTTGAATGACTATGGTTGTGACGTAATCAGCTAGTGAGTGCCCGCCCGCGTTATTTAAAACCTTCTTCGGCTGGAAATACGCACTTTGATCGTTAATATCTCAGCCATTTTTTAAGATATGAAAATAGTAAAAACACCGTTTTTCTCGTAATTTTTTGTAGATTTATTTGGCATGTAAAGTAAAAAACGTTTGTCAGACCCATTGACCTCGACCGCCATTTAAGCTCATCGCTCGCGTCGGTTTACCGGTAGTGTCCTATTTCGTATGTTTTCTTTAGTTAGGGCTCCTCATTAAAGTTTATTGTCTGGGCTCGACTGCGCGCGGATTCCTATCGTTATTACAGCGCGCGTGATCACAACAGTGCTCAGGCGCGCTGTAATAATGATTGTTGTGAATTACTACTAACTTTTTAAATACGCCATAATTACTTTATTTAGTTTTAACTCAGAATTACAAACTTACCTATCGTTCTTTATATCAATAATAATTCAATATCTACATAAACTACCTAACAAATAAAGTAATTTTGTCGGTCCTAAGCCCGCCAAAGTATGAAGGAAAAGTTAGTATTTATCAATTATAAGGTTTCAATGTCAAATATTTTCTTTTATTTACCTACAAATACCTACGCCCCTACCAACATTATTCTGAAACTCGTACGTCTCTATCGAACCGAACGCTCGGTGCGGAATGTTAGAAAGAGTAAGAGAGATATTTTTTCTCTGTCGCGCATCATGTGTTTTCATTAATAAATTGTACATAGGCACGTAGTATTTTTGTTTACGTGGTGTCCATACTTTTAGGTGGAATTTTCGAAAACTTTCATAATTCATACTTCAACATTCATAATTATTTCACTGTGAAGTAATCACAAATTTTGACTACATATCTACATTGTATTAACACTTCTGTACCACCCTTTTTTTTTTTGGTAGTTTCAATATAGTGGTGTATACCAAAGTTTTATTTAATTATTAAATATTGTGGTTGTCCGGTGCTCAATTTATGTTTGTGTTTTAATAGTAGCAAAAAGCTGAGCTTGGTGAGGCCTCGCGTTAATTTTACAATCTCATTCTAGTGGTGTCATCTAATATATAGTAAATTAACTACGATGTATATGAGTATTGATTCAAGTTCTGCTACAGCGATGTTAACTCTTTGGTTTTCTAACACAAGGCGTTAGTAGTACAATAACATTCTATCCAATGAATACAATTTTTTTAATATTCATTCTATATACCTAATGGTTACAGTTTTATTTTTTTTGACAGATAATACATCTATATATGAAGGTAAATTATTATGTTAAGCACAAATCTGTAAGCGTGATAGTTTTTCAGTAAAGTGTGCCACAAAATGTTCAAGTTGTGGGTTAGTGATAGGGCTCACTTCACTCGCCCTTTTTAAAATAAACATTGCATTGTATGAGTAATGTAAGCTGGTAAGTTCATTTTTAACATAGGTGTATTGGTATGTTTGTAAAATATTACAAGAAACGAAATTTACAAAGACTATTAACTTGATTCGTACCGAATAACTTAGTATCCCTCGAATTGTCCCGGAAATAAAATTACTGTATCTATAACCCTAGTCCGCAGCTACCAGAAGCTGTCACAGAGTACTTTTATATACTATATGAACCACATATAAAATAAGCGTCAGCGCATATATGATGCAACTAAAAGTGTTTTTAAATTCTGTGCAAAAAAACACTTTAATTTTACTATCAGATATCAGAAGGGAATTAAAACTTATTCTTCTGTTACAACGGACTGCTACAATATAAATTATAAAAATCATTCAAACGTGATGAACTAGGTAGGACTCGTAATATTATTATGTAGTATTTGTATCGATACTTGTTACAGTAACACTATATTCCTTGACTGGCACAACCCTAGCATTGGCAGCCATTTTAAGCGACATTTAGAGTTGTAGGTATGCACCTATTTTTTGTAGGTATTTCTGGTCCATATTATTTATATGTCTATGAGCTTGACCAATATTTGGCCAGGCCTTGCAGGAACGCGCCCCTGCTAATTGGTTTAAATTGTTTACGTTGGTGCGATAACAGTTAATATTGTTCTGATCTACGGTGCATATGCGGTATATGAGGAGCTCCGGAACAAAAACCGATAAATCCACTTTATGCCCGATTTATTCAAATATTTTTTTCTGGCGGTCATAGTACTCATACACAATGCACATCGCACAGGTCGCAGCATATCTTGTTAAAAACGTACTAAATAAGGCTCTAAAGATGGGCAACCAGACCTAAACACGACAAATACAGGTATTTTAGAGTTGTTTTGAATTTTTGGAACTATTACCGATACATCCTATACGAATTCTTAAAGATTTTTTCCTGTTCGGACCATTTATCGACATTTTTTTTTCTCTTTTTGTGGAATGAAAGAATAGTTTTGTGGTTGTTCAGTGCAATAGTTTATCGAAGTGTAGCAACGCTTGAATGAGTCTTCGATTGAAGGACTTGTATCCATGGTCATGAAATAAATTTTATAAAAAGGTAAGGAAAAACAATAATCTGATGATGAAGAATTTTTTGCGACTGTAATGAGGAAGAATCAAGCAATGTCTTAGTATAAGAATTTGTAATTTTCGATAATAAAACTACATTATAATGATCAAAAACTAATTGGGCAAGTGCGGGTTGGACTCGCGCACGAAGGGTTCCTTACCTTTCGTGAAAATGGAAATAAAATTTGTTGTATGGGAGCCCCCCTTAAATATATATTTTATTTTTAGATTTGATGTTATAGCGGCCGCAATAGAAATATATTCATCTATAAAAATTTCAACTTTCATCATTTGGCCTTCGTGTGTTTCCGTTAAATCAGGCCATTTCTGTTTTAAATCCGTTTCTAGCTCAACATGGTTTAGGCCTGTTGCAAATCGGTCTCTAAGTTGACGTTCTAAAAAACATCCGTCGTAGCCACAATCTTTACTTAATGCCTTTAATTGATTAGCGTAATGTTCCATTGTTTCATTTCTGTCTCTAATACAGCACCAAAATTCTGTCAATGCTCTGTACCTTTTTTTTTTGACACGATAGAGATCCAAAAGTTTTGTGCGTATATCAATGTACTTACTTGTGTCGAATCTGGGCGCTAATCCAGTTTTTACTTCCCTAAATACTTCTGGTGTGAAACAATTCAGAAGTATGTCTTTCTTAAGGTTCTCGTCGTCTATTTTGTGAATTGTACACTTTGTTTCGAAATAATCGATGTAATTTCTAATTGTAATTATTTTAGTAAAGATTGTATGATTTGATTGATATGTAAAGATTTCGAAATAATCTGTAATTCTTCCACCCGACAGTTATCGTCTGGGTTAAATTTGTTCATATCAAAGCTCAGACCGAATAAAAAGTCAAGACAGAATGTTGTGTAATGAGCAGTGAGGCCGGTAAAACTACGCCTCGCCGTGTACAAACACGATTACACACACATATGTACAACGAAACTACGCCTTGACTCGTCAGTCGAACTATTGCGGCGTGGTGGCATTGGTGTTGCCGTTATTAAGCCTATAAGGTTTACCCTATTATTGGGTGATAATACACAACGTATTGCTATTAGTTTTTTTTAAATAGTTGAACAATGTGTTTTAACCGACTTTAAAAAAAAGAGAAGGTTCTCAATTGGACTGTATTTTTTTAAATACAGATTACAAACATTATCAAAATCGGTTCAGTGGTTTAATTGCAAATTTTAAAGATGAATTTCATTCATTCAGTCCATTTTCAACCGACTTCAAAAAGGACCAGGTTTTCAATTCAGTTGTATTTTTTTTTATTTAATTTATTTGATTAAATCTTTGTTACTTCATAACTCCGTCATTTTATTTTTTGTTGGAAAGCTGATACCTTTAATTATGACTCATATTAATTTCATTGGTATTGGATTTTCGGTTTTGAAGATATTGAAGTAGATGATGTCTTTTTCGTTATAAAAAAACATATATCCATTGATTTTTTTGTTTTTAACGTTGTTGTGTATAAAGTTGAATTATAACCATATTATTATTATATCAATAATAATATGGTTATAATTCAACTTTATAAAGCAAACTTAAGTTCCCTCTTAACTGTTCACGCTTTACTGGTCACTTACCAGTGTTACTGTTTAATTAATTTATTTAAATTCATTTTCCGAATTGAGTTGGACTCAAATTTAATAAAATTGGTTCGAAATCATTCAGAAAAGTAAGAAGGAACTATTATGGCGATATTTTAAAATCGGCGACTTATATTTATAAATACCTAAGTATTTCTACCGCCAAGCAGTAATGTTCACATTCCTATGTTCCGGTAAAATAACAGGCACATGAGACTTAACACCTTTATGTCTCAAGGTGATGGGCGCAGTGCAGTTTGCCACTTGTGACGAACTGTACCGGCAGAGGTTACAGCTTAACACCAGGTGGGCTTTGTGCTTTTTTCCCCGATTGCATAAAAACCCGTCACTAATTAGTTACAAGAAATAAATGCATGTAAATTAAATACCCAGTAATGTTATTTCTGAAACACTTTTTCCATTCCCTTCCCCTACTTAACGACACTACTTTTGCCGACACCTTACATCGGAACTCTATTGTATTATTAATACTAATTACGTTATTAAATTGGTAATGTAATTTTTAAAAGGTAATTTGATTATCATGGCAACACCGACACACGCACACATGTTTGGAAAACCGGCCTCACTTCTCTGTTCACAACATTCTGTCTTGACTTTTTATTTGGTCTGAGTATCAAAGTTCTTGAGTACACTCATCTTGTTAGAGGGTTGTGATGAAAGGCAAGCGCTCGTCACGCTGCTAATCGATACATCATGTACGTGTTGGTTCGTAGACGTTGTGACTAAAAGTGAAATTTGTTCCTGTTGCTTGTTTTGAACATCTAGGAATTTAGCAAATTGTTCGGCGTCCATCTCGTCGCCAATTTAATAATGTAAAACATGTATTTTAATTAGCAATATTTATTAGTAAGAAAGAAAATATTTTTTTTTTTTTTTTTTTTTTTAATGTGGCAATTGTCAAATTGACATTTGTGCCAGTTTCACGTCAAGAATTAAATCAATAAAAGACAAAATTTTGATGACCAGAATAACTAACGTGGTTATATAATATCATATAGGATAGAAAGTAACTAACATATACATATTTTTATATAAGGAGAAGTACAAAGTATTACATATTGAATAAGGAATGATTAAAATTAACATGATATAAATATAACTTATTATAAGTGAATATTATTGAGAGAGAGGAAGTCAGATAAAATTTTATAAATATCAAAATTATTAGACGAAAAAAGTTCAGGCATGTAAGTTGGAAAGGAAACTTTTAAAGATTCAAGGCATAAATAAAACGCTACATGGTTATAAAGGGGACATGAAAAGAATATATGATTGAGATCCCCCTCATCCAAACCACATTCACATATAGAAGAATCTTTAACATGAATCTTTTTTAAATGAGTAGGAGTACAACAATGACCCAACCTCATACGGATTAATGATGATGTAAAATGTTTGCTTAACTTTATCCGGGCAAACCACGGTTTGTTCGGAATCAAAGGTTGCATTTTAGCAAAACCAGATCCAGTTGACCGACTACTGGTTCTCCAATGTAATGACCAAGATTTTGATAAATAAGATTTTGGAAGACATAATAAGTCATGGCAGTAATTAATAAAAGGAACCTTATCTCCACAAACAACTGCATCTTTAGCAACTTTATCAACTCGTTCATTGCCAGAAATCCCAACATGACTGGGTATCCAAGCAAGAATAACGTCAAAACCCTTAGTATAACATTCAGCAATAGAACTTTTAATTTGAAATAAAATTGGGTTGTGTGCATTAGAAGAAAAAGGGTTCGAAAGTAATGATTGGAGAGAACTCCGAGAATCAGAAAATATAATAGACCGATGCAGCTTGAAGAGAAGGATATATTTAATAGCCTCAAGGATAGCCAAACATTCCCCAGTAAAAACAGATGATTCAGGTGGACATTTGACTTTTTGAACGATATCGTATTGAGCATGAAAAATGCCATAACCAACACAGCCAACTGGTGAAAGTTTTGAAGCGTCTGTGAATATTGTATGCCAATCACGCCAATCTCTTTTAAGTAGCTCGCGGAAGTATTCATCTGCATAAAGGTCACCTTTACAAATATCAAATTCTAAAATTATATGAGGTTGAGATATAATTACATTAAATTCATAATTGAACATTGGAAGCTTTTGAGAACGATAAACAGGGTCTTTTAAGGAATTAAAAATAACGTAACTCTTAACAAGCAAAGGAAAATGTTTACATCTCCAAAAACGAGTAGAGTTGACATATTGATGAAGCAGTTGTAATTTTGGAATCAAAGGATGATTAGAGAATTGGATAAATCGGAAAAAGAATCTGTTGGCAAGGAATTGACGACGAAGGTGAAGGGGAGGGTCAACACACTCAACTTGGAGAGCATTGACTGGAGAAGACTTCATAGCTCCTGTGATAATACGAAGAGCTTCGATTGAATCAAATCAAGTTTACTAAGGCTTAGTTTGTTAGCAGGATCCAAAAGAAAGCATCCATAGTCTAAGACGCTTCGAATAATTGCATTGTATAAAAGTTTTAAGTTAAAAGGATGGGCTCCCCACCAAACACCGGATAAGCATCTTAGAACGTTGATGTTTTTTTCACATTTTTGGATAATGTATTCACAATGCTGACGAAAATTTAACTTGTTATCTAAAACAAGACCTAGAAATTTTATTGATTTTCTAACTGAGATTTGACAATTATTAACGAAAATATTGATAGGAGGGGGGTTTCTTTTACGGGTAAAGAGTACAATATTACTTTTAGAAGGAGAGAGTTCCAAACCATTTTCGCTAAGCCAAACATTCAATTGCTTTAGCGAGTCAGAGAGACAGTCACTTGCCACATCGATTTTGTTATTGGAATTATAAATGAGAATATCATCAGCATATTGTAAAATACGACAAAGACCAACAGATGACTCTAAATCATACGTATAAATATTGTATAAGAGAGGGCTAAGCACCGATCCTTGGGGTAAACCACGCCAGATAACTCTACTCGGTGAAATAGAAGGATTGTCACAGCGGAAAAATATAAATCTCTCCGTCAAAAGGTTCATAATAAAATTTCTTAATTTAACAGGAATTTTTAATTTAATTAATTTACTTTTTAGTATTGAAAGTTGGACATTATCGTAAGCAGCAGATATATCAAGGAAAGCTCCGACAATAGATTCACCACGAGAGAAACCAAGTCTTATATCTGTAGTGAATATACTAAGACTATCCATGGTACTTTTTCCTTTCCTAAAACCATACTGAGATTTAGCAAGTAATTCATAATATTCAACATACCACTCGAGTCGATTTTTAATAAGGTGTTCAGCTATTTTAGCTAAAACAGACGAAAGAGCAATAGGACGGTAAGAATATGGATCATCTGGATCTTTGTTAGGTTTGAGAATAGGAATAATAAATTGCGATTTCCAGCTATCAGGGACATAGCCAGAATCAAAGATAGAATTAACAAGGCATAAATAATAATTCAGGACACAGTCATTAGCCTTAGAAAAAAAGGAATAAGGAATGCCATCCATACCTGGAGCAGAATCTTTGACCAATTTCAATACGTTTTTCAGTTCTACAATAGAAAAAGGCTGATCTAAAACGTCGTTAGAACTATAGGTAAAATGAGAAGGAAGTTCATCAGGTAGAGGACAATATTGAGGCGCTAATTTGTCCATAAACGAGTCAGCCCAAGACTGACTCGGGCAACAACGACGGTGAGGAGGGCACCAAGCTCTTCTATATCTGTGAATTTTATTCCAAATAATTGATAATGGAGTATGCGGGCCTATAGAGCAACAAAAAGATTTCCAACCATGGAATTTTTTGGTGTGGAAGAGACGTTTTGATTGAGCAATCACTTTGTTCAATAGCATGAAGTTCTCTTTTGTCATGGAGAGGCAAAAGGTAGTTTCAGTTTCATTACGAAATTTAATTGCCTCCGAGCATTCCTTATCCCACCATGGAGGAGAAGGTATTTTACTCGAACTACTTTTTTTAATATAGAAAGACATATCAGCACAATCTAAAAGAGCTTTAGCAAGGCCCTCCGAACAAATTTTAATGTTATTGATTTTAATCATGGGTAGTTTAGAAATATTGATCTCTGCAATTTCATTAAATTTATCCCAGTTAGCATTGTCATTTAAAATATATTTAAGAAGAGGTGAATTTCGATAGACTGTTGGAGCCAATTTTAGTGAAATATTTAGAATAATAGGACAATGATCACTGCCATGAGTTGAAAGCAGAACGTGCCATGACAAAAGAGATGCAAGATCTGGAGAGCAGAGAGATAGATCAACTGCACTAGGAAATTCGTTTGGGCGGGTTCTTCTTGTAGGAGAACCATCATTAAGAATACACAGATTGAGAGTATCAAGGGAATCTAATAGAAAAACTCCAGAAGAATCTGAAATACCACAGCCCCAAACAGTATGGTGGCAATTAAGATCGCCAAGGACTAGGAGAGGTCTAGGAAGGGAGTTAAGAATAGGGATAAGCTTACGGATAATAGATATGGAAGGAGAGCAGATATATAAGGAAATTATTACAAAAGATTTTGTACGGACAGCCACAGCTTCAAAGCCAATCTGAGAAGGAATTGAAATAGGGGAAAATGACATATTATCTTTTAAAAAAAGAGCAACACCACCACAACCATCCTGTCGATCTCTTCGTACATCAACATAGCCAGATAACCTAAAAAGGGAATCAGGTCTAAGCCATGTCTCAGAGAAAGACAGGATGCATGGTTTGTATTTATTAATTAAAAATATTAAATCAGTTTTTTTATTGTTTAAACTGCGACAGTTCCACTGGAGGATCCTGTCGGAGGGATCCATTTTGGAAAAGAGAGAAAAGAGTATTCAAGTTGAAGGCGTCGTTGGACGGTAAAGCGTTTGGGGAAGAGTAAGAAGAATTACACATAACAGTTGATAACAAATTTAAAAGCTTTATGAGCTCTGCTATAATATCAGGAACAGTAGGCATTTCAGAATTTTTACCTATAGGATTAGGGAGGGCACAGCCATTTTGGGAGGGAGCATCATAATCATTCCTTATTATGTTTAAGTGGGCAGCCCGATCATACCCAACACGGGAAGTAGGAGAGACATGTACAGTTTTGGAAACTTTTTTCTTATAATGAACTTTAGATGGTTCAATTGTCAAATTTTTAATAGAGCGATTTTGCGGAGGAAAAGATGTTACAGAGGGTGCGGCAATTTCAGCATACGATGATTTAGACACAGGAACCATTTTTGAAGCTTGAGCATACGATATAGCTTTTTCAGACATGACAAGTTTAATATTTTTTTGTCTTTGATATTCCGGACAACATTTATTGGTAGCGAAATGATTACCATCGCACCATATGCATTTTGCACTATCAACATCTTTTTCACAGGAATCTGCTAAATGGTTTAGACCACATTTAAAACAGGTGGGTTTTGAGCGGCATTGAGTCTTGGTGTGGCCATATCGGCAGCATTGATAACATTGTATGGTAGGTAAAGAGTATAACTCAACAGGAATTGAGTTAAAACCCAAAAAAACTCGTGAGGGAAAGACTTGGCCATCAAAAGTCAATACGACCGTTTGAGAAGGTTTCCAATGTGTAGATCCTTTTATGATAACTTTAAAATTAAGACGACGAGCTTTAATTATGGGACCACAATCATTGGGAACCTTCATTTCTGTCATAATTTCTTCGGGAGACATATCGATTGGGATGCCACGGACAATGCCTAATCTCGTTATAATAAAGGATGGAATGAAAGCTTTAAATTTATTATGAGATAGAGACGGAGAATCCATAAATTTATTGGCACAGGCAGCCGAGTGAAAATCTAAAGAAATTCTATTTCGACCGACGCTTTTGATGGAACCATCTATAACTCCTTCAAACTCTCTGGAACGACTAAATAAAAATCTGCCAAACGTTACCGGATGTAACGAGGTGCCAGCAGTTGGAGACGATTCATTTCTCTGTACATGTACCGTAAATGGACCACGATCATTTGGGCCATATGACTGGCGACCAGTTGGGACATAAGAATTTTGTGATAGGAGGGACAGAAGGGGCTATTTGTTGGTCAATATGGGTGTTTGGATCTCTGACAGAGGAAACTGAATCAGGGAGAGAGTGTTGACCAGGTTGGAGAACTACATCTGATTTTAATATGAGTGTGTCATTGGACGACTCTGACTCGGAACGAGAATGATCTGTATTAATCTTTCGTGCTTTTTTCGCTTTCGAACGCTTACGAATTACTGTTTCATATGGTAGATCATCAACAGACATTGTTATTGATTCAAACGCGGCTGGAGAAGGAGGTTTTACAATAGCTAATGTTCCACCAGGATCAGGGGGTTCATTCATCTTGATGAGTATGAAGCTAAGATACCAATCTACAAATAATATTTATACTAATATACTATAATGCAGCTACTCTGGTCTAAAAATAAGAATAATTTATCAAGAAAATTAAATTTGAAAAATTTAACCAAAAATCCACGACTTGACGCTACACCGTAGCACAAATTATATCAAGAAAATATTGAATGACAGTTTAAATCAGAAAAGTCACATGACGTAGTTTATATTAGAAGGAAGTATAAAAGAGGTTGTAGTTATGGTTTGTAACACCAGCTCTGCTGAAATGTTAAGAATATGATTATAATATTCGGTTCATTAGATTTAGCATTGTTATTTTTTACAATCTATAAATTAGCCTTTGGCTAGTGTCTCACCTGTTTGTTAATGATTTTTTGGTCAAAGGTGTTGATTAGGCTCAATCTAGAAAAGGAAGAATAACTTCTTCACTTCACGAAGTATCTCTCTAAAGCTGTTGCCGAAACAGACAGGTGGATGTAGAGGGTGTTTTACTTATTGGTGCTTATGAAGATAAAAAAATAATAGGAGTTAAAGTATGAAATTGCCGTTTTATTGTAATAGGTACTTCAAATTGACATAGAAATTTCATAGGTCATCACCTATGAGGTTCTTATTTTTAAAAATGAAAGAAAATGAAAAATATGAAAGCCTTTTGTACTGCCTCCTGGGTAGAAAACTTTTTATCACGTAGAAAAATGTCCATATCCAATTAAAAGACGAACCTCATAGGTACCAAGTGAAAAAAGTTTCACTCAAAAATCACAAACCATGAAAGTTCTATGTCAATTCAAAGTATCTATTACAATATAACGGCAATTTCATACCTTAACCCCTATTATTATTTTTTCAGTTATCTCTCTCTTGGCATAAGTACCTACTGTACCTTAATGCAAAAATAAATATTAAGAAGAAAATCATAATAGCATCGATAATCTTCTACAAAATTAGAATTAAAACAAATAATAATAAAATCTTTCCTACATGTATTTTGAAACACAATCGTATATAGGCTACTATTTATGTGATCTAGGTACTTAATAAATTTCTCAGAATGACCGCTATTTTAACGAATGTTTAGGTTCACTCGTATTTGTAGTGAGCAAGTAGCGTACCCATAATTTTGTTGATTGGATATAATTTTATGCATCTTCGTATATCTTTTTATAGTTTCTGCTGACAAAAATTCATGATTTCTAATTATTGCTTCATTTGACCGTCTGCTGGAGGTATGTAGGTACTTCATTCTTTGATCATATTTACTGGAATGTAATACTGAATCTATGCGCCCCTGTCGACAGCATTTATAACCGTATTTATTAATACAAGTGATAAACAAATAAAAAAAATAAAAAAAAACCCACTTTACGAGCGACATATCAGGAGCGCGTTCCAAACCACGGTTAGAGCGCACTCGGAGTGCACTCGGAGTGCAACTTTTCACTCTAACGTCGTTCACGACCTTCGGGTAGAGCGAAACTTTTTAACTATCAAAAGAGGTCGTTAAAATGTTGAATCTTTAACTGACATGACCTTGACATTTCTTGATGAGATAATTATAAGCACTCTTTTATATTTTGCACATAATGGTTGTTATTGCCGTTCAAACATCATAAAAAGTCAATTTTTGCAAAATTGCCCGCCAAATATTTGAGGTTATGAAACAACCGGTCGTTTGGAACCTTCGAGTAAGTTAAAGCAACCAAACAACGCACTCTGACCCTCGGAACGCGCTCCTGGACAAGGTCTTTGGAGAAGCTTCTAAATTGGGTGAAATAGAAATCTTCCAGTCCACGAGGCTTCCGCACTAACTTCTTTTTGAACAAAAAAATTACTGTCTTCGAGATTCTTCAAAAGACCTTCCACAGCAAGGTAGCTTCTGTGTTTCTATTATTTTCAAACCAGCTTCTATTAAGTTCAAACGTTTGCGATTTGAAAATTGCAACTAAACATCTAGAATTTTCTCAGCCCTATAATACGAATGACCTAGAGATATAATTCAAATCAAATTTTAAGTTTGAAAGTTAAAACTTTTATGGAGCCTTTATCTTCAGCTTGTCTTCTTTGTGGTAGTTTGACCCTCATACCAAAATGTGAACGCATAACTACCTAGTCCGTTAGAGCCTTTGGTATGAATCTTTTGGCATAAACATTTGAAAATATATACCTTTATTAGCTGTTATTTCTCTAACTGTATAGATTTGCCAGAAAGTGAATGCAGTTTATAATATTTCAATATATTAAGATTGTCTCAGAGGAACATTTTCACTTTTCCTGTTATTATAACGTTAATTAACCTTACTGTCCCGTCTCAAAATGCAACCCTGTTTATAATGAAGTTCTAGTCCTTAGTTTTAATCGAACTCATCTCGAATTAATAGCGCTATTGATGTGTACATACGAATTGCAGCCTATGATAAATCTACAAAAGAAACAAATCTAATTTAAAACTATAAAAAAAAACAAATTGAAAGTATAGTAATGTCATGTCAAAAATGTTGATGGACATGTTATTTTACTGTCATGCTGTGTGAAACATAAATAAAGCATAAAAGTTTTCAATTAAATCATGACTTAATACTCAGGCCTAAACGTAAAATATGAAATAATACATGTAAAAACATAACTAGCACTTATATATTTGTTTTAATTAATGACATTATGGATGGTTTAATTCACGCGGCATTGGAGGCCGAGGTACTTTCATCTCTCAATAATTTTATTTCTGTGCCCTGCATGCGTTGTTATTGCCAAAAATAATATTTTTTCTATATGTTTTTTTATTTTAGGTAATACTTAACCGGGCAAAACATGTGAATGCTAACTTGTCGCAATTTGGTAGTGGTGTCCCAGACCATAAAATGACTTGGACCCATGATAAAATGAACCTGGCTGAGTCTGTAGATGAGACACGAATGAAGTTCCAGCGAAATTCTGTCGGCTCTTCTTCCAAGACAACTGAGAAATTTGATCTATTTAAAAAGCTTCATGAACTATATAATGAGCTAAGTAGTGATGAATCCACACAGGCAAACTATGTAAGTATCATGGTAAGAAAGTTCCTATATTAGGGTTGTTGATACACATTTTATGCTTTGTATATTGTATATGTTTAAGAAAGAAATAGATGCTACACCAAAGTGTAAACAATTTGATGAAAATTGGTAAGAACAAATAGTTTAAAAAAATCTTATTTTAAATACTAATTTCACATTATATTGAATGGCGGATGGAGCTCAGTTGTCAACCTTTGCTAACATCTTTGTCTAATCAACTTCGTCTCTGTATCTTATTTTAATATGGAAGTTAAGTATTGTTTTAAATGAAAGAAAGTGCAAAAATTATCAAAACTTATAAGATATAAAACCTATTATTGAAGCATTTTATATACAATATTTTATTACATTACCCTATTCTTATTTCTTTATAGCAAGGCCTGAAAACTACATCATACCTTTTAGAAAAGTTGCTAACAACATATAATCTCAATACATTGATAGTTAATTTGTACCCGGGCAATAAAGGATATTCATTGTCATTAAAAATAAATGGCAATACACAAGGAGTAAACCCACCTGAATCACATGTAAGTAGCACTCTCAATTTTCTATAGTATAATATTGCTATAGTTTAATGATCATGTTTTATTATCAGATAGATTTTTCAATTTATTATTTGTAAGTTACAAAAAATATGAATCAGACTTTTCATAACACTGCAATATACAGGGGTCGAAAATGGTCAGTAAAGTCGGTAAAAGTCTGTTTTTTTTAACCACGGTCAGTAAAAGTCAGTTTTTCCTGAAAATGGTCAGTAAAGTCAGTATTTTGGAAGAATTCGAAGAGGGTTTTAGAACAATGGCTGGCAATAGTTGAATATTTTACACAACGTTTACTGAAGTCTAAAACGCCGCCGACATCTATGGCCTACAAGAATATCCTTAGCTGTTGATGCGATGAAGTTCACTGGATTTTTCCAACGTGATGAACATTCGTGGGAAGAGTTGACTAGGCTGGTTAAAATTCTGCTTCATCGTATATGTGTGACAAAAGCGCTAATTACCACAGAGGCGACATTTCCATCAGTGTTTTTTGCCATTTTGTGGAAAAAATTGTTTTAGAAAATCCCGTATCAGATGAGCTCGAATGCATTGACGAAGATTAACGTTTTTGTCTTAATACCTTTTTGCCATGGGGATGGTGGAGGCTAAACAGAAAATAAAATATTCTTTTACTTAATTTACAAACCGTAAGAGTTGTTTAAGCTTCATATAGTTGACTTTTGCATATGAAGTCTCAAGTCATTCAGTCAGTTGCGAGTATTAATCTGTCATAAACCCCCTTATTAAACATTTCAGAGATTAAAGTTAAGATAGTAAAAGGTCAGTAATAGGTCAGTATTTTTTAGTCTTACAGTCAGTAAAATCAGTATATTTGACTGTACAACCAGTTTCGACCCCTGAATATATATATATATGTATTATATTGAAACAGAAATATGTAAGTTAAAAGTTTAGTCACATATAATGATTCCATAGAATTTCTAGTTATGATTTAGATTAGAACCTTTCAGTGGAAATAATTTATTAACTGTGTCAAAATATACCTGGATTGAAATAGTAAAGATCTTTTATCATTAAGGTTTTCTAATCCAAAAAATCTTTCAAACTAAAAACTTAAACACTTAGTACTTCCACAAATCAATTGTTACAAAAATTAAATACAGTAAATTGTCATCACCAACATATTATAAAAATACATTTGAAATTTTATTGGCAATAATGTAATATGGGGCCAAAAATAAACATTATAAAAGAAAAAAAATTTAGTTGTCCAGCTATACTGGAATAAAATCAATGCCATCCATAAGCAAGAATTACATAACACAAATAATCACATAGTGCATTGTTTATTTTAGTATGACATACTTTTAAATACCTACTTGCTGAATAAATCTTACTGATATTATAATTGACTACCTACCATCTGATCCATGGGGTGCTGGACTCGAATGTCACTTCCCCATCTCTTCCCATGGGCCTTGTAAGAGGCAACTAAGTGTGAAATAACAGATGGTGGGTAATAGCGTCTTCTGAGGAACTCCTATCTTACACTGAAATCCCCAAAATGCCTGCCGATTGTGGGGATTAGGGCAATCCTCGTTTTGATTGGGGAGGCTGTGTTCAGCAGTGGACAGTCTGGCTGATACAGTATAGGTACTGTATCAGCAAGACTGCCTAGATGGTAGACCATCTACAATCTTCCACCTAATTTCTCATGAATAATCGGTATAGTTGGCAATGGTTTTAAATCAAAATTAAAAAACATATTTATCAATTTAAATTATTGTACAAAGACTATTGTTTAGCGGACTAACTAACTATTAAATATTTCATATATTCCTTCCCACTATAAATAATCTTATTACACTAAATTCAGACAATATTATGAGGGTGGATTGAAAAGTTCCATCCTAACACATAAATACTTGAACTATTTTAATGTAACTGACCTCATTCGATTTGCTTACTCTCTGGTTGTCACATTGTAAAATTTTATCGCAATAGCATTATCAGTTTTTAAATTAGACTGAATTTTGTGAGCCTAAGTGCAGCATTTTTAAAGAATGGAGAAAATGTCATCAAATACCTGATTAAAAAAAAACTAACTCCAAAAGAGATTCACGAAGACATGTCAACAACATTGGGGGAATCTGCTCCGTCATATACGACTGTGAATAAGTGGGTTGCTGAATTTAAACTCGGACAAGAGAGTATTGAAGATGACCCTCGCTCCGGCCGGCCTACGACGTCTACGACTGAAGAAAACATCGGGAAAATCTGTGATCTGATATTGGCAGATCAGAGAATGACCATCAGGGAGATTACAGACACTATTGGCATCTCGTATGAACGAACACAAAACATCATAGTCAATGAACTTGGATTTTCTAAGGTTTCTGCGCGGTGGGTACCCAGATTGCTTTCAGTTGAACAAAAACGAATACGGCTCACGATTTTCGCGACTGTTTGGAAATCTTTGAGGCTGATCCACAAGATTTTTTGGCCAGATTTGTGACAATGGATGAAACCTGGGTACACCACTACACCCCAGAGTCAAAACAGCAATCCAAGCAGTGGAAAAAACCTGATGAACCAAAAAATGGCAAAGCAAATTTGTCAGCTGGCAAGGTGATGGCGTCAGTTTTTTGGGATGCTAAGGGTGTCATCATGGTGGACTACCTTGCAAAAGGTGAAACTATAAACTCGGCTTATTACTGCATCCTTTTACGTCGTTTGCGTGAAACAATTAAAGCGAAAACGCCAGGATTACTCAGCAAGAAAGTGTTGTTTCATCAGGATAATGCACGCGTTCACACGTCTGTTGAATCTATGGCTCAAATTCGCGATTGTGGCTTTGAATTACTGCCGCATCCCGCCTATTCCCCTGATTTGGCACCTTCAGACTTTAATTTATTCCCAAACCTAAAAAAACACCTTGGAGGTCAAAAATGTTCATCAAATGAGGAGGTCGAAGCTGCAGTGGGTGACTTTTTTGAAGGCCTTGAAGAAACTTTTTTTATGACTGGCATACAGGCGTTGGAAACCAGATGGAAGAAGTGCATTGAGTTAAGTGGAGATTATGTGGAAAAATAAAATTACTTTTGTTTCTATTACAAATAGTTTTCTTGCTGAGGCCGCGAACTTTTCAATCCACCCTCGTATAAAAAAAAAGAACAGAAGTTTTACTATTGTTGTCACATTTAATGTTTTCTACCAGGTATCAAGCCAAGATGAAACATTAATTGAAACGCCTCGGTGGCCATATGAGGAAGAAGAACTACTTACTTACATAGATAATGAAGAGATACCTGTTATATTATTAGATTTATTGGAGTCTGAGCATTCATGTTTGTTCTATTCGGGTTGTATAGTTGCACAAATCCGAGACTACAGACAAGCATATCCAAGTTTTGTTTGTGATACTCATCATGTACTTTTAAGGCCTACTAATCAGGTAAGTAAGAGGAAAGGTTACTTTCAATTTGTACACTTTCCTTTGAAAATTGTGCATAAAGTGCCAGTAATACTTGCATGACAATACCATTAGCTTATCATATGTTATAGAACATATTTTCATTAGGTGTTTGGTGACAAATTTTCTACTTGATGGTGGTAGCTAGCCATTATCATAGCGGGCATTCGCAAAATGCCCTACCACCATTCTATAACAACTGCCATTTGAAGACAACAGCCGGGACCAACGGCTTAATGTGCACTCTGAAGAGCGAAAGCATTCAGTAGTGATGACATTTTGCACAGCATTTTGATGTTTGGTTACATCTCTCATATTGATATGAAACTATCTATTGGTAGTTTGATATTAAATCATTTTGATACCCATTTAATGATTCCTTCTAATTTAAAGTATTTTAAACATGTTTTTCCCTAAAAACCAGAATTGAACTTCTAATAATGCAAAATTTACATAATATTTTTTTGTATTACAGAGCATAATAGCTGATGCAATGTGCATCGGCACTAAATGTGGTTGGGTTGGTGAAGAACGAAGTGCATTAGAAGCTGTTGAGGCAGCATTAGTCCATGCAACTGCGCCACCATTATGTTTAGATCCTCGTCCAGCTGTGGGCCTATTAGCAGCAAGGTTACATGCAGCTCCACGGTTATTCAATACACCCCGGCTAAGGAGGCAAGCAAGAAGATTCTCACAGGTTTGTGGGTATATATATTTACACCCAAATATGTAACAAAATTTAACAATGGATAATTAGTAGCACAAAATTGCATAAATTTCTTTTTGTAATTTATGCAATTTTGTGCATAAATTACAAAAAGCACAAAAATACAAAAACAATGTATTTTTGTGCATAATATATAATGCTGCACATAAACAGCTCAGATTCAGCAGGTCTGATATATTTTTTCTGGTTTTATGCTTATTTTACCTTCAGCATCATTTGCATTGGTTATGGATAATATAACAGTCTCTACTTTAGTTAAATTATACCAAGAATGAACCAGATATCAGGCTGCATCATCATTTGCAAAGCAATGCAATATGCCTCTAGGGAAGGTCCCCTACCCAAAAACACCCCAAGGTTTTGCAGACTGTGCATGTTTTGATTGATACTGTAGATGTGTAGAGTCAGCAAAGAAATAGTTACTTTGCTGATGCCATCACTGGACCAACTCTTGTGTGTGTTTGTGTACACACACTGAGTAATTATCTAATATTGATTATCTTACAAATTCTAAAATAGAGGTGTGTTCTGGCAGCAGTCCTTGAGAGCCTGTAATTCTAGGTTAGCTTGAACAACATCATCGACCACATCATCACTTACCATCAGGTGAGATATTGGTCAAAGACTAATCTAACAAGCATAAAAAAATAAATTAAATAGATGTTGATTTTAAAAATGTACTGGTGTTAATATTTAAGAATCTCAGTGAATTTATTTCTTTTTTAAATGTTTTCTCAGACTGATGACACCAAGTAAGTAATCTTTTTAGTGCTTAGTTAGTATTAGACTTCTAATTTGTATTACACTATTTTTTTGTAGGTTGCCATTAATAGGAAGAGGAAATTGGATCAGTTTACACATCACCATGGGTTGGAACTTTTAGATTTAATTCACCGCCAGAGAGCTAAAAATAGTAGGCAATCTGTTCCTCACACAAGATTGACTTCTAAATATCCTAAAAAACCACCAGAGGTAAGTAATTTATATATTTCATCTTTTTAATGGAAGTACCCAATGGGCGAAATAGAGTCCTATTAATGAGACTCTAATGACTGTTTCTCTGTCCATCTGTATGTCATGGGTCTCTAGCTTGTGGCTGAACTAATTGAAGCACTCATAATGTAGCTCTTGTAGGATATTGTTAACCAAACAAGTATGGTAAATCTTCAGAAGGTGCGGAAAGCCGACGGTCACAGTTGCTGTCTTAAGATGGCAGTCGTTATAGCATGGTGGTAGAGTATTTTGCGAATGCACGGCTGTCTAGCTACCACCTTCAGGTAGAAAATCTGTCGCTAAGCACCTAACGCCGTATTCCGGCAGCTATCCTTGAGAGCCAGTAATTCTAGGTTTGCCTGAACAACATCTTTGACCACATCATCACTTACCATCCGGTGAGATAGCGTTGAAAGGCTAGACTATCACCTAGAAATTAAATTAGTCAAACCCGAAATTTTAATATTTTGTCTAGAATGTTGACTCCTGTAGAAAATCTGTCGCTAAGCACCTAACGCCGTGTTCCGGCAGCTATCCTTGAGAGCCAGTAATTCTAGGTTTGCCTGAACAACATCTTTGACCACATCATCACTTACCATCCGGTGAGATAGCGTTGAAAGGCTAGACTATCACCTAGAAATTAAATTATTATACGTATTTCATTTTCAGTACACTAAGAAAATATTTCAAAAGTCATTATCATTTTCTTACCCTTATCAGACGCATGCGGGTCTGTACTTAAAATAAGCTTATGATAAAAACACGCAACACAACACAAGGACAATGGACATAGTTCTAACATGTCGCTCGTACAACAAATTTTATCTCTTGTTATAATTTTGTAAGGACATAATATTAATTTACAGTTTTGATTTATAAGGCTGGCGGTCTTCCTGACCTGACGCAAACTTACGCGCTTCATGTCGTTGGTAGTATACCCGTTACTATTCGGGTAATCAGGGCGTTACGGTATTAAGAAGACTTGATGTGCGCGCAATATGCAGCAACGCGCATCTACAATAGTATGGGCATGCTACCTTTCCGTCGTCAAACCCGAAATTTTAATATTTTGTCTAGAATGTTGACTCCTTCGTTCATTGTTAACGACACCCCCAAAACGACACCCCTGGGGTGTCGTTAACAATAAGCATTTGTTGACGACACCACCGTTATGTTGGGATAACTTATCGCTTAAGAATTTATTATCGAGCTAGTATACTCTCAATGGTTAATAAACATATGCAATTGTATCTTTTTATCTCTTTCTCTAATGCACTGGCTGATAACGTTTATGACGTTCAAGAGATAAATTATGTGTCATTTGTGAAGTTATATATTGACATTTCTAATATATTATATATTAATTAAATATATAATATATTTAATATATTTTAATATATTTATATTATTTTATTATTTTATTAATATATTTTTTTTATTAATTTACTATCAATATATTGACATTTCTAACATTTTCAATAACTTTCGAAGAAAAGGATAACAATGTCCGAATTTAGATTAATAAATACCAATGGCGGAGTGGCCTTACTTTTAGGCAAGTATAAATATTATAAACATAAGAATTAATATCATAAACATAAAAATTATGCAGATGGATCAGTATATTGGAGATGTTCCTCTCACAAAAAGTTGAAATGCCATAGAAAGGATTATTGAGCTTCGATCAAGTTAAATAAAAATATCTTTACAGGTTCTTTTTATTTTATTTATTATTTTGGTATAGGTACGAACATACATCAGGGTAACAACACTATTTGTTAGTGGTGTCGTCAACAAATGCTTTTTGTTAACGACACCCCAGGGGTGTCGTTTTGGGGGTGTCGTTAACAATGAACGGACTCCTTGATGGAAATTTGCCTAGAAATGAAATGATATTACTTTTCAGTGGCACATATTTAGCAAACTTAACAAATTTTATTTTCGTTGATAACATTTTCTAAGCCTATCGTTATGATATATGCTATATTTTCTGTATTTTACGTACTTTTATGATGAATTACTATTAATAAATTACGCTACTCCTGGGTTGCAAGTCCAAGGCCCCTCTAGCCTCTTCCTCTGCAACACTATGGACCCGGCTTCTGCACGGTGAATCAATGGAATGATAAGTAATTCGTCTCTCTCGTTATATCAATAAATACGGATCAGATGTTTTGTTTACACTGACTACCCACATCCGGTCCTGACGCATTATAGACAGATATGTTTATTTGTAATAAAAATTGTTGAACTCCAATAGAAAGTGATTGAAAAAGTGAAACTAAACATGTGTTTTTATAGTCTTTATATAACCAAGTCTTTCCTACAACCTTACAGGTGTTCAAAGTAATAGAACCGCCTAAAATGGAACCTCTTCCTCTCGGGCCGCCAAGTGAGCCAAGCGGTCCATTACGACTCGCTCGAGCTTATGAGCGACCTCGCCCCACACCCGACTGCCAACCGCAACTAGTAGAGGAATACGTCTTGGAGACAGAGAAGTCCCCACCCCAGCCCGGTACTGGGTGCTTCCATATAAAGCTGTCGATACTGCAGAGGCCGTCCGATCAAGAGTTCCTCGGAGAGCTTTATGTGGATAGAGATCATGTCGAGGGAGAGAAAAACGGCGCGGCGTGCAGATTCTCGTTAGGTATGGCTTTTTCTTTAGATTTTTAATACTTTCACACAGGACTCCGGAGTAATTTTTCGAGATTTCCTAAGTTATCATCACTTTACAGAATCTTTACTACAATTTGTGTGCCTTTTATTTAAAAGGGTATTTAACTGAATTAAAATACAGGTCTGTCCTGAGGGATTATTCATAAATTTTTCAGAGATTATTTTTGCTTGCCAAGCATGTGAGTTTGAGGCGAACTTATGAGGTTGTTATGTCATTGATCATTCTGGAGCCACAGGACAAATTATGCTGAATGTAATTTTTTTATTAGAGCATAATTACTAATTTGACATCTCTGGTAAACAAAGAAGTGCAGATAGTATAGTATCAGGGTATTAGAACGGTAGGGTATATTTTTACTATAATACATAATTGCTAATTTGACATCTCTGTTAAATAAAGAAGTGGAGATAGCACGGTAAAACTGCTTAGATAATACTGTCCCTTTCGACAGATGGCAAACTGTTGGCGCGTCAAAGGGAATATGTCACTTATATCACGCGCCATGCTCCACCTGAGTTTGAGATAGGTAGTTTCTCAAAACCAGTCAATTACCCTAATGTTTTAAAGGCCAAAGTTACCAAGAAGACCTTTTGGGCACAGAATGTGCATGTAGAAAAACAGTTTTGCACATTCAATATAAAAATGTTTATCGAAGCATAATTAGGTGTTGTTCCTATCATTACACACGTGCTATTTGATATATTAAATGCGCGTGAAGACTGCATACAGCATCTTGGGAGATGCGTTTTGTCTCAATACTAAGTATCGACTTTAAATTACAAACAAATGTTTGCACAATCCTGTATCCTATAATAGTATTTTTGTTGATATACACTATTTCTGTGTTTTAGGAACAAGACTGCACGCGAACAAATACATACAACAGTTCACGGAGATATTCACAGAGGAGGGTAGGAAATCAGTAAGAATAAAGCACATAGTGCCTGGCCAGGTGCCAAGGGTATCTTTTACCGGTGGCATGAGAGAATTGGTGAGACAAGTAAATTATCCAGTGTTCCATTAATATTTAGGTGCTTCTTTACTAACCAATGTGACGTCATCCTTCTTTGTATTTTATAGCGTTATTTAATGTGCCACTTGGTAGCGGGACTTGCATGATTGGCTGATACTGTGTGTGTTGCTTTTGTGGTGATACTTTCAAAGTAAATTGGTTACATTCACATAGTAATGAAACAGCTATGAATAGATCAACTAGTGCATATTTAAAGTCTACAGAGATGGCAAAAATATGACCCGAATGTCTGGATACAAAAATGTGCGTGATTTTATTTGTTCAAAGTAGTTATTTGTCTTATATCGGTATTATATAAAAAATATTGTTTATACTTATATCCAAGAAAATTCAAAAAGTATCAAAATCCGCCGTACTAGCATGTTATGTCGGCTAAGTTAGTGCCATTGAATTATACCTAAACGAGTAGCCATTGATAGCCAAGTACACGAAGAAAAAAGCAAGGAAGTTTGGCGTTGCAATTTTTTTTTTACTATTGTGTTGATATAGAGTTATAATCAGCTTCAAATGTGCATTTATCGCAATATTAGTTCTGATGTAACAGATATTTATTGGTTACCAGGGTCAGCAAATGTTGCTGCAACAAAGAAACGCCGCTGCGGTCGCGGCCGCTGCCGCAGCGAGCAGTTCGGCCGTACAATCTCATGCCAACACTGCGCCTGTTGTGTAAGTATTAAGTACAAGTTTTCATTACAAAAAAATCTAAGAAACGTGCTCATTTTGTGACAATATTTCAGAACGACAGCGATAGCGGCGACACCGAATACTCACCCGGCCCGACAGTTACCGATACTGGTTGGTATATTTTTATTTTTTGTTCTTTTACCTATGTATGTAAATGATAATATGACCGCTTGTTAAATCGCTGTACCTATAATGGGGACGGGCTTTCATGGCCAGCAGCCGTAACACCGTATAGTAATTGGAGTACAGACGAAGTAGGATCTATAACCCAACTTGATGTTAGTAGCTAGCCAAACGAGCATTAGCAAAAATGCCCTTCGTCCATGCGTTTTTCGCTCAAATTAATTAAATTTAGGCCGCTTATAGTTCGACGCGACTATCCACGAACGACAACGACGTCAGTCACCGACGAATTGTCCTTTAATTCAATGCGAATCCTGGTGTAGAGCGGTACAATTAATATTATTTTAAAAATATACATTTATATTAGGCGCCTTTTAAATTATAATAGTAAAAAAAAAACGTGTACCTAACGGTGGCGCGGAAGGATTTCGATCAGGCTCTTAATGCTCTCGGCATCTTGAATGACATCGCATTTAGGGCGAAGCGTAGGTAATACAATTTACCTTATTTCTCAATTCATGGATTTCATTATAATATCATCCGGTTGTTTGGAAAAAATAGGAGTTGTACAAGTATCAATATTAGGACCTCTTCTGTTTCTAGCGTATAATATTAATGATATGCTTAGTAGCTGTTGTTAGCAACGATCTGTTGAACTCTGTTTTATTCGCCCGTGATACTTCTCTGACTTTTAAATTAGATAGGGAGAGAGCGATCAAATTTAAGTAAGTAATGTGTTACCTATTATATATACATGGTTCATTCTTCATAATCTACTCTTAAATTCCAAAAAGGATCTATTATTTTCATTACTAAGTTTAATTATGTAGAACTAAACATGGGCATAGGCCAAGTTTAATTCGCGATTGACAAAGCTACAGCCTTTTAGGAAATTAAAATGGCTTCAACTTTACAATGGGATCCTAATATATACATGACTAGCTTTCCGGGCGTGGCTCCGCCCGCGTGTTTGTCGCTTATCGCGCGAAAACATTAACCTCTTTTTGCGCAGTCGGATAAAAACTACCCTATGTTTTTTCCCGGGTCTCAAACTATCTCCATACCAAATTTCATTCAAATCGGTCCAGTAGTTTTGGCGTGAAAGCGTAACAGACAGACAGACAGACAGAGTTACTTTCGCATTTATAATATTAGTACTGATATATCCTGGGGACTTATTTCTGGTGCATAACCGATAACGGATGTAGCTCCAGCTCGGCAAGTCTATTGGGCTGATTTCTGAATCATTATGTCATATTATGGTGCATTGTTGTGGGTATCTGCAGCTGAGATAGAGACTATCTTTATTTTGGAAAAGCGTGCAATTCGTGCTATCAATGAAATGGATCTCTGAGAATTTCTAAGGGTTTATAAAGGCATCAATATTTTAACTTTGGCAAGTTTGTATATACTAATTTAAAAGTAGTTTGAATGCTCACAAAAACTCAATAATTTAAAATAAAATAGCGACAACCACGATTATAATACTATGAATAAGGATAAGATAGAGGTAGAGAGTTTACAGTCTAAAAATGCATGCCACTAAACGTGATTATTTAAAGTGTTTGCGTGTAGCAATTTTACTGTAAACTCGGACACGTTTGCACAGATCGCACACACGCCAAGGTGACGCGAAACCAATGGTATTGTACTGCGTATACACTATTTTGCATGTAGGGGTAAAGACATTGGAAGGGCAATTTTGAGACTAACAGGTTTAAGATTAACAAAGTTACCCTGGACGGCACTCAAAAGCAATAATACCATGTCGAATACACATCGCTTTGGCTCATTTCGCCGCATCCCTATCCATTAAACACCTATGTAAGTTCTTGTTTTAAGTTATATTTTTATTATTGATCAAACAATCCCTCTCCTATTGAATACTGCCGCTCTATTTCAAGTAATATAACTCACACTATAAACCTACCAAAATACTTACATGACAAAAACCCACCTAAATCAATTATTTCCTTTAGCAGGCGCAGTTACAACAAGTTCAGCAAGTCGGTGCTGTTAGCAACGTCGGTAATGTTGTCACGAACGTCGGCAATGTGGTCACGAATGTTGGAAATGTGGTCACGAATGTTGGGAACGTGGTAACGAATGTCGGCAATGTCGTGGCTAACGTTGGCGGCGTGGTAGGCAATGTTGGCACCGTGGTGGGTAACGTAGTGGGAGCGGTGGCGTCGACGCCTGAAGCAGTACTGAAGCAGCAACCATCGCCTAGCACGCCGAGGTTATCTCCACAGGTAAGGATCCATCTCTTTTTATCCGATGTCAAAAAGGAGGTTATCAATTGACACGTATGTATGTCATATCCTGTCCATCATGGAGACGGCGATTAGCGTCAGCTGCGGCTGCAATAATAGTCATCGCTTCTCGATTCTACCTTCGTTTTCTATCTAGTGAGGGGAAGTCACTTTGATTAAAAACTATATTTTATTTTAATAAAATGCAATATATCGAGATAGACTATTGGGACTTCCAAACAAATACACAATTTTTTGACAAATATACGTGTATGTTTTTCAAAAACTGTGATTATCTTATACCCCCTGTATTTCCATACAAATGTATGATTATTTTATATTTTTCCGCAATTTCTGAAATTTATAGTACTCAAATCTCAGTAGGTCCAGTAGAGAATTTTGATCCTTATAAAAAACAGGATTGATTGGCATCGGAAAAGTTTTTGTGTAAAATGACAATTTTCTTGCTTACTTTTTGCCAAAATCTGTATGCAGTTTAGAATATCTTAACAATTTATGGATAGTCTCCTAAAAAGTTTTCCTGTAACTATAACGGTTAAGGTACCTGCCCTTCCCAAAAATTCCCCTGTATATCAATATTATTATTTTATCCCAGACTCGGCTTGATAAATGCTAGAATGTCACCCCCCATCTCTACCCATGGGTGTTGTAAAAGGTGACTAAGGGTAACAACCAGAAGGTGGGCAGCAGCGCTTTCTGAAGAACTGATATCTCGTACTGTGAACCCAAAAATGCCTGTAAAGCGGGCGAATAAAAAACCCCCCATATAGTCCGATAGCACTAGGCTATTTTGGGGTCATAAGTTAAAAAAAAATCTAAAGTTGCTAATTTCTTGCATGTGGATACAGTCATACATATAAAGCTTATTATTGCATTTTGTGCCACATCTGTCACTTGCATTTTCAGCAATTCAATGATTTGTGACTAATTTGTTTGATTCAAATCAAAACTTCCAAAATTATTTTAAAGTGTAATAATATAATGGCATCGTATCTAAGATAGCCTGCGTAGTGTGCAAACCCAGTTTGTGTCATTTTCATCCATTGCAAACAGACAAACGGACAGTATGTTAGAACAATGTCAAAAAAAAAACATTTAATGGTTAATATTAACTTCATCGGATCACCTAAATATGGCCAATAAATAATTTTGTGGCGTTTTAAACCATGGAATTGTTAGATTTAAAAAAAAATTGGTTTTTTATGCTACCAGCGCTTCAAAAAAATATTATAATCATTAGGGTTCACATAATTTAATATTGTACATGCATGGAAAACAGACACTGTAAATTTGTGTCATTTCCATGCATGGCAATTAAACACCAAAAATAAAGAATGTTTGCGGCTCAAGCGGGCGGATACGAAGCGGCGCGCGGCGACGCGGCGGTGCGTTCTGTAGGTACGATTACGGTAGGTACGAATAATATTCCATGGATATAAACGACACAAATTCAGAATAGTGTTTCTTTAATCTATGATAATATTTAAGACGTAAAATCTAATAACTTGTATTTCCTTTTGTGGCTTTTACGGGGTGTTCTAGAATAAATATATATATATATTTTCTAATGCCATGGATGAATTCGACACAAAACGTTATGTACAACATACGTTGTATCCACCAGTAAGCATCGTCTGTCATCCACCACTGGTATCCAGCACCAGTACCAGTGACCTGAAACTAGTAACATCCATTTGACCTATTATAATATTCTTTAAAACCGTTTAGGCACTATAGTAGGTACTGGTTAAATATCAGTATTCCCGTGGAGAGAAATGACACAAAATACATATGTACATTTAATACTACTTTATTATTATCATGAAAGACAAATTTTCAACTTGAATTTTTATTTTCGTTGTATAATGTTCGCAAAGACAAATACCTCAATTTCTACCTAAGCAAGCACCTAATATGACACAATCTACTGTATTAGGTTTGGCAAATGGTCAGGAAACTATATCCAAAATATAAACAACTTTAATATTTTTGAAACCTAAAAACCTAGTGCTACCGGTCTAATAGTGGGGTATGTTGTGTTCAACAGTGGACAATCCGGCTGATACAGTCAGTATAGGGTTTGATTATAAGAAACATACGTCCGTAGAAGATGCCATCATCAACAATAGTTTGTTTCTTTTGTCTGTATTAAAACAAGAGTACCTTCGCGTTGATGTCACGAATAGCTGACGGTGACTAATTTTAGGTAATATTAAGTAATTTAATGATCGCAAGCCCGTTACTAAAAGGGCTTAAGAGTTACACATAGTTACATTTTCTCACATGTTGGTCCAAGTATCTGTCGCCAAGCACCCAAAACGGTGTGTTCCGTCAGCGGTCCTTGAGAGCCAGTAATTCTAGGTTAAGCCTGTTAACGCCTTCGACCACATCATCACTTACCACCAGGTGAGACAGTGGTCAAAGGCTTACCTATCCGCAATAAAAAAAAAAACCGTAAGAAAAACGTCTTGATGGCCACTATTTGCAGTTCCAATTCGAATGTCAAGCAGCAATTCTGTATTGAAAGATTTATGCCTTAAAATTATGTTCTGAGGTAGTATAATTTCAGTTTAAACGGCGAACGACAAAGCAATGTACCGTTCTGAACACATACAAAGTCCGAGTGACATGCACTTGTTTTTTTATACTGTTCTGGGTAGCACTTGACCACCTGTTTTTAAGTGTGATAATGCGATCGATGATAGAGCGCGCTTCCTTGAAGATATCTATCCACTCGCGTTTTGAAGTCCTCCATATTAAAAAAAGTTAGTTTGCTTGGTGTTAAGCTAATGTGTGTTAACGATATGGTGATAATTCGAGCAGTTTGATCGATCGAGCAAACAGACAATAGGTTATCACTAAGCGAGCTAACAATTCACTAACGTGTATGAACGATATAGTTACTCGATATATCGTAAAAATATGTTATAGAATAAAAGTCATAGCAATACCCATCACTGTTACAGGCATCAACAAATCAACTGTTGGCGCAGCAACTGACGAATCCCCCACAACCGCTGAACACGCAAAAAATGCAATCGGCGATCATCCATATACAACATCCACTAATGTCTAGTGCTGGCACTTCACAGGTAAATTATTTCAGAGTTCCATACCGTGTCGCTTTCCATTCGTATGTCTCGGTGTCGAATCGTAAACAGAATGAATTAATAACCTAAAATTGAGATATGAGATATTGATATATCAATATTTTTTTTTACGAGGATGCAATATAGTTACATGTGGAGTTTTATTTTTCATATCTAAGGTGTGCGTTCTAGCATGTCATCGTATAACTATTTCATGAGCAAACTCGAAACGATACAATAAAATATACAATTTTAAATACTACAAACGTATCTTAATTATCTATGTAGTCAAAAGTCCAATTTTGTTATCTAAAACACAAAGTGTTAAGGATCTAGGATTTCTGTATATTTTGAACCCAAAAGTACTATAAACTCCTATTCATATAGTAGTTTTGAAGCTGTGATGAAAACTATTTTTTTTTATAATTATAGAGTCAGACGTTACTTTGCGAAAATCCATATTTAATAATAATAAATATTTTAAATCGATCCGGTGCTCGAAGAGTCATTACTTCTAGAGGATCCTCCGTGTAGAAGCGAACGCGTCGAAAACTCTTCTGGTTTGCCTACGTAGCGTTTATGACGTCACCTTGAATTTACAGGAAAATTAGCCAGAATTGTCACTAGATAGATATATTTTTGAGTGTTTATCTAAAATATTAATTTAACGTTTTCTTACAATATGTGTTATTATTATGTGTTTTTTATTTCAATGTGAATGTTTTAGTTTGCAATGTGAACTCTAAAGGAACCTAAACGAGGCACGACCTGTACTTTGCCGGTTTTTTACCAACTGGCATTCGCGGGAGTCTAAATTATAATATCACTGAAAATAAAATTCTAGTAACAGTCCGAAAAAATTAATTGTGTCCGGTAAAAATACAATGCATTATACACTTCCGCCTTCGGGGATATACAACCCTGATTATGTCTTTGTTTTCTAATTGCAGTAGGTTTGTCATATATGTCTGACTATTAGAAATGTCTTATATGAAAAATCACTTTACCATACAAGGACCGATAAAATTTTGCAAGAAGAAGAATTGTGCAAGGTAACTATACAAACATCTTTATTTGGTGGTAGATAGCTGGGCGAGCATGCGGAATGCCCTACTATTATAGGCTGTGTTGGAGGTTTTAGTCCGGGGTAGGATTCGAAGTCGTTTGATCGTCAGGCGACACTCACTCCTACTTCTGCACCTTTTTACCATGTATATTCTTTGACTATAGTAAAGAAAAACTAGCCAAAGAATTAATTTACTATACCTACATAGAATTGTAACCCCATTTCTCCATATTAACGCGTTCGAGCACTTGCCTATTTTGCGACTCAGGCCGTGTCATTCTAGTCTTAGCATTCACTCGTGCTCTATTAGGTCATATTCGATTGTAAATAAAAAAATGATTGAAGTTAGACTCAAATATTGACATAGTGAAGTTCGAGTTTCAACTCGAAATCGTCTCTGTACCTAAGGATTAGTGTGAGATAAGGCTCTTCTACTTAGAAAGAAGATAGAGATCGCTTGCTGTTATTTGTACTCGTGCGAGATTCTGTCCCATTTCTTAACGGTTCGTGCAGCCGGTCCTTACATTACTCGTAAAGACTGTGTTTGAGCTTCAATTCGGTGTTGAAATAAAATTTGTAGACCTTTAATATTGGAGATAAATTTACTGTCTTAAGTGGTATTGTTACAAAAACATTGGCAGTTCTTGATTTTTGCGTTTGTATGCTTGACTTAAAAGTAAAAGGCTCATTGTCATGCCGCTGGAAAAGTTAAAAACGAAAATGGCGCTGCTTGGTTCCCTGCGCCCTTGCCCTGTCCCGCATTCGCCCTAGTGTTGAGGGCATTAGTCCGCTGTAGCTTTTAGTCGACTCATAGTGATGTGGTAGCATCCGCAACATACTGGATATAATTTTTATATAACTTTCTTATGTCGGGACCAAAACAACGCAGTTGAGCTGGTTAATTTAGATGTTTATGATATATTCAAGTTATATAAATTCAATTCTGTTCTATATTTCAGGTACAAAATATCCAATACACGAGTACAACGACGACGCAACAGAAGGCAACTTTAACAAAACCGCGGACGACGAACCCGGCGATTAGTGCGCTCGTCACAAGTCTTATGAACTCCGCGCAACAGTTCCAACAAGGTTCGTCAACTATACTAGCAAAAAGTAACTATTATCAGTCCAAATTGCCATGAGTTTTAAACTTATTGCTACCTACCTACCATATATGCCGTGAAGTGAAAATAGAAACTCTTTTTTGTGTTTATTCAAGTAGAAAATCTGTTGCCAAGCATCTAAGGGTGTGTTCGGGCAGCTATCCTTGAGCCAGCTATCCTGGATCTTATAAAGTCATATCTGTCAGACAGGCTACAGAAAGTTCGTATAAATGGCAATACTTCTTCCGGGTCTTTGGTAAGAATAGGAGTACCGCAAGGATCAATTTTAGGACCCTTTCTGTTTCTAGCATATATAAATGATCTGCCTTGCATGGTAAAAAAAATCTGCGATATAGTTTTATTCGCAGATGATACCTCCCTGATTTTTAAAGTTGATAGGAAAGATAGTGAACTCATTCATCTAAATAATGTATTGTCTATGATCTCTAAGTGGTTCGCGGCTAATAATCTTCTCTTAAATTCAAAAAAGATCAAATGAAAGTTTTCTTTACCAAATGTTACTTATGTTGAACCAAACATTAAGCTTGGCCTAGATAAACTCTCTTTTGACAATGCGACAGTCTTTCTGGGAATCAAAATGGATTCAACTTTACAGTGGAATCCACATATACAAGATCTATCAGGAAGACTTAGTTCTGCTGCATATGCAGTTCGTAAGATAAGACAGCTAACAGACGTAGCTACTGCTAGGCACGTTTATTTCGCGTACTTCCACAGTATTATGTCATATGGTGTATTGCTGTGGGGAGCTGCTGCTGAGATAGAGACAATCTTTATCTTACAAAAGCGTGCAATTCGAGCCATATATGAAATGGATCCTAGGGAATCCCTGAGAGATCTTTTTAAAGAAATTGATATTTTAACTTTACCTAGTCTGTATATATTTGAAAATATTATGTATGTTCGTAAAAAATTGAGCAAATTTAAATCAAACAGTGACCATCACGATTGTAACACTAGGAATAAAGATAAAATACCAGTGCCAAGTTTTAGATTAGCAAAGACAAATAAAAAGTCGTTCTTAGGCAATTGTGTACGGTTTTATAATAAATTGCCCAAACATATTACAACGCTCACAGAAAGAAAATTCAAGTTGCACGTGAAGAATATTTTGATAAAGAAATCTTACTACACAGTTTGTGATTACATAAACGACAAAAATGCTTGGACTGGTTCGCCTCTGCCAATCTAGCGCCTGTCACCTACGTAATGTAAATAAATATTGTAATAATTTTACTATATAGTATGTAATCAAGACATTGTTAAAAAACGTTTAAAAGAATGGCCCCGAGTTTCTTGCCCGTTCTTCTCGCAGTGGCTCTATAATGTTTGTTTGCTGAACGTGGCAGTACAATGTCAATTACAACTTTCAATATTAAAATGTGTAATTGACCTTCATAAGAGCGTGGTAGACGCCTAAATTGAATAAATGATTTTGACTAGTATATACTAGGTTATCCTGGACAACATCTTCGAATACATCATCATGCAAGACAAGATTGGAATAGTACAAAGATACCGCGTTTTTGACTTTATCACAGGGAAATTTATTCGCACGAAGTCTTGTTTTAATTTTTGGTAACAGCCTCGCCGTTCTGCGAGCTTAGTAACGTACACCCGTAAAATGTTGCAAAGAGAGAACAAATGCTATGTAATGTTGATTTGCACTTCAAATAACCCCCTTGCCAAGTGTGTCATATGTACGTATTTATATTATTCTTCACAGCTGCAGCGAATCAAAATGCAGCAAAAGCAGCAGTCAGTACGGCGAATAGCAATGCGACGATTCTGAACTTGCTAAACAGTGCCCCAGCTGCCATGACACATGCCACAACCACGCCTGAAACGATAGAAGCACACAAGCTGCTTGGCAGAGTTTCAATAGCGGGCGCCAGGCTCATAGCGACTACTGCCACTCATACTCTGCCGACTTATACTCCTCAAGTAAGTTTATAATCATATCTACTTTCTACAATTACGACTACACAGATTGTTGGATTATTTCTTTCCGAGTCATCGGGATGCCGGTCGCCGGGATTTGAACCGACACGGCTGCCTTACTTTTTCATGTATTTGGCGCCGTTACTCAGTTGAGGCGTCAACCTGGACGCATTCGTTGACCCTTATCAGTCAAAGTTAAATTTCTAATGCTGCGGCCAGACTTGAAGGCGTGCTTGAATTTGTGTTCGCGTTATCACGTTAAAAGTTCGTCTTGGATCCATGATGAATTGCTTGGCCACACTACGTCGCGATAATTTAGCTAGAACTTCGCGATAATTCATTTCACGGAAAACATGGAAGAGGCGGTTGCGCTGTACCACATGGCGGCTAATAATTATTTACTGCATCTTTATTACTTGAACAAAAATAAACACGGGTTCAGATTCAAAATTTTGTATGAATTATAATATCCTCTCATTACTCCAATCCATGATTAACAAGTTCAATCAAACACGTTCGAACTGCTCGGCGTCTTGCAGTCAACTAAAGCGCGCGAAGTGTAGCCAACCGCACAAACTTTGTCGCGACAACACCCTTTGATGTACTGCAATTTACCGACAGCGGCGCGAAGGGCATACGTATTGGCGAAGATGATTCGCGATTGGACGAATTCTTTGGCCAGACATGCCGCAACAACGCAAATCTTCGCGTTATCGCCATAGTGTGGCCCCAGCATAAGAAGCCAAAAAACCACTCTACAACCTGAAACTACTCGTGACAAAAAAGATAGGTTTGTATTGAATAATGCAAAAGTCGGCAAAGTGCGAAAGTCACAGAGCTTAGTGCACAGGCACTAAGGTCCGAAATCTTTTGTTTACAAATAATTTCTCAAAAGTGGCAGGGAAGGCACGTAACCCTATTTCTTCCGATTTTTATTATACAAAAACTGAATTTAAATCATTCGATTCTGCATAATATTCACATTTTGGTTTGCAGTTTTTTTTACAGTATTGCTTACACATAATTATACATTGCTATATAAAGTATACGTTTTTCTATCAGCAAACATCATTTGTTTACGATCTGACTCCCAATTCGAGCCCCCCAGTGTAGCTTTGCCCGTAAGCGGCAAAACTGCACGGTCTATGCGCCGTGAGCCAACTGACGTTCCATTCCATATCGAGTGAATATTCTCCAAGTTATTATTCATTCTTTATATCACTACATTCCTTAGTCAATTTGCTTCATTCTAAAAAGATCATTTGAAAATGTGCTCTAGTTCAAAATATATAAGTTTATAAATTTTCCACGGCCGATATCGTCCCGCCGGATTTCTACGTCTGTCTCAGATCACTTGACTTAGGCTTATATGAGGCTTGGTTATGTTGAAAGGGAAAAAAATAGGTAATCAAAAAATACCGCTAATGTGTGTACAGGATGGCACACTTGCACTTGAGGTCAAAACAATCATTTCGACTGGCAGTTCTCATAAATATTTCTCTTATATCTTTTTTGTATGAAAAATAATAAAATAATTAATTTCCTTCAAAACCTATTGAGTGTCGTAGCAAATTAATGGCTCTCTGAGCCTTAAGTATCACTAAGTAACGCATACCATGTTTGGGCTCCTTTAGATACGGTACGTCTGAATTTAGAGTCTGGAGACTTATCTTGTACTCCGGTTTACAGTTTTTCATGGATATTGGGCTCGTACGCCGCCGTCTAAGAGAAGCTCTCAAACGCCATGTGCGTGTGTTGATAGTCTGTGACTCTGCCAATTTTTTGTTTTCTTTTTAATTGACTTTCCATTTTCAAATTAAATTTTCTCTTTTCGAATTAATTTCATACAAATTAAAAGAAATATAGAGATGGTTCAGCGGCAATCGCTATACAAAAGCTGCAATAACTCCTGCGCAGCGACGCAGGGGGTTGAATCAGTCACATTTTGTGAATGCTCGCCTAGCTAGCTGCAAGTAGAAAATCTGTGAAGCAGTTCTAGGCTCAGCTGGCATACCATTCTCGACCACATTATTTACGAGTAGGTAAAATATTAACCAACCAAAAGCAGCAGCCAAAAACACATAGTGAAGTACTCAGATTCTCAGCAACTACTTGGTTGAGTGTTTGTCTGCATTATAGCGCCATCTCCAACGCTTTGTATAGTGTTACATTATAAATGCAGTTGACATTACAATTAAAACATATTTTTACATTATTCTGCGCAAGATTTCTTCCGTCATTTTCAATGACTTAAATAGTTCCATGAAAATTGATCTAAGTATTTATATACGTACATGCGCCATTTACGTACGTATATACGTCTGACATGATTTAATTACACACACAGCGACATGTACGTCTCCATAGTTACGCTAAACCTAACAGTGACATAACTTTACAGCAGGGTGTGACTAGCGTGCAAGTGATGGGCGGGTACACACGAGACAATGAGCAGACGAACGTGTCAAGCAGTGAGAGCGCTCTACTAGAGAGGCTAATGGGGCCCGAGTCGTCTCCTGCCTCCGCCTCTCAACCGCAGCCTGTCTGTCACGTACAGGTAACTATACTTCTAAAATAGGACTTAGACGTTACACCTAACATGCAGAATGGCGTGGCCTCTATGATAGCGATGGGCCGCTACACACGAGACAATGAGCAGATGACGTGTCGAGCAGAGAAAGCGATCTGCTAGAGAGGTTGAACGGGCCCCGAGACGATGAAGCCTGCTGCTGCCTCTCCACCGCAGCCTGTGTGCGACGAACGCGTCGAGCAGTGATACAGAGCTTAATGGGACCCTAGTATTCGTTCTTATGGTAGTACCACGCTGTAGCCCTATGGGTTATAGCTAAATTGCAGACCGTGAAATAGTCGCTATGCCACTGCGTTTCGATCGATTTGCGACCCCCCACCCCAAGAATACTTTTCCGGGCATCCATCTCCAGGACCTGTACCTGACGTCTGCCTTAGCCTCTCAACCGCAGCATGTCTGTCACGTACAGGCACTAAAACTATAGTTGGATCTATTGCTTACTTCAGAAAGGCGTAGGTATTAGCTAGGCTGTTATTAGTGGGGTTACTAGTTAGGCTACTGGAGCCACCAAATGAAAGAGAAGAGGTTCCATCGTGCATTGAGACTGTTTTACCGTATATCATTGATAACTTATATACTACAACAATTGGTCCTTATCTTAGTACATGCTTGATACATGTAAGTGAGTTAATCAATGGAGATGTGCTGGTATTTATGTAATTCGTCGTTACTCTTATCAGTCTACGAACGCATGACCTCATGTAGGTACCTACCACATCATGCTACACAAGCGATGGGTTGACATGAGATAATGAGCAGACGAAAGTCAAGTACTAAGAGCACTCTGCTAGAGAGGCTAATGGGACTAGATATAAAATTAAAGCTTGTCTGTCACGTGCTATACTTTAACATGATTAATTCCATTGTCCTTTTGGCGAATTTACCTGAATGTTTGCATTTTTTGAGACTATTCATCTAATAATCATTATTTTTGTATGCCAGGGTTTAAGCCTGACGTCACTTCAAGGGCTCCAAGGACTCCAAGGACTTCAGAACGTGCAAGTCCAAATCCCGGGTCTGTCGGCGCCGATCTCGCTCTCTCTGAATGTTTCGGGTGCGCCGAGTGGCTTGCTCGTTTCTGTACCGCCTACTACGTCAGTTGTACTCACAAACCAGCCTTCAGTGCTGTCATTGCCTATAGGTAAGTACACACTATCTAAATCATATCATATCATATATACATCAGATCATATCATCACTTGGAAGATGACCCCTGCTGCTAAGGCCTGACCGGCCAGACCAGCAAGACAAAAGGATCTGCTCTGCCCATAAGTAATATAATACTAATATCTTCATAACAGTCAATTACAAATTATCATAATTACTAAATTTTTGAAAATATGTTCAAAATCATGCTAATTTTTTTAAACTTTTTTTTTAAAAGTTGATATTGTGCTAAAAGGCTTACCTATCAGCAATAACTTTTTTTTATTGCTGATAGGTAAGCCTTTTAGCACAATATCACCTGATGGTGTTAACAGGCTTAACCTAGAATTACTAGCTCTCAGGAACACCCGCCTGAGCACACCGTCAGGTGCTTGGCGACACAGATTTTCTACTAGCCAGGCGGGCCATTTGCAAAGTGACCATCATGCAGTAACGACTGCCCTAACTCTAAGACAATCGGGACTCGGCGGCTTAATGTGCCCTCCAAAGCACGGAGCGCACAGAAGTAATGTCCATTAGCGGTCACTATAAGTAGTATTTTGTATTGTAATTTGTATTACAGCTCAGCTGATGTCGGGCAGCGTGAAGGGCGGCGTGCGCGGCGGCGCCGGTGTAGGCGGTGCGGTGCAGGTGGTACGGAGTGGTGGCGGGGGCGGGGGCGGGGGCGGTGTACCGGCGATAGCACGTCCCGCCCCCCGCGCGCCGCCCGCCCCGCCCCGCCACCCCGCGCCCGCCGCCGCGCCTGCCCACGCGCACGTGCTCCAGCCCGCCCTCTCGCACCCCGCGCCCGCTGCCTCACCCGCCACCGCAGGTAACTGCCCAAACCTCTCAGCTATCGGCGCACCCCGTCAACTATAGCGCTAGTGTCTGTTATATGTGGTAACTGACCACGGTCGACAAGTTTTGCATCTACCCTCTTTCCTCAGCACTTTTTTCATTACTTTTATATGTGACATATATATCCATTCATTACATGAAATTGTCTTTACAGTACGTAAATAATATATGCTTTTGTTTAATACGGCTAATTTCAAACAAATGTTCCCTATACAGAAGTGTAATGTTTTTGAGAACCAGTTGTTCTAGGTTATTCTGTAGAAGTCTTCGACCACATAATTACTTTCCATCAGGTGAGATAGTGGTCTAGGGCTCGACTATCAACATAAAAAATAACTTTATCTTCAATGGTATTTTAAAGACACACTTGAAATCGAAATGGACGCTTCAAGATGATTACCATACAAAGAGCTTAAATGAAGCTCGGCATGAGTAGCTGAGGCTAGATGGGATAGAGCTCTACAATACTGCGTATACTAATAAACCAGCATAAGTTGGTACGTGGACACGAACGTTTGTACTGATACTACAGTTCAAGTTGTACTTGTCTTATAACTCCGGCATTTCTAGTTCGATTTGGATAAAACAAACTCCAGCAACACCAAAAAAGTTTCCAGAACATATCACAAAAATAATCACTTCAAATTATTGCATAGTGTCCGAGATAGCATGGTCAGATATCCAGATTTTCAAAGCTATTTGTCTCAGCGGGGCGGTCACTTAGGGCACATATATTGCCCCAGAACATTAATGGTTTGTCAATTACTAACCCAATTGGCACAAGTTTAATTCGTGTTCAAGAAAAAACCCCCAATAAAGAAAAAACCTTTTTTTGGTGGGGAAGATTAGGTATGCCAGTAACGCACTATGCCGCACTATATAGAGGGTATTAAAACATGAGTGTTTTTTGAAACGAGCCGCAGGCGAGTTTCAAAATAAGATTACACGAGTGTTTTAATACCTAATTATATGCAGTTGCATACACTACTTTATTTAATCTCATGGTTATAGGTAGCTACAATCAATAAAATGCAATATAAAAACCAGATAGATGCGCGCGCAGCGCGATCACCATAGACAATAAGTACTTAAAGTGACTTGAAACCTCCTTGGTCGGAACACATTGTACTTTAATAATTAAAAAATTGTTTTAAAGCATTGTTTTGTTAGGAGAAAAATGCTTTAATTTAACTTTTTAATTTTCTTAAAGAAGTATGTATATAAAATATGCCAATAAAAGTCTGTATTTAATTTCATAATTAGAATATTACCGAATGAGATTATATAAAAGCCTTTTAAACACTTTATATTGCCTTACTAGACCTTAACAGTTGGTTGCCGGCCAGTACGAAAAATAAAGAAATTTACCACGGTACTTTCGGTTTTAAGGTTCTGTATGATACTTCCAACGGCACCGATTACTAAGCATATCTATCGCTATCCGTCTGTCCTACTTAAATGATTTGAAATGGCTGCTTTTGAACCGTAACAAGTTGACATTTTCATAGACTACATTTTATTTTAATTTTTTATGGCGAAAATACAAAAAAGAAAACGAAAAATGTATTGGTAGTAGTGGAAACACAAAAGTTTCCTTTAGTGGAGACTAAAACGGCAATGTGTACAGGCGTCAAACTTGATATGATTATAGTACTAAAGTAAAAAAAAAGTTTTTTTTTATATTATTGTGATGGAACAAGCTCTAGGCCCACCTGTTGTTAAGCGGACTAACCTCTGCCTGTAACAGATGCATTTCGTCACAAGTCACGACTTACACTGCGCCCGTCACCTTGAGACATAGCTGTTAAGTCTCATGTGCCTGTAATTTCATTGGCTCTCAAAGACTGCTGCCGGAACTCACCTTAGGTGTGTGTTAACAGTTAGGTGCTTGGCGACAGATTTTCTACTTGAGGGTGGTCGCTAGCCAAGTGGGCATGAAGAGTATAATAACTTATAATACTAATTGACAAGTGTGAGTCTGAAACAAGCTAAAGAAACCGAAGTCAATAAAAAAAATACTAAGCCGTTCATTGTGGTCCTCAAACGTTCCCAACCCACCGCTTAGGTGGATTTTTTGCATAAAATATAAAAAATATCTTAATTCTTTTGTACATTACTTCTTCAATACATAGGAAAACAAAAAACAAAGTACAAAGTCGATTCCCGCTGTCTGTCCTTGTGTATGCTTTAAGTACCCAACGGATTTTGAATCCGTTTTTTTTAAATAATAATAATATCTTTATTGAAAACCTTACTTGCACAGAAGTTGTTGAAACTCTGCCTTTTGCTTTAGTAAAAACTGTGTTTCAAAAGGCACTCTCTCCTATATATTAATATCAAAGTTTAACAATAAAACTAACATAATTAAGCAATAAATTTGTTACAGAGGACAAAGTACTAACCTTGGATCAAACAATCTGGGTTAACAACATTAATTAACGATGTAAAATATGTTGATATAACTAGGAGACTGTAAAATCTGCAGTAATGGAATAGTTCTGTTATAAAAATAGAGTAATTCAAGAGCAAGGTTTATATGTATAATATATGCATAATATACTAGAAAAACACTGATAATTAGAGTAACCTTTACCTCTCAAGCGTAACCTCTAAAGAAAACATGTTTGTATTGTCTAATGACAAAAACAGTTATGAACGTTATATGGAGACTTTATATGGAGACATTCTGTAGTATATTTAGTATCAACACTGCACCCGTGCGAAGCCGGGTCGGGTCGCTGATTATTATATAAAATCAGTAACGAAAACAATTATATTTCAGGAACTGCCCAATTCATCACACAAGCCCAGGCGCAAGCGATGACCGCGCATCAAGTGAGACGGAAATCAAACGCGGACAGTTCATAGGGACTAATGCAATCTACGATATACTGCCGATATAATAGTGAAATTATCTTAGTTTTAATTGTGTACATAGTCGGAACTGCAGCGCGCGTTACGAGATCCAACATTGTGATCACACGTGAGTACCTAAAGGCTAAACTACTATATCCACCAATAATAATTTATTTTTCGCAATGTATATTGTTAAGTTTAATCGTTAAGTTGATGTCCGTAATATAAGTTTGTTGTTAGTTATGTTTAGACTGAAGTGTGTATGGGGCTTTACTCCGAATTATGTAATTTTCGGGATCTTTTAAGAATGAACGAATGAATTTCTTCTAGCGTTATAAAGTATACATAAACCTTTCCAAATTTAAAATAAATCATCTGCCTATAAGACGTATAATTAAAAGGAATTCAGTTGCTGTTATTTAGGATCAGTATGTTCAATTAATGAACTAAATGCACGATTCGATATATCGTTTACCGTAACTTAAAACATGACCTATCATCGATTTACATCTACTACGTACTAGGTTTCGCGATCTGAATGCTCATTTTATCTGAACTGCACTTATATGAAGTCAGTCACCATACTTTAGTAAGGTTTCAATATTTATACTATGTGGATGCATGTGGATTGGCGTTAATACTACCAGAATTAGAAAAAAGTTATAACTGCCCGTAAATAATAATTCAGTAGTCAAATAGGTATGTAAAATTATTGAATATTATATAAATAGGTAATAATATCGTATTACCACAACAGAAAAAATATTTCTTCATTTAAATGCCACGCCATCTGCAATCATAGATTAAATAACATTTTAGTCTTTCATGTTTTAAGTCAGGTTAGACAACATTTAGTGCTGTAAGAAATACCTGCCAGTCCACTGCCATTCACCACTTGAAAACATTAGTTTAAAATTATAGTTTTGAAGACATAAGAACTTTAAAACAAAACGCAATATTCTGATTTAGTGTTTCTTCATTTCATAAAAGTTTTCGGGCCAATTTCATCAAACTAGGATAAAACTAATCGGGGATAACTTTGTAACCTACAACATTTAATAGACCTTTGTTACCATGGACATTGAATGATGTTGCAGTATTTTAAATTTGCCATCGTATTGACATTTTTAAAATTTGACATCAGGCAGACAGCTGTAATAGAGGAAAACATTATTTCAAGATTAAGGGCCCGTTTCAGAATGTCCTAATAAAGCTTTGGGTTGCTATGCAACGCATAAAATAACTGAATCATAAAAATGACAGTTAACATGCAGCGCGTTCCAAGCTTTAACCGATGGATAGGCTAAACCGATGACTGTGAAACGCAAAGATAGTGTTTTATTTATTAAATATGATCTGGGTAGTAAAACCGGAACTTGTTCGAACATTCTGAAACAGGCCCTAAATAAATTACCGTCGAATATAACTAGAAACAAATATGGCCACTTTGCTAGAGCTGATACATCCTATTTCTATATCCACGCTGGCGTCAAATTTCAAGGAGTTTTCTTTTTTTACATCAAGAATTCAATGTAAACAATCTATAATAAACGTCTAGGTTGAACAATCCATGCCAACATAGGCCTATCGCATTTCAATGGTTTAAAGTATAAACTTATCCGCGTAGTAATTTAACCCATTTACAACAACATTGGTGAAATTGGCCCTAAGTAATTGAAAAAAAATGATGTATGTGTCAAAATTATTATGGAGTATTCATACAAAAAACCTCTGTACATTCCCGAATACTTTACACACCTTCATTCTTATTTACACGTCACGCCAACGAGCTATCACTCGATTTTGAGTACGTTTTGAAGAGTTTTATGCTAACGGTATTCTGAATCCTAAACTAGTTTCTGAGTGAATTAAAAACGCCTCTTTTAAAGTTAGCAACATGATGAATAACAATCAATCGTCTTAAGTTATTGTGAACGAACAGCAATACCCGAGCAGTTATCATATTTTACAGGTGCAGTCTAATGTTTCTTTTGACAATTATGTTCCGTTACGTTTTGTATGTAAACTTACTACTGGATCGTTATATTACCCTGTGATAACGCCCATGTACTTTGCGACACAGTATGACATGTATTGAAGTAAATAATTTGAAGAAAGTCTTCTCGTGGTCAGGCCAACCACGAGTGGATGCGTCGCTACTTTTTTAGGCTCTCTAGTCTAAGAACAGTGGATAAAGAGTCGAAAATTCTTTAATAAAAGTCGTGGAAATATATCAAAGCACTTTTCTCGTGTCACGTTTTGATATTGCATTTCGATTATGAAGTTGCAGGTTCAGTAAATTGCACGTAGCCTCGCTGAGGATGAGCCACAATATATGCATGACGTTTTTTCATTAGGATTTTTCATTCTCTTCTTTCTATTTTGAATGCCAGTCGGTTGCCAAAACCTTGACCTTGACACGAAGACCTTGAAAGTCAATGATCGTTTTAGGTGTACCATTATCGACCATATAATAATTTGCTTACTAACACGTCAGATATTGTTCAGAGTTTTAGGGCGACCACTAGTGGAATTTGTTACTGAGCGCTTCTGTTCTTTGGAGGGCATTTTAAACCGTTGGTATCGCGTAGTGTCGCAGGATAGCAGTCGTTATAGCATGGTCGGGGTATTTTGCGAGTCGCGCCTTGTAGTTACACCATCCTCAAGTAGAAATCCTGTCGCCAAGGACCTAACGGTGTGTTCCAGCAGCTTTTATTGAAAGCTAGTAATTCTAGATTAGCCTGATCTAGACGTAAAATTGGGCGTCAAAGGCTAGTCTTGCTATAAATAATAAGGTTGGCTATCAGTGAAAAAATAAAAGAAAAGCAATGTTAGACATGAAAAATTTAATTACGTTAGTACATTACTGTAAAAAATTATACTGACAACGATATTGCTTTCTCGTTCACTCTTACAGCCTAATGTGACCCTACAATGCATTTGACTAGGTATCTTTATTTTTTCGCACGTTTTTGCCGATTTCAATGTAACTAGTAAACATTCTTACACTGCGTCGAAGGTGTAAAGAAAATTAAAGGTATATTCGATAACAAAGAAGATTACAAAAAAATATATATTTGAGTCGCGTGCATACAACCTATTTTGCCATTCTGATGAATGTTCATAATTTGTATAAGAATGATTTTCTCTTTCGTAAAAATGTGTACAGTAATATTTTACCGTCTGTAGTCTAATTCTTACCTGCGTCAGTCTAAGGAATCAAGTCCCAGACCCAAAAAGTTTCCTTGGATTCGATTGTCTCAATAGTTCAGTGTACCATGTAATAAAGCAAACTTAAGAATTCGGGATATGCTATCAAAACATTAGTTTGTCATTTAATTTTGTAACGTAAATAAAAGACAGGAAGGAAAAGAATAGGGAGAAGGAATTGTAACACGAATAAAGCAACTAGTATTTTTTGTAAAACTGGAAGGGTAAATGAAGGCGGATCTTCATTTTGACATTCGAACTCCAGAAAAGGCTTTTTTTTTGGAGTAATCCTGTAAAAATGGGGTAGAATACTAAAACTATTTCGCAGTTGGTGCTGTGTGTTTTTTACCTGACAGATCTATTTTAAAATGGATCTTGAGGTTTCTGTATTTCACTAGCTCTGTGGTTACAAAACTAAGTAACGTAAGTAAAAATAAAATTGGCCAAGTGCGACATGGACTCGCGCACAAATAGTTCCTTACCACTAGCTATACAATATTAGACTTCATATTGTAATCTTATTTTGTTTTAACGTGCGCGAGTCCGGCTCGCACTTGGCCAGCCAACTTTTTGTATTTGTTGTTATAGCGGCAACAGAAATACATCATCTGTGAAAATTTCAACTGTAACTATCACCGTTCTTGAGATACAGCCTGGTGACAGACGGACGGACGGACAGCGAAGTCTCAGTAATAGGGTCCCGTTTTTACCCTTTGGGTACGGAACCCTATAAACGAAGTGCTTACCTTTCTGGGAAAGAAATTGGATTATTCATAGTTGGACTACGTACCTATTTTCTCTCAGTTTCAATGACTTGAAATTTTGTTTTTGTACATAAGTGAAGTCAAAAATGAAATTAGGTCAAACCCATAAAATTTATTTTATATTAGATACTGCCTAGCTGAAATTAGATTCCAAAGCGCGTTTTCTTCGTAGATTGGAATCTTACAGAACAATAGAATGAAAATTGCATTAATTTTAGTAAATGTAATGCCATTTCGTAAGTTGCTTGTACTAAAATATTACAATTGTTTTTTTAGTATTTTCCCAATTTCTCTTTCAGGATTACTCGGAAAATTATAAACTCCTATTTCTCTAAAATCACGTGCTACAAACAAACTCTTATAAAATGTAGTAAAACCAAACCATATTAAGTATTTCCTGTAGACTTTTTCTATGTAACAAACACTTAGCGCCATCTGGATGGAATTAACTAGACAGTGGTCTTTGACCCCCTTTGGTGATAAAGAGCTAGAAAAACAAATGAAACAATGACTTTACTCTATACATGATTGAACAAGATTTTTATAAATTTAATATTTTTATTATTGCAATAACGCTTGCTCTGCGGATTATATTATAAAATAACAACGAGTATAAAATTAATGCCCATGTGCGGGATTTGAACGGGGGTGTGCTCAGATCGCTAAGCTAACATGACATGACTCATACCTCTAATTTTTCATATCGTTCTTAACCATCGTATGGGCATCAGATTTTTATAAATTTCAAATGTCAAAATGAAGATCCTCTGCATTAACCTTCAATAAAGCTACAGTTCATACCACGAGCCTAACTAGTCAATTCGTTTTCGTTGTTTGTAGACTTTGTTGTACCTGAAACTAGGTGGCGCTAAATACTTTTCTCTTATCAATACATTGAGGTTACTAGGTAGTTCGAAAAGTAAAGTTATTTGGCTGTTCCCTTCTGTCTTGATTATTTATTTTTTGCATTCTCTTCACCATGACCACACTTTCAAAAAAACATTAAAATTACACAAAGTAAATTCAAATACTTTCCTAAAATTGTGCGATGGTCGCGATTTAGAAAGATTATCATAATATTAGAATTAATAGTTATTTGTTATACAAGAGTGCAAAGTTGCTTTTTAACCGCGTGTTCAATTTTGATGACCGAGCAAGCGAAGGATTCTAAAATTGAATCACGAGCGCAGCGAGTGATTCAAAATTAGAATCCTGAGCGTTAGCGAGGGAATCAAAAGAGCACGAGATGAAAAATCTTTGCACTCGAGTGCAACACGTAACGTTTCATTCCACCTCAGCGAGGAAATTACTAAATGCAAAAAAAAAAAACACTTTCAGTCAAACAAACTCCCTCGTCGCTAGAATCACTCATTTTAGTTTTTTCACTTGTTTTCAAGTTTCTTGTTTTTAATATAAGGTTAAACAATGACGTGAAAAAATGCCGCGTAAAGAACCGCGTACAAAGCAAATTGAAAAAAGAACACCAAGAAGGTTCCGAGTCTGAGTTTTTAACAAATTAAAAAAAAGTTGTATGATATATTCGGCATCATAGAGGTAGCAGTAAATAGGTTTAATGTTTTTTTTATTCACAAACTTAGTGCACACGATGTTCTAAATTCAATTTACTTTATCCTCTAGAGAATAAAAACGGCTTTTCCACTCTGATATTGAAGATTAAAAATACTCTTTCCGAGATGGTGGGATGAAAAGGTTTTTTTACTGAAGGCATTAGACAATTGGTGCTTTTAGGAACCAAAATTTAATGGTAGCTAAAATGTAAATACTCAATTTAAGGCATGTATATTATTTAGTGAGAATCATCTATTTAATTTAAAATACAGCAGTTGTATGGGAGACGATTGCCAGAAATGGATTATTTACAAAGGTATTTATAAACTACCTTTGTAAATTCATAAATATGTTTTGGAGTACTATCGCTTGCTAAGCTGCATTCTCTGCTAAGCTAATATCACACTTCACGTTTTAAGGTGCACATAGCGATTTTCATACAAATTTTGTTTTGTCAGATTTTAAATGCAAAGTGTTACAAGTGCAATTTTGCGTGCGCGTTGTCAGTGGCTAAGCTGGTGGAAGATAAGGTGGCTAACCGGGTGACGCAAGTTCGATTCCCAGTCGAAGCGAAAATTTGGCGCTCTCATGATTTGTAAATGGGAAACCGTTTTCACATTATTTTATTGTTCAAATTGAGTATATTCTTTCACAAATAAATAAGATACCCAGACGATTCGACCAAATGATAATAATAAAGCAGATAGACGACGAGAAATTTTTTCTTCGAGAGATTCAAATTTACGCGTGACAACGGTCATTATGCGAATGGTCTCCTAATTTTTTTGTATGAGCAATAATTGTAAATAGTTTTATCAGTTATCTAATATTTAGAAATTAACGGGGTTTTGCCAAACACGCGCGTGTCAGCCAACTTTCAACTTTGAGAAGCTATGCCGATGGAATTGAGTTAAGAATTGATATTTTTTATTCCCCAAAGTAAATTCTATGGCTAGTGCGTGTGTTTGTAAGAATTGGACCTATTCGAAATTGAACCTTTGATATATACTATTTCAAATGGAAATAATATTGTAATTGTTAATTTGGTTAACTTAGTGATGGATCAAGATATTAGTAGCGACTATAGAAGTTTGATTTGAGACAAAAAACATAAGCACAAAGTAGAAATTCAAGTAAAAGTTACAAGTTTAAGTTCCTTTAGTCGCTTTAACATGTTTGTTTGTTATGTTGTCTTTTTCGATAGTTATGTAACTTAACCTAAACAACCTTGCCCATGCCCATGAACAAGTGAGTATTTACGAGTCTTTAAAAAATATTTCTTGTACATTGAAAGACAAACTACTATTAATTAGGCTCACGTGTATAAAAAACCTTAATACTTACCCATTCATATTTGCGGGAATTTTCTAAAAACGTTTTACCTTAAACACTACAGGTCTTTTCGCATCATATATACAGGGTTAGTGGTAAATGCTAACAATTTTTGAGATGATTTATTTTTTCGAAAAAAAAATAAATATTTTTTTTCTATTTTGAAGCAAAGTCAAAAGCTCCCGCCACGGCATCACTGGACCTCGCCGAGCTCCCTTTGAGTAGAGTTTTGAACATTTGCATCGAGCAAAGTAATAAAAAATGTGAAATAATACATAACAGGCACTAGATACTTTTAACATCAGGTCCTCGTACTTATTCGGTCAAAAACACATAAAAAACACAAAAAATAATTTAAAAAAAACTTTTTGGAAACAAAAAAAAAATATCTCAAAATGTTTTTTAGGACTAGCAGAAGTCAACCCTAAGAGGTTGTTAGCATTTTACCAATAACCCTGTATATAGATCAAAGTATCTAATTAGGACATCCATTCTTTTTTTCACACAAGTTTCATCCAGGTAATAAATAATTAATTCCACCAGTCTAGCAATTGAGCTAGGTAAAATATATCTTATGTACTTATTACGTTATGAATCACTCAGACTCTTTACAGATGAAAAAGGAATAAATTGTTTATTAATTTATCTATCTGAATCGTGAACTCTGCGTTTTACCTGATCTTATTCTATTTTAGTCTTTTACAAAAGTGTATACTAGGTAACAGAAGATAAGGTAACTCTCACAGAAACGCTTTGATTTCGGACTCATCAAGTTCACAATTAACAAAACACGCACAATATTCTAAATTTTAATTGGATTGGTTAATTGATTTGGCACTTAGAAGTGATCGTATCCGATTGATCGCGTCAAGGTAATGTTGTTGCGCCGCACGGTATTTTTAAACTATGCCCGTCGGGGTAAGATTTTGCGTTCTGCTGTTTTTGAGCTTGACTTTTCAGGAAGTCCTTTTTGTCCAGCTTTCACTTTTTAAGTTTACGCACGATTTTGCCGTTACTGTGGGGGGGGATACATGACAACTTTGTATCCTATTTAAAGCTATTGTAATAATCTCTATGTCCGAAGAAGATAAAAATATTTTATATAATTGTGTTCAATTATATAAAATATTTTAGTTTTCGTTCTCCACTAAAACTGTTGTTTTAGTGGAGAACGGCATCAGTGACCGTATTTTATGTAGCAGTTTGCTAATTCAATCCCAAATATTTCCTACAATTTATTCTTATATGCCAATGAATTCCGATAATAACCTTTGATATTAATCATGTATCTCCATTATATTTCATATATTCGTACATTTCGTATGGAAATTATTGAAATCATGTATTTTCAAGTATACAAGTCACAAAATTATTTATAAACAATTTAGGATTTTTAACTTTTGGAGTGTATGCAAGTACCTATATAATCGGTACTTGCCACACATTTGACATGAAAGCATTTTGGATCATGACATTTTGATTAATAATATACGTATTAACCTCAGCTATGTGTAAACTAAAAGTAGAATGAAATGAAACTTTATGTCTGTAACTGTCACTTTGACAGTTGTCAAATTAAATCATTTACTTTAGCAGGCTTATAAAAGATTATTGTCCTCTTTCGCCCCTATTTTATTGTTAACGGCAGATGCTTACGACCGATCTATCGATTGCAATCCTTATTGTACCAGTGGAAATGCTTGGTAGGAACTTTCGTTTTGAGACAATTTCTTGTTTTTATTGAAAAGTCTATGTAGAAAACATTTTATATATTAGTGAAGTTGTTTGTCATTCAATCTGCTACGTAATAAATAGTGCTATTGTCGCTGTACCCGAAAAAGGTCTGATATTATTCAATAAGAAATTTAACTATTTTCTGGGAATTAATCTGTAAATATGGCTATAGACTTGTGTGCGAGAATTATTAATAAAACATTAATAAAATAAGAGTGAATATTGGTAAAAAAAAATAAATTGTATAATGTATAGCAAAAATGCATAATCGGTACTTAAAAATTTGTACAAGATGTGAAATCAATTTAAAATTTCACTCGATCAGTATTAAAAATCGCTGTTTGCATGATTTTGAAGTTTTCGGGAGCTAGAAAGTACAATATGGTTGCAGTGATTCGAGAATCTGTGTTATATTTAAGTTGTAAATATTGTATATAGTAGTGTCATGTAAGTATCACAGACATAGTTAAAATATAAAGGATGAATGTTATTTTATTTAATGTTATGGATCCCCAGTGAGTAGATGCGGTCCTAAGAGTACACTGCAATCCCTTTTTTTCGGTATATTATAGATACTGTGCTGATTCTAACAGGGTTTCCTATTTTGTGTATACGTTCTCGCTATTGTTCTTGCTCTAGGCGTTTATATTAAATCGTTAACTACAGTTCTTTAGAACTTTAAATAACTGGAATCGGTAACCTCAAGGAATTTCATCGAAGCAATAACAAAATATAATTTTGCCTTATCATAATGTACCAATGTAATGTAGCAAGTAAGTCGAGACGGGTTAAAGTGTTCAAATATGACTAGGTTTGCATCTGTAGTGTTTTACATAATGTTCTATGTTCTCTCTTGCTGCAGTGATTTAATTGCAAAGACTTGTTGTGGCTATTTGTAGTAGTGCTCGGGCGTCAAAAATAAATTAACGGGCGTGATATCAAAAGAACGTAATGTGATTTCTAACTCTGTTTTTATCGCAGTCTGATCATACACTCAGTTAAGATATTCGGCACAAAGCGGAGATACCGACACGACTACAACAAATATTACTTGATTGACACATTACTTGACGATTTGCGTGTATCTCTCGCCAGTCGCTTACAAACCGCTTATAGCAAACTAAAGTGACAATAATTAATTCGCGTCAAATGTATAATTTTTCATTGAATGATCACGGTGTACTTCGGTTTCGGCAAAGATTACCGTCGAGCTGAGCATTGCTTTTATTTGATTGTGACGGAACAAGCACGTGGCCGACCTGGTATGCATTGTGAATTTTTTTTTAAAGTTGCATTGAAAAAAAAATTAGAGAATTATTGTGTTTTTTACACACAATAATTTATTATTGATATTTAAAGTAGAGTTGGTAGGCCTCCCGCTAGGTGGAATGACGATATGGTAAATGTCGCGGGTAGCCTATAGTAACAAACCAATAGAACGTCACAGCATTCTATTGGAGAAGCTTTGTTTAACAGAGGACGTCTTCCGGCTGATGATGATGATTTTTTGAGTAAATGCGGAAAGAAGCGTTGCAGTTTTGGTAGTGTTTGTTTTTATATAAGCGTAACGTAGCGCATGTTGGGAAAAAAAACTATTGTTCATCCTTTTAATTACATCCAACAAGCTGCTTAAATGAGATATGATCAGGCTGCCCGTCGGTTACAATATGTTTTTCCTAAGAAATATCGTCCAATTTTGCTTGTTATTTATTAGTCTAATTTGTTTTGAAGCTTAAATGAGATAGATAGAAACGGCAATATTGGGTCAAATTATAATGCCATTGCTTTAAAAATATCACGCACAAAATAGTATCAAATCGACTATTATTAAAAATATATATTTGTTATATAATCGAAATATATCAGTCCATTATATATAACCGTTATTCTATATGTAAATACGTAGGCGAAAATATATACTGTCTCATAGTGTTGCTATTTATTTTAGTTACGGGATCTGTTCCTACATTCTATAATATGTGTATTTATGTATCTTGATGTTTTAACACTGACTTATTGTAATAAATGACCTAGTAATAAACAGGGCACGCGACGAAAAATTACATAAATTGGTATTTGTGTTGTCATGTAACGAAGTAAATTTTCGACGGCCACTTTGGTGAATGTTGCCAAGAAAGTACTTAATGTACTTCAGATATTACTGTTAGAACTTTTGATGTGATTTTGTCCCTTTTTCCAACGTGCATGACAAATTATTAGGTATGTAGTCTACGAACAATACGTCTTATATTCTAGATAATCTTGTCGATAATCCCGATCCGGAGTCTTGTTGTCTTACTAGGATATAATGAAAATGAAGCGCATTTTGAAATTGGTACTCTATATATACAATATATATCATAATTTGAAAATGAACTTTATTTTGAAATTGGAACTCCATATGGTAATGGAAATGAACTTCGTTTTGAAATTGGATCTCCATATGGTAATGAAAATGAACTTCATTTTGAAATTAGAACCATTTTGTAATGAAAACGAACTTCATTTTGAAATTAGAACTCCATATGATAGTGAAAACGAACTATATTCGATTCATCGTTTTCCATTTAGGAATAACAACTCCATAATGGTAATCGTTTTCAAACGAAAATGAAGTTTGTCTATCTCCATTACCATTCTAGTAACACAATAAGGCCCCAGTTATTTATTACGTGTCATGTTTTTGGTCGGGCAGTGTATGTACATGCACTGGATTGCACTAACATATCTTGCTGTTAACGCAATTTATATTACGTAAGTAAAAATGTAGAAGAATTATCGTGCGAATTATTGATCTCATTTGTTTACGGACATGTAGCTCAATATGTAATGTTTATATAACATAAATTATATTTTAAACTTGCGGATGTAGGTACCTATATAATAAGAGAATAGTCAAATTATTATTATTGTATATATTTTGGAAGGAAGATTTTTATACATAGAACCGATAGAACTCTTCAATGGTTGTAATTTACGATGTGAAGTTTAGCGTCGATATTTCGTATTTAACATAGTGCGTTGTAAATAATTTAATTTGAGATGTGATATGCATTCTGATGTTAATGACTTACATAAAGGTGTACAATAAAATTTATATAATTGCGTTGACATGGATTTTTGTGTATATGTAAAATTGATATTGTAAAAATTAACTTGGATACGTTGTTCAGAGATTGACGTTTCAAAGAAATAAAATAACTTTTACATTACCTTTATGCTTTTACATATGTTGCCTAATTGATAGAGTTAAGTGCAGTTTATTGCTAACTACTGAATTCAATTCCATACATACCTAAATGGTGTCACGCCTGCTTCTGAAAGGTGGAGGCAGTTTCTACACACTGATTTCTACTAGATTTTACCTACAGGTTTTTATTAGCAAACTCTCCTTCTCCCCTGCCCTTAATGGGGGAGGCTTTTGTTCAACGGTGTAGTTATGGCTGTTGATGACGTTTTCGTTGTTGTTAGATTACCTATGCAGCTATTCAGCTTATAGAAATGTAGGATACTGATATAAAACTACAGCTTGATTTGGTTAAAAAAGTATGCCTTTTTATTTTTTCAAATAGTCTTCATCTAAATTTATAAGAACATTGGACACGATCGAAGCTTTTTTACCGATAAATAAGTATAAATAATTTTATATTCACATAAATTATCTTATCTATACATACATTACATTTATTTTTAATATCAGTCCTCTCAAAAGGTCCATTCTCTCCCTGCAAATTAAATATTATTATTTACACAGCGATAGGGATTCGCGTCTACCGTACATACATACATCAACAATTAACAATCAATAGAGACTATGTACAAAATATATTCACAAACACTCGCACGATCATCCGTCACCGTTCACACACACCGAGTCACATTCACATCATTTGGCATATGGATGGCGGCACATCACTAGCAGAGATCGTCCCAGGCGAGCCACCAGGGCGCGCGGCAGTCTTCACGCTTCCGTCGGCGGCGCTCGGCGCGGTCGGAGCGCTTCTTGACGAAGCGCACGTTGTAGGGGTCCTCGGCAAGTTCCGGGTAGCGCGCCACATCGTGCACGTATTCGCCCTCGTAGCCGGCGGCCGAGCCAGCCTTCTGGATCTCGTCCAATTCCGCCGCTGACCAGTCAAGCGAGCCGCCCAGCCCACTCCGCAGGGCCTCTCGCTCCCGGTGCCACGCCTTACGTACTGCGGCGGCACGAGCGTGATGTAGCAGCCGCTGCCGCTCCCGTTCCGCGCTCGTTCCGTAACGCAGGTTCACCACGCTAGTGCGCCCGTGGATCTTCACGTCTGCGTAAGAACGTCCGCCCTCTGCCACCTCGTGGAATGTCACGTTCAGTTTGCCCTGCATACGTTTCAGCTGTTGCTTGTCGTCGGCGGCGCGCCACGTGTCTTCCTTTACGAAATAGAACACGTCCTGTTGGTCCCCGTGCACGACGAACGAAAATGGCAGGATGTGGGACCGGTTGAACACGGACGTGTATACATCACGGTAGATGGCGTTGGCGGAGGGCACTGTGGTCACGACGGCACGGCCTCTGGAGTTGCGAGATACGAGGATGCCACGCCCGAACGGAGGCTCCGAGTCCGAACCAATCCTCTTCGGAGCCAAGTTAAGAGCATCCGTTTTCAGTGCGGACATTGCAGGTATAGAAAGACTTCTGAAGTCGGCTATTCTCTTATTGGACATGTGTGACAGGAAACCCGATTCGATAGTGACCGTTGGCAGCAGTGACATGGCCGAGGGTAACCCTGGGCCGCTGTCGGCAGGAGCTGTGCCCCACACGGGGCGGCCCAATGGAATGCTGGGCAGGACTGAACCTCCGGGAAGTTCATCGGGATACAGCTGTGGTGCCAGGCTCTTCGTGTCATAGCCAAGAAGCTTCAACCATGACAGGTGATCTGTAGAAAAACGGTTGCGTTTAATTTATTTGTATTTTTCAAATTAAAATTAACCTTAATAAGAAAACGTTTTGAAGCAATGATGGCCTAGCGGTAATAGCTATTGTCTGCCGTGCCACAGGGCCCTGGTTTGAGCCCCACCGCCGGCTTGAGCTTCACTACATGGTGGAACGGCATTTTGCGAATGCCTGGCTAGCTAGCTATCAAGCAGAAAATCTGTCGCCAAGCACCTAACAGTGTGTTCCGGCATCAGTCATTAAGTGCCAGAAATATTAGAGACACGTGAGACTTAACATCTGTATGTCTCAGTGTGTAGGGCACAGTGCAATTCTTCACATGACGAAATGCATCTGTAATAAGCAGAGGATAATCCGCTTACCAGCAGGTGGGCCTCGCGCTTGATCAGTCACAATCACAAAAAAAAACCAGGAAAAAATATTACTGTACCTGTTGGTTTCTTATTCTGAGGCATCACGTTTATCGGATCATTCCCGTTGAATCTGTATAGGCGCAACTGGGTTGGGTTGTGGATTCTCTCGATGAGATTCTCCCAAAGCGGTGACATCCATTGTCCGATGAGAGGGTCGTACACTTTTCCATTGGCCATATGCACCAAAGACGTCACTTGATCTAATAGTCCGCCGCAGAAGTCTACTGGTAGGTACAAATACGGGTTGGAGTCATAAACTATGTGGCCGTAAGGAGATCTCATGATCTCACGAATCCCTTCTCCATATTGATTGAACACCATCACTGGTGTTCCACATTGGTCTGTTGCAATGTAATACTTGTGTCGGGCAACCTGAGAACAATGTTAATTTTTAGAAGATTTTCGTTTGCGCATGCTAAATTTGAACTGAAAAAAAAAACATTATCTATGTCATCCCAACCATAATTCAACGTTTTCTGCTGTTATTGTTCTTTTAATTAGCACCTTGCCGATTGCAAAATAGGATGGTAGAAGCAATTTTTAATATCCTTGATATTTTATTTTATACTTGGATGTATAAGCATTGGAAATAAAATAATCAAACAGCTCATCATCACAGCGAATTCTTACCCACTAAACTATGGACACAAAATTAAAGGTAATTTATATTCTCGATATCACAGATGTTACTCCAATTATAATATTTACCTGTGTGTAAATAAGGTGCCCTCTATCGTCATAAACTAGTGTCATGAATCTGTTTTCTCTCGGTGAGTAGATGTGGCTGACCTCATGAGGTTTTTCTTTGTTTGTGTAGAAGAACTGAGTAACATTTCCGAAGTTATCTTTTCTAGTAGATAACCTGAAAAGAAGAGCAATAATATAAAAAAACAAGTTAATTTTAAGGAGTAAAAATATCATGCTTTATTATTTTATGCTTTGTATAAAATTGGATAGGTCTTCAACATACCTGTCTAAATGATCATAATAATATCGGACATCGAATCTTCCTCGCTTCATCGCTCTGATTAGAAGTCCTTTAGAGTTGTATTGGAATCGTTCCTCTCGAGCGTTTTGAGACACTAGACCTCGACTGTCGTATCTGTATTGGCCTTCTCCAAACTTGATGATGCGGTCCATGTCATTATATTCCATTGGTATAGTGTTCCCTCTGTATGTTAACGATAGCATATTGCCGTTGTCATCGTATCGGAATCCCCATGGTTCTTGGGCTTCCACGCCTGTCAGTTGTCCGTCGCAATCCCAAGTGTAATTCTTCACATTGGTATACGTATTTACTCCAACGTTTCTTGTGTGGGTCCGAGTCTGAGATATCCTTCCGTGCTTATCGTATGAAAATTCCATCCTGAACACTTCCATTCTATGAATATTCACAGTTACTTCTTTCTCAAGGAACTGTTCGTTTAGTACTCTGGAGAACATTGCTATGCCATCGTAAACAGATGTCTCGTTCCACTTCTGCTTGGATATGGTGAATTGCCCCAACAGCTCAGGAGACCCCGTCTTACTATTATAAACAATATGGTGGGGAATCAGTGTTTGTCCGCCGATTCGTCCCTGAACTGCTGTTATCCTGTAGTTGTTGTCGTATTCATATATTATTTTCGCATTACTTAAACCAGTCTTGGCACCATAATCGAGCCTTTCTTCAACAAGAAGACCACCAACGTAAGTAGATTCCCAGCGATAGTCAACATCCCGATCCACGTGTAATATTTCTGATGGTAAACCACTATTTTCTGCGTAGTGAATTTGTGTTTGACCATCGCCATGCACTACTTCTGAGACCTTATTAGTGGTGAAGTATCGGTAAACAACCCGAGCACCATCTCCAGGAAATACTGTTTGCAAAAGCTCGCCAGTGTGGGAATAATGTTGTAGATATTTCTTTGTAGATCCAGGAGGAGTGTAAGTAACCCGCAAGAACCCAATAGACGGTTGCACGCTAAAGGAGTGATTGGTTCCAGAAGGTAAAACAACATGCGTCAGTCCACCCTCTTTGTCATACGAGTATTTATAATGCCTTTGACTTGCTAATGAGATCTTAGAAACAAGATTTCCTTCATTGTAATAAATAAACTTTGTGCCGTCCTGAGGACTGGTTATTTCTGATAGCATTCCATGAGGGTCGTACACGTATGACTCCTCGGTTTCTCCCCACTTCCAACCATTGACTCTGTAAAACCTGTCGTATGAAATGTTCAAAGGTACTGCAGCTCCATGGGGGGTAAATGATAGTGGTAATCCGGCTAAATCGTAAGTTATCGTAAACAAAGGATTTCTGTCGGCGTTGAAGAAGGTTTCCCGACTTTTACGTTGGTCGAACTCTATAATAAGAACTCGAGAATCATTGACCCATATTTCGCGATTTAGTGTCTGTTGTGGGTTTCTGACGTCACCAACTAGTGTATATAAGGAATACATGTTGTTTACAAGTCCGTCCCCGAATGTAGTTGTTTGATGAGACCACATGTGGAGCATTTCGGCCTCAATAGGCAAAGCTGCTTCTAACAGCGGATGCTTAGCAGCTGCAATACTCTCAAACTTCCCAGACCAGGGTGTTTCCAGTATTAGAGTGTTGTTGGTGTAAATGCGCCCTTCCGTAATTTGTTTTCCGTTGTTTATGGTAATTTGTTTAAATGACTGACCATGTAAGACATACTCTCGTTTCTTGGCTACTCCAACTGGTATTGTGCTGGATGGATTTGAAACTGTAACGGCTAAACCATAGTTCTTTGCCAATCCTGACGTAATATGGACTTGTTCTCCAGATGGCATTATGATCTTAGTAACTCTCCCAAGCTCGTCATAGTTGTAGATAACGGTATCTCCAGCCTGGAAATAAAAACAGACATAAGTAATTGTGTACGATTAAAATGCCTAAATTCTATTACTTAGAACTAAAAGATACATACGCCTGAGCGACTGTTGAGAAGTCCTGAGCCAGCATCATAATCGAATTCAATTTCTGTCGTTCCCTTTTCCGCTATCTTGGTCAGATATCCTATTCCAGATATTTTCAGTTCCAATTTGTGATCTTGTGTGTTTTCAATAGAGCTCACGACGTTGCTGTAGTCTCTTAGCAGTTGTATTTTGTTACCAGAAGCATCTGTTACAGTTGAGAGTTTACCGAAACTAGTGTTTTTGGAATATAGGAATGAATATCTGGTCTTTGCTGAAGTCAAATCTTTCGTTGTAATGTGTTGCCCGTAACGATTGAAAACATAGATCTCTGCTGTTGGTGGATAAGGTATCCTGAATTCCCCATTCTCATCGTGTTGAGGTAAGTAATGTTTAAGTGCCAAAATGTGAAGGGAACCTGTAAAAGAAATTAAACAATAAGTATAATGTACATTGAATTTCAAGTATTTACTATTGATAAACAAGTTTGATTTGAGATATACCTTGATCGACTACATTGAGAACTCCGTCAGGTGTTACGGCCAGCGCAGATATTGTTTGGAACTTAGCATTAGACGATAAAAGTGTTTCAGTACTTGTAGGCGGCTCATCTCCTGCCACTACACTCAAACGACAAGGGCAACCAGCGCCTTCATCTCTAGAATTCACAGGAACAGCTGTCGCAGATACAGAACTGTTGCATTCACAGCTCAGTTCTTTCAAATTCTCCTGCAGTTTCCCAGCAAAGTGCATTATTTTTCCAGATGGGTCAATCGATTTTATAGTGTTGGTTTTCTTAGAATCAGACTCTGCTACGTATAGGATACCACTCGGAGCAAAAGACAGGGCTAATATAGTACCCAGGCTTGAATCTTCTCTGAAATCTGTGTTGGTTTTGTTGGTAGGTTTGGTTATGGGTTTTCCGTCGCTACCTAGACGACAATGGGAAGGTTGTCCAGCTACTACTTTGATTTTCATGTCCACAGTCAGCTTGAGAATAATTCTATCATCAATAAAATATAGAGATCCATCTAGAGGTGAAAGAGCTACACCAGTCGGCCACTGTAGCTGTGCTTCATACGGAGCTATGGCGCCCCGGCATGGCACAGGTGACCAGTGGTTATGATGTCCGTGGTGTCCTACCAAAGTGTGAATAATTCCATTCGGGTCGACAGCTCTTATGTTTGTTCCATCTGCGATATACATCGTTCTGTCTGCTGCTATTGCAAGACCTGTAAACGATGTTAGGTTTAAATATCATAATGAGGAATAATTCAAAGCTATAGTTATTAAACAATTTGTTCTGTTTATACCTTTGGGATGGGCCAATTTAGCTTTTATTGCAGGTCCTTCGTCACCACAGTTGGAGTCATCTCCGGGTACACAGCGATCTCCATTACCGACGACAGGTTCAGAATTCATTGATGGGTCTCTTACTTTTTCTAAAGCTATTACTCTTCTCACTTGGTGCCTTTCCGAATCGGATATGTAAAGGTAACCGTCGGCCGGCGATATGCAAATGTAGTATTGATAGGCGGTTTGTGTGGTTCTGAAAGTAAACATATTTATCATCACACAATAGTAATTATTAATTTGAAGTGTCGTTATGTAATTTAATATGTAACTTTTGTATTTACGCGTATTAAGTATATTCATGTTTTATAAAGATTACTTGAAGAGTATAGACTGAAGTAAGGTAACATTACTTACTCAAGTTTTAAGACAGTCATGACTAAGCCTTCAGGAGTGATTCGGCGAACAAGATTGAAATCTCCGACATAAAGAGATCCATCCGGCCCCGACGTCAAAGCAGTGGGTGTTAGAAGGCGAGAATCAGCTGCTTTGCCGTTGCAATGGTCAGGACATTCGAGAGCTCGTTGCAGACCGGTTCCCATTACAACCTGAAATATATCATGTATATATAATACGTTTCATGTATTAGAAACTAGAAAATTCTTAATCTACATCTACATTGGCGGTTTTAATTTTGGTATTATTTGTACCTGAACAGTCCTTGGATATTGTTTCAGATGAAGTAACGCCCCATCACCTTTCTGAAGAATGCCTTCGTGGAAATTGTAATGGTGATGAATATCAAGTCCCCATCCACCAATATCCGAGATATCTACATCAAACCCTGCTAAAGTAGCTGTCTGTGTTTCCCATACGATAGAAGCACACGAAGAATATTCGTATCCGATCGATATCTTCGCTTGAGCTTGGCCATAAACTTTCTGTTTGTATACATTTCTCTTGTTCCATGCGAATACATGAGTTAGGTCTGGGTCTGCTTCGTATGTGTGCGTATGAAGAGAGCCTTCTATTTCAACTCTAACGTGAACTCGTGATAACGAAGCTGGTACAATCTTACGCGTCAATTGGATATGGACACAAGATAAGTAGCCTGCAGCTTGTGACGACCGGTATGTCAATTTTACTAGAGAACCAGGAATACCGATAGACTCGCTGACAATCTGGAATAAAAATAAGTTTTTTTTAAATAGGTGTACCAAGATTTTAGATGAGCATTGTCAATAGGTACGAAAGTAGAAAAAAAAACCTATGTAAACCATCTAACCGCGTGTTCCTGCATTTCTACGCCGTTAAACTTCTTCGGGCGTATCATCACTTATCATCAGGTGAGATTGTAGTCAAAGCGAAAAAATAAAGTCTAATAATAAGAATAAAAAATTCTATCTCATGTATTGGTGTTTCTCACTTCAATAAGCAACTTTCAACATTTTGTTCAATTTTGTTTTTAAGTTCTATGCTGCTTAGCTAATAAACTGTGCGCTCTGCAAAAGCTGTTATGACCACGTCTCATATAAATGTTATTCTTAACATTTCATTCTAACATAAAATATGTCTATTGAAAACATTTAAGAAAAAAACCGGTAAAGTTGGTTCTTACAGGAACAGTTGCCTGTAAGAAATTGCACTAAATGGGCGGCGATAAGGCCGCCCACTGTACATCCTTTTGCTTATATCTTTCTGTAGCATAATTATTGTTAAAATTGGTGTTCAGTAAAGAGTATTTGTATTGTATTGTATTCTCTATTAGTGTACGCTCAAATATGTAATATATAAGGATATAATATAATATTAAAAGTAGATCTGTAATTGTGAAATGATATTGGGTACATTCGATAACCAAAGTAGGTATAATGCGATTAGAATATTTTATTATAGAACATATTTGTCTACTTATATGCAATTAAAGGAATAGTGTGATCTTATGTATGATTAATTACAATTGTTGGCATTGTGCCACTGATTACTTTGAAGTTTTTAATAATCTACTAAGGGCATCGTGCTACGAAATCATATCATATTGTTTGACCCGTTGATGATGTTTCTACTTATATAACTTTCAGATTATTAAACTATAAATGTGTATGCTCAAACAGTTCTGACATATTGAAAGTTTCAAACTTCAGAAGTTTAATTACCTGGGCTTCGGGATAAATGACCGTTGTGGTTGTAGCAGAAGACGCGGCTGGTGCTGCTAGCGGAGGTACCGCCACAACTTCTGGTCGCAAGCGCTCGTGGTCATGAGCAGCACACGGAGGCGCTTCCACTTCCCACCATTGAGGAGTAGGAGCCCAGTCTAGTCTTGGAGGCGCCCTGGAATTATTTAGGATCCTTATGTAGTAAATGTAAGTAAAATTATTTCCTAAGTTCAAACACAAAATAAATGGACACGGGAGAGAAAAACAGATGATTTTGCTTAAATATGCATATCGTGCATCTACGACGTAAAATATTATGATCCTATTATGTTGTTAAAGGTTATGGTTGTTAAAATTTTCTTTGACCCATTTTGCGCACTTTATAGTTAGTCCAAAGTTTACTTATATTTAATTTGTTTACCATTATATCGACTAACGTAGATACCTAATGCAGTAAAGATAATAAAATTTGCAGTGGACCAGCCAAAGAAAAAAAAATACATATATAATTAATCGGTAAACTCTCAGTCACCGGTGTAGGTACATATTCATAAATGCTACGAAATAAGAATTTGAAAGCCCATTCGAATAGTTTCTCTTGTTTATATAACGTGAAATAATAATTCTTGTTCAGTAAAAATGGGAGTTCCGCTATTGAGATAATTTATGTTTCTAGCGTATATGAACGATTTATCTTACATGATCAGAGATCTCTGTAATATTGCTTTGTTTGTAGACGATACCTCTGATTTTTAAATTAAATACAAAAGATAGCAAACTGGCATACGTACTTAAATTTACTGTTAATTCGAAAACGACGAATCATTTTATTTACCCAATTTTAGTTATGTAGAGCCAAACATTGAACTCTATGAACATAAACTTGACATTGATAATGTACCTAACAGTCTTCTTGGGAATTAAAATGGATTCAAATCTACAGTGGGGTCCTCATATAAATGATCTTTCCGGCGACTTAGTTCTGCTGCTTAGTATGGTGTATTTTTGTTGGGAGAAGCAACTAATATCTAGACCTTATATATTGAAAAAACAATTCCACATAAAGGGCAATTGGTCCTTTATGTGGAATGGATTCTAAGTTCTATGCATTTCTTAAGAAATCAAGAAATAATTTATATTCTTGAAAATATATTGTGTGCTAGAAAGAATTTAAGACTAGAAATAAATAAAACAAAACAAATAAAAACAAAATAAATAACACTAGAAATAAAGATAAAATAGCGGAGCCAAGTTTTAGATTAGCAATAGCAAATAAAAAGTCCTTCTATCACATAAAATTTCAAGATATATTACAGTTGTCTCTGAAAGAAAATTACCTATTTTTTTTATTGCCGATAGGTGAGCCTTTGACCACAATTTCATCTGGTGGTAAGTGATGATGTGGTCGAAGGTGTTAACAAGCTTAACCTAGAATTACTGGCTCTCAAGGACAGCTGCCGGAACACACCGTTAGATGCTTGGCGGGCTAGCGACCACCCTCGGGCTTCCACCATGCGGTGAAGCTCAAGCCCACGGCGGGATTCCAACCATGGACCTGCTGCGCGGCAGTCCATAGCCAAAGCCACTGAGCTATCATTGCTTCAATGCATGCAAGATTTCAATTGAAAGGAGTAATATAAAGTTGGTGATGACAAAAATACTTCGGACATTTGACCTCTGCTAAGCCACCGTCAATAATCTATGTAATAACTCTAATAATATGTATTGTAATTGGCCTTTGACTTAGATGAATATTTTAAGATGCTACGTAATTATGAGCGCCTTCTGAGGAACTAATATCTTAAACTGCGATCCCCAAGACGCCTGCCGTGCGTGGGGTTTCTGGCAAATCCCCCTTTGATAGGGGAGGCTGTGTTCAGCAGTGGACATTCCCGCTGATACAGTATAGTACGTCTATATGCACAATGTTGATCATTGACTTATTTTATTATTATACTAATTAAGAGCAAGGACACACCTTGCAGATAGCGGAAGTGCACTTGCAATTGCCCTACTTTCTCCCATTGTCTTTACAGTACGTATATATGTAAAATGTTGAATATTAACCTATTTTATTGTATTATGTTCTAAAATGGGCGACCCCCACGTTTAGACTGTCTGATGCTATGATATCTCGTAGGTGTATGATGACTTATGAAAATATTCTGCTCTAAGTTTCTGAGGAAATTAGCTCCATTTATAGATTCTCAGATCTAGTAAACCATAGTTATTGAACATCTAGGAAATAATGCCTCATTAAAGAATGCACGTTGACCCTTTCACTAAATGCTATGGTTAATGATTGCAACGTCTCTGTTTGTTCGGCAAAACGTTCACTCATAGAAATACCTGAATCACTTGAATATTCCCCTCTTATTATTTTGTATCGTACTGATTCTTGAATTTGATCAGTCCAATAAATAAGTCTAAAATCAGCCTCGAAATCGGAAAATGTGGTCCAGTTCTTTGAATATAATTCCAAAATTTTCCGAGCATGTCGTGACCCACTTTAGTTTTATATATAATTCACGATCAAACGCATTTAATGATTTAATATATTTCTTAACTCTTTTTAAGAATGTTATAGGATTTATCTGTGATTTTCCGTCAAAAATTGGTTTGCTTATTGTTGGCTGTATAACGAAAATATTTTGAATAGATAAAGATGTTCTGCTACCTTCCTCAGATGCAATACTAATAGTTTCACGTGACGAGGTGCTCGCCAGATTCGTGTTAATATTATTAGAGTTTAATAATTCTATTTTTTCATGAAACTCGTTCATCCTAGCTAACAGTAATGTAATGTCGCGTTATTTACAGTATCTTCCTGTCCTCTTGACATATTCGTAATAATTGAGCTATTTAATCCGCACTTCCCTTTGGATTGCTTACCTCTACCTTCTGCCATATTGTGATAAAGAAATCTAAATGTTAAGCGCGGTGGTATTTTTTTTCTTTTTATGTACTCTAATTTTATATTATAAGGTTCTCGTTACCTAAAGGAGTTATATTTATAAGTATTTTAGTATTATGACCTGTTTTCCCTTAAACACTAAACCTTAATCCACTGGGAATTGTATTTTAGTCATTACAATAATATTGTAGTAGAGGCGCACTCTCATATCAATTCTCAGGTTCAATTTATAACATTTGTCCGTAAACTGTATGCCTAGAGACAGTCCTTGATTTCATCTGCAGCTTTGGATCTCCGTATTTGGTGTAACTTGGCGTAACTCAGCTTTTGTTTTGCCAGTCCTGAATAGTTTGGTTTAGTGCATCTACATATAATTTTTAAGACGCAATTTTTGTCTTTTCGTCCCTCGCTAACAGTAGGTACGCATTGGCGCAACGTAATCCCCTAAGAGTGGTTTTTAATTAAATTACAGATGGCTTATTATTACTGGCCAAGATTTTATGGCAGCACGGCATCTGCAGTGCACTCCCTGAATCTCGACACTATTATACAGTAATGTTTTATTTATTGCTTGTCCTTTTTCCAGCAATGTTCTTCTAGGAGTATTGAGAAGGGAGAACGTACGAACATACTCGTACAATCTTCAATAACCTACCAAAAAACAACATAAAGTTAATTTGGAAATGGAAAGAAAGGCGCACTTATAGACTAACGGAACGTACCTCTGTAAAAAGTGCACTGTGTCTATCGATGCAATCAAATGGCGACGATTTATAAGGCCAAATGTCCCATAATCAGAATCTCATAAGTTTTTTTTAATGAATTATCAACAATACTTCATACTTCTTCAACAGTTTATTGATAAACTGAAAATGATAATCTTTTCGAAAACACCATAAACAGCAGGCTATTGCCCTGAAACTATCTCTGTGCAAAAATCATACGTAGAACCGTTTTTCATGTTGATCCACCGCATCGTAAATACAGAACAAACCAACAAGCTGACAAACCCACTTTCTCGCATTTATAAAAGGATAATAACCACATTGCTTATTAGTCTAGGAAGTCGGTCCAAAATCGATTATGTAAGCAAAGTAAGTGAAATTTATGTGGCACCAGCCCAAGACCTAAAATCACACGTATTTGTCTACACACCTGAGAGTAGGTATTTCGGAGTAAATATACTTACAACTCCAATCACTTGAACCCTCTCTTCACTTGACATAACAAAAACGGAACCGGCTTCCAAAAATTTTTACTCTTTTGTGGATATACTGACTACAGGTAACTCGCTCACAGTGGTCTCCGTCGGCAATATTATATCAGCTAGGTATTGGCATGAACTCGGAGGTCTAGTAAAATGTCGATTAACATACTCCTTAGGCGCATTAAAAAACACTAATCTCCTTCTTTTTTGTAGTCAGTTAAAGAAAGATACACTTTAATCGATTAAGCAACTTTGGATTCTCACTGTACATATATATCCTGTATAGTATATTATAATATAATTTTCAACAAAAGTGAGTTCCGTAAAGTGAGCTTTATTATATCGTTCTTAGGGCCATAAACCGAACTATAACACCCTCGTGCATAATAATATTATACACTAGTGCGTAATGGAATAATCCCTACAAAGCAAAGTTAGTACCTAACTGCAAATTATATGCGAGTAAACAGAGCATTTTCAATTTAACCGGGTAATTTACCTAAATTAATTGCCTACGGCTCGGGCTGCAATCCACTGCCTCGTGTATAATGAGCAACTTAGCTCACTAGTATCATAATATACTAATATACTATAGTATTTTAATATGTCAGTAACAATTAGGATTATTGCTATACCCTACTTGTGCATTACAAATAATATCAAAATACGTGATTTTAATATTGTTAAGTTTGCAATAACGCCTGCAAGGGGAATTACATTACAAATTTACTAGAGAAAAATTATAGTCATGTGGGGGATTCGAACCCGCGTCCATCCACCCCTTTAATCGGGGTATGCTCTAGCTAATTGATCTAACATGACATCCCGATACGATGGTTGAAGAACGAGAGCAAGAATTAAAGTTATGAGTCATTGTGTCATGTTAGCTCAATTGGTTAGAGCCTACCCCGGCTAAAGGGGTGGATGGACGCGGGTTCGAATCCCGCACATGACTATAATTTTTTCTCTAGTAACTTTGGTATTTTGTAATATTCGTGATTTTAATATTTCATTTCGATTTATTTTTCCTTTATAAATTCTATTACTGCCAAAATATAAATAACCCACACGTCATTCACCATATCATACAGAAAAATCAATTCGAATCACGGTTTACGGTAACTTTAGGTTACAATGGTTCATAAAAAAGGATGCGTTAAATTGAGAATCCTGTTTTAAAAAGCCGATTTCAAGAAACATTTTCAGTATTTATTTAATTTTATATCACTATGCTATACTATATATAATTTTATAGCTCCAGTCTCTAAAATAGGAGATATAAGATTTTGACGATTGTTTACCGATATAAGCTTATAAACTACACTAGAAATATACATCAATTTACCTCGGCGTGGGAACTTTGACGCTCTCATCGCTGAGCTCCATCTGAACTGGTGGCAGAACGACGATCTGGTTCCATGGCACGAAGACGGTCTTCCGCAGAGGCTTGAATGGTGATCGCTGAAATTGCAGAGTGACAGCTCCTCCGCCGTTTACAAGCACGTCGAACCTGTCAGTAGGGATTATGTTTAGAATGGTATAAAACCTAGTAATTAAACAACTTAAACGGTTTAAATCGCGTATATTTTTCATTATTTTATCCCGACGTTTCAAACACTTTGCAGTGATCGTGGTCATGGGGTGACTAATTGATTTTATTTGTCATATGAGTTATTAAGAAATTATTTGGTCTACCGTCAGAAATTTTTATTTTAATCATAACGTTCCCTATTCACGCAGTATAAAACCTACTATTAAATATATGTTTTTAACTTAGCATAGAATTTTACTAGATATAGACTATTCGTTGTCCATTATAATAACAAACAGTATAAATATATCTAATTAAATCCTTTACATGAGTGTCTCAAAGTCGTGGTTTCGGGATCGACTTCTGCCTCAAAAAAGTGTATTGAGTTTTTTGGCATAAAATTCCATATCTGTCCGGAGTATTGAAATGTGTTATTTCATCCCCAAAATAAACGTGATCTGTAACCGTAAAAACTGGAATAACGTAGCTGTTTATACAAACTCTGCCTAAACGAAATAAGTCAATACCACTTCTTTATGCCACATTTCTTTGAATATTCGGCTTATTTTACTTTAGTAATCTATCATGGTCCCCACGAGAGATGTGGGCGAAAAGTTGTATCTAATCTTTTTACGAAATATTTCAGGATTAACTACGATATACGTTCTATACCTTCGTCCACTTGCCCTTGTCATACGCTAAGTTCTTTTTAATTTTTAGCCTTTGACCACAATCTAACCTGACGGTAAATAATAATGTGGTCGATGGTGTTTAAAGGCTTAACCTAGAATTACTGGCCCTCAAGGATAGCCAGAACACTGTTAGGTTCGCAACAGATTTTCTACTTGAACGTGGTAGCTAGCGAAGTGGGCATTCGCAAAATGCCCTATCACCATGTCATAACAAATGCCATCCTAAGACAACAACCGGGACTTGCAGCTTAACGTACCTTTCGAAGTACGGAAGCGCTCAGTAGTAAATGCAACTATCTGTCACCCATCCAAGTAATGACCAAAGCGGGCGTTGGACTTAACCGCTTGATCGGTTCAGTAAGACTAAACAAGCTACGCTATGTCCGCTTCGAAAAGTGGGAAGAAAAAAGTGTATTGTTAATTATACTTATTAATCTATTAACCTGCCTTATGGCTACATAGGTACCTATTATATAATAATTTATTAACTGCTTTGATTTTACTGTGCTGGTGCTATGCTCAAAAAATATTCCTCCTAAATACTAATTTATTTGTTACTATAACAAAACAATTATTTTTGGCCAATCTTAAGAAAAGCGACTCGATACTGTCTATCATCCCAAGAAGCTGATAACCTATTACAATAAAATCTTGGGTAAAATCTTCAAATTTTTATACAGTATTTAACAAAGTCTCAACAGTTAATGGTAGTGAACCGCCAATGATATTTTTTAAGAACTATAATTGGCACATAACGTAACAGTCGAAATTAGACCGATTGTTACACGATTTCCTTCTAATTACAAAACAATGTTAACACAAAATAAACAAAGAAAATGTAAACAAAAGCAAATTCTCTGTAATCAGAATTTAAATGGTAAAACGTGACAAGATACTCGATTACCTGTTCACATGAGTACCAGTAAGTATGTACCCACAGGTTTCGTTCCGCCTACGAGTAATTCGATTTCATACTCGATGCTTTTACAGAGACGTGCGGAGAATTAACGACAACCGTGACCGAAAATTAATGAAGATTGCACGGATGTTATCTCAAATGTTTAACGTTTAAATTCTTGTACAAATATTTTTTGTTTGACACGCGATACAATCCAACGTTATAACGGCACGCTTTTGTGAATCCATTACTAAGAATATCGCTGTGACTCAAAAAGCTTGATTTTATTGTAAACCGTATTCGATTACTCTTTTGATTAATGGAACGCTTTGATGTAAAATTAGGTGTTTCAATTCAATTATTTGTGTGAAGGTGATTAAATTGTTAGATGTAACTCCAGAGTATTTTTTTTATATTGAGTAACCAACTTGATGTTAGAAGACTCTGTACCGGACATAATACATAAAGAATTTTTAGAACACGTATGTACATGATCACACAAAAATCTGTCGCCAAGCGCGTAAGGGTGTGTTCCGGCAGCTGTTCTTGAGAGCCAGTAATTCTAGGTTAGCCTGAACATTATCTTCCACATCATCACTTGCCACCAGGTTATACACCTAAGGGTCAATAACTAATCAATCAGCTATTTAAAAGAAATAGGTATGTGTAATTTCCCTTACACGCTATTATCTACTTATTTACTCTTAATTTAATAACACTTCACAAACAAATAACAAAAAAGTCGTAATTTGTTTTATGTCGGTATAGTTTCTACCTTACCTTCAATCATATCAAGAACGATTTTTAGAAAGTTCAAAAACATATTTAATGTATTGTTCATTAAGTTAGAATTGCATACACGAGTAGCAGTATATATACTAACCATCCACCCTGTCTGGTAAGGGTAAACCCGAAGCGTGCCTCGCGGTCCACAGACACCCTGATGCCGATGATGCCAAGCCCCTGAGGCGAGACCACCTGACCCCTCATCACGGAGACGCGACTGCACAGACCAGCTCTCGTCAGTTGGAGTCAACACGGCATAGCACACCGCAATGGACGATATGTTCATTATAGGTGGTTGGTGAGTCAACTTTTTATATACGTCACTGATCGATCCGTTTTTCTGAGAATTTTATTTAGAGAAGCTTGCTTTCTGTATAGATGTATTGTGAAGATAGTAGTTTTTGTGTGGTTGATTTATCGCGTTTTTGTTACATACTTATAGAAGCTACGGTAGAGGCTCCGAAGGAGGCAAATAAATAGGTAAGTGAACAAATTATATTTTTTTACGCAAATTAGACAATTGTAACTTTCCTGCTACGACGACAACAAAAACGCCACGTAACCTTGCTGGAGTTAGAATTTAGATTCTACACGAAGTTCTGGACTCTTCAAGTAAACGATAAAGAAAAGTAATAAATATGGATATTTTAAAAGTTACGCCAGAATCGATATAGGTATGATTTAAGAAAGTACGTTTTATTCGCTTAACTAAAAGTCTCATACTTACATTAATATATAAACTTGTCTATAAAATTCCTCAGAGTAAGTTAGAAATAGTGATTAAAAATTAAAGAGAGACTTAATTAACCACTTAAAAAAATACATATCGCACGAACATTAAAAGCCGTGATTTAATATTTAATTCAGTAGTGACGGTAAATTCACTGACGTTTCGTCAATTTTGCATAATCACGGGGTGATTGCAATGAAAATATTAATTCACTGTGGAAATAATTGGTGACAGTATAAATACCACTAAGTAAAATGGTGGTCTCGTAGAACCAACATGGTCACGAGGAGGTTTAGTAATTAAGTTTGTAAATCACACCGATTTATGTTTATTCTAGTGGTAACTAGCTTAAAACACTGGGGACCATATTGGTTACCGGTAAACATATATAGGTCCAAAGGTAGAATAAAATTGATGACACGGTACCGAAGAGTACAGTCACTGTCAGAGAAGGGACGATCGAAAGCGCTCCCTACTGATAAAATTAAATGAGGTTTATTTATAATGCCACTGATTTTATCCAGTGAAATAACAATTTCACTGATATTGGTCCGTGATTTTGTATGAAATGGAAACGATGGGCAAAATGTCAGTGAGATTATAAAGGCTCTTGTAATATCACTGCGATAAACATATTCTTATACTTCTATCTACTATTTTGTAATTGATATAACTATGTATTTGTAATGTTCTATCAAGAAAGCAATACTTCGTTATTTTATTTCAAAAACATATCGTCCGATGCAGACTTTCGGTCAAAAACTGGCCAAAGGTTGTGCTATGCTTTACACTTTGAAAACAATCTGTGAGAGTGAAGTAAAGTAAGAAAATAAATTTAGAAAATAATATAAAATAAGAAGATTTTAGCATTGCACATTCTCGTTTAAGAATCAGCTATTTGACTAGAATATATTTCGGTTTACAATCATAACGCATTTCTCTTGAGACACATAAAAATGGATGCAATGTTACGTATTTTATAGTATTTTTCTTTTCAAATATGAAAGTAAACAGAAATATACCTAGATTTATGTATGCATGTAACAGCTGCGACACAAACCATAGAATCGATCGATTTTAATTGCTTACAACTTGTTTTGCTTTAATGCATTTCATGGTACTTAGCTAAAATTGGTGCAATGATAGTGAAAGAAAACAAAACAATTAAACTTATACGTATAAAGTAAATCATGGACAGAATGTTTCTGATTTCTAAATTTATAGTAAAATAACTCCCTGATGAGTTGATGTCAAAATTGTGTTCAAGAACGTTTGTTTCAGTAGCTGGATTTTACCAGTTTCAAATAACTAGTTTAATCAGCTCGAAAAGTTTTACTGAAAATAATATAATTATGTTACTATGAAGTATCAAATATACCACAAAATTAATTGGATTTGCTAGTCTTTATTTGGTTTAAGGTATTTTACTTTTTAAGATATCAAAAGTTAGAATTATTTCTACTTTCCACATGAAATTTTATTTCTAAAATTTGCTTACATCTGAGACTGGCCACTATACATTCTATTTATATGATCGAAAACAGAATGGTAGGTGTGTCTGAAGCAGTTGAAAAAAAAATTTTTGCTTAGCGCTCATGGTGTGAATTCACACTTTTCGCATTCGCATATATTTAAGAAGTTCTATGGACCTATAGGACTATACATATTGTTAAATTAGTTTGTTATCCACCTGAAAAAGACTAACAACAGCTGATCATTTCACAGACCCTGTAAATGTTACAACATAGTTATTATACCATAATGATATGTACACAATATGAAACATTCTTACAAATGTTAGTATTTTTACAGTTTGATTTGTAAAATATAATCACTGAAGTCCATTATTTTTTTCAATTTTATATCCGTATGTTTGGATCAGTTTCGGTCAAGTTTGCCTTAGTAATGCTTAGCATATTGCACACAGATATAATTTTACCTGTAGAGTAATGAACATAAAATTTATCGTTGCACCAATTGCATAAGTCATATTATGTTGTAAATAATGATCAATGGAAGCGATGGTTGTAATGTACAATGTCGACACTCTGTAATAGTCTTGCTGAAGTAGGAATACATTCAAATAAGTTGTGTTTGGTTAGTCACAGGGGTGAGGATCTAAACACATAAAGAGCTCGGGCGAAGGGTAGGGGGTTGGTTAACAGATGAAAGACGCAGACAAAGGGTAAGGAACACATAAAAGGGTAAGTTTATTTGAAGCTTAATTTGCGTGTTCGCTGGAATTTTGCTCAATTGATAGGTACTATAGAATTTCCCGTCACGTTTCGTATTTTTACAGCCCTATTCCTATCGTGTTTTAAACGTTTTGCGTGAAAGCGTAAATGATTTTCCTAAGTTTCATTCAGTACAAAATTATACCACAGTATAAAATGTCAACTATAATATTATAAGCACAATAGACGAGACAAATAAATAAGTACAAAAAATACTTTTGTGACTGCGTCAAATGATATCTGTAACGTGAGACCGGTGCGCGCGGGCGCGGCCCCGTGATTTACAGAATAACATCGGGTTTGTCGCAGCCACGAGAACATTCAAGACAAACATACAGATGTTACATACACATAGAGAATGAAACGAATACAGACAAAGGATTGAACAAAAAGTAAAAAAGCACAGTGGGTCCGATCGCATGCCTGTAGTGGGCACGCGGTGGACGCCGGCATCACACACATATGCAGGAGTTGCAACCAAAGGGAAGAGGTGAACAGATACTGAACACTGAGGGGCGAGGGCGGGCTGACTGACACTTACCATGGTGTAAAGGAATTCCAGAACTCGCTAGGAGTGGCGGACACACGGCGGCACAGGGACACAGAAAGACAGGACAGATTACTACACAGATACCTACATCCCTCAGTGCAACCCCACCCCGGCGCTAGGCAACCGCGCGGCCGATTGCACTCGTCTAATTTGGTTACCTTGCGTTTTAACACTTGTTAAAATTAATATGCAATATTCGACTCGACAAACAAGCCCGTTTGCATTAGAACACCACCACCATAGATCAGAATGATCGTACGTGGGACAACGAAAATTTTGAATTTGAAGGTTGCACTAAAGATTATTACTGAGTACGAGCAAGAGAACATGCTGGATGATGAATGCACGGAGATACCCGTCACGTCGAGGTACAACAAATGCTGGAACGCAATATAACCATTCTAGACTTTTGAACTTAAACAAAATAGTGAAGCGGCTCGTGTTTTAATGCAAACAAACTTTTAGAGGCGCTTTTGCATATTAAGCGAGGTGGGTTGACTACTTTTGTTATTCAGTTTTGCTTTGTCTTGTTTGTCAAAGAGATTACTCGAAAGTTTTATCAACGCACACGGTACGGCAAATAAAACTTTAAGATATTGAAATCAGAACTCAGATCATGAAAGACGCATTCAAATTTAAAACTAAACAGGACATATCGTAATATTGCCAATAACCCCCAGTAAAAATATAATTACACAATGTTATTTAATTCATTTGATTCTAAGTATTTTAACGAATCGCGAACGCTCCTTATAATATTGTTTGTCTCTCATGATTCGAGTTGCACTTATTAATTTAGATCTTAAACTGATAAGACTAATCAATGAGAAGACAAACAAAACTGTTCGAAAGCTTTAGAGCGCTTATTGAGTTATGTAAATTTATAATTCCATTAATTTGTAACTAAGACGCTTCTGTATTAGGTAATCAGACAAACAGGTAGGGTTAGACACACACAAGGGATGAACATTAGACAATACACAACACATCGGATCTGGTGTGAGAACATAAAAACAACACAAAATAAATTACAATAAATTATGGTCAACGATAAAACATAACCATGCTAGGATATCTAATGATAACTCAATATTATTACACGCGTGAAAACACAGGAAAATCAAAACACTTCCACCAGATGATAAAATAAATCGAAATTTAAGTAATCATAAACGACAATGATCACAATTCAAATTAAAAAAAAACACACCAAATCCACGGAGAGGTTTAGGAAGATGAGCGGGAATGGTGAAGGTGCTAAGTTCCTATTATACTATGTCATTATGAATATTGTATCTTCTTCTTACGGATATACATTACAGTACGGCGATGATATCACGAATCTAAAATCATTGTAAAGTGCAATTTTATTAAATTTATGATCTGTGCAAACCGATAGGTCAGTCCTAAACCATCTTGCTTGTAAAAGATGTCGTCAATCGTTCCCGATTAATTTACATTCATTGGAGTAAATATCGGAAGACAAAGACGAAATCTCTTACGCGCACGAAATGATTTGGTGCTTATAAATAGACATAATTTTTGGTGGATGAAAGACATACCTTTCAGAATATTCGTCCATGTGTGCGTAGCTTTGGACAGAGTTCTCTTCGATGAGGAATTTGACTCGTTGGTAGAAAGATGCGGTGACGGAGGGTGGTTGTTTGCGTAGAAGAACCTCTACTGGGTCGTTTGAGGCTAGGCACATGATGTGTTCTGCGCACTCTGGCCGGCTACAGCATTCGGAGTCGGAGCAGTCGGTCATGCCATCTTCAAAATGGTAGGGCCATTGTCAGCCATTTTTGTACATTTTTGAATACCAATATCCCACCACCAATTAACGATTTTGAAATCATTAACATGCATATCTTCTAACATTTGGAAGAATTGTTGCAAGAAACATTTAGTTGGTCGTTATAAAAATAGAACAAAATAAATAATAGTCATCAAATATGATGTAATAAAATAATGTTTTTAAATTTGTGAAAACAATACAACAAGAATTTCTTTAAATTATTTTTGATAAATATAATCGATTCCACGTCTCTGAAAGTAAAGATTGTCCTACCTTCATCATTGTCTTCATTGTCAACGCAGGACAGTTCAAGGGCAATGGAACAGTCTGTGCCTGCCCAGCCATCGGCACAGGAACATCGGTAGACACCGTCTTCCAGCAGGCATTGTCCGTGACGTGAGCAAGCGTTCGGGCATCCAGCTGTGTGTATGCAATATGGTTAAAATTTTGGACACAAATACCACTAAAACCCAATAAATTTATGTTACCGTAAAGTATGCCAAGAAAATTACGAATTGGTATTCTGTAAAATTTTTCTAACTGTCACGCAGAAAGTTTTGTGGGAACCATCGTAAAGTTATTTTGCGCGGAAGTAGGATTGGGTGAGATATAATTATGACCACAATAAGGGACAGCTACAGAAATCAACGTGGTATAATTTTTATTAAGCTATATCCATCGTGCTTATCACAAACGTAAATTCGGTATAAACACAAGTGCGCAATATGTAGAAGGTCTTAACGATTTTTGAAAAGTCTCATTCAAATGGTTCCATCGTTGTTTAATACTTATATTATTATAAATTGCATCTTACGTAGGGTACAGTGTCTTCCGTTCCATCCCTGAGTGCACACACAGGTACCGTTCTTGCACTGCCCGTGTTCGTGGCAACGTAGATCGCAAGGACGCTGGTCGCACATGGAACCTGTCCAGCCTTCATCGCAGCGACATACCCCTTCAGCGCAAACTCCGTGCGGGCCACAATCCAATGAACAGACCACTGCAATAAGTATACGGGTTTTTATCAGAAATAATAATTCTCATACATTGTTTCCGGAACTGAGTTATGGAATTACGGACTTGTTAATTAGGGTACAGCACATTTATACCGTGATACATTTCAGCCGCATCTACGACGCAAAGTGACACTATCGCAGTATCTTCTTGTGAGGAAATCGTCTGGGTATCTCATTCTGGTTCATTAATTCAGGTTTCAAGACGTAAGGCGTACAATAACTGCTTTTGCCATAGTGGAGTAAAGAACAGGTACTTATTGCAGTTTAAATCAGTACTTACCTTGTGAGCAATCATCGCCGGTATACAGTGGATCGCAAACACATCTTCCAGCATCCAAGTCATACACTCCTCGCTGCGAGCATGCAGGCAAACATCGCTGAACTCTTGCATCCCGTTCCGTGCAGGCGGCACCTCTCCAACCAGCGCGGCATACGCAGCGACCGCGCACACATGAGCCGTGCCCACCACATGTTGGGTCCAGGCAATCCTCTGCAACACGTATTATGAATGAGATTTTAAATTAATAAGCGTAATAAAGTAGCTAAGAATGCATTATCATATAAAGTTCATCACGTTATTATACTAGTGAATATGCAAAACTTCGGCACATTAGGGCAGATTTGTTTGATGAAATATTGGTACTTTTGAAGTTCTCGTACCTTCATCACATTTTGATCCTTTCCACCCAGGTTTGCAATGGCATTGTCCGGCAACACATTGTCCCCTTCCAGAACAGTCAGCAGGTTCACAGTCGTGAGCTGGTATATCGCATTCAGTGCCTTTCCAACCTTCCGAACAATGGCATATCCCGCCAGCGTACGCACCGTGTCCCGAGCATAGAACTGGACAAACACCTGTCGAGCAAGAAATCGTACATATATTTTTCCAATATGAATGAATTAATAGATGACATTAAAATACAAGTAAAGGGACATTCAACTTACTTTTAGAACAATCGTGACCTTCGTATCCATCCATACATTCACATTTCCCCAAATAACAAGAACCGTGACCAGAACAGTCATCAGGACAGGAGTTGGTAATTCCCTCGGCCTCTGATACAATCATTTCCACACTGTGCGGTTGCAGTTCGTCGTTGTATATCGAAATGAACCATCTTCCTGTGTCGAGGTACTGTAATATACTGACGTTTACTCTCATATCGGTTGATCTTTTGCTTATCGTATGGTTCCATCTCTGAAATGGGCCAGTCGTGCTCAGTAACTCATTCCAGTCGACGAAGGTATTTTCATTCTCGGGCCGTAGTGGACTTCTTCTTCTTCTTCTGAGTCTATGGTCGACGCGACCGCCTCTGATAAACTCTACAAAGTCGTATTGTGTAACGCTTGGTGCCACGTTCCGTCTGCCATAAACGGCAAAATTTGCTCCCCATGGTACCGTAAAATTTAAGCTCACGTAGGCTGGTTGTTTGTTGCGGAATTCTGAACTCCAAAACTGGTAAGCCGGAATCGTTGCATGGTGTAATTCATCAAACTCCCTGATTTCCATTGCTGGAGACCAAGGCAGTGGTGCGGCTTGTTGTGCTTGCTGTGGTATTATTGCCGATTCGAGAGCCGCTTCTGCTGTGGTTGACCAACCTCCTAGTGACGATGTTGATATTGATTCTATAACAAAAATTACCGTAATTTGTTTGAGATATATGTCACAACATTTATGGAAGCGCTCAAAGCGGAGCTTGTATTACTGTGCGTATCCGTGCTTTGCACGTGCAGGGCACGTTAAGCCGTCAATCCCGGTTGTTGTCTTTTTTTATGTTATTGTGACAGAACAAGAACGAGGCCCACCTGATGTTAAGCGGACTGAATGACCACGACATTCCAAATCGACGCTTTATCAAACTACAAGGAAGACGCGATTAAAATTAGAAATAAAATATTATATTTTTCTATTTATTAAACGAGTATAAAATCACCCTATGCGGGACCTCAGTGCTCATACTGCCTCTAAATGGAATTAGGAGCAAACATTCTGAACTTATTATTATTAATTCTCATAAAATTTACCTGTTAAACGCCTTTAATCACATCATCACAGAAAAAACGAATCCTATCGTTTCAAGCGTTTTTCTTATAATAACAAGTTTAACCTAAAAGTTTTTTATGGCTTGATACACTGAAGATAATTAACAAACTGAATACGCTCGCATTCAGTATTCTGAAGCACTCATAGTGAAGATATGCAACGTCCGCCGCGGCCCGAGTTGGATGGGTGACCGCTAGTGGCATTACTACGAGTACGCTTCCGTGCTTTGGAGGCCATGTTAAGCCATCGGTACCGGTTGTTATCTTAGGATGGCAGTCGTTATAGCATTTTGCTAATGCTCACCTGGCTAGTTACCTTCAAGTAGAAAATCTGTCGCCAACCACCTAACGGTGTGTTCTAGCAGCTGTCCTCAAGAGCCAGTAATTCTAAGATACTCTGACGAACATCTTCGACCATCAGGTGAGACAGTAGTCAAAGGCTAACCTATCAGGCATAAAAAACGCTCGCTGCTACGATTTGTGGTAACAAATCCTTGTTGGATTTGCAACGTAGGTTAGTCATATTTTTAAAGACGTCATTATTTGGACGGGCATTCAGAGAGGCGACAATACGCTGTCGAGCTTTGTTATCTTAAGACAAACGTCATTAGGCAATAACTGATCAGTCAGACTTTTGGGTTCATCAGCGGTCTGAAGAAAGCATAGGGAAGAAATGTTTTATTTACAAATTAAAAAGTTAACATACCATCTGAAGGTGATGATGTTGATAAAGCATCTCTAATTCCTTGTGCGTGTGTTACTGCTTTCACATCTTGTACCAGGATGCAATTTGAATTGTCTATATTACTTTTAATTGACGATAAAGCTGTAACAAGAGAAAACAGTGATTCTTTAGATGGACCGTATAATTTTTTTATAATTTTTTTGAGGTTCTAGTTACGAAACGCGACACAATAAGATAATATGTCATTCTAAGCTCATATATCTGGAGCGCGGGTTGTTCGTATAGGTGCTAGGTGACGTGACGTTCCACCAAGTTTTAATTAAGCGAAGCACGGTCAGGCTGCGTTTCGTTGCGGTGTGACGGAACGATTGGTTCCGCTCCCGCGGCTGCTGCGAGCACGTAGGATGCTCGGCGACACCCAACGTTTCTTGCTCAAGGGAATGCCGTTGTCTCCTCATTATGCGACAGTTGCAGCGATCGGATCGATCATAAAATGCCGCGCTACGCACTCTAATTGGATAATTTTTCATGGTGTTAACTGAGAAGTGCACGGGCTCCGATGACACGCGTCTGGAACTCGGCTGACATGATTTACTTTTTACATTTTAACCGCTGAAGCGTTAAATAAATTGTTAAAAAGTTACGCTGCGACTTATATTTCTTATTTAAACGTTGCATTGAAAGTTTCGACGAATCGTTCATTAAAAAGTTCAATTGGCGCTCGGTGAATAAACAAAGTCTCGGGTATACGTCCATAAATCATTAGACTCTTACATCACTACAATTAAATACAAATAAAAGGAATATTGCAAACCCTGCTGTGTGCCGGTTCACCGATACGAAACAAATAAAAAATGCAAAGGAGCAAACAGACGTCGCTATTATTGTAATGTAAAGAGAATTTATTGTGTTCATTTATTAGTTTTGTACGAAGGTTGGTGGAGAGCGGGGGTGTAGGGATTTGTGCTCCGATGGGGCTGCGGGCGGGGGTGTACTGCTGGCGCGTGCGGCAGGATGTGCGGCTAATGTGACGCGGAGAGCGCCGTATTTCAATCCGTATTGAGTTAATTGCTGCTACACCGATTCCCTCCAACTAATTAGGATTGGAGTGCGCTTAATTTGTCGAAAGAAATGCTGCATGTTGGAATAAATTATGACAAACAACCACTAATTGGTTTGAACCAAATATTATGCGAGTATTTCAAATATGTCAACTTACTTTATAGTCTTTTTTGTAGTGTTCATAAAATCAAAGAGGTCATTGAGTTCATTATATAAGTTTATGTACTCAATAACTACAGTCTCAATGGGCCTGTAATAAACAAACACTTAACGAGTCATTTCCCTTTCAACGTCCGTATTTATGGCGAACAAAACAGTTAAGATTTCTGGGCAATAAAATATCGAGTGCGGCGCGTGCAGGCCTATTTACCATAATTCCTGTGGCTCCGGCGTCAGAGCAATTAACTTATCTAACTTATCTGTCGTTCCTTGATCCCTTAGATCGACCTCCTAGATAAGGACGGAGCGTTGACGCCATTTGCCCGTCGAATTGCACATTTACATTAACCCTGCGATGCTCTTTGAGGGTAGATACGAGTAGTTCAATGACAATGACCTTTATCGGCTTACCATCGATGATAAGTAGGTGATTTATATTCAGTGCTGTTCTGTTGTGCGATGCAGATGGGAAATTGCAGTGCAGTGAATACAATAATGTTCGGGCGTACAACATGCATGAGTGTTTTTTTTTACAATAATCTACTACTAGGTACGAGTTTATTAGTTTAAAGACAATTATAGTATATGAAATTTTTTGTTCGGTTGTAAGTATACGTGGATTTAAAATGAAATTTCATTCCACATTTTGAATAAGAAATACTTTATTTTATTAAAACAGCCCTGAATCATATGTTATATAAGCATTATTTTCAAAGCAAAACCATATTTTACACTTCTAAGTTCCCCATTACTCTGACATATTTTGGTAACAATACCACAGACAATAAGAACCTGTATGGACAACATAAACAACGTCACAGTTCCTCGGATAACGAGCGTGGATGACGTAATTTCCGCCCAAGAAAATAAAATATGGCAATGTGGTGAATGGCGACTTTCGCCGATGATCCCTCGTAAAATCTATAAATTTTCGCATTGTGGAGGAAATAGAAGGGCCCTCCAAAGAAAGTCGCGATGCAGCGATTGTGTGCAGATGGACGATGTTTGCTATCTCAACTATTTTTCGAGTTAATACAATTTATTGTAATACGATTCAGCATAGATTGCATCTTGCTGGGGGAGCGAAACTCGTTTGATGGAGTCCCTAGGGAGAAGAGCCATCGCATCGCGCCGACGATATTAGTCACGTGATAAATCTTCCTCTATTCGTCTGCCATGTCGCCCCATCTCGCAGATACAGCTTCTCACATAAAACAGTACTTGTCACTTTTGAAATAAGATCTACAATCGATCTCCATCGTGATCCTCGTTTTTTGACCCATTTAAACCGGAGCGCGGACAAGTACAAATGTCTTCAAATTTTTAAAACCACACCTAATTGAAAATTGTTACCAATTTGACTCCTGCCGCTTTAGATTGGATTAAATTGTCATAAATAACTTTTTTTATAGTCTTTGCAAATACTGGTTACACAGCAAAACATATTTTGGCAGGTCTAGCTGTGTAGGAAGTCTTACTGTGAAGTTATTTGAAACAAATAAACATTTACTTCACTAAGTTCGGACTCGTTCGAAAATTTATCGTTAAGCGGTGCAAACAATTTATTTCGTGAAGGTGCCATGTTTTACAACCATGTTCGAACAACTAATCCTCCCAAAAGTTTATATTGTAAAAAGTTGGACAGGTTTAATCGTGTTATTTGTGATGTATTATTTTTTGTTAGCAGATGTAGTATTGATCGCGAAAACCACTTCACAAGCGCTAATGTACGATGCTGGGAGAGCTTTAATAAAACATTTGGGGTCCTCACAATTTCAATTACATTAAAAAGTTGACGGAGCTGTGTTTGCCCCATTCATCGAGCGGCACGTACGTAATGAAGGGTGCAACAGATGGTTCACATTTTTTCATTACAATACTAAAACTACCGGCATACACCAGGAGATTTTTGTAGGATTAAAATACAGATACGCTTTTTATTCGGTACATATCCAAAACGCCAGGAGGCGTGAACGACGATAATTTTCATTGTAACCGAAACACAATCATGACCCGATTCCCGATCAAAATTGGACATAAAATTTTACATATTAAACATTTGAGGTGAAATCAATACGTGTCGCATTAAATAGGTAGCGGCTAACGGTGTCGTTGATTACGTTTATTATCTGACGGAAATCTAAATGTGGTAATTTAGAGTCGTATGTGTCGTTAGTTTAAAGAAACCTATTTCGTTTTGAGGCGGACACTCCGCCGCTGCATTGATATGCGACGAGTGTTTCTTATCTTCTGTCCCTATAATTTAACGGGCATCTAAATGAACAGAGATTCGATACGATAAGCCTCATTGACTTGAGACACCTTACATTGACTCGGTTCATTACATTACTTTCAAGAAGCATTGAATAGATTTATTTAACTGTTCTCTTATTAAGTCTTCTAATTTAGGATTATTTTACGAAAATATTCATAGGTCTTAACAAATAGAAGCTATAACGTACCGATTGGCGGTTAAAGATACGATCGAAACCAGTTTAGTGTTTATTTTTTATGTTTGAAGGAGAGTGCTCTAATTGCAAGTTGTTTGTGTAGCGTGCTGAAAACATATTTGATACGAGTTAGTTTTTATGTACAAGAATACGAGTATTCCGGTGTTTGATGAAACAGTTTAAAGCCGCGGTTGCCTAAGTTAAAATTGAACAATATGATAAATAGACAAGAATGAGTAGTTCAAAACTAATTGTAATATTTTACAAATTATTGAAGTACAAATTTTTTTTATGCCCAAGGCGGGTATCGAACCCGTAATTGTAATGCTGTTATTTCAAATTTAAATTGAAGAAATTTCATATGCTCCATTAGAAAGTTTAGATACCCTGTTAAGGAAGGCCTTATGCTTTTGTAACCTTTGATATCTTATTATAAAAATATACGTATGAATTGATAAAGTGACTAAATAACATTTAAAAAGTGTATCAGTATAAGTATTAGGTAAATTACAGTCCTCTTGAGTTCTCTATCATTATTGTTGAAAATATTGACCCTACAACATAATAGAAGTTTGATTTATAAAGTCGACACTACCATTTTCGGTACATTAAACAGACGTGGTTGGTATGTATTTAAAGTGAAATAAACAAAAGTAATTTCCTGACATTACAGTGAGTGAGCACTTTCAGCATAAATGGTGCTATGCAGCGAACGACACAATGTTTCTGGGAACATACAACTGTTATACGGGATTCGCGTGACAGCGGACGGAGCGCCTTGCCAAGCCCTAACTATTGGTGAGCTTCCACTGTGTACCACTATAGTTGGGCACCATAAAATTTCAACTTTACAACTGCTGCTATGTGGGTCAACTGAATGTTGCCCCACATAGTAAAAGCCTTCTTGGCGGAACATGCAGGCAACGCCTGCTTCGGCGATGACTTTGATGGGTGACCGACAGAGGCTTCCCCAAGGAAGGCAGCTGATATAGTGGTATTAGAGGGATTCGATACATTTATCGAATCCCTCTAACACACGCTGGGTTAGCTACCACCTTAAGTAGAAAATCGGTCGCCGAGCGCCTAACAGTATGTCCTCAAAATTCACAGTTATTCTGAACAAAATCATCGATCGCATTATCACTTAATATCAGGTGAGGTATTGGTCAAGGCTATCAGAAATATAATTTAGCTGAAAAGGGCCATTTCTCTTCTTCATAAATCATTCCCGCTCTTTGTTTAGTTATCATATCACGTGGTTAGCGTTTATAAAAAGACTTTCACCTAATCAACATATAATAACAAATAAATATTATGTTCTCTTATTTAACTCTGTTTTAGGTTTTTTTCCATTCGAGTTTTTACAGTAAGTGCGAGGGCTCTGCTCGGCAGCGTGGGGTAAATGCACGGCTGGAAACTAGGCCAGAGGTAACACTCCCGTAGTTCCCCGTGTCGACTTTGATGCTATTTTTGTGATATCTTATGGGTCTGCGGTCGGAGTTTTATCACCAACGACTCACTTGCGGTTGATTGCACGGGCTTTTCTTTTACGAAACACCTAACCGTATTGTTTCAATACCATTTCTGTTTTATTCGTCTCCGGGCGCTAGCATCGTTACTCATCGTACAGAAAGCTTATAGTTATATAGGAACTTGCTTTGTGTGACTGTGTACTCGTAGCCATAACATCGTTAGCTTAGAGTACTTGTAAAATTCATTGTAGAATTATGTAGGCATTTCATGCATTTGCGAGAATGTGCCATTCCACTAGATATAAACGTAAAATATTGCTATATTATTCCGCATGGAAAGGATTAGTTATTTAGCGTTAAATCAAGCTGGGATTTACTTTGCGATTTATGCAGCATTATGTATGTATAAATTATGATTGGTCGTTCGTCGGGTAGGCCGGGATTGCGAGTGGCTGATATATCCGCAGTAAAATAATATAGGACGTGGAAGTGTAAGATAATTTATTACCAAGTTAACGCGCCCTGCGGCCCGTGCCCGCCCGAGGCACGCAGAGCACGTTGCCTTAGGTTAGGCGCATCATTTATATTTTTCTGATGTTTGTTTAGTTTTTTATCGCCCTCTCTGTAGATGCCGGTTGTGAGATCTAAACAAAGAATGATAAAAGACTAATGGTCGATGTCTGTTTTCGTCAGTGAGCCAATGTTTAATCAACTCATTTGCATGCACGAAGTGGATGTTTGAATTTATCACCTTCCGTAATTGAGTTTTGATGTGTTGATGGAAATATCTTTCTTTATGATTTGGTTATAAAACTGTATACTCCCATATAAATGTTTAAAGCCCACGGTTTGGAGAAATAAAATTTGTGTGATGACAGTAAAATAGCTCGCATACCTGCTTATAAAAGCTCGTGTGCTATATTCGTTAGATTTGTATTGATTGAATGTTTTCAAATGATGTAATAAAGATTTTATTTTTTGTGTGAAGAATAGATATGATAACTCGGAACTCGTAATTTATAAAGGCTATTGAAATCCGATTGTTGCTACTGTTTCATATTGAATTAAATCCCCCCAGGGCGTCGTAATCCTACGTGGCTCGAAGGCTTTTTAATGGTTTCCAATCATAGAAGACAAGAACTGCGCCTTAATTGGAGAGAGCTCGTTGCCCGGGGCACGGCGATTTTGCTGCTTCGATAGACAAAGGATTATATTTTTTGCAATCTATAATCAGGCGATGAGCTTGGTTTTTATTAATAGACCGTCTGTTTTCATCGTGAACTATCTACTCTACATATATAAAGAATTATATAATATGTATACAGGGTTATTGGTAATATGAATAATAGGGCCACGCATGCCAGCGTTGCTTAACTTGAGGGACGTAGAAATTCAACCTCAAATACGATTAATCGATATGAAACATTAAGACATCTAAGTATCGAGTGAATGTCGTATTCAAAAGTAAACTATAAGCACCGCAGCATCATGCTGGCACAACAATAAACTTTTGTCTCGACATGCACCAAACGACGACCGCTCTAACGCTAATGGATTGAGAAAGAATAATGTTATGAATATTTTAATCGGCATTCCGAGCGAGTTAATAAAAATACTGTCCTAACGAATGTTCCGAACGTCCCGCTGAAATTTTACGAACAAACATATTATATCGAAAATATAACTTGTAGTTAAGAATACAATATTAATCAATAGGTCATGTTTACCTTTGTTTTATTAAAAGTAAGCTTTTTATTCATTTTCTATTCATTTTATTTCAATTACAAAAGTTTACCGAGGGAATACGTAAAAGATAAGACTGCTAAAGCTGTAACTTATCTATCTTCAACTTTTCGATCAAACTTAAGTACTGTAGTTAGTTGCAAAGTTCTCGTATACTCTAGAAATTGCAAAAAACTTCTTACTTAAATGAACGAAGAGCATATAGATTTCTTAATGAAGTAATTTTAGCGATTTTATCCATACTCTATAAAGAAAAGCCCTTAAAGAAAGTATTTTTCTACACAAAGTAAAACATATCGGAACATTACTTGTTGGACTTACAAACTGCATTGTATTTTTGCACAGAATACGTATGATAAGTAATTTATAGGGCTTAATTTATTGATGTACAGGTATCAAGTACCTTATAACTACCTTAACACATTTATAGATGGCAAAATATGTCTTGGATAAAAAAATATTTTGGGATGGAAGTGTAGCTGTTTTGACAAGTAATAGTACCTTCAAATTCAATGGTATTGCATGAACTAATTTACTTAGTATCCAGTAATATATTTGGCATGGGTTGACTGCCGATCAGAGGGTCGTACTTTAGAATACCTTGATTCTATAATATCATACTACACTGGTTCGAGCATATTATCATTTCATACCATTGGTCAGTGGGTATCCTACTGTAGTTCCTTAAAAAAATGGCTAATGCGAGTTGACATCGCACATTGAGAATTTCTTACGTAACTATACATTAAGAGAATTTCTTACGTAATATTTGTGATCTGTATATTTTTCATTCATTTCGCAATCTTTACAACAAATCTGATTCACACTTGACCGTCTTTTATTATTTGTAATTTTACCTTACATTTCGTACCACAATATCACGTAGTTTGACGCTTGTATGCATTAAATACCGTTTATACAACAGCGCAAATAAAATAAAAACGACGAAATAATGAGTCTTTGGTACGTTAATTCAACATTAGTTTTTTATATTTGTTATTATAATATACGCCATAATAAAATACCTACACTCTTATAACACAGTGTGCAGGTATTTATTATTATTTTATTATGGCTAACGGTAAAAGGTAGGATGTTGTTATTAACATGCAACCCAACCGTTTAAAAGATGCAACCCTTTAATAGTAGGAAAGACGGACGAACGGCAGCGTAGGGTTGGTTATTATATTGAGTCCAATTTTTTTCCTGTATAATCCTAAAACTATTGAATATAACGAATATACCTTACCTATAAAATAGGCGAGCATAGCCGCCAGTATCACGCTGAAGCATATCATAGAGATCGCCAGACATTTCCACGTGCATCGGTGTTGGCAGCGCTTGTCTATGTGAAACCTGGAGGGGGAGTAGACTGGCACTGGGCTGGGCTGGCTGGCCCGTAGGGGAAACACTGGCATTACTAGCGGCTGGTTCGCAAGCTGGCAGTGCCCGCTGCCCAGTGTGCCACCGCCCATGCCACCTGACATCTGCGGTCCGCCCAGTCTGTGGACAATACATAATTATGTCAAAAACTTAGGTATAGTTATATATTATTATATCTACTTGAGTGGCTTGAAGATCTTGGCTGGAATAATTATACTTAGCCGTTAGAATACCTAACAGTTGGAAAAACTTCGAAGTCAACTCGTAAAAGCTAAAGGTCATACCTGACGCTTGCTTTCGGTATCAGAAATAATGGTATTAAATAACATTAATATAAAAAATATACTTAAGTACACTGAGTCATCGAACTGGTTATGTCAACTTATGTCTTTCCAAATTTAACAAATGGATTTTCCTTAATGAACATTCATTTAAATTTCAAAATAACATTCGGATTAAGGTCGGATAAGTACACTATGCGTAGCAAATAGCTGTATTAAATCAATACGGGATTTATATTCAAATTTGAATGACCAGTTTGAATTTAAAAAATACTTTGCGCAAGATGCAAACTGATGGTCATAAAAGGGCGTTTTATTAAAAAAAAAAATTAATATTACTTTAATATTCGATATATTAATCAACTAATTGCTGACGAAAAAAAGTTCAACAGTTTTCAACATAATAATGAGCCATATAACGACTACCTCGATTCACGTACACACTAAAATTTCTCTCGTTAGTTTAATTTGTGGAGCTACACAGGTACCTAAGTAATATTTTGTGCTTTTTCTAGAACTTCCATCGTCCTTCTCCAATTAGACTTCTAATTTCATGCAGTAGATACTAAAAGTGTTACCAAAACTTGAACATTAAATAAAAAAGGAAAGAAAGTCCCCCGTAATTGCCTATTCTCTTTTATTTGCCTGCTCCAAAACTTATTGGATTGGTGTCTCCACTGGAATTCAAATAAGGCGCAACTAGAAATATCTTGCCATGTTCTGTCGGATACTAAACATTCTTATTTTTAATATAATTTGAATATTGATTTTAATCGATATCGCGCTACATTTTATCTAATACTCGATCAAAACTCAAGTAACTTCATTCATTAAATTGGAGTTATGACTCATTGTCATATTTAATCTTATTGCGGATTATGTTACAAAATGATCTCTATTTTGAAATAAGAACTTCATAATGGGCATCGTTTTCAAAGGAAAATGTCAAAATCAGTTATTCTCTATTACTATTTTGTTCGACAATAATACCATAATATGTGTTTATAATCATAAGTATGATAACATTTAAAACTGTTCCCAATTTCAGTCTTTATAGCATAGTAGAAAAAGTAAAGTGTTATCTGTGGTGTCGCTGTATTTTACGAAGACACAACTTCAACAGTAAAATGTCAATTTTAGAAACAATTCATTTCATAATAACGTTTTGTTTGACCCAAAGTTTGTTGTTTTCCCAAAAGGAAAACAAAAATACAATAGTTAACTTCCATAATTACTTCTATTGTCTAGTTTATACTCAAAATACCGGTATACAGTCGTATCGTGACTCACTGGAAAGTTACGGCGTCGATATTGCAGGGCTCCATTAGAGGCGAACAAGTTTTATGGAACAACAAAGTAAGTACGACGTATTCATTTGTTTTAAATATTGAAAAACTCTCCATAAATATTCATACGTTTCAATAAAATATATTGTGAATAAATACAGATTGATTACCCCCAGATTGTTTCGGGTACATTTACCTGTCGTCCGAACAGATGCCATAACGTATTATTAAAGCCACCTGTTAGCGAAATGAATCTGGGCCCTACGCCATATGGTGCTTCTTTTATTACAAGCGCCATAAAAGACAATCAGAACGTATCATTAACGAAGATTTCGACAAAAAACGATGATCGTAGCGTTTAAACACGTCCGCCCAAATGCCATTAATCAATTATCCGAGCTTCACTGTCACGACTACATTTAAAGGCCGGGCTGAGAACATATGGTGCATCGGCCGGGCTCGGTTGGAGCGCTTACCAACTGACGCTGCTATAATGACCTCTAACATAAAGGCATAAGCAAAAAAGAGAGTAGAAATAATTGGACTGAGTTCTGAACGAAGCGTGACTCCTTAAAGGGTTTGTTTCGAAGAGGCTCTCCGCTGTAATTTTCTTTTGAATAGCGGCCGAGGAGCCCGAGGAACGAAGGAAGGACGAATTCATTAAAACGTGTACAGAAATCACAATGTTGAGACCGGAGTTTGCCCTTAAATGGCTTGTAAAGTGTCCGACTCCGACCTCCGAGAATATTTCCATGGTGCTATATATCTTCGGGACAATGGCGATACAACTTTAAATGTACCCACATTTAAAAATACTTGGCGTTTCTTACAAGAAAATATACTAGCGTGTTCTACAAAAGTTTAAAACGCACATACATTTCTAGTGATGCAACATGTAACGGCTTATAAGTACTGATTATGTCGATTTTCTCTAACTGTATACCGAAAATTGATTTTTTAAATCCATCAACGTAATGATGATGGATTTTATTGTTTGTAATGTAACGTCGGTTCTATAACTGGTTAGAGCATCGTATCCGCACGTTACCGAAATGAGCAGAACGTTATCATTTTGTTTTTGTACAAGAAATGATGCGGTTTGGCAATAAAACGTTGCGCAACATACCTATTATAAACAGCGTTATTTCAGTTTTTGGGAGCGGAAATAAGTCGTCAATTTTACGAGCGCAAAAGTTGCGCTTTTGAAAGAAAGCAGAATCCGGGTAGGCGGACGACTAAAACAATTAACGAGACTTGACAGGGTTATTGTAGGACAATGCTGCGATATTTCAAGCGACACGACCGACAGACGGACAGACGGGCCTGCGGGTTGATTTTGACAGGCGCTCATCGTGACGCGAGTGCGCTCTTAATGAAGCGGTAAATAATGAGCAGAGGTGTTGCGTTGTGCGAGAGCCGTGTCTAATTAACGCGAGAGAACCATAACCAGTTTCCACACGAACCGACGAACCCGCGACATGAGGCGTTCACACCATTAGGCTACGATTTCTAACGTAACAAGTATCTACAACCGTAATGCCGTATCGTAAACAGTTAAAGGAATGGCATTACAAAAAGCCGGGCAGGTAGCCGGAGGTTCGTTAGACGTCCGTAGATCGCCGCTGTCGCACAGTTTTTATCGCTGCAATCGCGCGTGCAGCGGTCACTTCTAGTTTGAGCGACCTCTAACTCGGAAATCAGATGATACAAAAAGAAGGAACGCAGGCACGGGCCGTGAGAACGCGTCTCCTTGGGCACGGCGGCAACGGCGGCGGCGCGGCGGCGGCGGCCCTCATTTATCTTGCACAGTCGTGCGGGAATGGACCGGACAGCGATGTGCTTTTATTGCATCGCGCCCCTAAATATAGGCCTGTGAAGGCAACCACAATGCTTTTAGTCCTAAAATGATTAGCCTGTTGAACTGGTTAATGGTATGGAAGATATGGTATGTATACGCTGGAGGTTGGAGTGCATGATAAAATAATTGAAAATCCGCATATTTACAATGCGGATTTTCTTTGTTTTTTTCAACACATTTTCTCTTACTACTCTTGATGCTCGTAAAAATGTTACAAGCGTTTTTAATTTCCGGAAGATCATAAGTATCATAATTTAAAACATATAGGTCAAAACTACTTGGATGACATTGTAGTATAAAAATATTTGTTTAAAATCGATTGCATTGTAAAATAAAAGGAAGCTTAAGTTATGTTTATGAGAATATCATAAGACCTGTCGTGATATATGATGAGGTAGCTTGAAAGTAGCACCAGTGACTTTTATGGTGGTAATACATGGTGACTTCAGTGTTCGCATATACCAATTCCATTAAGTTTCTATCAGTGAAAACTTGTAATTGGCTTTCTGTTGTATTCACGCATTGTAAATAGAAATAAAAAAATATATCAAATTATTATAAACAAAATAATATCATTCCATTTTTTTTTACTGGTGGTATGCCTTTATGAAGCAAAATACTACGAACTGTATACAATACTACAGCTACTACAATAAAAGCATTTAAACAACCTATAAGTCATAGCAGACTCATAGGCAGTCCAAATACTTCAGCCTAGTACCAGTGGCAGCGTGCCCAGCATGCTGGCAGCATTGCCCCGTTGAATTTATAATTCATTCCATTTAATTATGAAAAAATAGAATTGTTTGAGAAGCGCGTAATGTAGAAAAGAACAGCCGAACAAACATGCGAAAGCATTTTGCCCGGACTGGAACGGAGACGCTTCGCGTTCGCTCGGTCAATAAATGTGGACGTAGTAGAGGTAAGGGTTTTGAAGAAGAATACAATGTTGTGCCGACACCCCTTATCATAGGATAAAGACTGATATAAATTAATTAAAAAGTAATAAACCCGACTGCAATTTATTTATTTTTATCGTTCCATTGAAATTAAAACTGCAAATGATACTTGTATATTTATGGAATCGTTTCTTAAAGCTCTTCATTTTGATGACCCACTCGATGGGTTTGAGAGAAAAAAAATTTTTTGAAACTTTTTTATGTACTAGTGTCACCTGCGCTATCAAGGCAAATCTAATGATATATCATACATTAAAATCGGTTACGCCGCGCCGTTTAGAAGTTATGGCGGAATAATAGTAAGCGAAATAAGAAACTCACAAACATAATATACATACCTGAAAACATAACGCTCGTTTTTTTGGGCAGTCGTGTAGAGAGAAAATATTTTATATCATATAATTACATACATTTATTGTAAAAAAAATATTACCACGAAAAAGTGGGGCCCGTGCACTATATATTTGATGCATAAATATTTCACTTATCGCACTAAACAATTCGATATGCCCGAGTGCTTATAAGTCTATAGATAAGCTTCTAAATAAACAGACAGTCGTGTTTATTTTTTTGGTTTCATAAACTTACCACGTGCTTGTAGCGGATGTGGCATGAAATGTGTGCTTACCTTTCTCAGACAGCTAATTCCTAGCAGTACCTTATGGATAGTTGACCTTCATACCTTTGGCCACATTGTGCATCGATTCGCATGGGAAACAGGTGGAATCATACCGGTTTAGCTACAACTACAGGGTTGCCAATATGTAACAATGTTATATAATTACAGGAAAAATTTTAAGGTTTTAAATTGAGACCATTATTTTCGTCAAGGAAATGAAAAGTACTATCCAGATGTTTACTTTTTGAACTTTCAAAAGACTGAAGGTTCTTAATTCTACGAATATATATTTACCTATTTACGTTAAACTCAATTAAATTGAAAAAGTAGGTATTTCTTTACAGGCCGATAGGTAATACGATGATATGGTAATTGCAACTTTTGTCGATGGTGATCAGTAAAGTGGACGAGTGAAAATCAAACTTGTAAGTAGGACGCATCCAAGAAAATATGATAAACAAGAGCAAAGGAACTGACACCTAATACTGAAAAAAAATCGATTATTTTAGTAACAGGTTGCTTTTATGCAATTTATATGCAAAAAAAGATTTTGGGTTTTAAAACTTAAATTGAATAATTTCAAATAACTTGATCAGGCTTTAAAAATATTATGATATTAAAACTATTGTGCTGTGGAACAACAGGCTTTTTAATGTAATATATTTTTATTGTAATTCATGCTAAATTGACCCTTACCATCGGTATCGAGTAAAATGGGCTGTGTTTTTTCAGTTCTAATCGGTAGGATTTCCGAATCTGCCATCTTTTCATTCTTTAAAAACTTTTATTTTTCAAAATAGCTTGGTAGATTTTGTTATTTTTAAAAATACATTGACGTATCATGTATTATATGTACTTCAATTGCAGCTTTGAATGTATAAAGAACTTTCCCTCCGTGTTGGATAGCTCTGGGACAACATTCCGTTATTCCTATTATTTAGTAAATAACGGTAAGGCGATGACAACCATAATAAAGATGAATCTAGTATAGCTACAAGTTATTGAATACATGCATAATTTAAGCTATATTTAGTATAAAACGGGCGTATAATTGTCATGTAAAAAGCTAGGATGAACATACTGGATAACGTAATTGGAGTTCAGTACACGAAAAACTGTCCGCCCGTCTATTCTTACTGTATCTTTTGTATCTGTATCTGAACAGTATTTTTGATATGTGGTCAGTTGAAATTTTAGTTTTAATACAAGAAATATAACGGAATGAGTTACAAACCTGAGTTTTGACATTTGGTGTAAAACGTTGACCCAAACATGAATATTGGACTGAAAATTGAGTTTTCCAGTGGGGATCCAATACATAAAAAGTAAGAGAAACATCTTTTGCCGCCTAACATGCGGGGTATCATCGTCTAGAGCTCAATGAGTACCTATACCACAATTATAATTTTAATGTAATTTTCTATCAATGAAAATAAATAAATATTTTTAGGAATCTGAAATTTGGGTATGTATATTACTATATTCTCTATTTTATAAAAAAAAAAACACTGATTTATAATGTGCTTTTAAGATAAAAAGAACATATTTTCTTATACGGGTTATTGCTATGCGGAACCCTAAAAAAAACTAGGCCTGACCCGTCAAATGCGTCAGCTTTTATTATGCTCTATCCTCTAAATGGCAATATGAAAGCGTCAGATTTGGTCTGATTATATAATAAACTATAAAGTAAAACAACCAATAATAAAACTGGCCAACTGCGAGTTGGACTCTCGCTTAGGAGTTCTACTACTGTTTTATTGTTAATGAATTTATTTTCAACTAGCTTTCCAACCGTGGCTCCGCCCGAGTAGTCAACGTAGACGAGTTCCCCTATTAACAATATATTATAAAATTATAATATATAAGCTGTTTTTTCTGCACTAACGTCATTTGCCTTCCTGTAGTGATGTGAATAATTGTAAGTTTGGCTCGGCAGAAATTTTGCATCTCATACCTTTAATATAATACCTCCTTTCTAAATAACTATTGTGTTGGTACGGTTTTTAACTCATGAGAAATTCCATAACTTGATGCAATAGTAAGTGTAAACGCGAAGGAAATGATTTACTTTGAAATAAGGTACATTTGGACTAGGTACTACATAACATTAAATAAACTAATTTATTGAGCAGTGCAATTGGTAAGTTGCGTGTTATATTTTCATTTAAATGCACTGTTGTCTGAGGTAGATAAGATCTCATCGATTGTAAAGCAACTTGTTGGAAGTGGTAGGCTCCACGGCAAAAATAAAACTTCTAAAACAAAAGAACAACGCAAGGAAAGAAAACCATGGCGGGTTGGGGCTTCACATTATTTTATTTTCTTTTACTCGGTCTTTAAAACGCCCCTTACATTCAATGCGAGGGTCCAAAATGGTTAAGATGCTATCGACTGTTTTTAATACGATTAACATTTGTAATTATGCTATGCTATTGAAACGGTTTATACATCGATATTTCCGAACTAATTGCCTTTTGGAATGGCGAACAATGCACAATGGTACGATATAAATGACCGTCCATATGGCATTAAAGCAATTTAAAAAATTAAATAGTGTCGGAGGCGTATGGTTCGCAGAAGGCATTGCCAAAAGATGCACGTAGGAAAGTGGTACATTTCAATGTCGAATGCATTATTAGCGCATTATGATACGAGTGCGGAAAGTTTATGAATTCAATCGAGGATGTGATATTGTAAGCTCTCATAGTAAACTTGGGATTACTGTATATAGATCAAGCCGAGGTTGGAATAATTTACGTAGCAGTGTCATACGAGTATTTTCAATACACTTAAGCGTTAAATATTCAATATTTATGTAATATTTTCCATAACTATTGGAATGACAATTGTACGCACTGAGCCTACACCATAGAACATATTACGTACCTACACTGAGCGCAAGGCTTATAAAAAATATTAAAAAATATATCAAATAAGGCCACTACCATTGTTAACTTAATGCACTATACCGGCAACAGTAAAGAGGTTAATACCTCAGTACCTAACTTGTATTTCTAACTCCAAAGTGATAAACCCCTTGGTTTGTTTCTTCAACCATCCGTGGTGCAATGGGAGTCTGCCGATAGCTTGTTGAAACTGAACTGAAAAGTACCTACGTAAAAATCACACGTGCGAAAAGAAGCACATTTTGTTTAAGGTAAAGCTTGTAAAAAGCTTTTACGAGCAAGTGTAATGAAAAGATTTTTGAGTTATTACTCTTTTATCACAACGCAACGTATCATTATCTCATGATTCCTAATCTAATATGCAGTGTAACTGGAACTGTGCCCAATAGGCTCGCAAACTATGATTATTGCATGGGACATATACGTATTAAAATTATATTACTATCCAATACCTAATTATTGTGTTTGATAAACATTGTTGAAATATCAATAGGTGCATCACAGGCTGTTGGAAACTTGCTGCATTGAAACCAGAAGCGCTAATGCAGGTAGAGACTTTTTGAATTAAGTTACCAGAAAAGTTCATTTGAAATCATCGAAGGCTTTCGATTACTATACCGTTAACTTTTCTGGGAGTAAAATTACAAGCCATGTCTTAATTGTTATTCGATTTTTAGTTTTTTTAATATTTATGTCAATGAGGTCAAAAATATAGGTACGATAACAGCATTTTCATTTCATTTGTTTTGTATTCTTCTAGCCAAAAAGGTTCTTTAACTAACTTGTGGCTTTAAACTAATAATTAATTTTCTGCTCTTGAAAAAAAAATTTATTAGATCTTAATTATTAATATACGTTTTCAGAGCTTTGCGATAAACCTTCTTGGTTTTGCTTGTGGTGGACATAACAGCTACATTTTAAAATAAGATATTTTTCAGAGGGAAAGGTTTTCAGGGTTCCATATCCAATGGACAAAACGTAGTCCTATAATTGAGACTCCGCTGTCTTCCTGTGGGTCCGTCCGTATGTAAAGGAACGTTTTTTACGTGCTGTTGTAATGCAGTACTTTATCAAAGCGAGCCTTTCTCGCATTTAGCCAGGTTTTCTACATATTTTGACGTTCCAAATTCAAATCATTGACCAGTAAGTAATAATGAAATCCAGAACAACTTTATTGTCCGGCTAAGCACACAATTTAGGTATGAGGTTTGCATGACACGTATTGTGGCAATTTATAGGTGGAGTAAAAAGATAGTTGATGTTTGGTTCATACCAATTAAATACTTTCCACAATACAGACATTCCACTCGTAGACATAAAGGCTCGCCCCTCGACATTTTTTACACCCACACTTATATGTAGTATACAACCGAGGCCTATGACCCGTACAATCGCACATCGATAATATACAGTAGATCCCATCATGCGCCATCATGAGTGAACAGGTCTGTATCTAACTATTCTGTAAAGATTTGTTACTATTTGAACAGATATACATATATATATTTACAATTGTTTCAGGTGCCAGTTAAAAGAGCAATGATGCTCGAGAAACAATGATTATGGTTCAAATTCTATATCAGGCCTGATCTTGTAATTGTAATAGGGCATTTTGCGAACACTCATGCAGGCAACCTGGCGCAAGCACAATAGTGTGTTTCAGGACCTTTCTTTGAGAGCCAGTTGACATTCTTAATATGATCAATATTTTCCATCTACTAAAACGTCAATCATTGTCAATGTAGCTTATGTGAAAATAAGGAGAAAAATGTGCTACTTGTGTGGTATAAAGTTTTCAGCAGCGTTCTCTATGACTGTTTTAATGATTTACATAACATGGACTTTCATTTACCGTAAAGATGAATACTTGTGGTAAACTAAAATATGTATACTTTTTATAGGTACTTTCTAATTTGCAAGACCGCGAAATAAAGTTGTTTTCTTTACCAAAACTCGGTGCCTCACAATTCTGACAACACAACGAAGAAACGGTTTCCCCCGCCGGCCACCCTCCCATTGCAAGTCATGGGTGTAAATTCAAGAAAGCTCCCCAATTTAAAACGAACTGTGTAACAATAGCATTGCCCCGCTTTGCCAATTTCCTCCCTCGGCGAACGCATTCACTACAAAGAAACTGAATAAAATTATCATCAACACTTACCTATTATTTAACACGAAAAGTTGAAATGAGGTAACATTTCCAATTTCAGACTAGTACCGCTGCAGACGAACACAAAAGGGATAAAAAAGGAATGTGAAATAAACAGGGGAGTAAAGAAGCGGCTCACGCTCATACATCTCCGGGAACCACGGCCAACCACGCCCGGAATCTGTCCACTTAAATAGCTGCCTTATTCGACACCGATCACGCCCGCCGGATTAATTAAAAAACATTTGTCAAAATGGGTTTTTAAATGGGAAACTTCTCTGAACATATAATCTAGCGATAGATTAATCACATGTTAAGGTAATAAAGTAAGTAATCTATGACATCTAATTAAGTTTGTACAATCGTTTAGATCGCGGGATGAGTTCATAAATATAGATTGGTATCGTAATTGATTTCCGCAAAGGCGAGCTTTAATTCTGGGTCTCATTAGACGGAAAGCCCGGTTTATCTACGTGGATAAATGTGCGTGGAATACCACGGGCCAATGATACAGCGATTTAAATGCAGTACGTTCGGATTCATTGAACTCGGCTCTCGTATTAATAACTCACATAGCGTGTTGTTTGTTTTGGTCGTCTCGCGGCATGGTTAGGTAATGTTGAAGTTGATTCATGAATGGGAGAGTGCGCGTGCCTGCGAACCTACTGCAAGCGCCCACTCGCCTATATTTAGCGAACATAATATACTTAGAAATATATCAGACGACGGAAGTCGACGACAACTAGAAACGTCTGCATTTCACAAGTATGCTACACATTATCATATCTAACACGAGTTTTATTTACCGCTGACATAATTTAAACGATTCCATGCATAAAATTAAAGAAGTGTCATCGTAGCATATTATTAAAAGGTTTATCAATATCAACTCTCGTATTTATTGACTAATAATACTGTCTGAATGTGACAAGTCACTATCTACTTTCCTCATTTTAATGCAGAGATCTAGAACTACTCGATAATGTATCTCCTATACTCGTGTTATGCATGATGAGTTAGCGCTATAACCGTAAAACATAATACAAGAGTACATACTGCAGCTTGTTCCGCTGCTCTGCAACCATCTATAACTTCAAGTTATCAGATCGTTTGATCTACCTACTGTATACTTAATAAAAAGTTATCGATCTGTAATAACAAGTAAGATAAACTTGTGCAGTGGAATTAAGTAAGCTTACCAAGCTTGCCAAACTCGCCTGGGGCAGGTTGCGCAGCGCTAGGCAGCTTTATCGCGAGAAATGAATGGAAGCGATATCGAATAAGCGACCAATTACTGACCGCTCGTATACGACCGCCAGTCTGCGAGGATCCCCACTAAATAATCCTGCTCACGCGCACAACAGGCTTACTTGCGCCGCCGCCATAGACACTGATAAACAATTTTCCATTAGTACACCAGGGGGCTTGCACAATTTACAATTTCCATAGCTAACGGAGCAACGCATACGATAACGATAGCCTCCTATTACCTGAGTTTGTCGTTTGAAGATATTATTATGGTAATACCCCACGAATGCAAATTAAGTACAGCAATAAATACTGAGAGAAATAGTCCGGGTTGGGCAAAAACGGCAAGACTAAACCTAATAGGCCGTGATTCGAAACGGACACGATGCATATAAAGTAGAATTTAAGCGCTTACCGAGACGTGGAAATCTCTTCTTGAGCGGTAATCTCGGGTAATGAACGTTGAGGCGTAAGATATATTAGAAGGCGATATAAAATATTATCGGTGTTTCGTTTGACCCGATTTGAACGGAACAGAAAGAAAAGTCCTAAACTAAACGCTTGGTTTTGTTCAGTGAAACGGAAAAACGGTTTCGCAGGAGGCGTCCCTCAGCGGGCGCTCGTATTTCACCAAGTTCAATATTATTTCGCTAGGGCCACACAAAGAGGCGGAAGGCCGCGACGCTGTAATGCCGCGCCTCTACCGCACCGTCGTCGTTGCCGCGGGCGCTTCGCGTATCGCTACACAATATTGTCCTCCCGCCTAGCACTGGTGCCTCGGGTTACACTGTAAATATTTTTTGGCGGTTGCCTGATTGAAAAATTTTATCGCATTCCACCCTCCTCTTTCGATAATGGATTGTGATCGCTTTACGCACACATTGAAAATGTGTTGCCGGTAAAAGCCTCTGTCTAAAGGCATTTAAATGTATTGATGTGAAGGTTGTACTCGTAAAGTACATAAAGTAGCAGATGGGTACGTATTATTTATTTATTTATTTTGATGGAATATGACTTTCTTCAGACCATGGTCTGCTGTGAGAATTTACTACCTTGTCTGGAATTTTCAGTGACGAAAGTTTCCAACTACAGGGGTAAGCTAGACATGGTGGCTGTAGTTAATGAATGGACACAAAGTAATATGATATGAGAACACTAACTTTGACGCCCTCCGTATGAATGCCGTCCACCGAGCATCCACATGCGAAAAGTTGCTCTTAAGGATACCCTTATAAGCAACTTTTCGCATATGCTCAGTGGACAGCAGTTCTATCATGCAACATTCTATACATAGGAAACTTTAGATGAGATTATGCATTTACATGAAATTATATTTTCACTCTACTTAATATAAAAGTATGACTACCAAATTCCAGACAGAGTTAAAAAATAGTGAAGAAATGTTCTAACGTATCAAATTTAAATCGCTGCCGACCCTAATCTCATATATGTGTTGGTTGGTACTATGTATATAATATCTTCTTTAACAGCACACGAGATAAAATATGAACATGTTAAAAAAATGTTTTCTTTCTTACAACGCGTAGGACATCTCAAAGACCATACATGGTAAGAAGTTTTGGCTTTGGTTTTATGACCGGCCGGATGTCTGATGCTGACCTGTGCGAATGTACCTATTAGTTGGTAGTATACCCCGTGGGGGAGCCGTGCTAGGATTGCACCCCACTATATCTTGCTGATGGAGTCTTAAAAGGCGACGAAAGGAAAAATACCAGAAGGTGGGCAGCAACGCGTTCTGAAGAGTTGCCATTTTACACTGCGATCCCCAATTCACCCGCCAAGCTTGAGGATTTTGGCGATCTCCCATAATGGGTGGCTTAGTCCCCTTGTAGTGTAAAGATTGTCTACTGTTGACAGCAGTGAATAACCCGACTGAAACACTAACACCTCAGCCTCGCTACCTTTTTCATAGGGCGTTAAGATGATACAGAGCCCTCGTTTACATGTCCAGGTGCAGTAGTACCCCACTCATATGGACGTAAGTAGCAGCATGCTGCTGATTAAGCTCATTTTCCCGTTGGTAATTTTTGTGGATTTTAATTTACATGGGTTGATCAGTACGCTTGTATACACATTGTTCTTTGATACCAAACAAAGTAAGAAGTGCATTAGTAATATTAGTTTAATATTGACCTAGACCTTTCTCGAAGGTCTCCAATCTGATTACTTGGAAACGATTACTTTCACGACAGCTCTGTCGCCTATCCCTTTATGTGTATATCTATGCTTGTTTTGTCAATCTCATTTCGTTCATCCTTTCTACAACGCGACAACGAGTTCAGACCAACTCAGCATACATTTCTTGCCATATGTAAATTAATTTTCGTTCTCTCTACACTGCTTTCCTGCATATTACCTACATATATACACAGCCTAAATATCCTGTTATATACAAACCTTATTTTTACTTAAGTTAATTAAAAGAACCCTCATTTAAGAGTGCTGTACCCATAGTATCGTTTTCTATTTCAAATCAATCACTATTTAAACTTTAAATTTAATAATGTCGACTATTAACTAGCTAACAAATACATCATTATACTAGCTGCGCCCCGCTGTTTCAACAGAGCAGACAATGATGAAAAGTGATGATGATGAAAAATATACCATATGTTAATCCAGGACCTACACTATTTATAATTTAAGTTTTATCGAAATCAGTTCAGGCGTTTTAGCGTGAAGGAGTAATAAACACACACAGTTACATCCACTCACTGACATCACTACAATCACTCACAAACTTTCGCATGTATAATAATAGTGTGAAGTTTGAATATTTTAAGACCATGGGACAGCATAACAAAGATTGCCATTCTTTTATTTCCACATATTCTTTTAATTAAGTATGTCAATTTTATTGTTCCGCACTGTCTTAAATAAATTAATTTCATTTCATTTGCCACGACCACAGCACCCGCCTTTGTTATAAGTGGCTAGCTGCGCCCCACGGTGTTACCGCAAGTTTTTCGAGATAAAATGTGATATTCCAGAATGTAAACTATCTGTATGCCAAATTCAATCCAAATCCGTTCAGCCGTTTGCGCGTGAAGAAGTAACAAATAGACTCACAAACTTTCACCATTATAATATTAATGAGATTTGCAATGCGTTATCTATTTTGATATCAAATGCTCAAAATCTGTGGGTAAGCGTTAATTAGGTAGTGCTAATATAGTTGAGTTGGTATCCGGAGTTACTAAAGCAGGACAACACGCGCCAGGACAATATCTCTCTAATTATATTTGTTTTGGGCGGCGGCCGTGAGGCGTGCAGATCGACGCTCGGTGCCATTATTTATATAGGAAGATACAAATGAGGATCCATTACTGGATTTCCTCGATCTGGGCCTAATGAAAGACAAATAACTTCGAGTTCAAAGCGATCGATAAGGGCGTTTGCGTTAACTTGATTTACGCGATTGCTTAAGTGATGACACTTCGGATTAGACATTTAACTTGTGGAAACTGTGTACTTATTTGGTATTTTTAGGTTTACGTTATAGAAAACGGGACCCTATTACGAGGCCGTCAGACCTATAAAAGGATCTTTGGAAAAATAGGTACGAGTACCTATACCTAGGGTTGAAATTTTATCAGAATGTGTTAGCATGGCCTAATGCATAATGTTAACAATAATAACAATATGTTAAAAATATAATTAAAACTTTTAACAAAAAAAAACTACTCAAATACTACTGACGTTAGTTCTCACTCAAATGGGACCACATGACAAGAACTAGCTTTTAAATGTAAATAATTATATATATGTTTATAAATAAAAAAAAAATACAGTTGAATTGAGAACCTCCTTCATTTATATATTTTTTTTATTTTTGTTTATCTCAATCGTAAAAATGGTAATATCAACGGCAACGTACAAGCGTAAAACTTGGTTAAAAGTTGATCATATTTCAATATCAAAAAATTATAAATCCGCCCAAGAGCAGGTCAGACGCCCAGTAATTTCACACTGTATTTATAAAACTATGTATTTTTTCGTACCTACTTAATTCTGTTAGTGCCGATGCAGAACCCTCGGTGTGTGAGACCAATTAGCACTTGGCCGGTTTTATGGTATTGATAATATTTCACTAAAAGGGGTGACTCATACTTACTTACAGAGTGCATTACTAAAGCCACTGGTACATCAGTGTAATGTTCCGAACGCAACCCTACTTTAGAATTAAATGCGATTGACATTTTGTCTTATCTACATTTTTTCCCTATAACCAACTCCATGGGCCGTGAAATTTATTAAAAGGACAATCCCATGCGTAATATTTTATCAATTAAGCACGGTCGGTTTCGATTTCGGAATTATATCGTGCCATTTGAACAACCCGCAATTTATTGCTCACAATTTTATAATTCAAAATGTCACAGATTCGCTTGTAAAGGGAATTACAATCCGCAAATGGTTAATGTTTATGTGCGATGGAAAATTGCCAACTTCTTATTCGAACGTGTTCCAGGATTTTATCGTTATTAATAATGTTGACGCAACGTTCAAACCAGCCCGTCAGTGTAAAATGATTTTAGCATTTGAAACAACATTTTCAAGCGAGCGGGGCCTCTACGCGATACAAGATAAAGTTGAAATATGGCTTTATGCTTCGGACACGTAAAGTACGGAACCAAAGCACGATGACTGTCGTTTATTTTAATTTATGAGTAAAAGTGGTCTTCGGTATAGCCTCGGTGGAGCGTGGAACAACCGGCACGGTCGCCGACGCCCGTGCCCGTGCCGGCTTGACCAGCCTTGCCCTGCCTGCCTGAATGATAAGGGTCATTCGTTCGCTTGCACTAACACATTGAATTGCAAAACAGTTTACATGCGCATTGAATATTTACACGTTTAATGGCTGTAACGTCAGTTAATGACGAGTGAGCACTGTTGCCAGTTAGATAACGTGAGAAGACAAACAAGTTTACGAGCTGAACATCCAGCTTTTTGTTCTAAATGAAGAAAGTTGCACTAGCGAGCACTTGAAAACAAAAAGTTTGTGAGTGCATTTTAAATCGTATAAATCAAGAAGGTAGAATATTGATTGCTTTCTAAGGGAATGATGCAAGATGTAGCCGTACTTAATAATAATATATCACGTTGTAGAGTTCATCAGCCGAAGCTTATAAAAGTATGCTCATTAAACACTCACGTAAGATTACACCGTTTAAGAAAACGAATAGCTGTTGCAGTAAGATATCGAAGTTTATAGTCGACATTTTGTTGTAGGTCAATGATAGAGCTAGGAATTGGAAGAAATGGCAGTAGAGATGCAATAAAATTTAAATACTAATAGCTTAAAGACGTCCGTTCGGATTGTTGTAATTATTGCTTTGAATTTATTAGCTGGTAGAAGCACTCTCTATGGCAGGTAGAGCAATTTTCACATTTGTTCGACGAAAACCTTCGAAAAGCACAATCCATTATTTTTTATTATATTTATTTAAAACATTCTTGTTATTAGTATTATTTATTTTAATTCAATTGCATTCGATTCATTGATAAATATATTTTTTCTGTTTGCAACTGTACCTGCAATATACTCCCATCACATATTTAATTTTTGTATGCCAATTATTGTGACACACGCAGAACCTGACTAATTGTTTAACAACTAGTACCATATATTGTACTAATAAATAAATTTCATTTAATTTCGTTTCATAAGATTTTGAAACATTTAGTGTTTTTTTATCCTATATAAGCTAAGTCGGTCAGTATGTTATCGACACATACCTCAAAGCTGGTAGCGTTAGTACATACATATATATTATGTTTCACATATTCATTTTTGCTTTACAAAATAACTACAATTGACGATTTGAATTATTTTTAGGGTCAGTACATCCAATGGAAATTACATGCGTAGCTCACTTGGTTTTCCCTGTCCTTATTTTACTTACAACAAGTAATCTTACTATATTTTTGTTACTTGAAAATAAATTGTTTAAAAATTATAAAGTCAGCTATCCTATAATAACGAGCAATGCATCTAATCTCTTAAACTCTTGGGCATAACACCGATTGAAATACATTGAATATAGAGCCTGAATCATAGTTAATAGGAAATATAAAAAGAAATCCGATAAAATAATATTTTAGGTACGAATACCTCCTCTACCTGAGTGAGACGCACTAGACTGGTTTCCTTTTTTTTTTATACTGAACTGCGTAGCACTTGACCACTATCTCACTTGATGTTAAAATGATGTGGTCGATGATGGGGCGCGCTTACCCATCAATTCACTCGCGTTTTGAAGATCCTCCCGTATTATACTTAACCGGAAACACAGACTCAGGCAGGGTATGGGTATACTTCTCTCTGTCTACTGATAAGTCCCTCATAACATAAGTAAGTTACTATTTAAGCATACTAAGGCTATGAAACTGAGTTTCTCCACAGAGTATAATAAAACATAATTGACACCAAGAAAAACGACAGTTAAAGCCCTTACTCATTAATTTTCGTGCCTATCACCGAGCTATAGACAAAATAAGGCTTAGGGCGAGGAAGACCGAAAAATTAACTAAATTCTTTCGAAATTTTGTAGTGACATATTGTTCTCTATGGGTGTGATATATATTATATTTATATAAATATATACTATACAATTTTAAAATCTATTAGGTATTAAGCATAATAATAATTTCCATTAAGCTTAGAATATTGTATGGATGAATTAAAATATCTAGGACATTTCTGTTATTATTATTATTAACAACATGAAAAACTATACGAAGCATTTTCAGCATAAATAATTCTCCTACATGTGAAAAAACATGTGTAATAAATGTTTTTGGCTCATAAGATGTAGGCACCTGAAGTACAATGTTTACCTAATTAAATCTTTTCAAAAAGTATTCAGTGTGTAGGATACAGGCTGTTCACGGATCAACTTTTGATAAAGCTCTACACGGATATATATTAGGTATGTGCGCATAGTCTTATATATTGTTCAAAACATATTATAACATGTACCTTCAAAACATAGAAGTGTCGCGATAAGCAACATTTTGTAAAAGCGATCTACGAATAATATATTCATGAACTCTGTATTAATTCTAAAATGTATTAAGAGAAACGAATTATCACGCGTGATTAATTATTTGATCAGGAATAAACAGCTTAAGATTATTTTAAATGAATTGACGCTTTAATTACTCGCAAAGGCAATGTTACAATATAAGATATGTGTAAGTCCATTTCAGGGATTTATATTAATTGTTTTCTCAGCGATCTTCATTTCTATTCACCCACGTGAACTCTGCCTCGTATTTTTACTTATGTCACGGTGGCACAAAAACGTTACGATTATTTTATAACTGCCTTACTTTATGTGTACCAGGATCCCATGACTTGAAGTCGTAATATAACTTGATATATGCTCCCGAGCGTTAACCCTACCAAATCAAAACGGATTAATGTGTTTCAAGTGTTCGTGTGTTTTGGTGTCTCTAATTACGTTTATGGTTCGGCGAGAGTTATGGTAATGTTCGGCAGCCTCGTAGATACCGCCACAGCGACTCACTGATACTTACGACTCAGAATTTAGGGTCTGTAGGGCGAGCCATTCGTTAGTCACGCCCGATGACGTGTACCTTGGACAAGACCAAAACTGTTATTAGAATGATTTCGTTCTCAACCCCTTTTAAGGCGGTACTTGTCATGAAATATATTTTCTAACTTTAATTGGAGCTGAATAACTACCTAAAATTCTCAAGCTCTTTTTGAAAGACACTTTAAGGCATGCAGCAAAATTGTTCATATGAGTCGTCATAAGTGGAACGGAAAGGTAACTCTTCAGCAATTTATGTATCTTCCCTTAACGGCACATTGCGGCAAAATACATGAATTTCCGGAACAAAGGAACTCGGCACGCAAAGCATACTGCTACGAAGCCCTAAAGGGTAAAAAAGACCTTTCGTGGTAAAAAGTGAGTTAAGGGGCAGCTTTGTTTGTATGGCTCGAGTTAAGTGTTTAGATAAGTGCAGCCGAGAGCAGAGCACGTTTGTTATCTCTCAGGGAGTATAGGAGCTCAGACAAATGGAGCCACCCTGTGTGGTCCGTTATTTGGACGACTCTCACCAAATATGTGCGCTCAAATCAGAAACTCTCCTTATACGGAGAGAACACTGTAGGTAGAATCGCTTAACAAATTGTTAGTTTTTAATTTGATGGTTGGATGCGGCTGAGACATGCATTCGTTGAAAAACCCGTGGAGTGTTTGAATCATGAATGTTTATGTGATTTCATGCTTTTATATCTAGAAGTATGTATTGGTTTGTTGCTTATTTTTCTTTAAATACGGGTGGTTACTTTCACAGTTTGTACTGAATTGAAGCTGCTTTCTTTTATAAAAGTGGCAAGGTTACATAAAAACAAGAGCTACATAATTCTATTCTTTCTAGGTACACATATATATGTGTACAATTTCACAGCATCCGTTCATTCTGCACCGTTATGACTCCGGCTGCTTGTTCCCGTAATATGCTTTTCATTGTCGAGGAATGAGTGAACCAATCCTTCTAAATTATAAAATATTCAAATAAGGAGAGAAATAAATCCAAGCGAGGAAACGTCGACATTACATATTACTGCGGGAACGCCAGCCGCCTATTCATTACAGTTATTTATAGGAAGCAGTGTCAAAGCGAGCCTTGTATTTATTCGGACGGCGGCAGTTTATTTATTTTTAAAGCTGGTTAGGCTGAAATACCGTGTTCCGATAAGCGTCCGGTGCCGTCTCCGATATGCACCGAAATAGTCAGCCACGGCCTGCGCCCGCGCTGATCTCTTGATACCGCTGATGTCACTGTCACCGTCCAATATGCGTTGTCTCCTGACCCCGCATGACGAAATATCACTACGTATCTAATATTAGACTTCCAATAACCGTACGGTGAACTCTTTGTTTACCAACTCCACCTGCATTGTAATGGACTTTAATGTAAACATACATTCGGTATTGAATTATATATTCAAATTGAAATCCTGAGAAGAATTGATCATTAAAATTAACAGGGACAGTATCCGCCCGGAAAATAATTTCCAAAGCTAGTAGTGGTAATAGAGAGATGAGTTCAATCAATATCGGAGGTAGACAATAGGCATCTCTTATTCAAAACGGAAACTATTACAGTCTCGCTATTGTATGCAAGGCCTCACCTCGCCGAGTGCATTATTCAAACGAAAAGTGGTTTGTTTACCAAGGTTGGAGAGATAAGTATTAGGGATAGTCGGTGACAGGAGATTATTACATTTGTGTGTGTGCAATGGTAACTCAAGAGTACGCTGTCGATCGATGTCAGCGTGAAAGATTTATGTCCAAGTTTGTGACAGTGGTATCGCTGTTCAGGATCCAGGATTATCCTTTGTTCGTGGGACGTCATACATTCCTGATAAGCTTTGTTATCCTATTGACGACGGCCGTAAATAGAAAATAGATTGAAAGACTTGGAAAGGTTAACGTGGAATCAATTTCCTTTTTACAAATATATAAATGTTTTGTCGTATTATGACAAATGGTAGAAGTATTAAAATACATGTTACATTTACAATATTTAAGCTTTTTAAAGACTGAATTCGATACGACATTATTGTACTATTCCACGAGATTTGAAGATGACAGTTTTGAGATCAAACCAATTATGCCTAATTGCATCAGTAATACAGTTTGATGAAATGATTGTGTGGACATTGTGCATTAAAGTTAAAAGAAGATAATTGAACTTCCTGCGTCGGCACCGATTGGTTTGAAGTGGCCGAACGTTATCCCCTTTCATATATGAAGAGGACACACGGTACTCTCTCGATGGGGCGTTTCCTTTAATTATACGAACTATTAATAAAACGTGTGAGTTACAATAAACAATCGATCACTGCTCCTTCTAATGGATCCGTATAAAGATCTGGGAGCGTACTCGTAACTCATACATGTGGTGAGTTTGAGTTCAGGGGTTTGTATTTGAATATTGCTTTACATAAAGTATGGCTGTTGAAAGTTTTATTATCTTAATACCTAGGTACTTTATATTATGTAGTAAGTACCTGTATTATTTGTTTTTAGGAGGTAATGTGACAGGTTTATGAAGTTGCAGTAGAGTTCTAAATTGCTTTTATAAAATTTAATACGATACCTACAATGACGCCGTTCGGCAGATTTGATGATGATAGTAAAATCTTTAAGTTTACTCGTTAACAATAATACACAAAAGTTTAAAAGAAGCATTTCGTTTGGTGCAAATGTTTTTTCCTAGATAATGCTATGCTAAACACGACTAAATACAGATAACATAAATGATATCAATATAAAATTTACCTATATATATATATATATATATATGTTTCACAAAGGGCAAATATAAACAAAAATGGTTTGAACAAAACTTTTAGTGCTAATATCAAAGGGGTAGAAAACACTATACCCAACAATCTTTTTAATATCTGAGGGAGGATATAGTGATTAATACGGATGTGAAACAAACATTATCAGCTGTTCCGTGCACTGGTATATTTATTGCCTTAATATATGATTTTATGATCTAAAGGATAATTTTAATCCATTAAGATCTAAAAGAGATTATCGGCAAAAATTACTGAAAATATATCATAGTTCTATTTGTAATTAATATTTTATAATAATAAATAGCAGTATTTTATCCTTACATTTTCAGATAAATTATTTAAAATCAGACAGAAAATCATAATTCTAAAAGAAAAAACATTGGATAATACTTAATGTAATAGTTGATTTTTTTAAATCTTGTTTTCTATTTTTATTTGATCATCTTCCAGGAATCATGGTGAGCTTAGTTATAACCACAGCGCAACTTTCACCTAACAAACTTTCTGCCATGTTGATCCTATAGTTGAAATTAATAGTCGATATCGAACAACACGAAGTCGGTAAAGTCGGTTTGAGCGAACACGGAAATTGGGCACGAAACGTTTGCGTTGCGATCGTCTAAACGCTATTAACTAAGTTGCAAGTTTGTGTTGGAGTTTGATGGGTGAACGCTGTTTGCACTGTCCGGGCAACGTATGGAAATCATTTCTTGCTCGGCGGAACTTTCCGGCTCCATATATGCCCAAATATTTGCTGTCAGTTCCGAACTTCGAACCGGTGATCGTGTCTCTGCAGACGTGTGCCGCATTTGCCGTTGTTGACTCTATCCCGTTAATTGCGGAAACTTTAAAAGATTTTTGGTAAACGTTTAAAGTTTATTTGTTAAGAGTTTCTCATTAATCAGAGTATATCCTTTACACCGTGACACATTTTCACGAATATTATTAAAAGTTATTATGTAGACGCTAAAATGTTTTAGTAAAAATGAAACTTTTAAAACAATTTATCCACAGGCATTTCCTGTCCTTGTCGCTATTTGAGATTATGAGTATATATTATTGTTATGTATATCTGGTGATTAAAATGAGGGCTAAAGTTTATTAACATTGTGAAGATAAATTTAACGCAATTAAGAAAAGTTTCTTCGCTTACACAAATAGTAAGTAATCCATTTCCATCACCCACCAAAACTTTTATAGCTTGTCTTAAAATATTTCATGCTGAGGTATAAACCGAACTCGCAGTTTTTGGGATTCTTGCAAAATATCGGAACTATAGTCTAGTGCGCTTGCGTACGAAGACAAGCAATTCACATTGTTGTCGCCGGGGTTGCGTCCTACAATGACGGTTTCCTCCTCGAAGCGTAGCGACGAGCGCGCCCGGCCGCCTGATCACGAGGGGCGCCCGATGCTATCTATCTATTCACTATTGTTGCGTGCACTTAACCGACGATACAGTTCGCCTTGTATTCTTACCTTGTTAACACATTGTAAAGGAAATTACATTCTTCACCCACCGTTACTACCTCCTCAAATACCGCTTCCTTTATCGATCTTCGTTGTACCGTGTCTAATTGTCATCATTAGACCACTCAATAGTCATTTCGGTTTCGTAAATGACTATTTACGAGCCATATCCTTTGAATAATTATCGCTTTCACACCTGTGTTCATGATATTAATGTAATAATGGTAACAGTCACCGAGTGTGGAATCTAATAACCTCGATCTTTTGCCGAAATAGTCGGAGGTTTATGAAGGTCTCGATATCGCAATATTAATAGTTAGGATTCGCCCTCGAATCTGTTGAAATTAAGCTGAGCGGCGATTGGGGTGTCACAGATGGCAGTAACTGCGCTATCTCCGCTGGCCCGCTACCGCGCTCGGAAAGTATAAAAATATGATTTACGACTGAGCATATAGCCGCACATCCGCCTCGGGTACGTCTAGTCCACCACCATTAGCAAACAACATCTGCATACGTTTCTATCGCTGACTCGTCCAATAAAATAAACTACATTTTGGAATTTCTTATACTTAGTTACTCCGATAGGAAGCCCCTAAGGAGAACCCAAATAAGAGCCGCAGAATTAGTTTTGTGTAGTGCCTTACTTTAATAATGTTCTGTGGTCTTCAGAGGTTTGAGGGGTTCACTGCGGCCCATGTTTATGTAGCCGTGCGGTATATGAAATAGATGTTTTCTGGCTTCAGGCTCTTTATTATTACTTTGAACTGTGGGCTTGAATTCAAGGGGTGCCGTTGACTTGGGGTTGGGAAGTAAACAAGTGCCGCGCACGGATTCTAAACAGTCAATCGATTCTAATATTGCCTTATTCCGATTGGAATTTCATTTCGTATTTCGATCAAGTTTATTACCGCTTAAATTACGCACCATTTCTATTTATTGGTACTTACATTTCTTGCCACTATATATGATGCTATGATTTAGAGGTAATAGATTGCTATAAGAGGTAAAAGATTCCATTACGGATAGGTACTACAACTTTTAACGGTCAAAGTGGAATCATTCGGAAAAACTCCGACATTTACCGGGCGTGGGTCATACCAAGATATTATATTCATCCGGTACCGGTTATGATTCATAGTAAATATATTTAATATCACAACCACGACGTTTGGCATGTTGTTCGAATGAACATAACTGATGGGCTTTCAACGTACTGATGATTTTACGAGTATTAAACGCATCGTAAATTATATACCTTCGTCGAATCCACTAATACCTGCCGTCATTGGAAATGATTTAAAGATTTATTAGTAGGAGAGTAAAATGTTTGAATGCTGTTAATAATTCTTGGCATTCAAAGGTGAATATTGTTTTGGATACTAGGTAACGGTGTGCCCAGTAAGAGGTCAGAGAGCAAAAGCTCTGAGACCTGTTCGGTACTCTAAGTAGTATTTTATGTAAATTGTTTTAGTATTTGTTACATTCAAAATATACGTATTTCTAATATTATGTTAACAAATTCTTTAAACTACTTGTATGATGTACGAGTAATGATAATGCTTATTACAGTTAGGCCGAAGGCGTGTTACAATGCTTTCATGGTGCATTCCGCGCGCAATGTACTATGCTTACATCGTACAAATAATATTGTTACCTTATATTATTATAATGTTTGCAAATCCTTTTTTACTAAATATTTTACTACAAACTGAGATGGCATAGATACCGTAGGACATCTTGGCCTACTCTTGTAGGTAATATTTTGTATGTCATTAAAGTCTTATTATTGCATATTGTTACCTCCACACACAAAATTGGCCATGTTACTGCATTAACCTTTTAGCAACAATAATTTCTAAATGTCTACTAATTCCGTCTGATACTACTGATTTATATTATGATGATGACTAGTTTGTCCTAAGTGATTTCTAAAACAATGCTAGAGGATTCCGGTAATATGTTAGTAATGAATACTTACTAAAAATAGAAAGTTGTTAGTAGATGTTTTCCACTGATGCAAGATAATTGCTATTGGCATTTTATCGTAACTTACCTAGGGTCCACGAAAGGTTCCGCATAGATATTCCTGACTGGCTGCCTCCGAGGTAGGGGTGGAGGCACCGGGCTGAACCCTTCCATCATGTCCTCCCTTTCACTGTACTTTAGCGACTTCATCGTCATCCTGATCGCTTCAAGTCCACTTCACAAACAAAACATCACTTTTGACGGTCTTATCACTCACATTTTTAGTCTTACCGATGCATTATAAGTCGTTTTAAGAGAATTCACTGGCATTTTATCGTAAACATTTCCAATAGGATTTCTTATATTTTCTGAAAGATTTCATTCACGTTATTGTTGATGCAGTAGAATCGACGAAGCCCTACGATACGGTGCGCGTGTGACTCCCGCCGGGCGCGCCTCGCGTCTGTCTCTGCTAGGGTCCCGCGTTCCGACCCTCGCTCACTAGGAGCTTTTGTCGTTTTTTGCGCCCGCGCCGACCGACCCGTCAAAAGCTTATCGAGTTGTTAGACAAGCGCACAAAAAATACCAACATACGCAAGACGAGGGACCAGTGCAACAGACCTGACGCAACAACAGAGCGCGAACATGGGTGTGTTCGATGTTCGACTCAACGTGATGCGGTTACATTCCCATTGTGATCTTCCAAAATAATATCTCTTATGTAAAGTGTGAATAAAAGATGTTTTCTATAGAGGAGACGAGGGAGCTTTTGTAAGATGCCGCGACGGATTTGCTTTAATGTTATTTTTTGCGAACCGTTTTGTAAGATTTATTGATAAGTCGTTTTTGATCTGCAGCCGATTAGCACATGCTGTATTTTTTTCACAATATTACTCATAAAAAGCTTGTATTATCAAAGTTACTAAAATTTCATTGAAAAAGTTACAATCGTAAACGTTGAAATGATTGAAGTTTAACCAAGAAAGGAGAAAGTATCTAATCGATACGATTATCGGAGAGATGAGGGTCGGGTCGGTCGGGGCACAAAGTTCCTTCTACTAAATTACACTGAATGATAAGATAAAGCTTAGTTTAGACAAATGATATTCCTGCCCGATGATAGTAAGAAAATTAAACAAAGAGACGCCATATTATGCGGAGCATAACTCATACGCCTACTGAGTTAAGGGTCTTGTATGGTCTATTTGCAGCTTAGCGCGTCGTGCCCTCAAGCTTCGTAACGAGTGGCTAAATTAGATGCAAATGGCATAAAGGCTAGATGGAAATAGTGCACCCGTGTAAGAACGGATCGCAACATGTACCAAACATTGAGAAAAGCCCGAGCACGGTTAGTTCAAAGACCTGCCACGTCCCCGCCGCGCATCGGTTGATCTCAGAGCTTTGCATGTCTAACAATTACCCCTGACGTTGTACACGACAAATACGAGAGGCGTACACCCGTTACCCTTTTTTGTTCTCTAAAATGTTTGTTTTCAAAACTCGTTACCCTTCGTTCAAATTTTATTTACGATCGCCGAAATTGAATTACGCTATGTGATTTATTTAATGTTTAATTTGGCCGCCCGTTACTGTGAGAACGAAAAAATAGCAGAAAAGTGATTCCGTAAAAGTGTACAGTGAGCGGATAGGAGGAGCGGCGGTAAAATTATGTTAAAACCTGTCCTATGGCCCCGAATTATCCCGCAAGGATAAGGAATAAGAATATAAAAGAGGCTTAGAGTTTTCCATACGGCTTTTTGAACGAACCAACGAACGTGAGATTTACATACATACATGTGGGTAAACATGTGCGTCGCCAAACTCTTCAAGTACCTGTATAATAAATTGATTTAAGCGCCTCCTGACAGCTTTAAGTATGTTTTGACAAACATTAGGGAATTTAAAGCTCCAGTGACTAAACTTTGTTTTGTACATTCGAGCCGTGTCTATCGAAGAGGCGTGAAGTCAATTTTCTTCAAGTTTGTAAACGGTTTTAACCCAACTTTTTATTGCGATTTGTTTTTAAATAAGACGAGTATACAAATAAAGTTACGTTAAGCAGAGTTTAAATATTATTAGACGTCGACCGTTTAGATATTAACGATCATTGACAAATGCATGAAAATTTGAGCTCTAATGCATGTGATATAAAGGTTCATCAACTCCTAAATATATTTAGTTTGTCAAGTTTACTTTAAATAAGTCGTTGGTGCAGTAGAACTTTATGATGACTAATACATTCATTCACTAAAAATATGCTCTACTCTGAAGGGAACTGTGCAAGTAACGCTTTACATACAAACGTAATTACGTCATATTTACAATTTTTAAAAACGATGTGTTGAATGCAGATATATTGAAACACGGTTATATTTAGCAAATATTCCTGAGCCTAATCTATGCTTCAAGTTTGCCATTTTTCCATAAAAATAATTCTTTTCAAAAATAATCGAAAAAAACATTTTATGTGGGAATCCTTATTTTCACATATTTATAGGCATTAAATAAGTTATATGATAAGGGCCCGTTTCAGAATGTCCTAATAAAGTTTCGGGTTGCTATGCAACACATAAAATAACTGAATGAGAAAGATAGTGTTTTATTTATTAAATATGTTCTGGGCTGGGTAGTTAAACCGGAACTTACTCGAACATTCTGAAACAGGCCCATCTAAAAACTGGTAAACCAGAAGCATATATATTATGCGCAAATATACATATATGCACAATTTCACAGAGAACACCTAATATGTATGTAATATGATGATATTACATTTGTATGCGCTACATGCACTCCAGCCTTAGAATATTATCACAAAACAGATAATATCTGAGTATTTATAAAAAAAACCGAAATACTGTACCATAATTCCACTGGAGTTAGAACAGCTGGAACATTTTGTGGTGGTTAGTAGACAGGTATGCATAATATCATTTATAGCACAATTATATGAATCATTCTGCCGTCACCCACGCTTCACCAATCCAAAACCAATCCACAAACAAAATAGAAATCACAAGTGAATTTATTGTTATTGCGAACGTCGTGCAAGTTTCTGAAGTAAATCAAAGGTGTGAGAGAGAAATGCAAAGATCGTGTACGACCATATCTTGCCAACGGTCGGTGCATATATGGCAGAGCTGAGAAGGAAACGGACCATGTCTCAGAACGTTTTCCCATGCTATAGACACCGACTGATGTATTTCTGACGCAGTGATCTACGCAGAGCCTGTTCTTGCACTTGAACTTACGAGTAACGAGTATAACCGCTCTTGATTGTAACATACTCGAATCGAACATCCATTAGGCGACCATTCTATCTAAACGCTCCGTTTTATTCCAATGAGGAAACCTTACAATAGGTTCGTTATTGGTTTTAAACTCGAAAGCAGGAGCTGTTAACGTTTTAAAAACAATGTTGCACAACAGCACTGCACCAATTACACGGTATTGTTTGTATTTCGAATGCTCTGCAGCCCACTTGAACAGAGCAGTTGTAGACTAATAAACACGTTTCACTGGATATATTTACGCTAACATTAACATGACGCGGGTTTCGTTCGAACCATATGAATCTTCACTTCTGGCCCAAATAACCGGCATCCGTCAGTCACTGGGCCACAAAAACTCACTCAACTATTTTAATTGGCGTTAAAGCTGGAAGTTACTGTGTCGTAGAAAAAAGTGTCAATGGATTGGTTCACAGTTAAAAAGGATCATTTGGAAACATCCGTCGATTCTTTTCTATGTCTAACTAATGTATAAATAAATACCTAGATACAGTTAGCTGTGGCGTTAGTTAAGGTCTATTACAGCATTATATATAATGCAAATGTGTAGTCATCAATGAATCCACTCGAGCTTTAACTATTTTCAGCGACAAAACGCATATCACGACAATAAGCAGATAAGTGATATCAAGAGCTGACAGCAGTCTTTAATTAAATCTCCCGAATTTTAGAGACCGTGCGAACAAACACGTGCAAGAGTGAAGAAATTTAGATTAATTATCTCTATCTGCCTCTATATTTGTACATTTTATTCGTGCGTCGGGAGTCAGGCCCTCAGGTGTGCTCGTGTGAGTCTCTATATGTATGTGGAGCACGTTCCATAAGATAAAAGACGATATTGATTCCGTGACGAGCCGAGAGCGGGCTGTGGGAAACGATTCCTGTCCGTTTAATAGATGCCCCGAGGAGTCGAGTAGGTAAGTACTTCAACTTCGACACTTCTAAGAAAGCCCATTAAAAATAACGCTTTGAACTTTTGGGATTGAAAATAGACTTTTGAAATTAGGAGGCTGGAGAATGTAACGTGTATATCAAGTGAGCGAGTGTAATTAAGGAGTTAAGGGCACACCACACCAAGCACTTTATTCCTAGTTTAGCGACGCGGTCGGAGGCTGTCCGGGCCGCAGGACTTGGCCACATTCTCGTCGGGTAATTACGCACGCCCGCCTCGTTCCCAAGCTCCAAGTCCCGACTTGTCTCGACTATAACATTTTATGCCTCATTTTGTACTGTATGATTTGCTGAACACGTTATTTGCTATAATTATCGTGGGAGCAAGTTCGGATCGCGTGCGAATCGAATTCATTCATCGGATGTCGATGATATCCATTGTTTAAGGAATGATACATTATCGTCGAGTGAAATTTACTAATTTGAAGCTTATGTCCACGTCAAAGAAAGTACTCGACGAGTTAACTCAATTATGAAGTTATTAAAACAAAATCGCGGCGTTTGTAAGATGGTACTATATATATATTATATTATATTTATATTAGATTTTTTTTTATGCTTGATAGGGTTAGCCTTTGACCTCTATCTCACCTGATGGTAAGTGATGATGTGGTCGAAGATGTTGTTCAGGCTAACCTAGAATTACTAGCTCTCAAGGACAGCTCCCGGAACACACCGTTAGGTGCTTGGCGACAGATTTTCAACTTGGGGGTGGTAGCTAGCCAGGCGGGCATTCGCAAAGTGCCCTACCACCATGCATATTTGAAATATTCCGATTACTGCTTTCTTTGTGGAGTTGCAAAAGCGTATTTTTGGAATCTCCAGGTTCTGAGTTTGATTCCTAAACTGGATAGCTATTATTGCGGTTTTCTGTCAAAAAAAAACAGAGTTAGATAGTACGCCCCGTAGACGCAAGCCTCTTTTTTACATGGACCTGAATATGTCTGTGGAAAAGTGCTAAGTGCTTTTACCTACTCCATTGGGAAATACAGGCGTGAATACATTCCGTTGTAGAACTTGTAGAGTACATTTAAACTTGTTCTTCAATTGTCTTTGAAACAACTCCTAAACAGAGATATAAGTACGTAAGGTATTGTAAATAAACGAACATTCAAAGATGTTATTGCTGTTAACGAGCATAAGAGCATCACGTTTTGAAGCCGAGATTAAGAGTTTCACAAAGGAATCCAAGATCAAACGGCTTCGCAGTAACCGAATGATGATTACATCCGACGTTCCCGTTGATTTGTTGTCTGACGGAATTGTGCGGTGCCATGCCTACGCCTCGTCCGTCGGCCGACTGACTCGACCCAAGTCCACTCCCGTTCAAAATAAACTGTCTTCGCGAAACATGCCCCGAAATAAAAGGCCGACGCGCAACGTAGCTTTTTATTCAGACGTTTTTTGTCCCTCTGTAGCGCCTTTTCACGAGTTTTAACGGTTAATTTGTCATTAGCCCTGCATCTGTCAGCACCCGAGTTTTGTCGCCTCCAGACTCGCAGACTGGGCAAAAACAAAGCGACTAAAGTTTAAATGTTATTTTGCTCCAGGTGGGATAAACGAATTAAAATATATCATACAGTTTTATCTAAAAGATTCATTCGAATAATGAAGCGTTCACGTTTTAATTACATTACCAAACGTTACTGATACGAATCTTTGTCGGCAATCAACTTTAAAAACATACCGTGTCTTCGCAGCAATAAAATAACGCGATAATTAATTTCATAGGTAAACTATCATAACAAATAACAGTTTAAAGTTTTATAATAAATCAAGGAAATGGTAGAGACGCCCGCATCGCGCGCTTCAAGTTTCAGTTAATAAATAATAACGTAAAGACGAAATCAATGTACGGGATTATTAATGGTGGTGGCATTCATAATGTTTGTAATGGTTTGGGAATTGTTTTTAGTGCGTAATGGCGGGAAGGTGGGGCGAGCCCGGAAATTGTCCTCTTGTCGAGCCGCAGGGCCACATTAGCCGAGGACATTAGGCCAGGCTGACGATGTGTGTGTGTCGTGTATCATTCCTGACACGTGACATATGACGGACACTGCATGGAAGACGAGCCCCGACAATGACTAGACCGAATTGCGGCAACTAGAACGAATTGGGACCGACCCGAGTTATGCAATGCAGATGTGAACGGAGCGAGCGCAGGCCAACAAATATTTGATAAAGTTAATTAAGCTAATGATAAGTGCAGCCAGTGGCGTATATCAGTATGATACTTTCTTAAAAAGATTGTGTTGATATACAGAGTAATAACTTGTATTTTGAGACATCATCGCTCTCTTTATATTTTTTACCTGGACTAAATACTATAAAAAGACGTTGCTGTTCATGACTGTGGCAACAAAATCGTTGTCGGTCCAGAATGTCTCGCAAATTCAATGTCGCTGTCATTGTAAAACTTAGTTGGCGTATTTGGTCCGCGGAGTATTATTGCTTATTTTCTTCATGATGTTAGTCTAGTTAGCGAAAAATGTCCTCAAGTGGTCAACACTGAATCAAAATAAAAAGTTCGAAGTGACAATCAACAAACAATTTTAATTTTTTTCATTGTTGTAATTATATTTTCATTGTACAACTATATTGTTCTAACTGATTTTTTTCCTGTTTTTTTTTCGTCCGAGTGTTTAACATCATGTTTTTCTCTATAATACCTTCTTTGAATTAATTTTCAGGTATAATTACTGTTCGTTAATAATTGTATCTGATTAACAGTTGAATCGCTTATGACTTATACAGTAGAACAGCTTTTGAAAATATTAAAAGCTACATAGCGAAATTATTGAATATTAAATAAGCAGAATAGCTTCAAATATATCTAGTTTATTATTAATCAATACGCTACGTGCTAAGTGCTACTTCAAGAGTTGATAAAAGGGTTGATATTGATAACTTTCAAACTCTGTTCTTTTTACCACTTATGCAAGATAATAACTAAAACTCCTACTAGCTATTGCAACAACATAGAATACCAAATTTTCCGTTTCTTGCCCGTTCTTCTCAAAGTGGCTCTATACCCTTTTTGCTAAACACGGCAGTATAATATTTTTAACTATAGTTAAATTTCGTTATTGACCTTCATATGAGCGTCGTAGACTTTGAATAAATTGCTTTGATGATTTGTGGGCACATTCTGTGTACGGAAACTGCAGTGTTCGAGTCCAACTCGCACTTTTCCGGCTTTGTTAGTTTGATTTAAATTAATTATGCCACAATTAAATAACTCACAGTAGTATCCTCGTCATGATTCATTATTATATTAAACTCTATAAGTATATTAGTGAGAATGTGAAATGTACGTAAAATTTCTTTCTATTGTACTATTCACTCATGCACGTTCAAAGAAAGTATATGGAAAGAGCTACAAAGACACAACATTCGTAGCTTTTTCCGTACAAATGTAGTTTTCCCAAAAATACCAAGTGTTTAACGTTACTCCTCGAAATTTTGCATGCATATCTTTGAGCTTAAAATCTATGCTTCTGGATTTTTAGATTTTCATTTTATTATTTATTTCATCTCTAAATGTGAAAATAAGAATTTTCAGACAAAACTATTTTCCGAATCACACCGGATAATACACATTTTTGCGGAAAAAATGTCATAAATACATTGTTTGTTGCATTTATTTCTGAAGTTTGATCATCTCACTTAATTTAAAAAAGTGTTACAAAATTACAAAAAATATCATCTCGTAAATTTGTAATTTTGTAATGTCATCCGCAGAGCATGAGTTATTGCAAATATAAATACATTAATATAAAAAATGTGTGTTTGAAAATCCGTGTTAATCTAGTTGTTATATAGCTTTTTATTTAGACAATTTATTTCCACGTTATACTCGTAAGGTACAGCAGGCTAATAAGGCCTAGAAAATAAGACGTATACGGCTTATATTAAGAATAACGATCTTACTAAAAGTGTACATAATATATGTAAACTTTTATTAAAGGAAACATACATAAGTCGTATGAATATATGTGGTAGTCTTTTAGGTTCTTATGGTATTCTGTCTGCTTTAGTTGCCTGAAATAAATGTAAGACTATTTTATGAATAAATAAAATAATTAATTAATTGGTATTAGACCGATCCAGTGTAAACTATATAATATTTCTAATAACATAAACAACATTGAAAAGTGCAGTTAAAAAAGCTAACTTTATATGGCTAACTAGCGGCAATATTTTGTTCATATTATTGTACAAAATAAAATCCCAAGCACATACATTGTATGTTTAATTTTTAAGTAACATTATCCGACGTGTAAATTTGGCTAAATGCGAGACGGACCTCGCTTTTCCGGGTTCCGTATTACAACAGCCCGTAATAGAAGAAAAAAAAATGCTGATTTGATCAGAACAACAAAAAACATTTGAAATCCGCGTTTTCAATATTTTTCGTTTAAATAGATTTTATTATACCGTGATTTTTTAAAGATAAACCCCGTATCAAAAGTAGTCTTAAATCGATTATTTTGACGCACAGCCAATCATTATTTTTTAGATTTATAGTTTAATCAATATATATTTGTATATAGCTCAGTGCGTGATAGACAATGACTCAGCTAGAGTTAGATTTATAGTTTTTCTTTTAAATTAATTTAAATACTTTAAAAAGTTCATTAAAAAAATATTGAATGAGTTTTTAATCCAAAAAGTTCAACTAAAACAAAAAGTCTCGTTAATATGGATCCGTTTTGTCGTCTGCGTAATGAACAATAAAAATGATTTGCCATAATCCTGACATTTACCAGGTGTGTTAGGATCGCAGTGCTTCTGAAGGCACTGCTGCCTTCCGATAGTTTTCTTTCTATCACCTCTTACGACTACTAAAGGAAGATATTTGCAATCCTAACCTGGCTCCCCACGGGGATAGAATTAAGTACTTATCGAATATGATCTTTAATACGATCAATTTAAGAACCATACGCCAAGGTAAATACAACAAAGGTATGCAGATTAATCATCATCAAAGCACCCACGTCAAATCGAACCGTCCAAATTGTCACTCAAGAACTCGAAGTTCACACAATTCTTTGACCGTGTGAACGAAAGGCCACGCTCATGTACTCATGTGTCACGGTTTATCCGAAGCATGAAGCCAACGAATCTCCAAGCAATTTAGCTTGAGTACATAATTGCGAGAACAAGTCGAACCTAATTGATGTCCGGGCGAGTCCGAGGGTTCAGTGCAGGTTGCCGTTAGTAGGTGCCTATAACTCTGGTCTCCAACTTATAATAGCAGCCGTGGGACTGGATAATGTATACATAGGTATCATCCAAGAACTAATTAATAGTGCCGTGACTTGTCATAATGATAAGATAAGACATTAAGACGCTGACAAATGCTGAAATTCTGTCACTATTGGACTGCGTTGGAGTAAAAAAGAGGAAGGAACGGTGATCGCCATGAGCTTGAGTGAAAAACTAATGAAATTTCAACACAAAACTAGTCACTTAAATCGAAGATGAAAGTTAACTCCTTGACAAAGTTCTAAAGTAATGATTTACTTTAGATTTACTTTAGAGTAAAACCCCTTGATAAAGTTTTGCAATTTTATCGTTGGATTTAAATTATACACATACATGTATGGATAATTGAGATAATTTCGTTACCAAGTATAATTTAGAGTAAACTTTACAAAAATTATGTGCGGGATTCGAACCCGCACCATCCACCCCTATGGCTATACATTTTTCTTCGTGGCGTTTTAATTTTGTAATGTAATTCAAGGAGTATGCGTTATTACAAAAAAAAAAATAACTTTGCAATTTAATTCTATCGATTTTTTTTTTAGAACCGTGTTTAGAGAATTAACTTGGCTCTAGAGAATATGATCAAGATTGAAAATATAATTTTCTTATTGCAGCAAAATAAATACTTATTCACCAAAAAATTTGTCCAAGTGAAGCTATTTAGCAATTGTCAGCCTTCTAACGATATTATTGACGTGATCAACATAACGTCGAAAATATTTTTTCACGGAAGAAATACTTCTTCGTAAACTGAAACAGGTGTACACCTTTATCGGTGATTTATGACAACAATTAAAAATGACAAGTTCAATATGATTGTATATCATTGACTTGTGGGCGTAGCTTTATTAAGCTAAGGGCCTGTTTCAGATTGTTCGAGTAAGTTCCGGTTTTACTACCCAGAACATATTTAATAAACAAAACACTATCTTTGCGTTTCACAGTCATCGATTTAGCCTATCCATCGGTTAAAGCTTGAAACGCGCTGTATGTTAACTGTCATTTTTATCATTCAGTTATTTTATGTGCTGCATAGCAACCCGAAACCTTATTAGGACATTCTGAAACGGGGCCTAAGTGTAGTGTAGGCTAAGTAGTCTAAGTATTATTATAATTACACTTAAATTGAATAGCAGCGTGTTGACTCCTAAATGAAACCAAATTATGAGAAATTGAAAATGGATCGGCAGCTTCAATTTTCATAGTGTAATTTTGTTAATGTGTAAGCAAATTTAGTTTATTACTTTTTCATTGACTAAAGATGTCCATCTTGACTTCTAACGTCGAATTGTATGGCCATCAACCATATTTTGATTTATATGTAATGAAAGAATGTATGGGAACCGGACAAGTGCGAGACAAAGATTCCGTAGCAACGTAGAACTTAATTGTTGTATGTATTTACAAAAAAATCGTTATTTTTTCATTTAGTTCGAGATACTTCGCGCAAAGCCGACTGACATTTGATAGGTTTTTATTGTTGGCATTTTTGAGAGCTTGTACTATAACTTTGATGGTTTGGTTGAATAATAATAAAAATACGTTAAAGAAAGAGCTTTTTTGTATCGGAGCCCCCGTTTTTATTATTTTTTATTTATGTAATTACTTCTTATGCAATCCATTAAATTTTTAAAGAACATGATTAAAATTCTGTCAAATTTTTAACCGGATACCTATGTACTACGGTTCAAAAGAAATAGCAATCTAAAAAATGTAAAATTAAAGTCAGTAAATCCACCGACCACTGAAACAAGGAAAACCGTTTATGAAAGAGTTGGTGTTAAACGTTAGAACATTACACTTTATAGCTATGATATCACCAAAAAAAATCCTTGTATAGTATACTGAAATCTGTAACACTAAAAAACAATGCTGCCCTAAAAAAAACACATCTTCGCGCCTGTATTTCCTGAGGGTTTAAGCATAGGCCTCCAAATACCCATATTTTTTGGTTCTCTGCTCTTTGAAGATATACATAAGCTTCTGTTGTACTTATATTGTTTAGTATCATAGTTGCCTTGGGTACTACTCGTATATACTTCAAAATAGTCAGATCTAATCAGATTAGCCCAAGAGTGGCATTTTTTATTTCCCATTAAGTATTCATCTTCTTCTTTATTTCTCATTAAGTATTCAGTTCATCAATTTATGGAGTATATTTTTCTAACCGGATGTATATATAAGGTGAAAAAACTTAATATTTATACGAAGACAGCTGTTACAGAGCAGTATGTGTTATGTTATACATATAATACAAGTTTGTATAGCAATAAAGCAACTGAAAATAATAATTTAAATTGAATTAAATGAAATAGGAAACGCAGGATTTGTACAGTTAAATACAAAATGTACTAGAACTATATGTCCAAGAATGTCTCAAGAGACCGATATAAAAAGCGTCAACCGTAACACGTGAGTCAAATTCATGCCAAAGATTCAAATGCAGATAAATTGGTCCTTCGAGAACATGACTTTTGGAATATTTATGGTGTAGTGTCTATCTTCATTAGTTTTAGGTCAAATTACGCATAATTTTGCTTCATCCTGGAGATAGTAAGAGTGACATGAATTCACGATTTTCCAACCCTCGTTTCCATCTGAATGGCTTATCGGATTAGATTCTTAGTCCCAAATCATCTTACGCCAATATAACAATGAAAGGGACGGTGTATTGACATAATATTTGGATAATGTGGTGGAATAATGCTTTGAGTAAACTACGATAGACAATACAAATGAAAATGAGTTTCAAAAGGTAGTTTATTGGTTATTGATTTACATAGCTACTTTATGCTCATATATTTTATATCATAACCAAAGTAAGTGACATAATAATATAATTTTTATTATAAAACAAGATTAAATTAACTTGTAATGTAATTAATGATTCTCTGTAAATGCTGAATAATAGCGATAAGTTGATAATAATGATAATATATTTATAGAAATTGATGATTTCTCGATAATAGTAGATCCCTATGGCGTAGTATATTCAAAACGGACAATAAAAGCTGCGAAAGAGCAGATTATGGAGTATTTATTTTTATATGTGTAGATAAACCCTGCACTAACACAGTTTTATTAATCTATTAGTTGTATAGTGGTTTCTAGCTGTCTGCGTTTTTGATAGCATAATAAAATTGTATATCACAAGCAATTCAAACCAAAACAACGGACTTACGCCCAAAGTTGACGGTAAACTGCTATCATAAAATCACTCCTCAGGCACACATTCCCTCGCTCCCAAATTTGAGGCATTTATACTACGATGAAAACACATTTTACGAAAACAATAAACACCAAAAACAATAAAGAACAAATTAAAGTCGGACACAGAACGAGCGGGTGTATTGTGCCGGTTAAGGATATATTGCAGGATATCACGCTACCGAGGTCTAGAGTCGGGCAGACGGGCTACCTGCAGGTGCATGTGTCAGAGAGCGAGGCACGGATCAGATACGGGCACGGGCCGTCACATGAAGTATCGCGTCGCGACCGTGGGCCGAGCGGAGTTTGCCGCAATCACCGCGCGTGATGAGATGGTATCGGTCAGTGACCGCGCACCAGGTCGGGCCGCGCGAGACCTAGCGAGTGCCTCCTCGGAGGTGTCGAGACGAATGAGCGCGGGAGACGGACACGAGACGCGCGCGGACCAGCCGCCCTCCGCAGGCGATTTGATGCCCTCCGCTCGACGCCTCTGCGCGCGCACTCCTCGCGAGGACAATGCCGCCCTATCCCATGTCGAGCTATCGAGTTATCCGCGGGTGGATATCGCGCTTAACCCTGTCACTTATTCCAACTGATACGTGAAAGCTCGAGTGCACTCCATGAAAGATGCTTCCTATTCTTTTATTAGCCGGGTGAGAAGAAAAGCTTCGCTTAGACGTTTCTCGGCAGCTTATTGTTTCAGGAAATTGTAGAATTGGAAGGGGTTGCAGGAATTTGTAACCAATTTTGAATTTGGAGATAGTGAAAGTAAAAATGGTTAATCGACAATAGACATCCCTAAACAGATTATAATTGGAGCATGCGTGGTGAGAGTTGAGGGTAACAGGAGGGCGATGGCGGGTGTGAGGGCGGGGGTGAGGGATGTCGCAAGAGTGGGGTGCGGGGCGAGCGTGTCACCCGCCGCGGCGCGACGCTACGACGTGATCTTGACACCGCATGCACAACTCGTGATGCTCCACATTTTGTAAATACAATCTGACAATAATCATTCAAAACAAACAATGGGAGTAAATGAGATCCCTGGATCTTCGGTACATGTACCGAACAATACAACAATAGCTTGTGTAATCGGTATTCTAATATAATCGCAAAGAGAACATAATTAGGCTTCCTATGGTATGGAAATAACTGACAAGAATAGTGGCACACATAACCGCAGATTACATAACGCCTTTTCAGTATCTATTTACACTTATTGTATGCATGGCTATATAATAAAGTAATTTGTTACCTTGAGGTATACAAACATTAGGATATACAAGTTCACTAGTCTTTTAACATTATAAGTAGCTAGTATAAGGAGTACAAAGTCGTTTACCTTCTAAGTTTCAGTATAGTTTTGTTTAGCCCGTTTCTGAAGCTCTGCCACGTAGCAGTAAAGCGACTGTCGTTTCATACCTTTTCAAAGGTAAGAGTTTTCGCGATGACACAACTTGTGCATGTCCTCACACTGTGGCAGGAGGCTTAGAGCTCTTTTGCTGTGAGCCTTTTATACGTTATTATACTGGATAGGTTGCGTTTTGTATGCAAACTCTCAGGGAAGTGACAATGTGAGCATTGGATGAAAGCTAGGGGAACCTGGGGCAGCACGGGCCCCTTAAGGATCGGACGTTATAATTGTGGGATTTAAGTGAAATAAGAGGCATAATCAGTAAACATTTATTAGACTCATTAATAAACTTTAATTATCTTACATAATAGTCAACTCAGACTTACATTTATCTCAGTCGATAGTCATAAACAAAAAATGAGATCTTGCTCATAATGCCCCGTACCTGGGGCACGATGGGCATACCCGGGGTATTATGGGCACTATGATCAATTACATAGAAAACCTGGCACAAAATGAGCAAATATGATGAGATTCGTCATCGTTGTCATCTTCACCTGCACATGAACAATGAGCCCATCTTGTACAGGCCCGGCATGATACCCAACCCTCTGTGGATTGGGAGTACCAATCACCGCAATAAAGGCATTCAACATCTTCTTCGTCCGTATCACATTCTTCAGTCTTCTTGTCTTTTTTAGTTTCCTTTACTACTTTTTTTGTCTTTTTAACTGTGGATTTTGGTTGTTGAGACTGCTGGAGGTCTTTTTTGTATGGTGAACTTGTAATTATAGCAGTCTTTCCACGCTGTCTCTTTACCCTTTTTTGTTCACGTGCTTTGGGAACAGGCATGACATTTCCTGGTGAAACGCTAAATGAAGAGGATGGACCTGGACGGGGAGTTTCTGGTCGTTGGACTTCGACTACAAAATCAGGATCGGATATTGCAGATGACTGCATATTTGTTGGAGCCGGAGAAGCTATTTGATTTCGAAGTGTCATATTTGTTGGATCTATTGTAGTAAGATTCGTAGAAACTGTTTGATTTGGTAAAGAAGTTGATAATATTGGTTGATATGTGTTGGAATAATCAGGCTGGGGAAGCTGAAGTGGTGGAGGAGGCATAGGTAGATCAGTAGTGTCTGCAGCTAAAAAATCATCATCACCAAACACATCTGGGTTAACAGGCCAGATCCCAGTTTTGCGGAAACCGTTTATTGCAACGAGCATTGTAGCGGCTTTCAGATATGCATTAGAAAATAAACCTGCCACCTGGAAATGGGTCACCACTCTTCCAGGGTTGTGTCGAAGCCACTTTTTTATTTCATCTCCGTAATACACGCTCAAAGGCTTCATGAAACTCACATCTAGTGGTTGGAGGCGGTGAGTACAATGTGGTGGAAAGCAGAGTATGTGAACGCCATTCTCCCTAGCCATATTAATCACTTCCAAACTCTTCACATGACTGGCATGACCGTCCAACAGCAATAGCACAGGCAAGTCTTTGGTGGCGTTTGACCATACCATAAACTTTTCAAACCATTTTATGAACAACTCTTTGGTGATCCATCCCTTTTCATTGCATTCTGCCCAAGAATTAGGTGGAGCTCCATCCATAAGTTCTGGTTTCATGCGTTGTCTTGGAAATATGAACATCGGTGGCATAAAAGATCCACTGGCACTCATACAAATTTCAACAGTGAACAGCTGTCCTCGTTCAGCCGAAGATAAAGATCCGACCTGTTTTCTTCCTTTAGTAGCAACCACTTTTCCGACACTCTTTGCTACTGTGGTCATTCCCGTTTCATCGACATTATACAACCTATCTGAAGTTATATTGTATTTTTCTATAATCTCTACTAAGAGCTTGAAGAACGCGTTCACAGACTCTCTGTTAAAGCCCATAGCGCGAGCTGCAGATGTCGGTTCTGGTTTGCGAAGAGACAGAGACTCGTTACGTTTTAAAAAATTGGCTAACCAATCTTCACCTGCCATTCTGGTGTCTGGATCAAAATTGTGAGGAATTTGATTAAGTTCAGCTAACTGAAAAGCTAGACCCAATGAATAAGATACAATGATAGTTCTTCTTCTTGAGCACGTGTAAACACTGGTTTAAAAAATCCTAGTTGTTTTGGCGCTACATTTTGTGTGGTGATATATTCTTTCAGTTTCCTTTGCAATGTTGATCGTGGCACTTCATATGTTTTAGACGCATGTTTGCAGCTCATTTTACCACTTGATACATCCTTCACAGCCAACTCCATTTTCTGGATATCCCAGTCACCCCGATTACTTGTTCTTTTATAATGTCTCACCATGCTTGATGCTGCAAAAAACAATATAAATTCCTCAAATATAAACTGGGGCATTATAGGCATATACGGGGCAATATGGACACGCTGCCCATATTACCCCGCCCGTAATGCCCCACGGTCATTGTTTAAACAAAATAAATGACATAAAATAAATTATCCATTTAATCCGAATATTTGTTTACACAATGAAATCAGTAGTAAATGAGCTAATCAATACGACAAGAGTAGTTCTTTTGTCACATACATATTATTGATTATGGATCAAACAACATTTTGAAAAATTATATCAAAATTCGCACATACCTTCTTTTTTGCTGTCCCCAAAATGACGTGGGCTCCCGCTCGCAACACTTCCCGTCCCGCGTGCGCGGGGTCAACTGACTGCCTTCGCAAATACTTGCGACGGTGTGTGGCTGTTATTGCGGGGGGAAGCAAAGGTGTCTATAATGCCCCGGGTGCCCGTGCTGCCCCGGGTTCCCCTACTTTTGGTAACTGCAAGAGCTTGAAATTTTCTTGGTTTTGAAAGAGATTATAAGTAAAGAAAATACTACACCAAGATTGAATATATACTTATTAAGAGTTAGGTATCTAAGTGTTGCACGGTGATAAGGTATTTTGTAAAAGCTCGCCAAGCTAGCTATCACCTTCGAGTCATCAAGCACTTGACAGTTTGTTTTGGCAGCAGAGATGTACATAAAGTCAGTTCCTTTTTTGATCTTTTACTTCGGTACCGACCGCTGATATAGATGAAAAGCTAACTTATTACTACATACAAAAATATTATTTGTTTAAAATAGTAACATAGATATTAAATGAAACTCCAAAGCAGGTATGATTACTGGCATCATGGTAGCTTGCACTTTGCAGATAACAGCACATACTATAATATGCTTCATTAAAGATCTAATTAAGATGGCACAGCAAAGAAATAGAGGAATGTCTTTGCCAATCAAAAAGTTTATCAAAATTTGCCATAATGTGCCACTTTCTCCAAAAAAATCATCAACATCAAATTGAGATAGACCTCGCATCAGATATGGTATAAAATTGACAACTTTGATGCCTCCATAAGAAAATATACTAATACTAATTAATAAGCTCTAGACGATAACGCCCGACATGCTAGAGTGCAAAATAGTTTAGTTTTTGGCTAACTTCTCATGTATATGTGGGGCCTCTCTAAAAATATGTATTAAACGAGTAAGTATATAATTTCTAGTCCAATTTTAAGACGCTGTCAAATGCTGAAATTTTGTCACTACCGGACGGCGTAGAAGTGAAAGAGAAGCAGCGATGGTGAAATCGTGATCAGTTTAGGTAAAATCTGAAAGTATAAGCCAACACTATTAAAGTAAATCGAAAATGTAACTTTTCTTGTCCCTCTTGATAAGGTTTTTCTATTTTTTTTTATATATATTTCATTCATATGTAAATAATTAAGATATTTACGTTACAAGCGTAATTAAGAGTCAACTTTGCAATTTTATTCCATTGAGAATATTTTAAGAAAACTTCCTGACTTTTCTTAGCCTAAGATAGAGTGATCAAGATTAACATATATTTTTTTAAGTGCTAGAAACTAAATATATTTTGTTAAAAATATGTTCAAGCAAAGCTATTTAGCACTTGTCAGTTCCTAAATCTGTAGGTCAACGTTTACACAAAATATCATTTTCTGGTTGGTAACTCATTCCGTTTACAAGTTAAAGACCCATTACATAGGGTGGACAGACACACAGATAGATAGACAGACTGATAGACAGCGGTGATTCACTAATAAGGCTGCGTATTGCACTAATTACTAAAAAAAAACGCTGTTGCAGTTGCAATTTGGATGACGTTACGTTAGGTAAAACGTAAAGTCTAGTTACTAATGTAGAATTCTATTTTGAAATTAGGAAACATCTCCAAGCAGATAAAAATACCTAAAACATACGTAGCTATTGAGTTTGATACATTTTATTTATTTTTGAATCTATGTAAATACAAATCGCAGCAATCTAAAAATATATAAAAAGGAACGAAATAGACAATTCACTTTACTGCAGTTTATTCCGAACAAATACTCTTTGACAGTTCAGAAAAAACGAAGATGCGATAAAAAATACCACGAACACTTTTGCCAGTCCAGTCTAGACGGCACTCGCTTGTTCTACCCGCAAGTTATTTAACTTGTTCATTCTAGAGGCTTCTCCTACATACATAAAAAACTTGCATTTTATGAAATAAATACATATAATAAATAAAGTCGCCTAAGATATAAACATATAAGTATATAATATATATATATATATATATAACAGTATTAAATTTCAAAAAAATGTACTCGACACTATCTGCTCTATCAGTACTAATCAGTACTTCAGTACTAATATTATAAATGCGTAAGTAACTCCGTCTATCTGTCAGTTACGCTTTCACGTCATAACTACTGGACTTTGGATGACAATTTGAAGGAAATTTGGTATGGAAATAGTTTGAGACCCGGGAAAAAACATAGGATAGTTTTTATCCTACTGCGCAAAAAGAGGTTAATGTTTTTGGCGAGATAACCGACACGCGCAGGCGGAGCCGCGCCCGGAAAGCTAGTCTTATATACTTACTCGTATTTTATTTTTGTATAATTGAGATTGAAGCAGTGATTGGTCAGTGGTAATAGCTTAGGACTGCCGCAACGATGGTCCATGGTTCGAATCCCATTCTTAAAGGTTTCAGCTTAGCTGCATGGTGATACCTACCCAAGTCCCTTGTTTCGGACGAACAACATCATATCGGGCTGGTGGTCTTGCTTGGACCGCACTTTTCGGTGCGCATTTCACCACTTTACTACCCGACACAACATAGTAACAGTCGCGTAACAACACACTTTGTGCTGTTAAGCGACGTCGTTCAGGCGTGGGGTAGCGTCAGCCAAACCCGTCTGAACGATCAAATCCGCCATTTGCTGCGGTCGCAGTGTGACACCCTACGGTGACAACGGCCACTGTTGTTGTTTTGGTTTAACCTTGCACCGTGGCCTTTCCCGCTTCACGGGTCAGCCGAAGCAAGCTGGGCTCCGGGATTACTGGCCTTGGGGTCGCCCCTAGTCAACCCCGGAGTAGCGCTTAGGAGCACCCCTCTCCGCCGAGAAAAAAGCTCGGAGAGGGTACACAACTAGGGCACACCCTAGGTACACACTCCCTCTCACACAGTGAGCTCACAAGGTGTGTGAGGGAATTCAAACCCTTGATAGGGCGTCCTGAGTATTCCCCTCAGGATGCAGTCCCGTCCCTCTAACGGTGAGGTGCAGGTCCTTCAGACCTTCGCCCTCCGCCACCCCGATCTGTATGTTGCTCATATGCAACTCCTAGAAGAGGAAGCGAGTGCCCGCCTCACGGACACTCTTATTGCTCCCTCCGGGACTTCAATCCCGGAGGCCAACGTCCCTCCTCTGACCCGGTCCTTCTCAGAGGACAGCCCGCTTTCGCCCGCCCCGGGCCCGGACAATAGACGCACGGTGGCAGCCCCTCCCCGTGAGAGGTCTCGCTCGCGCTCACCGATCGGGAGGCCAGCGAGCACCCGTCCCTCCATCGCCGTTGTCGAGCCCACTTCGGACTCCGAAACGGAGATGGAAATAGATCCGAGTCGCGCCTTACGCACTGACTCGGACTCCGATAACGACGGCTATACCGTCGTTGACCGCAAACGCAAGCGTGCTCCTAAAGCCGCTAGTTGCGCAACTTCCGCCCCTCCCGCCAAGGCACCCGCTAAGGCCCCCGCCTCCGGCAAGAAGCCGACCCCCGCCCCGCGCCCCGCGTCTCCTCCCTCCGCTCCGGCCACTACTGCCGCGTCCCCTCAGGACGCGAGCGCGCGCCGCGAAAAACCGCCTCCACCCCTGTTCATTCAGGACAAAACCAAATGGGACATGCTGTCCCGTTTAGTTTCGGATCGTGGGATCCATTACACTAATGCCCGCTCCACGCAGCAGGGCATTAAAGTCCAAGTGCCCACCAGTAGCGACCACAAAGCGCTAACAAAGCTCCTCCGTAAAGAGAGCATAAGTTTTCATACTTATGCGCTCGAAGAGGAGAAAGTCCTTCGCGTTGTGATTCGCGGTGTGCCTAAGGAGATACATACCGATGCGGTATGTGACGACCTTAAAGCACAAGACTTCCCTGTGCATGCGGTTCACCGCATGTACAGCGGGAAGGACCGCAGTCCATATGACCTAGTACTCGTAGTACTAGACCGTACACCAGAGGGCAAGGCCATTTTTAATTTAAAAAAGGTCTGTGGCCTCTCAGGACTCGATGTCCAAGCCCCATACAAAAATGGAAGTCCCTCGCAGTGCCATAACTGCCAACTATACGGGCACGCCTCCCGTTTCTGCTTCGCTCGCGCTAGGTGCGTTAAGTGCCTAGGCGATCACGCGACAGCAGCGTGCACTCGCACCCGGGATTCGCCGGACCCACCCAGTTGTGTTCTATGCGGTGCTCAAGGGCATACCGCGAATTACCGTGGTTGCCCTAAAGCACCACGAGTGAACCACAGGGTGGCAAGGCATAGGCCGACCCGTCCCTCTTACGACCGTTACCAATGGGTAAGCCCTAAACTAACGGTAGTACCTGCCTCACAGGTAATACCCGCGCCGCTCCCAGCCCGTAACGCATGGTCTAAACCACCCAGTATGGTTAAGACCGTCGCTACCGCCCGCGCCCCGGCCCGCGCGCCCGCACCCGCGCCCGCACCCGCACCCGCCCGCGCCGCGGCCCCTGCCCGCGCACCGGCCCCGGCTCGCCCCGCGCTCCCGGCACCCGTCGCCAACACCATTCGCGCGCCTCCCCGCGCCGCTTCCCGGCCACAAGCTCCACCTATGCCATTGATGGCTGCCCCTCTTCAAGAGGCAATCAACCTAGTCAGCGATCTGGCTATGTCGGTTGACATCAATGAGGTACAAGAGCTATTCCACAAGATGCAATACGCTCAATCCCCAGCGGACGTGATCCAATACACATTGGAACACGCGAATTTACTTAGCGCCCTTAAGCGCTTCGTTCCCCAGGCCCCTCCCCAGTACAACCACTATGGGTAGTACAACCGAACGCACGAAACCGTACTCAGTTTCGTTAGCGTCATTTAACGCTGACGGCCTCTTCAGACAACGTGACCTCGTCCACGACTTTTGTTGTACCCACCTTATCGATATCATATGCGTGCAGGAAACCTTTCTAAAACCGGGGAAGGCGAACCCTAGGTTTGCCAATTACAGAACGGTACGTGATGATAGAGTGAACTCCCGTGGGGGAGGCACTCTTATCTATTACAAAAGGTCCCTGCACTGCATTCCCCTACCTACCCCGACTCTTGTTAATATGGAAGCATCTTGTTGCCTCCTAGCTATGACTGGTCATCAACCTATAGTCATAGCATCCTGTTACCAAGCTTGCAAAAAGCCGATCGTCCGAGCTGACTTAGAAGCCTTATTCTCATTAGGAAGCGCCGTCATTCTGATTGGCGACTTCAACAGTAAGCACATCCTATGGAATTGTAACGTCAACAATCCCAGAGGTATTGCACTTGAAAACCTAATCGCAGAACTTAACTTTGACATAATTGCGCCCACTGAGCCCACTCACTACCCTTATATGGAAGACCACCGATCTGACTTGCTTGACATGGCACTATTCAGAGGCGTAACACTCCGGGTACGCTCCATAGAAGTGGTTCACGAGCTTCACTCTGACCACCGACCCATTATACTGCGACTAGGTCCCGACCCAACGACTGACCTCCCCCGCCCCACTAAGACGATAGTGAACTGGAAGCAAGTAGGCGATGCCCTAAAGGCTATCAGTTCACCGGACCTAGACAAGATCCCTGACGACATCCTGACAAAAGATGACATAACCCTTGCGATCGATTCGTTCACCAATCACCTCTCCACCGTAGTAGGTGCATCCGCAAAGGAGGTCATAGTGCCGGACGACCGGCGCCTTGTCATTCCAGCGGATGTGAGACGATTGGTGACGGAGAGTAAAGCAGTGACCCGACATTACGACTCTTACCCCAGTAAAGAGAACAAAACTAAGAAACGCCACTTTGAACGCATGGTTCAAAGTCGCATGTCTGAGTTGCGTGATCAACAATGGGGCGATAAACTTTCAAACCTCGTGCCAAGCCACCATGCTGACTGGGACTTGGCGCGAGGCTTGAAAGGAAGTAACCATAACGACATGCCTCCCTTATACAGACCAGTCCCACTAGTCCCAGCGTTCTTTGACGAAGACAAAGCTGAGTGCCTAGCTGATAGCCTAGAGGCTCAGTGTTCCCCTAACGTAGATCACGTTGACCAAGCTCACCTCGATTCGGTGGATGCTGAAGTCGAACGTAAAAGCTCTGTGGTCACCTCTGAACTCCCACCAATCACCTTAGCGACTTACGCTGAGGTGGAGAGACTGATCAAGGCCCTCCGACCGCGCAAATCCCCCGGTGCCGATGGCATCTCCAACAGGGTTCTTAAAACCCTCTCTCCTCCTCTCATCCATCTCTTAGTCAGCATCTTCAATGCTGCTATGAGCCACTGCTTATTCCCAGACACCTGGAAATGTGCAAATGTCATTGGCATTCACAAACCAGGCAAAAGCTCATCTGACCCCACCAGTTACCGCCCCATCAGCCTCCTCAGTGCCTTAGGCAAACTTTACGAGCGGTTACTTGCAAACCGTCTCCAGTCCCATGCTAAGGAACACCACCTTATCCCAGATGAGCAGTTTGGCTTCAGACCCGGACACTCATGCGTCCAACAGGTGCACCGCCTCACGGAGCACATCATTGAGGGCTTCAATAAGTACCCCAAACCCCAGACTACGCTAGCAGTCTTCCTAGACGTAGCGAAAGCTTTTGACAAAGTCTGGCACAACGGCTTGATCTACAAGCTATACCAATTTGGCGTGCCAGAACGTCTTGTGCTCATCCTACAAGACTTCCTTAAAGCCAGAAGCTTTCGCTATCACGTGGCAGGCACCCTCTCCTCCCCCCACCCAGTCAGAGCCGGAGTCCCTCAGGGCTCCGTGCTATCACCTATTCTCTTTGCACTGTATACCAGTGACATCCCACGCTCTCAGCCCAAAGTATTCCTAGCCCAATATGCGGATGATACCGCCATTTACACCACTGGGTGGCATATCAACAGACAGTCCTATTTCGTCATGCAACGGGCCATCACCGAGATCGGTGACTGGTTCCGAAAATGGCGCATCGCGGTCAACCCAGCTAAAAGCACAGCTATGTGCTTTACTGAGAAGACACGCTCCCCTTACCCGAAACCGCTTATTTTGTTCGACGAACCCATTCCCTGGGTTCCTAGAACAAAATACCTCGGAGTCACCCTTGATCGTCATCTCACCTTTAACGATCACATAACAACCGTCCGTAACAGAGCGGCCTTCATAATGGGTCGCCTTGGTCCCCTACTTCGCAAAGAGAGTAAAATGTCTCTTAGTAATAAGAAGACACTTTACACTGCCTGCATCCGCCCCATCATGACTTACGCATCGGTAGTGTTTAGTCATGCTAGTGAGGCCCACCTTCATAAACTTCAAGTCATCCAAAACCGTTTTCTTCGTAATGCAACCGGCGCCCCGTGGTATATCCGGAACACCGAGTTGCATTGCGACTTAAACCTTCCCTCTCTAGCGCAGTTCAATAAGGACTGCGCCCGCCGATACTTTGATCGAGCGCCCCACCACCCGAACCCATTGGTTGTCCAGGCATCGAACTACTCGACTGCCTCTTCTATCCCATTTTTCAAACCCCCCCGTCGCCGACCACGGCAGGTATTAGACGACCCGGATGACCCCATCGCAGCCATTACGTTGGCAGCTTTAGCGTTATCCGCAAGTCGTCGAGGTAAAATCCCCAGGTGTGAGGTAATCAGAGGTCACACAATCAAACACCGAGCTCGCCGGCGAGCTCGAGGCAAAAACAAGGTCACGATAAATTGCTCTCCAAATAGTCAAAGAGTATTATTCAGTAGGGCCCAATTGTGCAACACTGCAGTTGCACAGAGGCATTTTGCTCCGATCCCCCCCATGTCTCTCGACAGCGAGACAAGCCGAGGTCCGAACCACAGTGGTGCCCTTGAGCTCGCTGTCAACCCCTCCTATAGTAGCGGTACGTTTTCGGCGTCCGCAGGAGACGGAGGTAGAAAGCGCTTTTCGCCTTCTACGCCCGTCTCGGGAGAAGTGCCTTCGGCACTTCTCCCTCCCGGGCTATTGTAGGGCCAGGCCCTCGCCCAAAACCCGGTGGAGCTGGACGACCGCACAGGCGGTAGCCAGCATCTATGTCCTCCCTAAATAAAATAAAAGCATGGTGATAGAACATTAATACTTTTTTGGATAGTTACCACCCTCGAGTAGAAAGACTATAGCCGTGTACTCGACGGCGGCGGCTGTACTTGAACGCCAGTAATTATAGGTCATTCTGATAACTATCCTCAACTACATCATCCATCACACAGGATAAATGTTAAAAACTAAGCGGTCCTATTAAAAAAATACCATTATATTGCTTATACATTTTTAACTAAATTTACTGTGTCAAAGATTTAATATTATGAGATGTATAGATACATCTAACAGCAATATTTTTTTTAAGATTTTTGTTTATTAATATGTACTTCAAACATTTAATTACAATTCCACCTAATTTTCCTGTGAAGCCGACACGACGTCATAAAAACCGCAGAGCCCATTTGGAAGTATGTTCGACACGGTGCGCTTCTACACAAAGCATTATTAGGAGGTCTTGACTCTTCAAGCGCATGATCGAGAATCTAAATTTTGTGTACAAAATTCTTCCGGTAGGGCAACGTAGCGTTTATGGTGTCACGAAGGCTTAGCAGGAAAATTAGGTGTAATCATCACTAGATTTATTTTTATTTTTGAATGTGTTTTTCTGCAATGTTTTCATAATATTTTAAAAAAATTTGCTCGTATTAAATATAGATTTCCACAAAATGCCGCCACAATTCTTTATGACAATTTGTTTATAATACTGCTTCGTGACAGGATATATAAATAGGGTCATTGCAGTGGTACCCCCACAACCGACTTAGACAGATCGCCATCCCGCCAGCTCAGAGCAAATTTTGTAATTCCATCCTCAAGGAAAAATGAACAACTTAATACCCACCATACTTCTTTATTTAAAACATGCCCTAGAACTGTCAGCGAACACAGATATCGATTAGAAGATCAATACTGATTTATATCCTTCTACCCAACAACTGCCTCGTGTGGTTACAAAAATCTTTGACGCGTGACTCGTTGTTCACGCTTCATCGACATTTAGGTATGTCGTACCTACTAAACAATCTTCGAACGTAGAAACTTAACTAACTCGAATACTTTGGGGCGGAATGCCTTTAACATTTCCTACTTTGATGCAGTGACATCGAACTTATGCTTGATAGAGGAATTCCTAGGGGAGGCTGAATGAGAAGCGTTTAATCCTTTAACGTGTTGTAGAGTTCAAAGATGGATGTAGAAGCGAGGGGTGCTTTACGCACAATGGCAAAAATATTTCCAAATATGATTTCAAATTCTATTGCATGCTAAGCCATTTAATTTTTTTTAGAGCATCTAATGTTCAGCTACCGCCGGTTCGATTCTTGCTTGAAGTAAATATTTGTTACCTAAAAATGTGCAAAAAATATGCAACGCCACCTAAGCGAATAAACTTACAAAATCATGACAAAAGAAGAAAAATTAATTTTACGAACGAAAAAAATATATTGTTGCAATTTTATCAGTATTCGCTATAAAAAAACAACTATACCTATTGGAAATGAATAGATTCAGACGTTTCTTTTCGGAAATCCATATTTAATTATAACAAATATTTTTTCTTAAGATACTTTAAAAATAATTGTTATTATTAACTATATTGGAGTTATTGAGTTGTGTCATCGTAAACAACCTAAAATCTCATTAGACATAATCAGAAACTTATGTACCAACTACTCGTATGTAAAGAATTCAATAGAGTACAATGAAAATAGAGATCTATAATACTGTTTACTCTGACCTTACGTGTATTATTAGCAATTTTTTACCGGTGGTATGCCTTTTTTTAAACAAAATACTACGAACTAGCTAGATGATTAGATACCAGTATTTGGATGTATGCTTCAGCCTCAATTCGCGCAGAAGTGTCAGTAAGTAAATGTTGAGTGCCTTGACACCTATAGTATTTATGTTTTAGTTCGGTTAGTTTAAATCTTTGGAATATTTAGAACTAACAAACACTTTGATGCTTGCAATGGAATAATAAATAATTCTCATTCGAATTACACTTCAACGAAAACCTCAACTCAACATTTAGATTTAAATCGGTATGAAATTTCATAACGTAGCCCCTCCGAAACGAATACACGCTTATATCAATTTATGTAACCTAAGGTTCTCGTAATTGGTTTTATTATTCATGATGTGATTCGTAGTTTATATCGGTGAGGTTTCTATGCTCGCGGCTTCGCTTCGCGGCGGGGAAGGGTTTTGTTTTCTTTATAAACAGGCGAGAAGGTGCTGCTAACGACCCCTTGAACAAATACGAAATTCGATCTACCATTACGCATACAAATGACTCCCCTACTAAACGCTACCTCTCTAGCGTAAAAGCTTTGTCTTTCCTCGATCTGTGATCACATTCACTCGCGCCTTACAATTAGGCTTTAGTATTGTTTATGATTTAGCATCAATGGCTTCATGTCTCTTATTATATTACATTCATGTCATAAACAGAGAATCAGCGCGGGTTTCCTTACGAAGTGGTACGTTACTAGGTACACATTACACATTCCTTCAATACTGTAGATTTATTTCTTCAACTAGAGTATTACTTGCTTATTTTTTCTTGAACGTAACGTAGGGAAATTAATATTTTATTCAATCATGTTTATTATCTTGTCTCATCCATCAGTCTCCACTGATCACTAAATGAATAGAAAATTATTTCGTAAAAGTTTTCCGATTTTCTTATCGGTATATTGAATCCATATTAAAAAGGAAATGAAAGGTATCGTCTCCACAAAAGTTGAAGTGTTGCTATCGCTTTGATCTAGCGGAGGTATTGCCTTAAATTTTTGCTGAAGATATTTAAATTCGACATTTAAGTGACGAAGTAACCGGTAAAGGACAGGTCTCGAAATTGGATTGTCTCAATTATTGCGTTGACTTAATATCTTTAAATAATTTGTAATTTTTATTAGAAAGTATGCTTATATCTATAACTTTTGCATTTAAAGTAAAGTTAAGTAAATTTTTGATAAATATCGAGTATGTTCGAGATGATCATTTAAATAAAAACATTATACCGTATTTTTTGATCAATGAATCCAGTCGAACTATAACAAAGACTTGTAATAAAGAGTTGTGGGGTGCCAGACTAGAAAAGCAACCCCCGTATCATCTTATGGGAGTCGTAAGAGGCGACAAAAGAAAAAATACCAGGAGGTGCGCTTTTTGAAAAACTTCCTTCTTAAATTGTTATCACTCAAACGCCTGCCAAGCGCGGAGATTATGAAAGAGGTCTTTGTTCAACTGTGAATGTCAATTCTGTTAATGATTTAGGTTTTTGTAGTGCAAAACTAGTGATAAAAAGACTACAGCGCTGTTTCCGTAATCATCATTCATCAGTATTACTTCATGGCCTCACATTATGTATGTTCATACGTCATTTAAAAACGCGTTAATGGTCTCTAGTCATAACAAAGTCAAAGCAACAATACAAAACAACTAAAATCAGGCGACCTAAAACCATTTCTGGTAATGGCTTGTGCTACATTTATTACACGATCGAAATAAAAAAGACATCTTATAAAAAAAAGGAGAGGTGGGACGTAAATCGAAGCATTTCTATTGAGGGCCATGACGGCGCATAAACGTCGGGCACGAATGTTGTTTGTCACCGCACGGCCGGTTGTATACCCTCTATAGGGATGGGTTAGTATCCGGAATAGCTAAGGGCAAGACTAGACTTCGTGGTGATAGGCCTGAGTGACTTCAAAATAGTACCCAATGTAATAAATTAGTTATTTATGCTACCAGCGCTTCCATTATTGAACATGATTATTTTCTATACTTACCTGCGACCAATTCGACTAACCTTGAGATTGAGACAATCTATGTCTTAATTAATAAAAAAGTTATTCCATATGTGAAGAGATTTTTATTTTTTTACTCCGAACTGGGTAGCACTTGACCACTATCTCACCTGATGTTAAGTGACGATGCGATCGATGATGGAGCGCGCTTACCCAGGAGATACCTATTCACTCGCTTCTTGAAGACCCCCTTATAGTACTTAACCGTAAACACAGCCTCAGGCAGAGTATTCCATACCCTGGCGGTTCGCATGATGACAGAAGATGCAAATCACTTCGTTCGGGTAAATGGAATATCTACCATATAGCGGTGGCGCTTCGAAGTATCCCTGGATGTCCGGTTATAGAATGGGGATGGCGGAATCAGATCATGTAGTTCTGTGGCACACTCCCCGAAATGTATCCGATAAAAAACCTATAAGTAAGCGACTTTGCGGCGATGCTCGAGATAATGCTATGGATCCTCATGTTTAATTTACTTCTAGTTGCCTAAATTTTTTGATGGTTTTGATGAGCAAAACGACCAGGGTCCCATCTGAATTAAACTTTTGCTATATGCTCATGGACTCGACCATAATATGTTTAGTTATGGTTCAAAGTAAAAAAATATTATAACTATTTATTTATTTTAGAGCATTCTAAATAAGTAACTGTTCTGTACTATACTCGGGCCATTAATATTAGTTATGTTGCCATTTTTATATGCGGCTGAAATAGTTGCTCAGATTACTTTGCCCTTCAAACCGGAACACAGATATGACAATAACTAAAACTAGCGGGTGAATAATTTAGATGAGATGGTGGTGCCCAATTTACTTTCCTGCTTAACAAGAATCCTAACACCTATCGTAACAGTATAACTTTGTGTCGAAGTCACATTGTCTAAATACATATCTGAATAAGATTTTCAAACGAACTCGTTCATTACACAAGAAATTCGCAAATTTTTAGAGTACCTTAAATATTTATTCCTACCAGAAGTCCAAATATTACTCTGCAAAAATTTGTAGATGCTTAAAGACATATAAAACAAGACTAATATAGGAGCATCACTAAACTGTAGATTGCACGATAATGCCTTAGATAGGAACGGACGGATGGACGGCTCTGCCTTGTTATATTGAAATTACTAATACTGAAAAATTGTTCGTTGAACACGTTGTTTTATCAACGATTATGATGCATTTCTATCTTATCTTATAATCAGTTCTAATCCTCTTTACAAAACAAGTTGCAGTATTGTGTATTGTTAGGCAACTGTGTATTTTTATGTTTATTTTGAACTGAATGAAATTCGATAGGGTGCAGTTGAAATGGGATTTAGTATTGATAGGTGAATTGCACATGGTAACAGATTTATTAACTTTATGTACAGTGAAAAAAAAAACAGTTGATGCTGCTGTTCTAAATTTTCTACCTCTGTCTCGCTTCATTTGCTTACAATATTTCTCCAACAACGCTTCACAAGAACAAATCGAATAATAATAGTTTTCTTTTATGAACACATAGAAACCAAGTCAATAACAATAGCTCATCGCTAGCTCGCTTAGTTGTTCTTAACTGATAAACGCGTGCTGTGGTCTTGATCTAGATGGAAAACCGCTAGTAGCGTTAGGTACTACTGAGCGCTTCTGTGCTTCCGAGGGCACCTTAAGCCGTTGCTCTCTGTTGTCGTCTTAAGATAGTAGTCGTAGTAGCATGGTAGTAGGGCTTTTAGTGTATGTCTGCCTATCTACCACCCACAAGTAGAAAATGTGTTTCCAAACACCTAGCGATATGTTCCGGCAGCTGTTCTTGCAAGCGAGTAATTCTAGGTTAGCCAATTTATTATTTGGATATTTAGATTAGCAAAAAAACTGGTTTCAACAATTTAATAACTAATTCATAGGAGTATGCTTACCCTTAATAGAAATTCGACAACTTAAAAAAAAACTGTATAGCGTTACTCAATATTAAATGGAAAAACACGCGATCATATGCAGCACTTGTCCATTAAAAGCACTTCAGCAGCTTAATAATCCCAGCCTCCACCCATTTTCACGTAAAGCGTTTTAGCCGCACGTTCAATCTCGATTATGAGAATCTGATGCGGTCGATTTTCATTGCCGGCTGGATCCTGTTACTGAATACGACACGGAGCGGTGAGCGCGCGACACTCTCTATAAACTTGCGATAATTGAATAAACCTCCCGAACCACCTAATGGAGGTTATGGGCCCACCGTTATTCCCTGAAATGCACTGGCATATTTCGTATTTCGAACCTTATGTTCCTAATGGAACAGTTTCAGATAGAAGGTCGTGGTGATGATTTTAATTGGACGTCTTTGGACTTAAGATAGGAACTATTTTCTATTTAGCTAGGTATTCTAAAGAGTAATTACGTCAGTGAGGCCGATATAGCGAGACTATATCCATATGATCATTGCCCTAATCCAAGTTGCATAGGCTGATTATATAAAGACATTATCGATTTGTTCATAATTTTTTTTGCATCTGTCCTCGAGAGCTAGTAATTCAAGCCTGAACAACATCTTCGCTTAATGACCTTTTGTTTTCTTTATTTAAAGAGCTTTTTCGCTTAAGCGAATATGCCGCTCCGTATGGCACCAACAAAAAATAATATACATGCGTGTAGGTAATAACGCTAAGAACAAAACTTCAGCTTATTCATTATTATTAGGTACTTATAGGCCTGGTTTTTAGACCAAATTTAACTATGGCTAATATCATTTTGGTGTCATTGCTCATAGGAACGATAAATAGCTATTACATAATCCAATAGAACTGTTCTGCAATAGCAACTTTCTGGGTTCCTGATTTCGGACGCGTTCCATTAAGATATGGTATGTATCCTCTTCCTTATTACACGCATTGCACAGGGGCGAACTTACTTTATGCATAAGATGGAAAAAGTGGTCGAATGCTGGTCTATAAGCAATAATAAAGAAAACGAAGGTTGGTTAGATTGTATCCGCATTCAAGCTCATAGGAGAATCTCATGAGTACAACACTCGGAACAGGCATTATCTGAGAACCCCTTACTGCAAACTTGTGAAAACGAAAAAGTCAGTTTACGTAAAAGGCGCATCAATATAAAATCATTTGCCGGTATGTATTAAGAATGCAGCTTCCGTCAGTGTATTTAAAAAAAACTGAAGAGAACACTAATTGACAAAGTATTTTATTCGGTCAAAGAGTTCTTTGACAACAAGGATAAGTATGATGAGCTTTACATTTTTTATAGCTATTCAGCTAACCCTTGATCACTATATCAGCTGTTGGTAAATAATAATATGTATGATCAAGAATGGTAAACGGAGTAGACCTTGAATTGCTGTCTCTCAAAATATAGTGAGAACTACCTAAATCTTTTGAATATGATCGCGAAGTAAAAATTAAGAATTATATTTGAGATAATCAGTTAGAACACTTCATCACTTCATGGGGTGCTGGACTCAAATTGAAACTTCCATCCTATATCATCATGTATCGCAAATGCCGACTACAGAAGAATTAAAAAATGGGCAGCACAGTAGTCTTTTCTAAAAACCAGGCATCTGTACCACAATCGCCAAGAAGCCTGTAAAGCGTATGGATAGTGATATGCAGCCTCTTCCCGAGGGATAGTGGCATACGTCCCTAGGGAATCCTTTCTCGTTGTGCGAGCCCTATGATCAGCAGTAGGCATTTCAGTTAACGGAGTTATAATGCTAATTCTAAATCTTACTAAGCTAAATACAAAACATGTAAATTGATTTCAGTCGTAGTTTAATGATTATGAGAAATGCAGATGCCTCTGTTTTAAGGTACGGAATTGCCTTTTTTACTGCACTTCCAACACGGGGTAGACGGAAGGGGATGCGTGGGCCAAGAACCCACCAAAAACCCCCTGTGAGCAGTCCTCATCCGGGGTGGGGCAAGATGGGATCGCGTTAGCATTCATCATTACGTCCCAGCGCAGCGATAGGACCAGACTTAACACTGCGCCCCTGGAGGGGCAATATATATTATTATCCACTACTGAACACAGCCTCCCCCATTTGGGGGGTTTTTCATAATCCCCACGCATAGCAGGCGTCTTGAGGATCGCAGTTAATGATATCAGTTCCTCAGAAAGCACTGCTGCCCACCTTCCGGTATTCTACCTTTAGTCGCCTCTTACGACATTCTAAAACGTCGCTCAACAGGGTTTTTTTATTCATGTTATTTTTATATATGTATATGTTCGTAATGTTACATTTTACTTTCGGTAATATTCACTACTTATTTAATATTTCCCAATCGTTTGCTCAGAAAAATATATTAGTTGCGAGTCAATACCGAGCACTCGAAACGAACGAATTATATCAAAAGTCGGTAATCTTTGTGTGTTCAGCAGCTATTGAATTCCAAAAGTAATGTAATAAAAAGCAAAGTAAAAATCACATTTCAACGGTGGAACAACTCAACAATGTATCGCAAAAAAACAGCCTATTCAGTTTATTTATGCTGGAACGAAATTGACAAATAGTATTAGCCTATAACAGACGTTCGTTAAGTTTTATTATAAATTTTGATTTTGGTTGTAGACATCGTCATATTTAGTAATGAATTGAATAACAAAGCAATTTGTCAGAGCTTGCGTTAATTTTCCATTGTTTGTGGGACCTAGAGTTACCCTGCGTAGACAGATAAATTTATAACGTCTTTAATTTAATAAACAACAGTTAGTTCGGACCAATATGAATACTGCCTAAGCTCTCGTTAACCCGGCTCGATGTAATTTAAAACACAAACTAGCGGTGTTCGCAGCTGTATATAATTTATTGAACATATTTCGAGCGGCGCAGTGATGGCTCAGTGGCATTGGCTATGCGCAGCATGGCTCGAATCCCGCCGTGGGTTTGAGCTTCACCGCATGGTGGAAGGGCATTTTGCGAATGCCCGACTGGCCAGCTACCACCCTCAAGTTGAAAATCTGTCGTCAAGCACCTAATGCTGTGTTCCGGCAGCAGTCTTAGAGCCAGTGAAATTACAGGCACATGAGACTTAACAACTAGTCTCAAGGTGACGGGCACAGTGCAATTCGTGACTTGTGACGAAATACATCTGTTATTGGCAGAGGTTAGTCCACTTTACATCAGGTAGGCAACGAGCTTGTTCCGTCACAATAAAAAAAATAAAAAAAAACATCATACTAATATGAGATTCAACGCAATATTCAGTATTAAGTATATACATTTGTTGATTATTTTACAAACATTAGGCTATTAAGTATTTTTTACACGAGTATATAGTGGCATTCTGAGCTGTGTTCTTGTGTTAAGCTTCTCGCCTTGCCCATATATAGTAAAGACCCACAAATAATCTGCAGGGGCTGCATTACGTTTGCCAACAGTGATAATAAAATAATGAATTGGTACCTACCTAACCTGATGCCTACTACAGCAGTACTAGTCATTCCAACCTCTACTGTAACAGTACCAGTTTAAACACTTTATAGAGCAACAGAGTAACAGTAACATCTAAACATTTCAGTTTCTATTTTTAAGTAAGCGAAGTTAAAGACATAAGATAGGTACCTCGTTGAAGGGAGACTAAAATGTATATTGTGTTGATGTTTGCATGTTTAAAGAGCTTCAAAGGGTTTAGTCACCTTATAACCTACGAAGGGCCACACTCTAGACAATTAACATGTCCCAAACGCATATCTTTAGATCTTTGAGTCCAGCCACCTCGCATCACGCATATTATGAAGTCCAAGACGAAATGAACACGTCGGCGAACAATTTATGGGACTTCAGACTATTGTGCCGACACTGATTACTCTTTATGGAGATTTGGCGTCCTAACACGCCACGCCTGGCATGCTCAGTTTACCTACACCAACGGGTTGTATGAACGTAAAACTTTTATGCCTCCACCGCGTTTTACAGCGGGCCTTTTATTATTTAGTGAAAGGAACGACGGTGATGTCATAAATCTCGCTCCTGCGTGAACTTTCGCCTCTTATCTCGGCGAAGAAATTATGGAACTTTCTGGCTTCTACTAGACAAAGTGTTTGGCTTTCGGGATCGCGGGTCACTAAAAGCTTCTCGCGAATTAGCAAAGATTTTTGAACGATTGAGTCAGTCAAACAGCGCTTAGAGATTCAGACCTGAGGTGCCATTACTCAAACTGTATGCTGAAATCATGAAATTGTTATTGAATATTACTGATAGGACAGCAGTCTTGTATCTGCAACGTTGTGATTCATTGATGTTGTGTTAACCAGTTTCTGTGTGGGCTCAATGACAAGCACTACAAATAATTAAATTGCGTCTAGCATCCTCTTTAAATCATATCTGAGACGTAAATGAATTCTGAGTGAGGCAGATATGATCGGTCATTAGAGTGTTAAACTGGGGCCGAACATTTTGTTTATTGTTTGCCTTTCCCTGCCGTGATTCAGTTTGGTTTGGATACATTATTATGGATGCGAATCACGTGCCGACTTTACTTTCTTGAACGTTACCTGAAATTGAAGATGGCTTATTGCGTTTTCTTTTATTTGAAGGGCACCTTGTGTGTCTCAATGTTCTTTAGTCTTATGAAACATATAAATTATAATTTGATAATAATAGATAAGTATTTACAGAGATGCGTTGGTCTGCCCTTCTCATGTTTGGTACTTACGTATTTAAGCCTTCAATACTGCACTGATTAGGATACAATATTATATGGGTAAAATATACCTTGTACAATGGGGTAAGGGTCACTGTTATCCTGATCGGTTACTTAGTTCTTTAGGGACCGAGTTATTAGTACTCCCGTATATATCCCGTGCCAGTCGTAAGTGAGTATATGAACATTATCATAAATCTTCAAATATGTGCAAATGTAGAAAATTATATTTTATTCAGAATGTATGAAATTCAGTTATTGTATTATCACGTTTAATATGTCACAATCCCTATATAAGTCATTTAAAGCAATTAACAAAAGCTTTTACAAGTCTCAATGATAATCATCATTAAACGTGATCGACATCTCGCTGGGCATTGTTGTTCGAAATTTGAACACAACACATCCCCGATAACGATGATGCGACGCGACGCTGGAGGCTCATACAATAAAATTTAAGAGATAACATAAAATTAACGAACCTCACTCGTAAATATATACGCTTTATTATCTATAAAAGTCTCCAATTAATTAATTGTATAATGATAAAGTGCCTTCTTCTGGACGCCGCTTGACAACTGCGGTCTGTTTATCGGAAAGCAATATTGCAGCGTAACTTGGTTGTCGTCACATTTGCCTTGTTAATTCACTTATCTCTGATGTGGGTCATATAAAATAGCCTCCGTAAACGAGGAATTAACTTGATTAATAGATAAAACTTTTATGGCAATTAAATACTCGAGATAATCACATATCTAATTTAATTTATCTAGGGCGTTGTAGTCGAGTATCGTTAGCGGCTTGGGGTAGCTTATTATTTAGCGGTGTTAGAAGCTTTGTAGCGCAGTAAATCTCGGCTCGTGGCTGTGACGGCGGTTAATGCAGTCTACCTAGGCTCCGAGAGATAAGCTAACAAGCCTCTTTAGCTAAACAAGAGGCGGCTGAACAATAAAGGCGAGCTGAACGTGGAAAGGCGTCGTGAAATATGGCACAGACGAGTCGCGATAACTCAGCTGTTCAGGCTTGCTGGCCGGGCGGCTTCTTTTCCTCTAATTAGCCATTCAATTCCCGTAATCTTGTTTACTCGCTGGGCGCTCGCCGGCCAGGTGCGATAATGGCCGAGCTATTTGCATGCCGCCATATTGTTTCCCCATGTTCGGCTCGCAGCCGCCGATCCCATCCGATGCGACCCCCGTTGTTTTGGCTGGGCTTATTGGATCCGCTCGCGATTACTTTGTATTGATCCCGTCGTCCATTATCTACATTCGTTTATTTTGGTATCAGGGTAATGATACTGGCTGATGTCCGCAAAACCAACGTGTCCTGCTGTTGTTGCTGAAAGCTATTTACTCGTCTCTACTTCGTTTTCCGCCCTCCTGGTTATTAATTTCGATAACAGAAGTTCAACTAACTTTTAAGAAAACTTTAGGTTATCCAATGAAATCGGTGTGGTACAAGTATTCTGTCATAAAAAAACAGTGTCAGAAGATATAGAAAAGGTAGGTGTAGAGCGATAAAAAGGAAATATACGATATCGACAATAGCAATAGCTAGAACACCTGCTAGTATTCTCTTAATATTTTTCTTTATATTTCAACATAACCATTCTTAAATAAACTGTCGTCACTGCGCAATAAAATGTTGACCATACTGGGTACGCAGCGGCATTTATTCGGCCACGTGCCTAAAAATAAACATTTTGTGTAAACAACATAAGCTTAATTCGTGTAATCAGACTTTCCCTAATGCCCTTTACGACTGTTAGTAGCTTAATTAAATTATCACAATATTAATCCATTAAAAGAATTAACGAAGTTGTTAAAGCATTTTGTAGGAAGTAATTGTTGAAATAACTCCGGTAATTTATACTTTCGGAGCGTTCGTAATGTATTCGCGGTCGGAGTCTATCGGCAGCTTTAATGTAAAGTGCGATCAAGGAGCTAATCGTAATCTCGACGGTAAATTGAAGGCGATCCGTGCAACGAGGCGATGCCGGCACATCTTCTATAAATACATTACAGAACACGCTTTATTACTCTGCCATCTTCATCCAATCCTATTAAGTGTCTGTTCCCGAGAAGCTTTCCTTTCTCGCGAAAACGTTCGCTTTTAGGATGGCCATTTTTTAAAATAGTATTAGGGTTCGATAATGGCTTTAACACGGGGTACCCTTAGCGTCTATATTCTGTGGAAATTGGGCAAGCTCTGGGAATATGCTAAGCAGGCGTGCAGTCCGCTGACGTCGCGTCTGGCCCGTCGGTCGTCGGCGTCGATGAGATGCGATCATTTAACGACAACGTTCCACGAGATTTCCCTTCGAGCAGCGATATCGGCGATATTACGTCCTCTTACCGCGGACCGCGTTTCATAATTCAGACACCCATCGCCTCAGGCTGAATAACATTAAAGGAATGTTATGTAAATATGATTTTACATAAGATTGGAAGGATATTAATTTTCCTGATACCGTCATCATGTTTCTTTATACCCTGTTTCGTCAAACATTGTACTAACAAATTGCTCTCGCAATTTTTACACGTTATTTTTGTCAAAATGTGACAGTTGTGAAAGTAGTACAAAATAAGAAATGTGTTGACGGATGACGATTAAGGTTTTGTATGTGCGGTTGTGATTTATGGTATGGAATATTGTTCAAAACTGGGGAAAATTACATTGGATCTACGCAGCGCATTACGTTAATTACCGCGCTTTATCCGCTCATATCAGCGGAGCTGTTTAATTAGGGGTGTCAACACAATGCCTGGAGGCGCGCACAATATGTCTGTACAGGCCACATGTCAATTTAATTTGACCCCCGATTCAAGATGGCGTCGTCGGTGAAACGAACCCTCGCTCGTGGCTCAGACCCGACTCTCCAAATGCCTGTGGTTAACTGCTGTTTACTAATTGACGTGTTTTAGGGAAACACTGCATGGTTTCTGTCAGTTTGCCACCAGATTTATTTTAAAACTAAACTATTTATACAACCGACTTAAGGGGATCTATACGTTCTCAAAATGTTTAAGTTAAATACATATTGCACTAATCAAAATAATACGTATTACAGTCCTCATCAGTATTTTTCTAGCAGTAGTTATCAACATTAATTTATATATCAGGTAGGTCGAAACAGTTGGTGTGGATATTGGGTCACAATCTTACGGTAAGATGTGTTGACGGCAGAAGCACTCGCTTAAACCAATTTTTTTTTTTTTTTTTTTAGGGAGGACATAGATGCTGGCTACCGCCTGTGCGGTCGTCCAGCTCCACCGGGTTTTGGGCGAGGGCCTGGCCCTACAATAGCCCGGGAGGGAGAAGTGCCGAAGGCACTTCTCCCGAGACGGGCGTAGAAGGCGAAAAGCGCCTTCTACCTCCGTCTCCTGCGGACGCCGAAAACGTACCGCTATTATAGGAGGGGTTGACAGCGAGCTCAAGGGCACCACTGTGGTTCGGACCTCGGCTTGTCTCACTGTCGAGAGACATGGGGGGGATCGGAGCAAAATGCCTCTGTGCAACTGCAGTGTTGCACAATTGGGCCCTACTGAATAAAACTCTTTGACTATTTGGAGAGCAATTTATCGTGACCTTGTTTTTGCCTCGAGCTCGCCGGCGAGCTCGGTGTTTGATTGTGTGACCTCTAATTACCTCACACCTGGGGATTTTACCTCGACGACTTGCGGATAACGCTAAAGCTGCCAATGTAATGACTGCGATGGGGTCATCCGGGTCGTCTAATACCTGCCGTGGTCGGCGACGGGGGGGTTTGAAAAATGGGATAGAAGAGGCGGTCGAGTAGTTCGATGCCTGAACAACCAATGGGTTCGAGTGGTGGGGCGCTCGATCAAAGTATCGGCGAGCGCAGTCCTTATTGAACTGCGCTAAAGAGGGAAGGTTTAGGTCGCAGTGCAACTCGGTGTTCCGGACATACCACGGAGCGCCGGTTGCACTACGAAGAAAACGATTTTGAATGACTTGAAGCTTATGGAGATGGGCCTCACTAGCATGACTAAACACTACTGATGCGTAAGTCATGATGGGGCGGATGCAGGCAGTGTAAAGTGTCTTCTTATTACTAAGAGACATTTTACTCTCTTTGCGAATCAGGGGACCAAGGCGACCCATTACAAAGGCCGCTCTGTTTCGGACGGTTGTTATATGATCGCTAAAGGTGAGATTCCGATCAAGGGTGACTCCGAGATATTTTGTTTTACTAACCCAGGGGATGGGTTGGTCAAACAAAGTTAAAGGTTGCGGGTAACGGGGGCGAGTCTTCTCAGTAAAGTACATAGCTGCACTTTTAACTGGGTTGACCGCGATGCGCCATTTACGGAACCAGTCACCGATCTCGGTGATGGCCCGTTGGAGGGCGAAAATGGACTTTCTGCTGATACGCCACCCAGTGGTATAAATAGCGGTATCATCCGCGTATTGGGCCAATAGGACGTCTGGCTGAGAGCGTGGGATGTCGCTGGTATACAGCGCGAAGAGAATGGGTGATAGCACGGAGCCCTGCGGGACTCCGGCTCTGACTGGGTGGGGGGAGGAGAGGGTGCCTTCCACGCGATAGCGAAAGCTTCTGGCTTTAAGGAAGTCTTGTAGGATGAGCACAAGACGTTCTGGCACGCCAAGTTGGTATAGCTTGTAAATCAAGCCATTGTGCCAGACTTTGTCAAAAGCTTTCGCCACGTCGAGGAAGACTGCTAGCGTGGTCTGGGGTTTGGGGTACTTGTTAAAGCCCTCAATGATGTGCTCCGTGAGGCGGTGCACCTGTTGGACGCATGAGTGTCCGGGTCTGAAGCCAAACTGCTCATCTGGGATAAGGTGGTGTTCCTTAGCATGGGACTGGAGGCGGTTTGCAAGTAACCGCTCGTAAAGTTTGCCTAAGGCACTGAGGAGGCTGATTGGGCGGTAACTGGTGGGGTCAGATGAGCTTTTGCCTGGTTTGTGAATGCCAATGACAGTTGCACATTTCCAGGTGTCTGGGAATAAGCAGTGGCTCATAGCAGCATTGAAGATGCTGACTAGGAGATGGATGAGAGGAGGAGAGAGGGTTTTAAGAACCCTGTTGGAGATGCCATCGGCACCGGGGGATTTGCGCGGTCGGAGGGCCTTGATCAGTCTCGCCACCTCAACGTAAGTCGCTAAGGTGGCAGGTGGGAGTTCAGAGGTGACCACAGAGCTTTTACGTTCGACTTCAGCATCCACCGAATCGAGGTGAGCTTGGTCAACGTGATCTACGTTAGGGGAACACTGAGCCTCTAGGCTATCAGCTAGGCACTCAGCTTTGTCTTCGTCAAAGAACGCTGGGACTAGTGGGACTGGTCTGTATAAGGGAGGCATGTCGTTATGGTTACTACCTTTCATACTTCGCGCCAAGTTCCAATAAGCATGGTGGCTTGGCACGAGGTTTGAAAGTTTATCGCCCCATTGTTGATCACGCAACTCAGACATGCGACTTTGAACCATGCGTTCAAAGTGGCGTTTCTTAGTTTTGTTCTCTTTACTGGGGTAAGAGTCGTAATGTCGGGTCACTGCTTTACTCTCCGTCACCAATCGTCTCACATCCGCTGGAATGACAAGGCGCCGGTCGTCCGGCACTATGACCTCCTTTGCGGATGCACCTACTACGGTGGAGAGGTGATTGGTGAACGAATCGATCGCAAGGGTTACGTCATCTTTTGTCAGGATGTCGTCAGGGATCTTGTCTAGGTCCGGTGAACTGATAGCCTTTAGGGCATCGCCTACTTGCTTCCAGTTCACTATCGTCTTAGTGGGGCGGGGGAGGTCAGTCGTTGGGTCGGGACCTAGTCGCAGTATAATGGGTCGGTGGTCAGAGTGAAGCTCGTGAACCACTTCTATGGAGCGTAACCGGAGTGGCTTAAACCAATTTGTAACCTTTTTATTTTATCATGTGATGAAACGTGGAAGTCGTTGCCTAGTCATAAATCCAAAGCTTTTCGGCCAACCCAGTACTGTATGTGTCTGTGGTGTGTTGGTAACCTTGGGCACACTGTTGGTTAAAGCAAACTAAGATTTTGATTTTTATTTGTATATTGGACAGGCACCGGACCGAGCCTTGGACAAGATGAGGCTTGATCTTGGCTTGCCGTTGAACAAAGGTCTTAATGGGTTCATAATCAGCACGCTTGACAAGCGGCTCGGGGATCGCAGTGTAAGATAGCAGTTCTTCAGAAGGCGTTGCTATCCATTTACTGCTATGACTGTTACGACTCGCATAGGAAGATAAGGTGGAGGTGCAATTCAAGCTATTTAATCACTCCACGTGACTGTACTGCATATAAGACCATAGTATATATCATTATAACAATTAAATAAATTATTTTGCCTTTGACTAACTCGTGTCATGTGAAAAATTTCAACTACCATTCCAAAGATAAAGATAAGTCAAGGGTGTGGCGGACTGCGGAGTCTTAGTAATAGGGTCCCGATTTCTAGCACATAACCCTAAAAAGGTACGCATTTACACGTAGCGTTATTTGGCACGAGTGTCACCAAAGCGTGATTACGCATACCCACAGTGCAGCATGCAACCTACCGATTTTCTTTATCTTCCACATAGTCAATCCAAATATTAGCTTTCTGCTTTTTAAAAAATCTAAGTTAATATTTTAGGAACATGTTCTAAAATCTGAATTTTAGTTGATATCGCGATTTCCTCTTTTGAACAAAATTGAGATTGAAAGGACTTTAAAATTTATTTCAAGGTGCGGGTTAAGTTCAGAGTTTATTGTAAGTATTTTAGTTCATGTTCTCTGAATGACAAAGAAATAACGACCAAATCGATTGAATTATAGTCACACAAGCAATACTATCTTAGTTAAAGAAATATACTCGTCCGTATACATATATGTATATTAGGTACGTTAAACTTCTACAGCGTACTAAAATTCTACATCGTAATTTTCTACCCGGTAAGAGATTTATTTAATGCCATATTTAGTAGTTTAATGATGACATAAGTGCGTATCTCTTGGCGTAATAAAAACTTGAATAAGACCGAAAATAAATTCATCTTATAATATTTTCTTCCCAAGCACGTATTGCGTTTTTATTAACGTCATAAGTATGTCATCGCATCGGTCGGTTATAACTATTTATATGGTGCTTAAATCATTTTCTAGGAAGAGATCGGGACGTTGAAAGATCCGATTGAAAGGAGCAGATGTATTTTTTCAGGCCTTCATTAATTCAAGTTTTTTGATGGTGCAGTTCTCAGATATTATGTACGTTAGGTACCAAATATTTTTCGACTTTTGTGAAATCACCTGAAAATTAAAGAAATATTTTATTTTAAGAACATCCACAAAAGGTTGACAACTTTTAGTATACTTGTCGATTTACACAGAAACATTCTTTAAAGCAAAAATGTTTTGAATGACCTATGAATACTATGTAGCTGGACAGGATAGATAATAAGGTTACATACGTTTTTATTATTGTAAAAAATATTCTATACTGTTCCCGTGGGGCCTTGAGGCCGAAGTCTTGGCCTTGATCTACCAGCGCAGAGTGCGAGCGCGGGAGCGAGACGAGCGAGCGGTGGCGCACGCGATGTTACAAGGTTCTCTCGCTATCGGAAGGGAAAGGCTCCTCGCAGGACCCACACAGAAAGGAGCCAAGCTAGACGACTCCTCGAAGAAATTCGGCCTTGTTGTCAAATAGTAGGTCCGAAGAAGGCATGGGAGGCTCCTTCAGACTGAAACAGGTTTCGTTCGAATATGGATGTTTCGAGAGATATCTATGTAACATCACACGAAGGGAGCCCTCTCCGGTCAGTGCGGCTACACGGATGCGACATCACCCAGTACTTGCTGCAGCAAAGCTTAGGAGGAGCGGAACCGCGGTGATTCCTAATCGTGGTTATGGGATCTGACCTTTCTTTGCTGGCTGTCAGCAGGGGGCCTGGGGCGTCGGTTGTGGGGACAACTGGCGCCCCCTATCTATAGGTTAGGTCCTCATGAGGTGTAGAAGCCCCGTGTAGAAGAGTGAGAGAGAACTCCCCGAGTTTGTGCCCATGTAAGCGGGGAGTGACGTCGGTGGGGGCTGCGGCTGAATATGCGAGCGGTATCGCGCCCCCTGTCACCAGTCGAAAACGGCGAAACATCATGGGGATTGTAGTCGGAAGAGAGATCTCAATTGACTCCAGGGGTATGCGTAATGCATTTCCCTCATGACAATATAAAAAAGGGCAACAAATTGTACCCGACTAAAGTAGCGAAAATTTAGCGGTGACATCCCGAGACATTTCTAGATAAAAATGCGGATCTCAATTTTCATGACTTTAGACATACTTACTATCTTAGAATCAGTGAAATAGATTAATGGGTAAATAATATATATTGTAACATTGTTATTTTTGTATTAACGTCTTCTAAGAAAATAAGCTAACAAAATAACAACGAAAGGAAAACGTTTAAGTACGAACGGGATTCGAGCCTACGACCACAACAAAGCTGATTCACTTAGTGGGCGTTTTTGCAAAGATTACAATGTCACAATGGGGGTTCGCTATACTTCAAATTTTTCCTTTTATTGTAATTTTGTAAACATATAATGTACATAAGTTTTGGTTATTATTTTTTGTCTGTTTTTTTTATATATTATACTTTAATCCACCCTAATTTAATCTAATATAATCTCTCGGACACGAGTATGGCCGGTTACCTTCGAAGGCATGTGGAGTCAAAGCTTGTTTTCTTGTTTTTTTTTTGTGTATATCATGAATGAATCAGACATGAAGATTTAGTGGTATATGAAATGAGCTAGACTTCAGAACTATATATATGATCTCGTAGGTCTCTATAAAGAAAGAGACGTCATTGGTGAGGGTATGGGTATAAGGAGAGAGTTGTAATGCAGTTTCACTAAAGGCTACTACTGGCTTTATGTCCTTTTAGACTTCCTTCCCTAGGCAACGTAACTTGCTTTTGCTTTTTTACCCCTGGTCAGCCAGTTACCTAAAGCCAGCTGGGAATCAGGGGTCTCATTTGTCCTCAGGGAAAATGGTGTTCCACGGCATAGTAGTGTAAATGACGGCTCACAACGAAACCCCTGCAGGATTATTAATATATTGATATAGTTATAATCACGGAGAATATTTCAGATTACAGACCTTGTGTAATATTTTCGCGGAAAGACAAACACAATAGCATCTATTTTCAAATTGAGAGCGCGGGAGGTCGTCAATTGACGCGAATGACATTAAATTGGCTAAATTGCTTTGCCGAGCTTGGTTCTGCAAGTCCATTGGGAGTAGTCCGCTCGCCCGCGCCTCGCCCTGCGCCGTTGTTACTCGTACACACCACTTTATCCATTTCCTGCTCATCTATTTCTATCCACGAATACTTTTATTCGATACTAATTAAGTAAACCTCTTTTTCAATAAACATGTCAAAACTCTTTTTCAAAAATTCATAGGAACAGTTTGTTTTTTTACCATAATAGATGTAATAAGGCGAAGGACACTGCTGTTTCAGAACTTCATGTATCGTTTGTTGATATGATATACAAACGTAAATTGCTACCGGCTACTGTCCTAATGGACAGAACACAGCCTTAATCGGACTTAATTGCACGTTGAACAATAATGATTCCGGGCGCACCTATTGTCCAAACAAACATGCAGGCGACCACTAATAAAGCAATAGGACGCTTGTGGTGCTTCACTAATCCAGGACGTAGTGAGGTGCGTCCATCAGGCTGACAGATACAAACCCGGGCGAAACCAATCAATCAGCCCAGTGGAGCGTCGCGCAAATTGAACTCTTCCCTCGAAGCACACCGATTCAATAGATAATTACAATCGCAAACCAAAAATTACACGCGGCATTTAACAGTAGGACCCTATTACGTTTCACAAAGCTGGGTCGGTCGCATTCGATCGACGATCTTTGCCGGCCGGAGGATTAACTCGCAACGGCGCACAATGAGGCCTCAAGAGGAGACGAGTGGGGAGGGGATGTATTAATAATGGTCTCCGTAGTGAATGGAGCACTTACACGGTCCGCCGGGAGCTGAATGTGTGACTATCGCGTTAGAGCAAATCGAATCGGTCCGGTCCGGCGCTCGCACGCGCCGATTCCGTCGTTTGACCGGAAACCTTCGACAGGAAGATACACGGATGCGGAATTGGTAAACATCGTAAATTGACACGAGGAAACATTATTAGTCAACTAGCCGCCCTGTAACTTCTGCTGGAACTTATAGATATTCTTATTTCTATCATGTGTATAAATCAAGAATGGTAAAAAGCATCAAGAGATAATTTTTTACCGCTCGTGACATTACTACTGAGCGCTTCCGTGCTTCGGAGGGCACGTTAAGCCGTCGGTCCCGGTTGTTGTCTTAGGATGGCAGTCGTTACAGCATGGTGGTAGGGCACTTTGCGAATGCCCGCCTGGCTAGCTACCTCGCACCCTCAAGTTGAAAATCTGTCGCCAAGCACCTAACGGTGTGTTCCGGCAGCTGTCCTTGAGAGCCAGTAATTCTAGGTTAGCCTGAACAACATCTTCGACCACATCATCACTTACCATCAGGTGAGATAGTGGTCAAAGGCTAAACTATCAAGCATAAAAAAAAAAAAAAAAAAAATTCCTGATTTACTCAGTAATATTTAAAGTAAATAATAGTACCATGATAAATCGATACACAAAATTCAAAAGCAAAATCTATTTTGAGGTCAATTACAAAGATCACCACAGATTGTTTTGCCATTATTTTTTGTTTAGAGTATATCCACATCAATCGAAATTAAAATTGTAAATGGTATGTTCTCTACTGTGCACTTGTCATAGAATTCACGGAATTAAAAAAATATTTACAAAAAAATTTACATATATAAGATTTACCAAAAATTAAGATTAGACTGCTATTAAGACTAATGAGTTTCTTCGCTCGATTATCAATTGAGTCCAAGAGCTCCAGCTGTTTTTAGTCCAAAGATACTGACATTTATGGACTGTCCCATATTCTCCTGTTGGAAATGTATCTGATGGTATGAAAGATATACAATACCTAATAGTTAATACAACTTATAAAAAGATAATGATTAAATAAAAGAGCAAAGGTAGCTTAAGTCATATAAATAATGACATTATTTAATAAGAATGCTTGAATAATAAATTGAACCATAAAACTGATAATAAAATATTCGATTTCAAAAGCACAATTCGATACTCCGACGAGAATAATTAACGAATAGTCGTTTGCTATAAAGTTACTATAATAGAAGATGCTATCTTAATAAAACTGCAAAAGATAAAATAACTGTAATTAAATTAATGTTCCTTTCCAATAACAATCTTAATAAAAGTTAACAAAAAACAAGCAGAGTTCAACGCTCTAGCGAACAGGAGAGACAGCAATGAACTTTTTCCATTATCTGCAACCGATAGTTTTAAATTAGAATAAAATCAATATTTTTTTATGCTTGTGGTGTGGGTGGTCTTTTAACGAAGTCGCAAGCGGAACAAACCGCAGTAATAGGAGTCTAGCGAGCTCTAGTTGGCCCTTTCATTCATAAAACATGGCGTTGTTTGTATCAATTGAGTATTATTGCCGAAAGGTCCTACAAAGTATGCTGATTTGCATATTACGACAGCAGTAATTGGCCGGGCCGCCCGTCGCGTATTGCCTGAATAATAGGTACCTAAAGTCTGCAGTTAATATTACCTGTAATCATTGTTTTCTATCGATTTTCACTGTGTCAAACTGAAATTGAATGCAAATTTTCTTGTCGGAAGTTTTGATGTGAAATTCGCTGCTTTGTTGAAACTAAAGTTTAATACTGATTAAACTGCTGTAACTAAAATATTGTCTTTTCATTTTGAAGGTTATTGGCTTCAATTGTACTAAAGTAACGTCAAAGCTTTCTCGTACATAAGGACTATACGAGTACTATGTCTCAAGATAAGCTAAATGATTCGTTAAAAGATAAAAGATAAATGATTCGTTAATATACAGGGGTTATTGGTAATATGCTAACAACCTCTTAGGGTTGACTTCTGCTAGTCCTAACAAACATTTTGAGATATTTTTTTTCTCATTATGAAAAAAAAAAATTCCCAATCGATACTTGGATTTCAACAAAATAATATGAGGTAATAGTACCACTTATATATAGTAAAATAGAGTACATAGAATTAAGAAGAGGAGCCCATCGTATTTTCCAAAACTTATCAGAGCGCTTGGTTGATGTGACTCATAATCAAAATGCTGGCACCTATATTTGGCTCAAAGAAGATGCGTTGCAATTCAACGGGGCAATGCTGCCAGCATGCTGAGCACGCTGCCAACTGGTAGTGAGCTGGAGTATTTGGACTGCCTGTGAGTCTTGTAGATTGTATAAATGCTTATATTGTAGTAGCTGTAGTGTTGTATATAGTACGTAGTATTTTGTCAATAAGGGCATACCGCCTATTAAAGAAGTACACCAACAATAATATTGATATGGCTGAACATATTTGATTATGATACCGCTGAAGATATGTTAGACGCTTTATTTATGTAAATTTAATACGTTTTATTTATGTGAATTCTCACATATTTGAAATGAGGACGATACGTGCAGTCTAAAATTATTAGTTATTAGTTATATGATAGTCGGTTGTCATATTTTCACATTCACATCATTTTACATTTTTGAATGTACATTTCTGGGATTGATACATAAATTGAATCATCAAAAATTATTAGTTCAGTTTTGATTTTTATGTGTATGAACTGAAATTATTATTTAAATTATAATTTTTGCTTTGAACTTATCGTAAGCTTTACCTTTATTACATTCTGGGTTTTGGGGTACTTGTGATATTTATAATTTTTATGCGAGAAAGCCCTTGGCTCTGAAATACGGCTAGCACAAGTTTGAAGCAAATGGAATCAATACTTACTTATAACACATTGATATGTCAAATAAAAATATTTTATCTGTGTATTTTTCCTCTAAGCAAATAGATCAGTGTATTTTTTTTTTATTTTTTTTTATTTCTGATAGGTAAGCCTTTGACCACAATATCACGTGATGGTAAGTGATGATGTGGTCGAAGGTGTTAGCAGGCTTAACCTAGAATTACTCTGGCTCTCAAGGACAGCTGCCGGAACACACCGTTAGGTGCTTGGCGACAGATTTTCTACTTGAGGGTGGTCGCTAGCCAGGCGGGCATACACAAAATGCCCTTCCACCATGCAGTGAAGCTCAAGCCCGCGGCGGGATTCGAACCGTGGACCTGCTGCGCGGCAGTCCATACCCAAAGCCACTGAGCTATCACTGCTTCAATATTCTGTATCTTTATTCAACATTTTTTGTTAACCTCGCACCTAGATCAAAGGCATTTGTACAGCATAGCATCACATGTCTTGAAACATGATTTCTATGAAATGAGAAATAAAAATTACATATCAGCAGGCAATTTATTTTAATGTGCCTAACAGAATGTATCAAATGCTTCAGGTTTTTGTAATGTTTACTTAAAGAAAAAATGATTGAATTGGACTTTTTTGTTCAGGTCATGTCGTATTTCAATTTTATGTATAGACAGGGCGTCCCACGGCTAAATTACATGGAGGAGATGTACATTATTACAGCCCTGTATAAAAGAAAAAAACTATGTACCTATATCAAAGTTTATTATAAGGAGATTCACCCCTATAATATTCAACAATCTCGAAAACAAATAATCTAACGAAACGTGAACAAAAACTAATAAAATCTCAAAAATATGCAAGTAAAAAGAAATGTTTGCATAGCAAATGATAAACCGTCTAGAAGCTGACGATCGAACGACGAACCTTTTGGCGCCCGTTCGTTCTTACATCTTATCAAATTCTTCGGGCAAATAGCTCCCTTTTGCAGCAAGAACTTCTATTGAAAGTCGATTGCCGAAGTAGTTGTAGGACTTGTAGGTACGAGTTTCGCATCACGAAGTGTCGCGTGGTGTGTTGTCCTCTGCATACGAGTCTATTGCGAACTCGAACGTGATCTCTAAAGGAGACATGATCTCAGGATCTCACACTTAGGTACGATTCTGACGCTGTTAGCTTTGAAATTGAAAAAAGTCCCCTTATATGAAAGAGTACAAGTTTCATGTACTTGCAGTGTCATACTTCTATACTAGCTGTTTTATATCGATAAATGACTTTAGCAACTTTTGTAGGTATCGAATGGATATTGTATCAATAAATCGTAGTACTAAAATACCGGTGATTCGTCCAAGACTTTAATAACAATTCTTGTGACAGCAATAAAATTGTATATATATTAGTATTATTAATATTACAGTAATTATTAAGTTACTAAGGTTGTTTTTTGGTGAACCTTAGTAGGTAGTTATTAAATGCGTCAATCGCGGAGTGCAAGGTAAATATTTTTGCGTTCCGCTGCCACTTTTGTTACCCAAAGAATGTAAAAAATGGAAATAAAAGGTTTGCACGTTGGTAGAAAATTACCAATGATAACTTTAAATAAAAAGATAAGCTATCTAAATACTAAATACATTTATACACCAGATTTCCAGAATTGAAAATAATGTAAGCTAAAGGAATTTTGTTGTCTGTCTAAAAAATTATAAAGAAAAGATGAACATTATAGGCCAGAGTCGCTAATTGTACATTACGTAATGTACAATTAGCGACTCTGGCCGCTAAAATTACACCTTTCTTTCGCGCTCACGTTGATATTACCTATATGTCCTTCTTGCCAATGAATTCAGAGAAAGGCAAAAAGCTGCTTTTGAAACATTAACCACGAACTTTACAAATGAGGGTAAAAATAGAAAACACAAAAGAAGAACTATGAGCCATATTATTTTCAAATAAAGTTTCTTTTCATAGAATAACAAATGTAAATGATCTCATCTCGCTCACGATTCAAAATTTCTAAATAAGTAGGCTCGTTAATACACAAACTTTTCTGAAAGGAACCATTGATTTTTTGTAAAATAATTTTGTTAAGACATTGAAGAGTGCTTTAAAGTTACGAGCTGATATTGACTTTAGGAAACTTCGAGATAAGTTAAGATCCTTAGATATTTTAAGGCCTCTGGGATATTTTGCGTCGAAAAAGATGATTGTAGATCAAAGAAAATACACAATGTTTACATTTTTACGAACAAGTTATGAGAAAAAATAGGCTTAGGGTGGATAATATGTTCGTAAGCTCACAAGCTTTTTACCAACTGATTTGCTACCTAAAGATTTCTGTAATGAGATTATATTTGCCAAAGATATTCAATACAAAGTCTCTGAGCCTTTGAGGTCGTGAACGTAACCGCAAGCTTCTAAGTTGGAATCAGAGTACAGGTATTAAAATAGTTTATAAGCTGTTGAAGCCCTTTGCCTGAGGATATACAGGATCTTGTCACTTTTAAGGCTTGTAAAGGATGCATAGGTCATAATGCCAGGTGTGACTCGTGCGCTTCCGTATCCTTCCTGTAGAGTAACCATCAGTTTAGTCTCATAGTAATTAAACAACTTTAAACGGTTTAAATCGTGTATATTTTTCATTATTTTATCCCGACGTTTCAAACACTTTGCAGTGATCGTGGTCACGGGGTGACTAATTGATTTTATTTGTCACATAAGTTATTAAGAAATTATTTGGTCTACCGTCAGACACTACAGTTTAGTCTCAGTTGGAAATAATTTATAATAACAAAGTCATTTTTATACCTATATTTTAAAACACAATAAGGTCGCTACAATACCTATGTTTACTCTACGACATAATATATTCATTCTGTTACTAATGAAAAACCAAATAAAAGTATCTATAGTAAAAAAGTTTTCTATATAACACAAAGCACTCGTGCTTTGTGTTAAAGACATTATCGAAAAAGTTTTTGGTTCTGCTTTAGGACTGGTCATCTTGCTGACGCCAAACCTTCTTGGGGAAGCACTTGTTGTTACTAATATCTTCTCCTTTACTGCTAATGAAGCTTTAACCACCCAGAGTGGGCACATTAAGGTCTTAATGAGCCCTATTCTATATTTTATAAGAGTAATATACGTGTTCACAGATAGACAAGACAAACGTATTTGATATAGATTAATAAATTGAAATGCTGGTAAAACGTTTTGAATTTTAATTAGTTGACTGCTGTTGCCAGGCCTGTTAAAGATTGAACATGAGCACGTTGTAGGTTCTCGGAATATTCATGATCATCTGCCGGAAGACTTCCACTATTGAACAAATGCATCCCCCGTATGGTTTGCCATAATGCTCACGCTTGGCAAGCGTCTTGGGGATCGCAAGTGCAGGTGTAAATTTCTCAGGAGGCACTGCTGCCGTTCCTCCGGTATTTGTCCCCTTAATCGCCTCTTACGACACCCACGGGAAGAGATCGGGGGAGGTGACATTCTAGCCCAGCACCCCACGGGTCACTCCATTGGGAATATTAAGTATTAATATATATAGTGGATGCACGGGGGGTGCTGGGCTAGAATAGTACCCCCACATATCTTCCTGAGGGAGCTGTAAATGGCGACTTAGAAATACACCAGAAGGTGGGCAGCGCCTTCTGAAGAACTACGGCTGTTGATATGATGCATTGATGTGACATAAAATAATAGTTGGTAATAAGTATTTCTTCTAGAATTTATGTTGAAGCCAAGGTCAATTAACAGAAGTATCAGTTACAAAATAACAAAAATACTATCTACACTGGTTACAACGTGCGGAAAACTGAAAAGTTTATATAAATATGTTATAACCAAATCTTAATAAAGTATAGTATCGCGAAAGAAATAAATATGGTAACCGTACTTCCCGCTGCAATTGTCCCCTACCTTCGAATAATAATAAGACACTTCCCCATTCAATATGTGGACAGGTGGTCAGTATCGATCGATGACCGTTTAAATGTACCACAAAATATATATTGGGTTTGATACCATCTGTATGATTTGTGAAGCTTGTTTAAACAGTTGTTATGGTTGTTTTGTGTGGAGGGTATTTTATGTCAGGAATATTTAGGAAAATATATCTATTTATTGAAATATAAAACAAAGTGCTTTATTGTAAAGGCTATATGATCTTCCCTAACAATAATTAACAAGCAAGAATAGGATACTATTTATTATAAAATATGAAGGACGGATAAAATACCGACAGGTCACATAATAGTGTTGCCGTTTTCTCGCGTATGGTTAAGAAATAAGGCTAGCCTTTGACCACTGTCTAACATGATAATAAGTGATGTCGTCGAAGTTGTTGTTCAGGCAAACCTAGAATTACTAATTCTCAAGGATGGCTGCCGTAACACACCGTTAGGTGCTTGGCGACAGATTTCCTACTTGAGGGTGGTAGTAGCCAAGCAGGCATTCGTAAAATGCCCTACCACAATGCATAAAACTTTATATAAGTATATTTATTACTTGGTGTAGAAATGCCTTCTCAGTGCTCTTCCTCACGGAGGTGGTGGAAGGCAGTGTTGGATGTGTTTGACATGAACACACTAAAAATGATGGGGCAAGATGGGGTCATGTTAAAAATTAATTTTATACTGTGCCTATGTACGAAGCCACCTCGAATACGCTTCTCAAGTTTGGAATCCAAGTTACAACATCTACATAACCCGTATTGAAGCCATACAAAAACGATTCCTCCGTTATCTTCAATACCGCGCAAAAGTGTATATGCCAGATTATAGCTCTCGCTGTAAAAAATTTCATTTACTCCCACTGCAGGAGAGGAGACGTGTTGCAGACATGGCCTACCTCCGTAACATAGCAAATGGCAAGGTAGACTGTCCGGAGTTGCTCGGTCAACTGGGGTTACGTACCCCAGCGGTCACCCTTAGATATCCGGAACTCTTACACATTCCTAGTGCATCGTGCAAATACAGGAAAAATACTTACCTCATTAGGGCATGCAGGTGTTATAACAGTACATCTAAAGATATAGATCTGGATCTATTTAATACTTCAGCATTGCAATTGAAACGGCTGCTGAATGACAGATATTTCTCTTAGTGTGGTGTACTTAACTATAATGATTAATATGATTATTCATTACTTACAGTGTTGCACTGTATTCTTATCTGTGTCTACTGACTACATATATTATTTAAGGCCGGTATTACATTTTCATACATACCTATATATTTCAATAGAAAATATATTTTTTGTTTATAGTATTATCATGTATTTATGACAGTCAAACTCAGTCAAATAATTATTTCTATAACTCATATATTGAATTGCTTATATAGTATATATATACTGGTATGATTGTGTATTGCGGGCCTAAGGTCATTTTATATATCTGTGAAAACTTATAATTGGCTTTCTGTTTTATGTTTTATTAATATTTTTGTAACTAGCTGTTAGTTTTCCTAATATAATAAAAATAAAATAAAATAAAATAAAATGTTATCATTCACCGTCTTGCCCTAGCGGTAGGACCGAACATAATCGGGTCTCTGCGCTTGTGGAGGCAACATTGCTCACCAAGGCCACCCCAGACGTGTATGGCCGTGCATGACACTGCCGAATCAACCGCGACACTCCAACAGTAAGCCCACTACACGGGACGGGAGTATCGCTAAATGATAAAAGTTCCAATTGACCTTCACAAGAGCATCGTAGTTGTATAAACTATTTTATATAATCTCATTCGGTAATATTCTAATTATGAAATTAAATACAGACTTTTATTGGCATATTTCATGTACATACTTCTTTAAGAAAATTCAAAAGTTAAATTAAAGCATTGTTCTCCTAACAAAACAATGCTTTAAAACAATTTTTTAATTATTAAAGTACAATGTGTTCCGACCAAGGAGGTTTCAATTCAATTTTAGTACATATTATCTATGGTGAGCGCGCTGTGCGCGCAACGCTGGGGTTTATATTGCATTTTATTTAATGTAGCTACCTATAGCCATGAGATTAAATAAGGTAGTATGCAACTGCATATAATTAGGTATTAAAACACTCGTGTAATCTTATTTTGAAACTCGCCTGCGGCTAGTTTCAAAAAACTACACTCATGTTTTAATACCCTCTATTATATGACAGTTGCATAAACTACTATTAATATTATGTTTATTTTTGCAGCGGCGGATGCTCCGTGGATTATATTACAAAATTACAACGAAAGGAAAAAATATAGTCATGTGCGGTAGGTATACGAATCCGCGCCATCCACTACTATAGCCGGGGTATGCTCTAACCGGTAAGCCAACATGACATATGACGCATGGCTCAAATTTGTCCTTCGTTCTTAACCATCGTATGGGGATGGAAAAAATATATCTATATTTTTTTATTTTGTAAGTGTTTTTCTAAAATATATACTACTTATTTAACGTTTTCTTAATATATTTTAAAAATATTTGTTATTATAATATATGAATTTCTACAAAGTAACGCCTGAATCTATTCACTATCATGGGGATTAAGGCAAACCCCCCCTAATGGGGAGTATAACTATAATTCAAATGATTGTGAAAATTATTTTCATATACCAAACCACAGAAACTTTCCTAAGTTTCTGTGGTTTGGTTTGGATAACGATTGGTCAAACATGCATGAAACCGAGTGAGAATCTCTTTTAAATGTTAAGGCACAGAATTAAAAACCCTATATGAGTAGAAATATTGAATGCTATTCAAAAAATCTTCAATATGCTCGTCGCATTCCGAAACACCCACAGCTAAAAGTAAACAATAAACCCCACACCCGTACTTACATAGCTGTCTGCACTCACTAAAGAAGAATAGGAGCAGAATCACCGGCAGTCGCCATCGCCGGACTCCGCGTGTATTGTTGCAATTTCAGAAATTCCCATTATGGCCGCGCGAACTCAGGAAATAAGTACTCCCAGACAATACGTCTCGTATTTTGTACAGTAAACTGAAGATAATACTTACTTAGTTGCTAATAGTTATAAAAACATTTATAGTGCATAGATGTATTATCTTTATACTAAAGATGTAAGTAACCTTACATAGTTAGTATACTTGTAGGTATATATATATATATATACTTATAGGTCCACAGTTTTTCACTCCCTACCTACTGGATGGATATTTTTTAAGCGTAGTGTATTTCGATATCAAATTAGAACCACAAAAACAGAAAGTAGAAACATAAAGTAGCATTTAATCCAATGAATATATAAAATGGTAATACGATAAACTAATTGTATTTAATTCATAGTTTATAGGTTAGCCTTTGATCACTATATCTCCTGATGGTAAGTGATGGTGTGCTCGAAGATGTTGTTAAGGCTAACCTAGAATTACTGGCATCAAGGTAGCTACTGAAGGTGTCGGAACACACCGCTTGGCGACAGATTTTCAACTTGAGGGTGGTAGCGTCATGGTGGTGACACCATGACTGCCATCCTAAGACAAAAACTGGGACCGACGGCTTAAAGTTCGTCCGAAACATGGAAGCGCTCAGTAGTAATGCCACTAGCAGTCAACCGTCCAAGTCATGAACGCAGCGGACGTGTTGTTTAAATTTTAGTTGATCGGTCGTAGTGGTCTTTGAAAATGTCAGACTAGACTGGACTAGGACGATAGACGATAGAGAGGATAGACCTCGTTTCCCATGCGAGTGATCGAAACAGAACTACGCAATATTTAAACTTATATATAAGTGAGCTATTTCAAAAAGGATAAAATCTTTTAGGACTGTATCACATAGTTGCTAAATAATAATTAGAAATAAAACTTACTCTTACACAAAATTTAACTATTAGAATTTTTTTAGCTGTATTCATGATTTTTTTAAATCGAAAGAAATGTTTGGAGTCTTGTTTTTAAATCAGGCATAATATTTGTCATATGCTCAAAAATATCTTATATTTTATTCATGTTTGTATGTAATAAATACTTTTTCTAAAAATCATGTTAAAAATTTGCCTTTTTGAGACCCACTTCAACTTAAAAACGACTAAAGTATTATACGAATGGTGACTATTAAGCAGACGTTCCACCTGATGGTAAGTAGTCACCGCCGCCTTTGATCACCTGTAATACATGCCACAGCATTACTGGTGCGTTGCGTACCATTGAAAGAAAGGACTATTCACGCCTTATTATTTATATCTACGCTACGAAAGCTTCAATTAGCACGAACGCTTCAATGCTTTAAAGTCTGATGTACTACGAATAAATAAATTGTTTTATTCGTAACTAATATATGATCCTTATAATTTCTTTAATATTATAACATTCATCATAAAACTTTCAAAGCAATCCATATTTCGACACAATCAATAGTAATTTGCGTTAACCTGCCTTCGAACGCTACAGAGGTGACATTTCAAACGACCGCTAACTGAAAATAAGCGCCTGGAGAGCAATAGAAAATTAGATGCACCAATTTTAAATTTTCAACTGTGAAGCTTCATGCCAACTTCTATAATTATTTTTTAAACAACTTTTAAAACACATTAATATTAATACATTAATAAGATCAAACAAACGCTTGGCTATAATCCCAGCTTGACTCTAGCTACGTATTTCTGAATTCTCTTGGGGCACGTTTGTGCATGACGGTGCTTGAAGGCCTTAATCTCGGTTTAACGCTTTGAGGTCGAAGGAACTCGTGCTTAGTGCTGGTACCTACTAAGTACGTCATGGTTTCACAGAGATTGCCCGTTAAGCCAACCGACTTGGAGAGAACGCTTGAATACAAAAGCTGTATCAAGTTGGGTTTACCCAGGCGTTATCAATATGAATATAAGCAATAAGATATAATATTTTTATCAAACGTTACATCATAATGATTTGTGTCCAACGAATGTTATGCTAGTAGATTAAATATAAAACATTTTTTTTTAACTAATTGAACCGATTTCTTACATTACATTGTAAGTATAAAATAACTTGTTAAAGTCGGCCCCATCAATTTTCATGTTGCAACTTCAACAAGTTATTCATGCTTTTCAATGTTAGAAGTCGGTTCCATTTTTGGATATTATTTGGATAAAAAAAAATGTTTTAACCCATTTTAGTTTTTCCATCCAGTAGTCAGTACGTTAAACGATCGATTTTTTACTCACCTACAATACTGGTCACCATCGACCACTACCTAGTCATCTAGGTATGTCAAGCACTTTTCAGTTCCAATTTTGATAAAATTTATTTGGGACCACCTCAAAGGTATACACGTTTCAATAATAAAATAATTATCAAAATCTTACTTTGTAAAAACTTATGCGTAGTAATACATAAAAAAATATATATGTGTCGAGTTGAGAAGCTCCTCCTTTTTGGAAGTCGGTAAAAAAATGTTTTTTTTTTACCCTGTATTGCGCGTCTAGTGGTACCGTAGTCTACAACTGTGGTGTATAAGCATTGATACACCACAGTTGTATCAATGCTGCACTCACATGGGACCCTATACAAAGAGTCGAGTTCCCAGATATTCTGTGAATTGAAATAATTTGATCCTACGTTTCAATTAGTTTTCTCAATTTATCTGTGTGTGATATAGACCTTTAAAAGTTATCTATCAAACTTGCAGCTATAAGAGTGAGGGCAAAGCAACCATGTGGCGTTTCTAGGCAACACCCGCCTCGTTTCGAAGATTAAGGTAGGTACAATTTATAAAGGTACGCGTGGATATACGAGTAAATATATTTGGAATAACGAGTAATGAAATGGTGGTTGTTACTACTTGAATGATCCATAAGAAGGAAATCTAAATTTTTTTTCATATGTTAATCAAGAATATGAGTTTGAAGCGCTCGTATCGAAGTTTGCTTGGCCGTTCTGAACCGATCAGCAAAGCTAAGCAACGTCCGCCTCGGTCAAGAGTTGGATGGGTGACCGCTGGTGACGTACTGAGCGCTTCCGTGCTTCGGAGGGCACGTTAAGCCGTCGGTCCCGGTTGTTGTCTTAGGATGGCAGTCGTTATGGCATGGTGGTAGAGCATTTTGCGGATGCCCGCCTGGCTAGCTACAACCCTTAAGAAGAAAACCTGTCGCCAAAAACCTAACGGTGTGTTCCGGCAGATTGTCCTTGAGAGCCAGTAATTCTAGGTTAACCTGAACAACACCTTCGACCACCAAGACTATCCTATAAGACATAAAAAGAATAGTGTGGCAGAAAATACACTAGGTAAGTACATTAATTTGAGAAAATCACATTAATTATTTTATAAACCAGTGCTTTGAGCTCTTAAATAAACACAAACGTAGTTGTTATTATTTGTTTTATTACAGCAGAGATGTTACAATGAAAAAACTTAGATATCTTATTTTGTATACAAACAATGGTTGCCACAGTTACAAGTACCATAAATGTATTGTGTCTGTGTGTATTTGATCCAATCACTTCCGCTATAGAGAAGGAAGCAATTAATATGAGTTTTTCCCGCCCTAAAGCGCGGAGCAGCGTCTTCCATCCGCGACTGGAATCAAATAACACTACCACGGTAATGTTATCTATACAGTATTTCAACTTCATAGAAACGGACGAAACGCGAGTTATGCCTACGCGTCTCGATCTGGGCCTGCGCTCGTACCGCAGACAGTCTCGAGTGTCGTGACTACGTCGCAGTGACTAGTGAATGGTTTGTTGTTTTTTAACAATAACCGCGCGATTTTTTCACCAAAAATAAGTTCAAGTACATATTTACATATAAAATACGACGAGTAAGATATATTGTGCTGTTTTAAGTTACATGAATTCGTCAAAAACGCATCCAGAGATAACTTTTTTGATTACCTGGAAACTGAAAGGTAATACTATAAAATAATTTTACTTAATACTATAAAACAATTTTACTTACTAGTATTTATAGTCTACATATAGTTGACGGTACATAATGTGTGTCTTTTTAATGGACAAGTATTTCCTTTTATCCCGCGAAAAAAATGTCTCAACCTTGGCTTCGGGAAATTACATACATATTATTCCTTGAGGCCGAGGTGTCTAAACACTCTTGTTGGAGAATACATAATACTCGTAATTTATAGGTTTTCATCAAATTTACCTTCTATATAACTATAGATACTCGGATTTAAAAACGAATCCTAAGTCATCTCTGAACATAGATAATATGCTGCCTCAAGTGTGTACATAATATAATAAAAAAACTGTAGATCTGTGCCTTTAGATCTGAAAACCACGATAGTAAAAACCCCTGCAATATTAAATGAAAAGTACAAAAACCATATTCTGCGAAAGTTGCGTAATTAAGCCATTAAAACTCTTAATTCTGGCGAAGGTTGCTATGATTAACTTTGTAGTGGACGTGTGCTGAAAAAGGCGTGAATTTTTTACACGTCAATGTGATTTATTAACCAAAATAAATTGAGGCGTCGGAGCTTTCGAGATAATTAAGTTTATTAAGCTTACACGCATTGACATTTATCTTCGTGATTGAATACCCACAGTGTAAATAGATACGCCTTCAGTGGATTTTTACGATGCATACTTTCCGAACCTCAAAGGAGGCGGCCTCTTTCTTTTACCAAACCGGGAACGCAATGCTTCCCTTTTCAGCGTGGAAAATACCGGCGATCGATCGGGTATTCGCAGCGTTCTAATAACATTCCGGAGCGATATTTCACGCACCTCGATCGCGACTGTGTACATCACTTAGCCCGACACAATGCTACACAGACGATTTATTGTGAACACCTTACAGATAAACCGTAGACAATGGCCTATCAGATAGCGGCAGGGTCTCCCAACATGTGTATGCTTTTAGCTCCAGACTTCGACACCCAATTACGTGACCGTCCGCGCCGGGTTCATTCATCACGTACAAACGAGCGATTTTTTTATACATGAGGTGAGAAAAACAGGAAGAAGGCCGAAGAGCAAATGATGCCGAAGTTACCGCTGTTATACGGCAATTAAGGGCAAAGTTACTCGTTACGGATTTTCTGAGGATTACGCACTTATTCGTGGAGTTTTCTAGATGTCATTGATGTCCGAAAAAAGTTCCTAAGTTTGTCTGCATCCGATGTAACATGAAAAACTTTGTCATCGTAAAACTGGTCATACAGTTTCCGGGAATTCAACAGACGTGATCAAATTGGGAGATATAATAAGTTGTGTTGTGTCGTCTAATTCTGTACTTTTTATTGTTTTGTGTTCGTGTATGTTAGGGTGTGTTTGTGTGTGTGAACTTGTTGTATTTGATACTTTTGTACATATAGGTATGGTATATGATATACAGGGCGTCCCACAGCGATGCCACATGGAGGGAAAGTACCTTAGATATTGTAGATGGAACATTTTACTGAAAGAAAACATTATTATAATTTAAGAAACTATGTTGCAAAAGCGCTATAAAAATGTATTTATTACGTCATCTAATTATACATATATGTAGAATTTAATGTAGGTAACAAACAATTCATTACAGTTATGAATAAAGAAAAAGAAAATGAAAATTAAAAGATAAAAATAGCAAGTTAAAATTTTATTTACAATAAACTTCTAAAACAAAGAGCTGTACTGGATTATATGATGTTGAAACGTTGGTGTATTAGTCCAGATATATAGAGCGGCTAATAAAGTTTTATATTATAAGGCAATTAAAGTTTATGATTAGTCCCAACCAGACAGAGAACGAGGTCAAAACTGCTTCTGGCATAAGGGCTTATTATCATTCATTGTGGGATATCACCTATATTGCTCCGTAGGTATCTTTAGTATTAGCTGTGGTATGCTAAGTAAGTTTATCAAGTTACTTGCTCAGTGTCTTTGAACTCGAAACTGTTTTTACGTAGTCCATGAAAATTTTCGTAATTTTATGCTTCGTTACGTAATGGAAGTTCCAAGAAATAATTTAATTATTTAAATCAATTTCGTATCAAATTAACTTATATATATATATATATATATATATATATATACATTTAATAGGGTATTAATATATTATTATTTTCTGTGAAACTTTAGTAATTTCCAGACAAAAAATTGATTTTGCTGAACGATATCTGGATAATTTCCATTAAATCATGAATTTTTACGAGTTATTGAAATGGAAATGCTTATATTATGGATAAGAAAAAAACATACTTATAACAATAAACGAATTATTTCAAAAACGCTACAAATTATGATTATTTTGGTACAATTTTGCTATATTATGATATACCTACAATCATGACTTTACATCTCTGAACGGATGTAAAGAGGCGTCTCAACACCCCGTTTTGTCAAATATGTTTTGCTTCTAGGTACCATTTTAATCAGAACCTATCGGACACAGCTTTATGATACTAACTGCTACTGTAAATGTCTTGGTAAAAATCTCCCAATAACTTGTCCGATACAATAAATACATTTTTATTTTGGTGCAATTATTAAACCATGGTTATGAGATTGGGTTGTGTTTATGGGAACACCTCTAATGCATGTTTATCACTAGCTTGGTCATTATATATAATCTATGGTTAGAACTATCCGTTTTTCCCACTCATGTAACACTGTGCACGCCCTAATTTGTAATCTAATGAATAAAACAATTATCAATAGAAAAGTGTTTTCAGTCATAATTATAATAGCATTAGGTATATGTGATACGCATCAACTTTCAAACAAAAAAAGAATTTTCAAAATCGGTTCACCCAGTCAAATGTTCTCAGGTAATAAACAAAAAAAAATATACAAATGAATTGAGAACCTCCTCCTTTTTTGGAAGTCAGTTAAAAGTATACAATAAAACGAGAAACTGGCCAGAAGTATAAGGCAGGACATGCACAAAAAAATATCTGAGCTTGAATACTTGGTACTTATTGAAAATATGGTGACACTACGTTAGTATTGAAAGTGCTTAGAAGACTAGCCTTAAGGGATCGCAGTGTAAAATTACAGTTTTTCAAAAGTCGCCGCTGCTTACATTCTTATATATTCCCTTATGACTCCCGTATAAAGATATGGGAGAGATGAAACTCTCTTAATCTCCAATATCATTATTTATAATTAAAACATGGTTATGAAACAACAAATATAGACCCACCGGTATTTTCAATACCCATATGTGTTTACCGCATGAGGGATTGACCGCATTAGCCAGCTCGGATCAAATGTGGTCTCATTATTGTCGGTACGTCACATACAATACAGGTAATTGTACCCGATACTTTGAAATGTCATTAATTACAGAAGGGTACATGTACGCCAATTAGGTAATTTGCAGTTTATGCACTCGAATCATGGCAGAATAATATTCATTCATTCATAAACAGTCATAAGGTCCACTGTTGATCAAAGGCCTTCCCTAATTGGTGATTTGCAAATTCTCCACACTTGGTAATCGAAGTATGATCACAACAAAGCATGGCAGTTTTTCAGAAGGCGCTACTGTCCACCTTTTGGATTTTTTCTTTATGCACCTCTTACGACTCCTGCAATATATATAAAGATATAGGAGATGCAATTCCAGCCTGCCAACCCACGGGGAAAAATATTATCCGGTGATAACTCTGCTGGTAGAATGCTTGAGACTGATGTAAAATAAGTACGTAAACTGCCTTGCAATTTGCCAATATTGAAACAGGAATAGATTGATCCATTTTTGAGCATTACCTGTCATTTACAATATGTTCCAGTTTCAAATTGTTATTTTTTCGAGTTGTGTGATAACTTGTAATATGAGCTCCATCCATATTTTTTTACTAAGTACTGTTAAAAAGAAACTATATATTGTGTAATAATGTATTTATTAGGGCGAGCGAAGAGAGCCCTATTGCTATCCTACAACTTGAACACTTTGTGGCACATTTTACTGAAAAACCATAACGCTTATAGATTTGTGCTTTAACCTAGTAATTTAACACAATATCTAGATGTGTTATCTGTCAAAAAAATATATAACTTCATAACCATTAAAAAAACATCGTAGTTAACCTACTTAATATTGGATGACAAGACTAGAATCAAGTTGGAAAAGAACCTGAGCCCTCACAAAGCTCAGCTTTTTGATAGTATATAATTATGTTTATACCCGATATTTTAGTAGTGTGCGACCCGTTTAGATTAAGTGCTTGACACTATGTACTTTTGAATAACTTTTTAATAATGAACAGTTTCAAATAAAAACTAAAGTGAACGTCTAATAGAACATCGAAATAAATAAGGTAATATAACTAATGTATAGTATAGATCTTCTAGCATCTGCGTACCTTCGAAATACCTATCGCAATCCCTCAGGAACCATTAAAAAGTTGGGATGTAAAATGTAAGAGGTTTTCCACGATAATTATGTTCATCAGCATAACCTGTTCATTTATTATGTACTGAGGTGAAGGTTATCAAATACATTAACTTTCTTAATATAAAAAAACTAACGTGGTTTTGTTAAATTTAACTGAGTTTAAACCCTTAGTTATTTAAATATGACGAAACATTGACCTTAAACGGCTTAACTTGACTTTATAAATAGATAAATAGAAACACTTTATTTGAATACCATAAAAAAACATTACACAAATTATGTATACAAAGGGCGGTCTTATTGCTGAAAGCAATTTCTTCCAGACAACCGAACAGAAAGGATTTACAAAAATTTGCCAGGTTCGCAGTTTACTAGATAAACATAACAATCATTCTCGGAGTACTATTTAAATCAAAAACCTATAATGAAATATAAACCTATAAAAAATTAAAAAAAAACTTATGTACATTACAATATAAATAAATACTTATATATAAAATATTATAAAATATTATATAAATATATACATAGAGCAGAAGACCCGGTTTTGGCCACTAATCCCTTTTTGGCCACTTCGGTTTTAAAATCTTTAGTGGCTCAATACACTTGACTAGTATTTATTTGGAGGGAATCATTATACTCCTACCTGTTTCTCCATTTATGAGGTCGGTACAATATGTTTTCTCTGATAACACAATAACATATTGTAGTAAAAAAAATTGTCTGGTTCAGCATTGGAACTTAGGTGATTGGTTCCACGCAAGATGTCAGCACAAAGTTAACGCACGTTAGTCGTGCACATCCTTCAACGCAAAATAGAATATCTGCACCGCTTTTAAACTCGGAAAGTCTTGCTTTACGCTAGTTTGTTTTTCATTCGCGCACGGAATCCCAGTCAAGTTAACAGCGGAACTCGGGGGCGTTTTATTGAAAACGCCCTCCGAACTCCACCCCTCTATGTAGAGGGCGGAGACCGCCTTAGCCCCGAAGACCACCATATCAGACCAGTTCTGGTATTTGATTCGCGCGACGTACAGCAACCACGATGAGTTCCGGGAAGCGCCCAGGACAGGCCGCGCCTAGCGGTGCTTGCCCCGACGCGCCCAGGAAGTCCCGCCCGCCCAAACCCTCCGCACGCGACAGATCACTGTCCAGGCGAAGGGTCCCCGTAGATGCCATCGACAGAGATGCGGAGAACTTCCGCCAATTCCAACTCTCGGTGCAGAGCACCAGGGAGGCCGCCCGCTGTGAGATCCAGCAAATGCTAGAGGTTCCACTAGATGAGAACGCTCCAGTGAGCACGCTCATCTCGCTCATCTCCAGTGACTCACCATCCCCACCGCCAGAGCCTACCACGGAAGAAGAAGACCCAGCCCCCGGCCTGCGCCGCAAGCGCGGTGAAGAGGCCGCCACAGAAGTTAGCAAGCGCACCTGTGCACGTGCTACTGAAGCAGCGCAGACCGCCCCCCCACCCAGTGACTCGGGCCGCGCATCTTACGCGGCAGTCACCTCGGCTACGTCCAGCCACGCAGTGACAACATCAACCTCGTGGTCTGGAACCTCATCGACAGCCACTCAACACCAGAAGCCACCAACACACAACCCACAGCCGGCACCCGCACCTAAGATGCCAAGGTACCCGCCGATTGTGGTCGAAACCTTCCCCAACGGCGCGAAGCACCTCCGCGCGCTGAAGGAGAAGTTAGGAAGACCGCCATCTGTACGCCCCTTCAACAAGGGCGTACGATTTACACCCACCGACGGAGACGAGTACCGGGTCATCCAGGCCTACCTCTCAAGCCTGGAAGAGACGGAGAGGATGACCTGGTTCTCCTACTCACTCCCCAAGGAGCAGAATCTGAAACTCGCCATCAGAGGGCTCCCGGTGGACACAAACCCGGACGAGATCAAGAAGGAGTTGGAAGAGCTCGGGTACGAACCCGAGCACATCAAGAAGATCGCGGCAAGAAGAGGCAGACCAGGCTGCATCTTCTTTGCCGCCATGAAAAGGACAGCCAACCTGACTCCCGGTATATACGCAGTGGACGAGCTGCTCTGTATGCCGGGAGTGAAATTCGAACACTGGCATGGGAGGAGGGGCCCAGCACAATGCCATAGATGCCAGGCGTTCCGGCACTCCTCCCATAACTGCTTCAGACGACAGGCGTGCGTGCGGTGCGGAGGCGAGCACTTCGCGCGCGACTGTCCGAGACCCCTGGACGAGCCGGCGACGTGCGCCAACTGTGGTGGCGCGCACACCGCCAATAACCCCCGCTGCGCTGTGTTCCGCGAGGAGGCGCGGAACAAGCGCGCGGGGACGACAGCGATAACCACCACCAAGGATGCGGCCACAGAAAAGCACATTACTGTGCCCTCACAAACTGCCTGCCCAAACAAGACGCTGACCACAACCACGAAGAAGACGTCCACATCTTCCCTCATGGCCGCCGCCAACAACCCGCCTAACCGCGGCGCCGGCCCTGAGGGAACAAAGAAGAAAAGAAAAAAGAAGAAGAAGAAGAAGGGCAAACGGCAGGGCGCCGCCCAGCCGCCCGCCCTAACTACGACCGCCCAATCTACTCGCGCAGAGGGTGCATCACGTGCTCCCGCCGCGCGACCAAGAAAGCAACCAGCACCTGTCTCGCTCCCACGAGAGAGCGAGACAGCTACCAAGACGACAAGGACCGCGGCGGAGCTCGAATTGATCGAGACCGCCCTCTGCATCCTCCAGGACGTGCTCCTGGCGATCAGGGAGGGGACCGATCCAACCCCGCTAGTACTAGCGGGGGTGGGCAAGCTCCTCTCCTGCCGCTAGGAAGCACCACCCGGACCCTCTGCTGCTGCCGCGTCGCCCGGGCCCTAAGGGCCGGCCTGGGCGCGCCATCTTCTAGTCTCCCGAGCGCCCGCTCGCCGGGTCCCCCCCGGCGGGCCGCGAGCGAGTAGGGAGGCTGAAGACCACCGGACTGACCACTTACCCCGACCTAGACGAAGGAGCCATCAAGATGACTCACACCCCACGACGCAGCTGAGAACGTTCAGCTGGCGAAGGACAGCCGCGCTCAGGGGCCCCATGTGCCCGAAGGCGCGTCCGTGCGGCGTACCCACGCTGCGCGCAGAAATCAACGATTTTAAACTCATTCCGACCTGTGCCGCCACGCCGTGCACACCTGTCTACAGCTCCGCCAGTATCTCCCAGTGAGACCGCAATAGTCCCCGCACTATTGCCGTCTCACTCGGGTCATCGTTCCGACGCTAGTTGCAGACCAGTGCCTTGGAATACGCAGTCCTGACGAAGTTTTTGTTTTGTGTGCAGAAGCTGAGCAGCCGCCGAACGCCGAGCAACGCGAGCTACGAGCTCGCCGTGCCGTCGCGCAGAGGCGCTCTAAGACGTCAGGCATTACCACCTACCCAAGTCCCTTGTTTCGGACGAACAACATCATATCGGGCTGGTGGTCTTGTTTTGACCGCACTTTTCGGTGCGCATTTCACCACTTTACTACCCGACACAACATAGTAACAGTCGCGTAACAACACACTTTGTGCTGTTAAGCGACGTCGTTCAGGCGTGGGGTAGCGTCAGCCAAACCCGTCTGAACGATCAAATCCGCCATTTGCTGCGGTCGCAGTGTGACACCCTACGGTGACAACGGCCACTGTTGTTGTTTTGGTTTAACCTTGCACCGTGGCCTTTCCCGCTTCACGGGTCAGCCGAAGCAAGCTGGGCTCCGGGATTACTGGCCTTGGGGTCGCCCCTAGTCAACCCCGGAGTAGCGCTTAGGAGCACCCCTCTCCGCCGAGAAAAAAAGCTCGGAGAGGGTACACAACTAGGGCACACCCTAGGTACACACTCCCTCTCACACAGTGAGCTCACAAGGTGTGTGAGGGAATTCAAACCCTTGATAGGGCGTCCTGAGTATTCCCCTCAGGATGCAGTCCCGTCCCTCTAACGGTGAGGTGCAGGTCCTTCAGACCTTCGCCCTCCGCCACCCCGATCTGTATGTTGCTCATATGCAACTCCTAGAAGAGGAAGCGAGTGCCCGCCTCACGGACACTCTTATTGCTCCCTCCGGGACTTCAATCCCGGAGGCCAACGTCCCTCCTCTGACCCGGTCCTTCTCAGAGGACAGCCCGCTTTCGCCCGCCCCGGGCCCGGACAATAGACGCACGGTGGCAGCCCCTCCCCGTGAGAGGTCTCGCTCGCGCTCACCGATCGGGAGGCCAGCGAGCACCCGTCCCTCCATCGCCGTTGTCGAGCCCACTTCGGACTCCGAAACGGAGATGGAAGTAGATCCGAGTCGCGCCTTACGCACTGACTCGGACTCCAACAACGACGGCTATACCGTCGTTGACCGCAAACGCAAGCGTGCTCCTAAAGCCGCTAGTTGCGCAACTTCCGCCCCTCCCGCCAAGGCACCCGCTAAGGCCCCCGCCTCCGGCAAGAAGCCGACCCCCGCCCCGCGCCCCGCGTCTCCTCCCTCCGCTCCGGCCACTACTGCCGCGTCCCCTCAGGACGCGAGCGCGCGCCGCGAAAAACCGCCTCCACCCCTGTTCATTCAGGACAAAACCAAATGGGACATGCTGTCCCGTTTAGTTTCGGATCGTGGGATCCATTACACTAATGCCCGCTCCACGCAGCAGGGCATTAAAGTCCAAGTGCCCACCAGTAGCGACCACAGAGCGCTAACAAAGCTCCTCCGTAAAGAGAGCATAAGTTTTCATACTTATGCGCTCGAAGAGGAGAAAGTCCTTCGCGTTGTGATTCGCGGTGTGCCTAAGGAGATACATACCGATGCGGTATGTGACGACCTTAAAGCACAAGACTTCCCTGTGCATGCGGTTCACCGCATGTACAGCGGGAAGGACCGCAGTCCATATGACCTAGTACTCGTAGTACTAGACCGTACACCAGAGGGCAAGGCCATTTTTAATTTAAAAAAGGTCTGTGGCCTCTCAGGACTCGATGTCCAAGCCCCATACAAAAATGGAAGTCCCTCGCAGTGCCATAACTGCCAACTATACGGGCACGCCTCCCGTTTCTGCTTCGCTCGCGCTAGGTGCGTTAAGTGCCTAGGCGATCACGCGACAGCAGCGTGCACTCGCACCCGGGATTCGCCGGACCCACCCAGTTGTGTTCTATGCGGTGCTCAAGGGCATACCGCGAATTACCGTGGTTGCCCTAAAGCACCACGAGTGAACCACAGGGTGGCAAGGCATAGGCCGACCCGTCCCTCTTACGACCGTTACCAACGGGTAAGCCCTAAACTAACGGTAGTACCTGCCTCACAGGTAATACCCGCGCCGCTCCCAGCCCGTAACGCATGGTCTAAACCACCCAGTATGGTTAAGACCGTCGCTACCGCCCGCGCCCCGGCCCGCGCGCCCGCACCCGCGCCCGCACCCGCACCCGCCCGCGCCGCGGCCCCTGCCCGCGCACCGGCCCCGGCTCGCCCCGCGCTCCCGGCACCCGTCGCCAACACCATTCGCGCGCCTCCCCGCGCCGCTTCCCGGCCACAAGCTCCACCTATGCCATTGATGGCTGCCCCTCTTCAAGAGGCAATCAACCTAGTCAGCGATCTGGCTATGTCGGTTGACATCAATGAGGTACAAGAGCTATTCCACAAGATGCAATACGCTCAATCCCCAGCGGACGTGATCCAATACACATTGGAACACGCGAATTTACTTAGCGCCCTTAAGCGCTTCGTTCCCCAGGCCCCTCCCCAGTACAACCACTATGGGTAGTACAACCGAACGCACGAAACCGTACTCAGTTTCGTTAGCGTCATTTAACGCTGACGGCCTCTTCAGACAACGTGACCTCGTCCACGACTTTTGTTGTACCCACCTTATCGATATCATATGCGTGCAGGAAACCTTTCTAAAACCGGGGAAGGCGAACCCTAGGTTTGCCAATTACAGAACGGTACGTGATGATAGAGTGAACTCCCGTGGGGGAGGCACTCTTATCTATTACAAAAGGTCCCTGCACTGCATTCCCCTACCTACCCCGACTCTTGTTAATATGGAAGCATCTTGTTGCCTCCTAGCTATGACTGGTCATCAACCTATAGTCATAGCATCCTGTTACCAAGCTTGCAAAAAGCCGATCGTCCGAGCTGACTTAGAAGCCCTATTCTCATTAGGAAGCGCCGTCATTCTGATTGGCGACTTCAACAGTAAGCACATCCTATGGAATTGTAACGTCAACAATCCCAGAGGTATTGCACTTGAAAACCTAATCGCAGAACTTAACTTTGACATAATTGCGCCCACTGAGCCCACTCACTACCCTTATATGGAAGACCACCGATCTGACTTGCTTGACATGGCACTATTCAGAGGCGTAACACTCCGGGTACGCTCCATAGAAGTGGTTCACGAGCTTCACTCTGACCACCGACCCATTATACTGCGACTAGGTCCCGACCCAACGACTGACCTCCCCCGCCCCACTAAGACGATAGTGAACTGGAAGCAAGTAGGCGATGCCCTAAAGGCTATCAGTTCACCGGACCTAGACAAGATCCCTGACGACATCCTGACAAAAGATGACATAACCCTTGCGATCGATTCTTTCACCAATCACCTCTCCACCGTAGTAGGTGCATCCGCAAAGGAGGTCATAGTGCCGGACGACCGGCGCCTTGTCATTCCAGCGGATGTGAGACGATTGGTGACGGAGAGTAAAGCAGTGACCCGACATTACGACTCTTACCCCAGTAAAGAGAACAAAACTAAGAAACGCCACTTTGAACGCATGGTTCAAAGTCGCATGTCTGAGTTGCGTGATCAACAATGGGGCGATAAACTTTCAAACCTCGTGCCAAGCCACCATGCTTACTGGGACTTGGCGCGAGGCTTGAAAGGAAGTAACCATAACGACATGCCTCCCTTATACAGACCAGTCCCACTAGTCCCAGCGTTCTTTGACGAAGACAAAGCTGAGTGCCTAGCTGATAGCCTAGAGGCTCAGTGTTCCCCTAACGTAGATCACGTTGACCAAGCTCACCTCGATTCGGTGGATGCTGAAGTCGAACGTAAAAGCTCTGTGGTCACCTCTGAACTCCCACCAATCACCTTAGCGACTTACGCTGAGGTGGAGAGACTGATCAAGGCCCTCCGACCGCGCAAATCCCCCGGTGCCGATGGCATCTCCAACAGGGTTCTTAAAACCCTCTCTCCTCCTCTCATCCATCTCTTAGTCAGCATCTTCAATGCTGCTATGAGCCACTGCTTATTCCCAGACACCTGGAAATGTGCAAATGTCATTGGCATTCACAAACCAGGCAAAAGCTCATCTGACCCCACCAGTTACCGCCCCATCAGCCTCCTCAGTGCCTTAGGCAAACTTTACGAGCGGTTACTTGCAAACCGTCTCCAGTCCCATGCTAAGGAACACCACCTTATCCCAGATGAGCAGTTTGGCTTCAGACCCGGACACTCATGCGTCCAACAGGTGCACCGCCTCACGGAGCACATCATTGAGGGCTTCAATAAGTACCCCAAACCCCAGACTACGCTAGCAGTCTTCCTCGACGTAGCGAAAGCTTTTGACAAAGTCTGGCACAACGGCTTGATCTACAAGCTATACCAATTTGGCGTGCCAGAACGTCTTGTTCTCATCCTACAAGACTTCCTTAAAGCCAGAAGCTTTCGCTATCGCGTGGAAGGCACCCTCTCCTCCCCCCACCCAGTCAGAGCCGGAGTCCCTCAGGGCTCCGTGCTATCACCTATTCTCTTTGCACTGTATACCAGTGACATCCCACGCTCTCAGCCCAAAGTATTCCTAGCCCAATATGCGGATGATACCGCCATTTACACCACTGGGTGGCATATCAACAGACAGTCCTATTTCGTCATGCAACGGGCCATCACCGAGATCGGTGACTGGTTCCGAAAATGGCGCATCGCGGTCAACCCAGCTAAAAGCACAGCTATGTGCTTTACTGAGAAGACACGCTCCCCTTACCCGAAACCGCTTATTTTGTTCGACGAACCCATTCCCTGGGTTCCTAGAACAAAATACCTCGGAGTCACCCTTGATCGTCATCTCACCTTTAACGATCACATAACAACCGTCCGTAACAGAGCGGCCTTCATAATGGGTCGCCTTGGTCCCCTACTTCGCAAAGAGAGTAAAATGTCTCTTAGTAATAAGAAGACACTTTACACTGCCTGCATCCGCCCCATCATGACTTACGCATCAGTAGTGTTTAGTCATGCTAGTGAGGCCCACCTTCATAAACTTCAAGTCATCCAAAACCGTTTTCTTCGTAATGCAACCGGCGCCCCGTGGTATATCCGGAACACCGAGTTGCATTGCGACTTAAACCTTCCCTCTCTAGCGCAGTTCAATAAGGACTGCGCCCGCCGATACTTTGATCGAGCGCCCCACCACCCGAACCCATTGGTTGTCCAGGCATCGAACTACTCGACTGCCTCTTCTATCCCATTTTTCAAACCCCCCCGTCGTCGACCACGGCAGGTATTAGACGACCCGGATGACCCCATCGCAGCCATTACGTTGGCAGCTTTAGCGTTATCCGCAAGTCGTCGAGGTAAAATCCCCAGGTGTGAGGTAATCAGAGGTCACACAATCAAACACCGAGCTCGCCGGCGAGCTCGAGGCAAAAACAAGGTCACGATAAATTGCTCTCCAAATAGTCAAAGAGTATTATTCAGTAGGGCCCAATTGTGCAACACTGCAGTTGCACAGAGGCATTTTGCTCCGATCCCCCCCATGTCTCTCGACAGCGAGACAAGCCGAGGTCCGAACCACAGTGGTGCCCTTGAGCTCGCTGTCAACCCCTCCTATAGTAGCGGCACGTTTTCGGCGTCCGCAGGAGACGGAGGTAGAAAGCGCTTTTCGCCTTCTACGCCCGTCTCGGGAGAAGTGCCTTCGGCACTTCTCCCTCCCGGGCTATTGTAGGGCCAGGCCCTCGCCCAAAACCCGGTGGAGCTGGACGACCGCACAGGCGGTAGCCAGCATCTATGTCCTCCCTAAATAAAAAAAATAAAGCTTTTAAACTATCATCGATTTTTCTACACTTTAGATATATCACGGCATGCCAACAGCATATAATAATAACATTCCATACGGATCAATTGACTAGCGAAAATACGTAGGTGTCCTTTCTAAATTAATATGTCAAAATAACTTTTTTTTTATTTTCTCATTGGGCGTAGGTGTGTACAGATTTATTTGAAGTTTGCTAAGTTGAGCCTATCCTATTTCCGTAGCATACTAAATATAGAAACCATTTTCTAAATATCACAACAAAATTAATTGAAACCTTCTTGGTAATCGTGTAGGCGGTCACATCAGAGGCACGTCATTATTGTATTATTTATTAGTTGGTACTTTGTCAGCGTTGTAAATCTTCTGATTGCCCTAATTATTTTATGGTCTATGAGTTCACATGTGACCAGTATACACCACTAAAGACTGGGTACGCTCATATCTAAGGCAAGCAACGACTTGATTTTGTTTGTGAGTCTCATGGTTATTGTCAAAACTGTGGTGTTATGATTTCACTATGAATATTTAATTACAACGGTTTTTAAGAAAACATTTATATCGCCTTAATACTTAGGTACTTCCAAGATTTTTTTATCCTTATTTTATGTAACTTTTAGCTGGTGCAATATAATAAAATTCAAAATTTTATGCAAATTTAGTATTTTGTATAACCTGATATTTTTTTCGAAATACCGAATAATTTTTATTTCAAATCTTATTAAGCACTTTAAGTTGTTCCTTGTAAAATTTGAGATCTCGAAATCTTTTAGAAATGATATGAACTCACTTGAAAATCATTGGGTATAAGATCCTTATTCCCCTTAACTTTATTTTGTTTAAAACCTAAAATTCGGATTCATCATCACCATTAGTTGGAAAACGAAAACTGCTGAACCTTCTTTTAAATGACACGAAAATATTCATTAGCTATCTGTGCATTTATGTCCACCTACATATTTTCGATTCATGGTCGCCTTGAGAACCTTTTTTCCAAAGCTTATCAGTTCTTGAATCGATTCACAATTTCATTTTCAAATTCAATTTCTTCGGCAAAAATTACACGAAATGTATTTGCAAATCGGTAAATCTCTCTATATATATAATTTTTTAAATAAATCATCATCATAATTACTCTATTGTAGTCAACTAAACGTCCACTAATGTCGCAATTATTTTATAGCCCTTTAAATGTGCTTTAAAATACGTATAGTTATGTGTAGTTTTTATTGCAAAATTTCATATCTGTTCTCGTCAAAAAGCTCTTTATCTGAAACATAAAATTCACGTTCATACGTTGCCTATCTCTAAGCCGTTCATGGGATATAGCCTGATAGGAATAACAATAAATCCGCAAGGTAACTCTTGCCTTATTGATTTATTGCTACTAGGCACACTAAGTGACGTCTTCAACGTGTAAGCCTTTATTATTACAGAAATATAATAAAAACATTCATAACTAAATGATTTCGAAATGTTGCCAAGGAAAACATAATTATATTTTAACATTCTGAACTTATTCAGCTCTGCTGAAAGTTTGTTTTAATTTCGATAAAATAACTCTGGTCGCCATTCAACCAAAAATTTACTTTTGGGTCTGAATTGAATTTCGATAAAGATACTCGATAATGTTGAAAAAACATCTAGAACTTTCGGTAAATTAACTTTTTGAAAGTTGATGTCTTTTCTGTGTTTTTTGAACTCTAAAAGGAATAACTACAATGAGACACGTAAACTGTGATGTTTACGTTTGATTTATCTTATAGTATTATCACTAGCTAATTATATCGAGTATTATATTATCCATTATGTAAATACTTTGTACCAAGTATTTATTATGTCCTTAAGTGTCAAGTCAAAGCATAGTTTAATTCCCTCACCAAGAAGCAAGACGAATAACGAGTGAAGCTTTTAATGTGGGCAAAAAAATACGCTCAACGTCAATCATCGATTCAAGTTGAATAACAATATTATTTATACGTAACGCGTGGATGTGGTGTAGTGACCAAAGTTTTCTTTCAATACTATTCAAATTAAACATGCCATACAAAAGCACGTACAATCAATTTTGTTTTGTCGTACAAAAATAATAGGTGGTTCGACACAGCTTTTCCCCCGTGACATGTATGGAGGCCGCATCGTGTGTTACTACGCCTCTAGACATCAGTTCACGTCGAAACGTAATGCTAAAGTGATTTTTATTACATTCGATTCGGTTGCTTTGTTCATATTCGAAGCCCTTCTCTGACAATAAGCCTGAAAGCACGATACATTTATCTGTACAGTGTCTAAGGTCGAACAAGAAGAAGCAAAAAGGTCATTGTAATGCCATAGGTACGCGAGTACCATTGTTAATTGGGAAAATATTAATGTTGCTTACTAATGATTATGAACAAAATACGTATGTTAATGTAATGAACACTCATGTTTTCTTTATAAATTTTATAAATCAGATTACTATGACTAAATATCAGTACTAATATTATAAATGCGAAAGTAACTCTGTCTGTCTGTCTGTCTGTCTGTCTGTCTGTCTGTCTGTCTGTCTGTCTGTTACGCTTTCACGCCAAAACTACTGGACCGATTTGAATGAAATTTGGTATGGAGATAGTTTGAGACCCGGGAAAAAACATAGGATAGTTTTTATCCGACTGCGCAAAAATAGGTTAATGTTTTCGCGCGATAACCGACATACGCGCGGGCGGAGCCGCGCCCGGAAAGCTAGTTTATAATAACAAGAAAAACATTTATTCGTATATTAGTAATTAGCTCTATTCTTGCACAGATTTAGTCTAGTATCAAAAAATAATGTGGACTAAACTCGACGTTTTCTTTCAGTACAAAAACTGTGGGTACGGTGTCTGTAAAGACAGCTATACAATTAAATTGTTATACTTGGGATACAAGCAAGCAAAAACCAACTTTCGTACCTAGGTTTTTTTTCTTTTATGCCTGTTAGGTTAGCCTTCTGACCACTATCTCAATTGATGGTAAGTGATGATGCGGTCGAAGATGTTGTTCAGGCTAACCTAGAATTACTGGCTCTCAAGGACAGCTGTCGGAACACACTGTACTTGGCGACAGATTTTCTACTTGAGGGTGGTAGCTAGCCAGGCGGGCATCTACAAAATGCCCTACCACCATGCTATAACGACTGCCATCCTAAGATAGCAACCGGGACCGATGGCTTAACGTGCCCTCCGAAGCACGGAAGCGCTCAGTAGTAATGTCACCAGTGGTCACCCATCCAACTCCTGACCGAGGCGGACGATGCTTAACTTTGCTGATCGTTTCAGAATGTCTAAGCAAACTTCGCTACGAGTGCTTCAGGTACTGTATAAACAGAAAAGTGACATCCAGTTATCATATAATTTCAATATGAATGGTAAATCCATACCGTTAGGATTTTCATTCACAAAGTATTTCAAGAAAGAGAAAAATATACTTCACTGTGTGGGTAATTCACTGTATCACTAGTAAACTACGTAATTGTGTATCATCGCGGAAAATACTATCAGCTGATATTCGGAATTTTCCCTGGAATTGATATCGTGACACGGTTGCCATGCTGAGCGTGAACGTTGCTTGAGATGATAAATTGCTCGCATATTTGATAACAAAAGCATTTTGAAGTGTAGACGGGGCGTATAGCTGCTCTACATAATGTTGAAGATGTTATTTTAGCGTATAATAATACTTCGAACATAAGATACATTACTTAAGCAAAGTCTATTTCAATGTTTAGTCAAAAACCATTATATAAGTTTGAGAGTTCGAATGATAATCATTTACTACCATTTAACATTACCTATATACCCTTAAAGGAACGCGTAATTATCATAAAAAAGTTTATGTATGAACTGTTAAAAAATACTTGAAACGCAGATGTGGTTGCACGTGTAGCTGACGTATGCAGACTAATTACTAATACTAATTAAGTTTGTATGGTTTCGTTCGAGGCGAATTCAGGTGCCTTATGGTGTGAAGGCACGCGACCGCAGGAACACCTTGTGCAAGGCTTCTGGCATAGCATGATATAAAATATCAGCAGCAGACCTTAAATATGTAGCATCTTGAGTGACGCAAAAGAACATATTCATCTGCTTGTAAAAATATTTTTTATGCAACAAAATATGATATTTTATACATAAAGTCCCGTAGCCACCTGTTTTCAAAGGGGTAGGAAGATATCACGGATTACGTCTGGCTATATGATCATGGACTGGCACACCTAGCTGACTTAATTTGCTCTTTCAGAGGCCTGAAAAGGGGAGTGAATGTTGATTTATTTTATACTACATGCAAAAATTAATCGTATGTCATTTGATTGACTACCTGTTTTGAAGCGCCATCTACAGTTTCGTTCTTCTTGTTTATACCTGTGGTAGGAGTCAGACGTATAACCTTCCTAGTGACATTAAAAGGACAATATACGTTTATATTTTGAAATCCTTAAACAAGACGTTATTATTTCGGTCTATAATCCTAATATTATAATAGTGAAACCAGCTAGGTATGCAATTTGGCATTATAATAAATTGAAAATCAGCCATAAAAAAAATGCGGTCAAGTGCGAGTTGGACTCGCCTGGGGTCTGGAGAAACACTCTCGCGGTCGCCCAGGGGTGCAGCGAATCACAAGCCGACAAAACAAAAATGCGTCATCAAATGCAGATCAATGGAAAAGGCTGAACAAACTCTTGTAACTCGGAACCTAATTACCGTCCTAAACAAACAATAACGTACAAACTGCAAAAAAAGAGCAAATTTAGTGTGATGGAGAAGGCTGACAATACTCGTGTACAAAAACACATTACTGTGGAAAAGCCTGACAAACGTCTTTTTTCTAAGAACGCAAACTAAAATAGTAAAAATAATATCATCAAGTTCAACGCAAGTAAGTAACTTGGCCAAAAATAATGAAAAGCTACTATATATTGAAAGGCCAGTCAATATTCTGGTATCGCTGAACTCAATGAACATGAACGCTAGAAAATACTAAACATAATTTTAAGACAAAAGTGCCTAAACTTTCTAGCTGTAGCAGTATCAATTAGGGACTAATAATTTCTTCTGGATTAAAAGTTATATATATATATATATATACATAGGTATATGTTAACATTAAAATAAGCTATAGACATACCAAGCTTAATCTAAAGTGCGACAGCCGTTGAGGCGTAAATAGAAGACATACATACACGCAAACTTGGCATTTATAGTATTGGTCTGAAGTACCAATTTGATTTTCAATTGCTTATGATTCAATAAATTTCTTGAATGATAATAGACTGAAAGACCTCATTGTATCTCAATTTAGCAAATAAATGAATTGAACTGATCATTAATCCAGAGTCTTACCCACATTAATTTATATATCTGTATTGCATTTGTAAATGGTATGGTATGAAAGAAATAAGTGTTAAGTATAACACTTATTTCTTTCAATCCATACTTGTGTAATTGACTATTTTTTTTCATGATATTTTGAATACTGTATATCTTAAAATTATACAAAAAATATTCTCACAACTACGAAAAATGACTATAAAAATGTATGGAACCCCAAAAATGGTTTTAATATAATAATAATCTTTTAAGTTATTAGCTCGAGATTTTGTATTAGCAGCGTTGGTGTGTTTCTCATTTTGCAACGTACAATAAGGTCATTTGATGAGCAGATACAACCGAATACACGAAACATGTCAAGCCACAAGCGTGGCCACATTCCAAAACACCCATTCTGGTCCGGCTAATTACGTTATCTCTCGCCTGTATACGACGTCTATCTTGTCGGGAATTCTCATTCATTCAAATCTATGGTAACGCACAAAGTAAATGTCTAGGGTATAGTTTGAATGGAGCATGTTTGAAAGTGGCAACTGAACATAAAGGAATGGAGAATGGTGTGCCTGGAGATAGGCACTCCGTGCAGGCTTGTAATTTTAGATATCGAGCCTCCCCGTCACCCAGCGAATCCCCCGGCTCATCCGACGCCGCCGTGGATTAGAATAAAAATACAACGGTTTATTATCTTCCCTTTGACCGTGTGTCTTACCTTTCCAATTCTCTGTTTCTCAACTTCGCCGACAAGCCGGAGGTAGATAGATTGTTGGTTTTATTAATCTACCTCTCTCCCTATTCTCTTTCTAATAAGAGCACAACAAACGCTTGTAAAAACTCGCCGGAAACTTTCGTGTTTTCATGAAACTCCACGTTGATTCTACATGTGAAATTGTGCATTTTACATCGAAGATTTTTATTAGAGACACGATTTCACCGACCAACAGTGGATCGTGCTACAGGCGACATTTATCTTCGAGTGCGCAGCGGGGTGGGCGGGGTGGCTTTGTAAAACGTTTGCGGATGAAAGATTTTCCTCCTTTTATTATTTCACATGTAATTTATGACACTTTTAAATTCACGATTTGCTGAAATAAAGTCGTCTTTGAACGTTCGAATGAACGATATCACGTTATCTTTTTTAGCGTTTCCTTTTGAATTCCGATGTGAGCTCGCGGATACATATTATTTTGAAAACGAAACACATTCATAGATTTTTATGTTTCCCATCTCGAGTGTACGCGTAGAGCATCTCCGCGATTTAATGCGAGCGGAGTGCGGAGATCAAAGGGCCTTATGCATTATATTAAAGTTTTATCCGAGGCCGGCGCGCGCCGCCCAGGCCGGCAATTTCCTTTTCAATTACGCCTGCTTGAAATAAAAATACAATTTTTATTTGTGCCGTGGTAATTAAAAAGGGATTCTGTAATGAAAAGGTATACCGGCAGTTCCGGGCGCTCCTCTCAATTTCACTTCCGTTTGTTTGTGCGACGGGAGCCACGCCTTCGGGGGCTGAACGCAAAGGGTTGACTCTGCGTGCGGGGCTGTCGTCAAACGTGCTCTAAATCACAAACACTTTAATGAAAGCCATTTTGTGGCTAATGTCCCGCTCAAAAATCTAAGGGTTACTATAATATACTTCAATAAAAGCTTTTCCTTCTTTTTTATTATAACAACCTTTTATATAAGAACCGAAGCAACAGAGAGTCTATAAGACATAACCCAACGGATTTCAAGTTGCATAGGCGAGTGGTAACACACACACTTACAAAATTTTGGATTAGCAATGTATGATGCGCTTTTTTTGCTATAAGTAGCAAACATGCATATGGCCTTGGAAAGGATCACATGGAGATTTGCAAAACTATAAGATATCTCTGATGCGTACGTGTGTATGTGTGTGTTTGAAACCACTCACCTGGTTATATGTAGTACGCATCAAGATTCAAGGTCCTGATATAACGCCTAGAATACTTTTACGTCGAATTACAAATTAGTTGCCAAGGCAGCGCAATACATCCGAATTTCTCGTGAGTAAAGAACCAGCTCAAGCTAGTATAATATTAATACAGACTCTTTTAATCCCAGTTATAAAATAATTATTATATAGCATATTTTTTATCAATGCTTTAGTCTTACGGGTCACCAAATTACATGGCCTAGCCGAGTTTGGTACCCATGCACTCATAATATAAAGTGTATCCTACATAATTTATGCATTGTCATAATTACTTTCAGGGTAATCTGTGACTGACTGTATTATATTTATACTTTCTGTGCAGTAAAAATTTACTTTACTATTTTGAATAATAAAACTAACAATTTCATATAAGCCAAGCAATTACATTTGCTTAGTATGTGGTGCAAAAAACAAGTGTATAGTTCAATTATGTGACGATCGTTATGAGTTCGCGTAGTAAGTACGGTTAGCTCTAGCTCTATAATCATCTAATCGGGATAATAAGTAAAATAACAATACATTGAAGCCTGTACATATATTATATTATATACATATATAGCCTAAAGGCTGAAAACTCTATCCATGCTAAATGTATGTTAAACTGTATTAAAATGTTTTTGAAGCAGTGATAGCTCAGTGGCTTTGGCTATGGACTGCCGCGCAGCAGGTCCATGGTTCGAATCCCACCGCGGGCTTGAGCTTCACCGCATGGTGGAAGGGCATTTTTGCAAATGCCCGCCTGGCTAGCGACCACCCTCAAGTTGAAAATCTGTCGCCAAGTTTCCGCCAGTGTTCCGGCAGCTGTCCTTGAGAGCCAGTCATTCTAGGTTAAGCCTGTTAACACCTTCCACCACATCATCACTTACCATCACGTGAGATTGTCAAAGCCTTACCTATAAACAATTAAAAAAAAAACCTGTTATTTTTCAAGCCATGCGCGAACTCAAATGCAGACAAACACAGATGAATTTTACACAAACGTCGTTATTTTTCATCTAAGTTTGTTAGTAACTGTTAGGAGATTGAATCCTATCATCCTAGTTGGTGTAAAATTTCTTGCAATAATTCAACTCAAACACTGCTACAGATGCAAATGCTTTAGAAACAAATCTAGGTAGATCAAGGCAACTCCAGCACTGTGTGAAACAATAAACAAGCGGCGACGCGGTGTCGATCTAGACGGATGTGCACCCGATTGCATGCATGTAGGAGACAGGATACTGTTTCCTCATCCTGTGTCCGGGAAACAACTGTGATACCATGCGCCGCGTGATTTCCTTTGACCTGGTATTTTGAAGAGCCTATAAATGTGTCTATAAAGCTTTATATAGGAAAACGAGGTTTCGTGAAATCAGGTTGAGCTTAAGATTTTAGTGCAACTTGTTTGAAATCTAAAAGTTTTAAACCTATACTAGGTATAACTAAAACTTTTAAAACAGGTATACTGGTTTGGTAGGAATCATAGTCTAATTTCAATGAGAATGAACTTGATCTTCATTTTGAAATTCGAACTACATAATGGGCATCGTGTTTACAAGGAAAACGTCAAAATTAGTTCATCGCCATTATAGTTACAGAATACGGCCCCAGGCCGATCTCTTAGTTTTTAAATACTCTTATTTCATAAATTTTATGAAATATCATTTGAGTCTGAGACGCACCTCACGTTTGTAGCCGTTATATTGATTGTATTTTTTTTTATATTTTTTATTTTATTTTACAAACAACGCTCTACAGACTCGTGGTCCGTACTCTTTTTAGATCTATTTTCATGTTACTACATATTACAATTTTACAAAATTCGTACTCCATTACATCATTGACTTTAACACTCAGACGTAGGTTAGTGTTATGGTGTTATATCTTAAAAACTAAGTGAGTCCATATGTGTCCATATAATTTATATTTTTTCCTATTCAAATTTTTGTTAGTATCTTTCTTATCTAAGTAGTTTCTATGGTTATCACATTACATTTTATTTTAACATTTGAATTACTAAAACTATATTATTCTATGATCTTGTCCCGGATGGACCCGCCACTGACTCCGGGGTCCTCTTTCTGTTTAACATCCTCTCCACGACCTCTTCGTTTCGATCTTGATCTTGATTTGATTTGTCTTGATTGTATTAATAACTGATACGTTTATACTAACATTGTTATTTTTGCATTAGCGGCTGCTTAGTGCAAGGTTACAAAATTATATGGTAAGGATTTTTTTTACTATGAGTGGGATTCGAACTCCATCCGTCCCTATAGGCGGAAACTGCTCTTACAACTGAGTTATCGAAGTGAGTGAGTCATACTCGAACTTTATTCGGTCCTATCGTTTTCTGTCGTAAGTGGAAGCGGACTGAGCGACATCTGTAGCCAAACTGAACGGAACTACTAACAATACTAATTTTTAATTAGCTTTAAACTTGACAAAATTACAAATTTACGAGAGGAAAAATTTAAGTCCTGTGCGGGATTCGAACCGCCCATCCACCTCTTTAGCCGGGGTATGCTCTATCCAATTGAGCTAACACGACAATGAGTCATAACTCAAATCTTTCCTATCGTTCTTTGACCATCGTATTGAGATGGAGCGACATCTGTAGTTCAGTAGCTTTGTTTACGATGATACAAATCGATAATTCTAACACTGTAACTTTTGCAAAATGTAACAAATTAATATATGATGCATATTAGAATATACTTTTTTATATTAATTGAATTATAACTTTAAATGTACTTACTTAATCGAACTTAGAATTAGGTATACCTGCACGAACATACAATAACCATTTGTTAAAACATGCATTCGGTTTAAAAGATATATGGATCAAATGGAGAACCTCCTATTTTTGGATGTCATCTGTAAAGTACATGGATATGTACCTATGTATATGTTTATTGATACTAATGCATATTTCGGCGATAGCAAAGTTTTTAAGATTTCCCAATGTATTGATTCCTATTCTTTGAGATATTATCTTCCAAAGGCAAAAAAAAAAAATGAAAATACCTTTAAAGAACAAATTAAAACAAAGCACACACCTCACCTGTGCATAAAATAAACACTAACTCCCGCTTCTGTAAACAAATAGAGCACAGTCCATGAATACAAGAACTAGTTGACGTGAATACATGAAAAACAAATGCAGCACAATATATTCAACTTACAACTACACCGCTGCTTTCGTGCTCGTTCAATATTAATGTTATGTTTACGTAGAATATACTTTATGATGATTCTACCCACGTGATATTATATTTGGTGATATTTTCGAGAAACGATATTGGACTGCTAATGTTTATGTATATAATGTATAACCTCTAGTGACGATGGTCTACGTAACCGAAGGCGCTTATAGAAACGCTTTAGAAACAAGCTTTTCTCTATAAAAAAAAAACTTTTCATAAACGAACTTTTATTACGTTCTTGTTAATAAAAATAACTAAAAACGATGAAGTCCTGTCCAAATTCGATGGGGTTGTTCCGTTTTATTGCGAAGTTTCTACGGCCACTTTCCAGCTCCATCATCAGATGTCACCATAATATTGCATTGTCACGCGATTAACACAAGTATGAAAAATTTCAGCTCAGTCGGTAACCGGAAGGTGGATCAAATTTAATTTGCAAGATTTGATGATAAACATCAGGACAGGTCAAACTAAATAAAAGTTTTTTAAAAAGGATAGGTCCCATCCGAATCCATAAACTACTGAATTTTTCTTACAAAGGAACCCACAAAGTTTAATTTAAAATTACCATCGAATATCGAGCAAAATCAAGTAATGAAACTGCCAATACCGTTGGAACTATTTTTTGATCGTTAACGATATCACCGTCGACAAAAGTGTAACGTAATCTCCTAGAAGTTTCTGATCTCCTATGATACAATATAAACACTATAGGCAAATCTTTTGTTTTCGTAAATAATACTGTTCATTCTTGGCAAAGTTAAATTTTGAAATTTGAGACTAATTAATATGCAGAAAGTTAGTAAAATATTAAGAATTCCTCCAAAAAGATAAGTAGAAAAAATATCTGTGATATAACTCTGTCACGATTATGCTTGCCTAGTACCTTTTTGAAATAATACTTCCATATTTTGCTTTTTCAAGTGTTCGTTTGGCTTGTACCGCCTTCTTCTGAGTCTGATGAAGTATAAACGCAAAAAACTCTATTACGTGCCTACGTCTTCCAAGATTATGCCCGCCTAGTACCTTTATAATTGATATTATTTCCATAAATTGCTTTTTCCGAGTGTTCTCAGTTCTGTTTATTAACTTAGTACTTTTGTCGACGTCAATGAGTCTTTTGATGGGATCCGATGTCAGAGAGACTAATTGATTTTTGGGATTAGATGGAATATTTTGAAAAATAGGTTCCGATTTGTGGGTACCTATTTTACTAGGGAGCTATCTAAAAAAAGTGTTGCGTGATTGAAATAATGTCGTTATGATTTTTAGTCATTAAGTCTTTTTAAAATGGACAATAAGAAGACTGCGTTAAATTTTAAGTAGGTATATTGTTTTCAATAAAAGATATTACTATTAAAATTCACGATATCATATGAATGATATGGAGTTAATTGACCCAATAAATAATAAAGTAATTTCAGTAATTTTAGTAGAGTCTACACAAATTTCCTAATTGATTCTTTCTAATAATACGTTATAAATTACATACGTATACTCTTATAAATGTACACCACTAATATATTCAAAACAACCATGTTGAGGCATCACGGCATTCTAATTGCTAGGCTTAAATGTTGACCCTACAATTAAAAAGGCAGGAATTAAGCTAAGCCATATTAAAGTTTAATTTAGAAATACAATGAAATACTCAACGACGATCTTGAATTTTATGAAGAGATAATGTCCTCGAAACGCAAGCGACCCTCTCGAAATATTCTAAGAAATTTGCGATTCAAATACGCAAAGCCGTTTAAAACGCCTAACAAATTAGAGATGAACTCGTTAAGCTATAATTACTGATTATATTATAAAATAATGCGGAATTTTGGTGTGAATGATGCTTGCTTATGCGAATGTTGTTGGATAGATATGGCTAAAAGCTTCACAATGTTACGTTTTGTAGTGCATTGACCCCATCTGTTTATTACCTTTCTGAAAACCCAATAGCATAAAAAAGACATTAAGTTTATAGGGTATTTAAATTGAAACTGACTTACAGTAGCTCTGTATACTCTTCTTCGTGTTTATAAAAGAACAGAAACGCAAAGGAAGCATAACCCGTATATGTCGAATGACTGTATGACGTATGAAAGACGTTGCCTTTTTTTAGGAAGGACTTAGATGTTGGCTACCGCTTTCGGCCGTCCAACTCCACCGGAATTTGGGCAACGGAAGGCTCTCTTATAGGTTATATAGGTGGTTTGTTAGCAGTTCATCTAATACGCAATTCGTTCATAGTGATTCAAGTCGTAATTCGTCAAGTACGCATTTTGAGCAGTATGTGCGCATTTAGTCAAATACTCATGTCTTTCAGTACTCGTTTCGATAAGCACACATTTTGTCCAACACGCATTTCCTCAGGTTTTGCATATCGCCTAATATTCATTTTTGTGATGAAGTTCCAGAGCCTCGGTTCGATATCGTGGTACTCTAACATCGATGGCATGGTGGTAAGTCATTTCGCGATTGCCTGTCTGGGTAGCTACAACCCTCATGAAGAAAACCTGTCGCCAAGCACCTAAAGGTGTGTTCGGCAAGCTGTCCTTGAGAGCAAGTAATTCATGGTTAGCCTGGACAAAATATAGTGGTCAAAGGCTAGCCTAGCAGCAATAAATAATTTTATAATTTTGTAGTAAATAAAATAAAGTTTTTAAGTTTACTGAAAAATACATTATCAGAAACCATCTGGAGTTCGAATAGTACTTATAGAAGCAAGAGGTATATTTACATATTCGAGACTACCAGCTTAACCTACCAGGAAGTAACTAACATTATTTTAATTGCATAGTAAAAATTTCACGCAGATTAGGTTTCAGCTATCTGTATCGGAACGAATGCTAAGCAAAACGACTAAATAGGCAAATGTACCAATTAACAGAATGCCAGCATCGTAAAATGTCTACACAGCTGTGAGGATTTGTAGCAGAATGTCAGAATCGTAATATATCTAAATAGCTGTAAGCTAAGAAGTAAAATATCAGAATCTAAATTAAAAATAAAACTACATACTCGTACCTATAAAAGGTTTTGTCATGAGTGACTGTCTGATCGAAAATATTTTGAGACTAGGCAGGTGTGTCGTATTATTTTATTATGATTTTGGTCGTAGGCACGACATTAATCCCTGACGTTTTGATACATAGGTGAATTGCTTGGCCGTTTTGCTTCATAGACATTTCGTTTATTTGACATTATGCTACTTGGGCAAGTTGCCATTTAGATACTTGACAAGCAACTAAAAGTAGCAAGCACTATGTTGCTACTTTAGTTGCTTTCAGTTTTCGCTATAAAAGGTATCCGTGTTACATTATAAAATTAACACTTATTATTATATATTATTAGTAAAGAGTTCAAGTGTTTTTGAATTGGATTGTTTTGCAGAGTTCCGGGGTTCGATCCCCACCGCCGCGCCGGGTTCAGTTTCATCGCTTGGTGGAACATTTTTTACATGGGAAAACTTACTATATAGAGAACGCGTTCCAAAAACTAAATTGAAAACAGCTGCATTTCTAATTATTTTTCACCTAATAATCTTAATTATAATTATAACAAAAATCCTTCAGCGCGGATATGTTACCAAAATGTCCATATATCCGATCGTCTTATGTCAATCTCAGAGATCATCTACATTATCAGCACGAGAGGAGCATGCTTTTTGCATGAGTATTGGCATGCATATAGCTTTTATTTCAGAACTTTAATGCAACACGTTAATATTCATTTCTTCCCCTTCCTCGTCTTATTTTTGTCTCCAGTCGAGGTATCTTTAATTTTCATTCAAATTCAAATTCAAAATTATTTATTCAATTTAGGAAGAAGGCTCTTATGAAGGTCAATTACAAATGTTAATATTGAAATATTCTACATTGTACTGCCATTAAAAACGATTCGAAAGCTTAATGTTCTGCATTAGATTATCTACAAAGCAGTCTTTGGATATATATGCTGATAGGACTTAGTTTTCAAAATAAGCTGACACTTATAGGTGTATGTTCAGTGATTCGAGTTTCTGATCTTCCTTATGGTTCATTCTCCGAGTTTAAATTTCCACTACGAATAAACTAATAATGCATACTGCGTTTTTTAGACATATTCGCTCCAGGGGCAGCGATTATATTGCGAGCTGTCTCTGCCGCATTACCAAGTCGAAAATAGTATTCGAAAATAACAAAAATTTTTGAAGTTAATTCTAGTGATTAACTCATATATCGATTCTCACATACGGTTTTATTGAAAGTCAAAGAAAAGAATGTCAATTTTTTTAAATAAGAATATTTTGGGATTCGAGTGTAAAAATAACTAATTTGCGAATCTTAGCCAAGTTTAATTTACATTCAAAGTGGCCACTACTTTAAAGCATTAATTTTATACTTCAACCCCTTTGCACGTTTGGTTGAAGGCTCTTATGCTTATTTAATAAACATCTTGAAACGACATCATATGAAATAAAATGTGAATTGGTAAATTTGACATCGTTTACACAACATTCTGTAATGACTAGTGCGTTTTTCGATGTCACTGTAGAAAAAACGTTTGTAAGTAAACTTCACGTAAGTATAGTTTATGGTGATTATACTACTGATTGATTGATATTTTTTTTAAATACCTATATCAATATAACATTTGCAGATATCTCAGTGACATAAGACAGTTATGACAATTTCAGTAAAATTTTCTTTTTGACTTTTACATAGAAAACAGACAAATTTATGCCAATACTATACTAGTGATACTGCACTGTTAGTAAATTTAATAGTAGTTAGTTAATCTTATAATAGAACCCAAAAGTCGTACTAAAATTAGATAATAATCTACGGCAAACATTAACCAAGACTTTTAAATTAAGTTTAAAAATTTGGTTACTATCAACGAGATACCAAAACCAAAAGAGCTAACTCACACAGAAACTCTCAGGCTTAATCACCAAAGAGTGTACAAGTGCAATATACCACGTACACCAGGATCAAAAGAAATGAGTTTTGCCGTTCGCTCAGAGTTCACCGGGACTCTTATGTTTTAATATTTTACCGGAAGCTTTGCGCTGAATCGCCGAATGCGCAAACAAAGCTGCTACCTTAATAACCGCGTCGCCGCAGAGTGCGCCGTTGAAAGCTTCATAATCCGCCCTCGGTAGCTCGCCGCCTAAAGAGTACGCTACTGAAGCTTTTTAAAACTCGTCCCGCGTTTAGATTAGCGCTGATAGAGACGACTCTACTTGTCATCTTACCTCAGATATATTTTACTCGCACAGTCCACTGGGAAGAAAAATAAATAGGCAAAAGATTTAATCTGTGAGCGCTTCCCTGTCTGTTTAAACAGAAGTCGCAGGAGACGGCGTCTTATCGGCGCGGGCTGCACCTATTTGCCGAGCCACGGCCGGCGCCCGCCCGTGCCACCCGTAACTTCCCTTGTTTGCAAACTCGGATTGGATCTCGCGTTCTACTTTCCGCAGGACATTCACAATCTACTTTTATGACTTTAAAATGTAAGCGCCGCTGACCTGACCACGTGATAATGACTTTTAATTCCAGTTCTTGATATCCTCTTTAACAAACAACCATCAAACAACTCTATTTTTCTTAGATCCTGGCACTGTTTGTTAGATCAATTGTTTTTGTTTGTGCTTTACTCGGATTACATGTATTATTCTGGTTTCGTTTTCGTTTGCTTTTTACCTTGTGAGGCAAAATAATGGTGTTTACGTATCCACGTGGACATATCAGATAATTTATTTCCGAGAAGTGAGTGATGGACTGGATTGGCGGGCGGAACGAAGTCGGCGACGACGCAGTGGGAGTCCAGCTTTACAAAGGCATTCAATGGATGACACAGTTGAGCCAAGCCGTCCTTATGAATGCATAAATGACTTTGACCAATTGATTTTAACACCGCATTGTACCGTAAGAGATATGCCGACGTTTTGTCGTGTTTACCGACACAGATACGATTTAGAAAGAACCAAAACTCTTTGTTCGACGTCTTTCGTCAACGTCAATATCAACTAATGCACATGTTGTGTTCTAAAGTACCATTTAAGATATTCCTAACATATTTAACTAAAATTGTTTGTTTATTCTTCATGTCAGCTATCATTATTTATACAATCTCAGTTAACGTAAACAGTGAAACATGTAAGCAACACACATTAAAACACGCAAACACATGTCGGTGTACAAGTGCATGCGCAGCGGGTGGGTGGGGGTTTTGTCAGGGAGGGGCACGGGGGACAGGGCGCGCCTGACGAGCCTTTGTTTAGACCATAAAATTATACGACACCAATAAATTCTTTGTTTACTCAATAAATGAACGAGTCCGTCCGACTGGAAGATCGATCGATCCTGTGTGACTTTTATACCTTAGAATTTTATTATGAAGCGATTCTTCATTACGGAATCCTGAAATTATCAAAAAGACGTGTATAGGTAGAACCTATACAATCTACAAAAATAAACCTTCCTTTAGAACAAATTGTTTATGTTAGATAACAATCTAAACAAAACCGTCAGTTTAAAGAAATCCCTTAAATAAACAAGCACTGTCAAAGCACTCGACTGTATAAAAGTTTAAAAAGCAAAATGTCAACTCTTCTCGAGATAATACCCATTATCTGGTTTACCTGAAGACAGTTTTGGTTAACAATAGGTTCGTGCGTTGGCAGATGTCCCCGCAAAACAAACTTCACTAAATCATGGTTGGAGATAAAAAATGTTGGATTAATTATATCGCATAGAGTTCGCAGCTAGTAGGGTAACAATAAATCGTCATCATTGACGTGAATCGCGGTACGAAATGTTAATGCCGCATATTATGTCTCGTATACAATGACGCATTGTGTGAGGAATTCGGGAACCGCCGCATGTCACACAAAATTACAAACGTCATATTGTTTGGACTTTTTTTGGCCTGACACATGCACACACTATGACACTCTAAAAAGATATGATGCGTGAAAGTTTTTAGTTGAAGTACAGCATATTAATGTACCATGACCTTTTGTATGGGAAAAGTAACGAAATGTTGCATCTAGGTGAGTGATTTAAGATCTGGGAATGTTTGAAATGAAATTTATTGTTACACAGGTACCTAATTCAACCCTTAATTTCGCACAAAATCTGTTCAATATTTTGTTATAGTACAAGTTATGGAACAAAATAATGAACAGACTAAAAAATTTACTAAAGATTGGTATTAGGTTTTATTCTAGTTTATTCAGCTAATACTCGCGAAATAATGAAAAATTACAAAATATCAAATAAAAATACATATATTTAAAATTGCTTTCGTGAGGTTAAATATAAAGACGTTTTTATTTGATGTACATATATTGTACAAAAAATAATTAAGTCGTATGTATCGTATCTGGAAAGAACCGAATCTTGGTATATTTAAGACATAACTCGGAAACATTTTGATATATTTAAGAACTGCGGGTCAAAATGATTGATTTGACCCGCAGTTTCATTGACCTCAAGCGCACGAGTGCCAAAACGGCTATCCTGTACTTCGATTTAAGGTTTTTGTTGGGTATACCTACCTAGTATCTGCTTTTTTTACGTACACCTACCTTATAGTAGCATTCATATTCAAGCTTCGAAACAATTAATAGAAAGAAATCTTAGTTTTATCCCTAGCATCAAATTGAACTCTCAGTTTTCATGTGCCTGCGGATTTTTAAATGAACTTGATTTTGAAATCATATTGCAATATTTTAGATTATTGCTGTATAATGTTTTTTGCTATATTTGTCACTACTAGTTTTGCCAGAAAAGCAAATCAATAAGGATTTTGTGTATCCCTCAAATTGTTATACCAGTATATAAAAAGCCAGGTATGGTCTCTTCGCAGAGAGGTCGATACTTGGAGCCGGATTACGAATCGTCCTTCAGTCGCCTTTATCCTTTAAAGGAACCGATATTGTTGCTTATGCACGCCGGATTCTCAAACCCGACTCCTTTCTTAAGAAGAATTCCGGAATATTTGATTAGGCGACGTTCTTATCTGGTATACTGTTGGCTATTAACATTTTGCCCACTCGGACGGAAAAACTAAAAAAAAACATTGTCTGCGACCGCTGCCTGCGTTTTGTCGATCTCCTTTCAACGGAGCTTAAGAATCGCTTTGATACGAATAAATCCAACCTTTCCATTTTAAAAGTATGCAAACTACGCAATTCAATGACTACAATAATAAATTCCTTTTATCCGTCTTTGTTTACGCGTGAGTTATTATGATTAGATCAGGGAGGCTCATGTCTGTGAAAGTTATGCGAGCTAATATCAACACAGATATGTTTGGCTCTCTCTCGTTCTGATTTCGCGTTCCTCCCCTTTCATTACAGGTTGGCCTGAAGTTACGGTCGTGTTATTAGTTGAACTCGGTCTGGTTGGCAGATGTCGCAGAGCATGCATCGGATAATGTAGCCTTCGGGCGACGCACAAAAACATACCACCCATACTATAATAAGTACAGCTGTTCGGCAATATGAAGTTCTATCTATCTCTATAGACGTAGCACGAAACACAAAAGGATTTGTCTCGTTAATTCACTTGTATTATTAACGACTCGTTTCACCTATTTAGCTGGAGATTATATCAGATCAGGTTACGATACGACTAATATTGTCTCACATTACTTTTGTTATAACGTATAAAAGAAAATCGGATCATGTCAGAGGTAAGACACATTGTCCAAACATGTGCAAAATACTAGTGATTATATATTGATATATTTTAATTTTAACTTTAATTATCTGAGTTGTAGCAATCAAATCAATCTGCAAACAGTGACCCAGTGGGGAGCGGTACTTCGTAAATTGGGTGCAAATAACAGAAATTGACTTCAAGTAACTGTTATTTGAAAGGTCCCTTAATCACTCAAGGGCACGGAGACAGTTCAAACACAAATATTAATTAATGCGGCGATTCCGGCTTACCTAATTCAAGAAGTTCGCCGTATCTGAATAAACAATTAAACTAGAGAAGTGTCGGGAACGGGCGCCCGGCGTGGGTCCAAAACTCGAATACGGACCGTCTCAATTTAACTACTGACAAAATGTCTGAGATGCATGATTTATCAAAATATAACTCATTTTAATAAAACGTACCCTTAGAATAATTGTTTAAATAATAATCATTATCACTAGCAACAGCTACGACTGGCGCATTGAATAAAACCTCCCCCACTAGAAGGTTTTCATGGCAAGGTGGCTGTTCTTCAGGAGACGTCGCTGCCAACCATCTGGTATTTTTCCTATCGTCTATAGGAAAAAATGGGTGGTGCAATCTAGCTCGGCACCCTACAGCGATATCTATATCAATACTTATATTATAAAGAGGAAAGATTTGTATTTTTGTATGTAATAAATAAAATTAAAAACTACTGGACTGATTTAAAAAATCTTTCACCATTAGAATCCTATACTATCGTTCATTAATTAACATAGATTGTAGAATATTTTAAAAAATTAGGCATACGTATGAAAACTTCGATAATACATTATCATACTATATCGAAGTCTTCATACGAATATTTTTTTGGTTACCGTTATGTCGCATATGAAAAATAATATCGCTATATCGCGTACAGTGCGGAAATCGTTGACGATATAGAAAGTGATGTAACACAAGAAAAGTGATGTTTTGAAGCGCTCGTAGCCAAGTTTGCTTAGCCATTCTGAATCGATCAGCAAAGTTAAGCAACGTCCGCCGCGGTCATGACGATGGGTGACCGCTGGTGACATTACTACTGAGCGCTTCCGTGCTTCGGAGGGCACGTTAAGCCGTCGGTCCCGGTTGTTGTCTTAGGATAGCAGTCGTTACAGCATGGTGATAGGACACTTTGCGAATGTCCGCCTGGCTAGCTACCACCCTCAAGTTGAAAATCTGTCGCCAAGCACCTAACGATGTGTTCCGGCAGCTTAATTTTTTTTTTAATTTTTTTTTTTTTATGCTTGATAGGTTAGCCTTTGACCACTATCTCACTAGCTGTCCTTGAGAGCCAGTAACTCTAGGTTAGTCTGAACAACATCCTCGACCACATCATCACTCACCATTAGGTGAGATAGTGGTCAAAGGCTAACCTATAAGGCGTAAAAAAAAAAAAAAATTTTTAGAAGACATCAATATCTACAAAAAAATCCGTAATACCATATGATTTATGTCACAAGAACTACTTTTTTTGGGTTTCAATTTATAATTTTTGTTTAACCCGTGTGAAGCCAGGGCGGGCCGCTAGTAGTAATATATATGTAGTAGTTAATTAACTAGATTAAATGACAGGTGCAAGCACAAAAGTTGATTATTTTTATGACTGCTTGAGTACCATCATTTCACATAAAACATATATATTCCAATATATTTTATTATGTAGTCAAAAATATTTCCAATAAATAAAGTTTGATGCCATTTAATAAAATACGTGAATGAAAACGATATTGAACATCACGTAGATGGCTGTCAAAAAGGGCACATACAACGCAACAGAGGCAAGCAGGCCTAGAGTGTGCCTGACGAACCGTGCAAAATGATAATTAAGAGAAACCGCTCAGTCATCGTTAATGCGATAGCCGGCCATGTAAATTACAACAGCGGTGTTTATAACAATGCCCGCACTCCGCACTCGATGGCTTTCATTAAATTTTAATAGAACGAAAACGCAAACTCAAGTCGAGAAGCTCGAGGCCTCACGTTTTATTTAGAAACTTCGTAACGCGGAATGCTTTGTGACGTTTCACTTTCAGTTAGGGCGTTTACAGAATGTGGAATATTGGAAGCGCTTTTTAAAAAGCTTTTCATGTCTTTTAGAGAATGGCGAGGCTGAGGTGGGTCGTTGTGTTGATGGCTGTCGTTGCGGGAATGTGTCGCGAGAGGGCGCTTCATGCATTCAACAAGGTCTCGGAGGTAATGCTCATGTGCAGCGGGCCGCGGTTAACCTCTATTCTGCATACATTTTGCAGAACAATTATGATGTCAACTCGTGTATTTAGATTGTACAACTTTATTTAATGTCAGAAAACTTGTGAACTCTGATGAGTTTGCAAAGCATTAAGCTGCCAGATTGTGTTAGTACCTATCTCAATTATGCACAGTTTATTTTATAGTTACAAAATGATATTGTTTGCATTCATTTGCCTGCTAACCGAATAAGAACAAATGGTAAGTTACGCAAAAAAATGTATTATTAGTACTTTATACTGTAATAGCATTAATAATACTATCATAGACAGATTCCTGATCTGAGAATAATACTATCCGAATAATAGTATTACCGATTATACTTTATTTCCCTGAGGGACTTGTATCCATTTGTCAGTCTTTTAACAGTACGAAAGCGATTTTCTACAATTTTTCAAGATAATCTATTCTTACTTATCGTCTCCATCCTTCTATAAAATAAGTAACTACTTAAGACCTAGATACATATTTTATAGAAAAGATAAATGAGATAAACTGGCTACAGAATGAGACTATTTCGCTTATAAAAGATTTACATACCTAGCATTATATAAAAACTATTACTTAGTTTAACTAAAGTCAAACTGGTAGAAGAACATTGTATAAGATAGAATTTCGTAGTATATCCACGACACAGAGACACAGTTTAAGTTATGACGTTTACGTAAACACATTCCTGTTGTTATGGCATGTAGCGCGATGTGACAGCGAGGTTGTGAGGGCTGCTAGAGGCTCTTGAGTGTCATTCGGCTAACACATTGTCTAGCGTCATTGTCTGCCGCGGCTCGGCGCGGGCGGCTCCCGTTACACCGACGAGACGTTCAACTTTTTATTTACGCCCAAGTGCACTCTGCCACGACACGACGAGAGCAGAATTAAGGCTCTTCTCTGATATGGGAGCATTCAACCCGAGAATATCGAATTACGCAGGGCGCTGGGCGCTTTGTTGACTACTTGCACGTGATGTCTTTTGTATTGACCGAGTTATGAGTTGGTTAAAGAATGTACTTCATGAAAATAATTCCAGCTACTAAATTAGTAGCAGGAATCAGTTTCAAACAGTAAGGGTTGAAGTAATTCGTTATTAAAATTGATTGAAATCATGGAAAATAGTGATTTCACGATAACATATTCACACTTTTTACGAAGCGAAGCTGTTACTTACTGTAGTACATCAGTTAATAACAGTTTCAGTTAGTAACCATTGTGAATATGTAATCGCATAACCGCCGTTTTCTATGATTTCAATCAGAATTTGCTGTTCTCGTTCTGTTTGAAACTGATTCCAGGTACTGGAATACCGTACTCTTTGTAACTAATTCCAGCTGCTAAAATAGTAGCTGGAATCAGTTTCAAACAGAACAATATTTTTAATATGTCCACCATTTTACGATAATTCTTTCACGATATAACAATTGCCGATTTCTTGACTTGCGCCTTTTGCTAACATTTGGTATCCTACTAACAACGTATGTTCTATATGCTAATTATATGTTCTATGCTAACAACTTTGGCACCGCAGCCATAGAACATATAATAAATACTACCGCAGCGTAACAAACTTACCAAAAACTTGCAAACTTTTAGGTACGTAATTTATAAATTTTAGTTGCGGTGCTCTATTTTAGCATTTGTTTTGTCAGATTTATTCACTGTGTTTCTAATTAAACTAAGCATGCTAATTTAAGAAACAGTTTATAAAATAAAATCGTGAGGTGCTTAAATGTTTCTAGAAAATATTTTTTAAATGTATGTTTAAAGTGTTGTGTCTACGCTGGAATTAATATGGAAAAATTCAGCGTTTGCGAACAGTTGTCGTGAATAGTGGACTTATTACGCGACCGGCACCGGAAATTGAATCTGAAGGTACGCACTTTCCGGTTGGCGCCGCGCATCCGCTTCCCGACCCGTGAACAATTTACCGTTTATTGTAACATTCTGCTGTTTGCTTATACTTCCAATATTTTTCTCGTACCTACATGGTTGTTATCCTATTTAAATAACTGAAATGTATTTTTCTATTAATATTGATTTGTTAATTCAACTGGGATCCATATAATTAGTTGGATACGCATTACCTGATTTAATCGACAAGGTTTTGACTTTGTATGAATAGGATATCATCTTATGTTCCCTAAAGGCTTTTGAAATGTCTATTGTGATTTACTTATTATTATTTAATTACTCACTGTATTCATTATGATTATTATTAATACATGTTTGTTTGCTATGATTAGGAAGGTTCTTTCAAGATATTCTTAGTAAAATATTGTTTTTGTTTGTTTTTTGAGACAGATTCACGCTTCCATCATTCATGAGGAAGCCCTCTGTCATAATCGTTTAGCATCCAGTTAGCGCTAAATGTATCATTGAAAATATATAAAATAGCGACTTATTTGTTGAAGTCATTTACATATTTGATGAACTTGATATATCTTCAATTAGGTGGTTGGCCAAGACAAAGCAAAGAAGTTTGACTTAATGTAATGGGAACAACGAAAGTCTAAAAAAACAATTTACTGCCATTAACATTATATTATAAAATATTGTTTCTCCTACATCGACTATGCTTTTTATGAAGGAATGCACCTTGTTTTGTCAACTCCTTTAGTCTCCCTTAGCCTGCTAATAAACAGTATCAGAGAACCTGAAAACTCTTGTTTGAAACCAAAAAGATGATGACTTTTAAATACTTGAAAATAAGATCATCTCTCCACTATGTAGACCAGTATGTAAAGAACAAATATGCCCAGTAACAAACATTTACTGCCCTCTGCGAAAAAGTTCAGTAACCCACTCCATTGCATCCACAAAATTTTACATAACTGATGCGATACTGGTGGCCAGATGCCCCCCACCTAGTATTTTTAAAATACAGAATTTAGTTACGTTCAACATCATTAGTTTATTTATTATAAATAGAAACGGCCTGCATCAGTCATTGTTAGGCGCGCGGCGATTCGATCGCGTAAATGCACACCATTTCGCAAATTGTGATCATACATCATTCAATACATATTCAATTTGATACGAACAAAGGTTTCAATACCTTTTTATTACTGTGATAAAACAACTGGAATAACAAATGCAAAGTGAGGTGCATATTGCGTATATTTCGTGTACAAAATAAATTGAAACATCTCTTTACTGGATCTTTTCTTAGATTTTTGTATTTATTTCGGCGTTTTAAAACGATTTACATTTTAAACGCGACTAAGATCAATGTCTCATAGACATTAGTTGGGATAGTAAAAAAATTGTGTACGCGTTTATTTAGCGCTTTTTTGGGCGGGTAGTTGTTACATAGACATCAAATTATTTTAGACTCTTTTAATTAAAATTATAAAAACAGTATTTCACACATATTATCTATAATTTATATGTATAATTAAAGTCTAACTTACAATACCTGCCAGGTAGTGTTATCTTGTCAAACAAACAACATATAACCTGAGAAACACAAATTTGTTTTTGGAATCACTACAACACTCAACAAAATGGAGGCCATCAAGGAATCAATTTCTCATTTGACTGAAACTTTTCACTTGAAGCTGGCAGTTCGAAGAGAGGCAGCTTAAATTATCTTCCCCTTCATCTACAGATGCATCAAGCCTAGCTGCAGAGTTCTCAATTTTCAAAACTTTTGTAGTAAGTTCTCTTCGGACATTGCAGACACAAGTACAGGTAAATGCACGAAGTATTGACAACTTGGAGATGCACAACCGTAAAAATGTGCTTCTTTTACATGGGATCCCCGAAGACAAGAAAGCAGATATTTCTACAGTAATTGTGGATACTGTTGTGCAAAAGTTAAAAGTGCCTGAGTTCAACTTGGAGGCTATCACTCGCTTCCATAGATTGGGTCGCTCTTCAGATGAAAGCAAGCCTAGGCCCATATTAGTCCAAGTTCGTGATTACTCAATGCGTAGTAAAATATGGGCTGCAAAGAAGAATCTCAAGAATTCCGGTATTACGCTATCTGAATTTCTAACGAAGCCACGGCACGATGCTTTTATGCTGGCAAGGCAGCGGTTTGGTGTGTCCAAGTGCTGGTCGCATGAGGGCTTCGTTTTCGTGCTGAGTGACGACGGTGTAAGACATCGGGTCACTTGTGTTGCCGAACTTGAGAGAGTCAAAGTGCAGGGCGTTAGTGGTGTCACCATCGCTGCTCCAAGGGAGCCGATTATGAAAGAAAGCTCGGCCTCTGTGCCAACCAAAACAAGGCGTGCTGCTACCAGAAAGTAATCAGGTCTAGTAATAATTTTGTCTTTCTCAATACTGCAATACTCGTCTTTGATTTGCAACTGCTTGTGTATATATGGATAAAGTCCTACCCTTTATATTGTTTTATATAGCATGGCGTATATAGTCAAAACTTTGCGGTAGTTTCAATAAAGATATTTTATGTATTAATTCGTAGGTAGGTGTAAACTGTTAACAAACATTACAATTATCATGAATTTATAAATAATTTATCCATGGATGGTTTGTTCAAAGTTGTCACTGTCTTGTCTTTGACAGTTTTTTTTTTTTGTACTAAGTTTTTGGAATCGTACATTTTGTATACTGTTATTTTTTCATTCTTATTTATTTTGTTTCTGATTTGATTATTTTTAATATTAATGTTATGCATATTTACCTACCTCTTGCCCTTTCGGGTGTTCATATTATATATGTTGTTTATAAAATTCGAATGATTTATGAAACCGGCAGGTAGAATGTAGATAGTGCCGAGAAGGTACTAACCTCTATTTTGGTAATTTATCTATAATTTATATACACTCGAGAGCAATGAATCCGGGTCACTTAAAGAATGTTAAAAATCTCGGAAACTAAAAATGATAGGTTAATGCAATAAATTGTATTTAATACACAATGTAATACTCCTTAAATGAAAGTAAAAAAAATATGAGTCACCATACATTTTATTAACACAAAATTACATAAAGAAAAAAACTGCTGATCTCTCCTTAAAACAAAAATAGGAAACATGAAATTTTTGAACTTTATTACGATTTTCTTGAATTTTAATACTTCGTATTGCCTCCTCGTGCTTCCATTACTGCGTTTACGCGGTTTGGCATGCTGTACACCAAGTTCCTTATACGATTTTGGGGAATATTCTCCCATTCCTCTGTGAGAGCAATTTTGAGCTCACGAAGCGTGATTGGGGGAGGGTTTCGTTGTTTTACGCATCTGCCTAGCTCGTCCCAAGCATGCTCGATCGGGTTGATATCCGGGCTGCGCGCTGGCCACTCCATACGAGTAATGTTCATCTCTTGAAGGTAGTCATTCACAATCCTACCTGTATGAGGTCGGGCATTGTCATGCATAAATATAGCATCCTCACCTAAATTGACCATAAATGGACCAACGTGATCATTGAGGATTTCTTCCACATATCTTACGCTAGTTAAAGAGCCGTTTTCTATGATCACCAGCTCTGTGCGACTATCAGAAGAAATTCCGGCCCACACAAGTACAGACCCACCACCGTAGGCTACTTTTTCTTCGATGCATGCTTGCTTGAATCTTTCCCCTGGTCTTCGATACACTCTGTGTCTTCCATCGTGCTTGTAGAGCATAAATTTTGATTCGTCGGAGAACATAACTTTTGACCAATCTTCAATACTCCAATTTACGTGGCTCTGGGCATATCTTAGTCTCGAAACACGATGCCCACGCTCCAGTTTAGGGCCGTTTGCAGGTCTAAGGGGTTTTAAGTTAGATTCAGCAAGCCGACGTCTTACTGTCCATGCACTTGGGTTACTTCCTCCGAGGCGTCGAAACTGATTGGTGAGTTCAGTTCCTGTGAGAAAGCGATTTCGAAGCATGGTGTTCACCAAGTATCGGTCTTCTCGTGCTGTGGTACACCTGGTTCTGCCCGTTCCTGGTCTGCGTAGGTTAGAACCAGTTTCTTCGTAACGTCGGAGAACTCTTTGTACTGTTGACAGCGACACACCGACAGTCCTGGCTGTATCGCGCTGACTCCGGCCGGTTTCCAGCATTGTAAGTATTCTGGTGCATTCTTCAGGCGTAAGCGACATAATTTCAGCTTGAATAATGAATATAGAGCACTATCAACATGGTTTATGTACCCACATAAATGACAGATTACAAACAAAAGCAAAACCAAATGCTGTAATTTCGTAGTTCCATCTTCGAAAGTGGCCCTTTTTCAAATTTGATTTTTTTATGATATAACTTTACAATAACTAAGAAGTTTTAATACCTTCATTTAAGGAGTATTACATTGTCTATTAAATACAATTTATTGCATTAACCTAGCATTTTTAGTTTCCGAGATTTTTAGGATTCTTTAAGTGACCCGGATTCATTGCTCTCGAGTGTATATTATATATATTTAGTATATTAATTATGTTAGACATATCTAATAATAGTGATGACAATTATTTATCCATAACATCTAATAGCAATGATGACAGTTTTTTGAGCATTCCTTCTCTGTCGGAAACATTGAACTCTCATTTCTCTGATGTACCGAAAAATTTTAATATTATTCATATTAACGCGCAAAGCATTCCGGCTCATTTCACTGATATGTTGGCGTCACTCGATAACAAGAACATTCACGCTGTACTAGTCTTAGAAACATGGCTTAAGCCTTCTCTTCCCTCCATTTTATACTCTTTACCCGGCTTCAATCTTATACGCAATGATCGCACAAGTGGTCGTGGTGGTGGTGTAGCCATTTATCTGCGTGCCCATATTCCCTTTTCAGTTATTAGCACATCAACTCAACCACCTCCCCTCGACGCTGGCGAGCATCTTTTTATTGAAGTTCATCTCTCACATACCAAAATTCTCCTCGGAGCCTACTACAGCAATTCTGATACCAACAACTACTTCTCTTCTTTTGAAAAGGTCTTGACAGATTTTATGCCATCCTATAGTCATACCATAATTATGGGTGACTTCAATACTTGCCTTATAAAACGCAATCATCGCACATCCTTATTAGAAACACTTATCCAGGCTAGCAACATGCACATTCTCCCTCTTAGTGCTACTCACCATTTCCCAAACTCAGTTCCCTCTTTTCTGGACCTTATTATGGTGTCATCGTTAGGGCTTGTTGCTAAGCATGGTCAGTGTTCAGCTGATAATTTTTCGTATCACGATTTAATCTTTGTATCTTGTAAGATTCGTCCTCCTAAATCAAGACCTACAGTTATTCTGCAACGTAGTTTTAGTGGTATGAATCGTGACGCTTTTACAGATGACGCTAAAAAAATTGATTGGGCTCCAATAATGGAGGCTGACTCAATTGATGAGAAAGTAGCAATTTTTAACTCGCTCATAATCCAACTTTATGATGTTCATGCCCCTTTACGAGCAGTTAAAATAAAACACACACCTGCGCCTTGGCTCACTGACGATATAAAAATGCTCAAACATAAAAAAGCAGTTGCTAAAACTAAGTACAAGTGTTATCCAACTGATACGAACAAAGCTCGATATACCAAAGTACGGAATCACGGCAATGTGGTGTGTAGAGATGCCCAGAGACGCCATATTCATGAATCTGTTCAGGAAAGGGATCCTACGAAAGTTTGGAAGTTTCTGAGGTCGTTAGGGGTTGGTAAATCTATACAAGATTCTATTCCTAATAACTTAGATATCAATTCTTTGAACCAACACTTTGTCAAGTCGTCTAATATGGACGTGTCATCAAAAGCAGCTACTTTAGTATCTCTCACCAACTTGACAACCCCTGACCTACCTTCATTTGTCTTTAGTCAATTCACCGCTTGTGATGTTGAGAAAAGCATACTCTCCGTAACTTCAACCGCTGTTGGAATTGATGGAATAAGTCGAAATATGCTGATCCCCATGTTAGATTTCATTCTTCCCATACTTTGTTACCTTTTAAATTTTTCTGTTTCCTATGGTGTGTTTCCTTCTTTGTGGAAGGAAGCTCATGTAATCCCTTTGCCAAAAAAAGTAAACCCTAAATCTTACTCGGAATACCGTCCCATATCTATACTTCCTTTTTTGTCCAAAGTACTTGAACGATTAGTCCATAACCAAATTAACAGTTTCTTCTCTCGTAATGATCTCTTGAATCCCCTTCAGTCAGGCTTTCGTCCGGGACACAGCACAGTTACTGCACTTGTCAAAATTACTGACGATATACGTCTTGGAATGAATAATGGGCAGTTAACTGTGCTGACACTCTTAGATTTCAGCAGTGCTTTTAACACTGTTGACTTTGATATTCTTCTTGCCATTCTTCGCTCAAAAAACATATCTCCAACGGTGATTGACTGGTTTCGTTCTTACCTGTATGGTCGCCGGCAGCGGGTTCGCCTTGAAGATCGATTTTCTTCCTGGTGTAACACCACCACTGGTGTACCTCAGGGTGGCGTCTTATCTCCTCTTCTTTTTTCAATTTTCATAAATTCAATATCTCATAACATTTCTTCATCCTACCACCTCTACGCAGATGATTTTCAATTATATTCACAAGCATCACTGCTTAACTTGCCGGAAGCAGTAGAAGCAACAAACAGAGATCTTGCTCATATATTGAAATGGAGCAAAGCTTATGGGTTGACAGTCAACCCTCTTAAAACTCAAGTTATCGTAGTCGGAAGTTCCCGCTTGATCACCAGGGTTGATTGGGACTCATTGCCGCGTGTTGTGTTCGATGGAGTTATCATTCCATTTAGCGAAAATGTAAGAAATCTAGGTATTACCATCGACCGAAGTCTAGCATGGGACGCTTAAATAGCTCAAACCAGCCGTAAAATGTTTGCATCAGCTGGAGCCTTACGGAGACTCCGCAACTTTTTACCTACCACCACTAAAATTGCGCTTGCACAATCTCTACTACTCCCTATTCTTGATTATGCTGACGTCTGCTATCTTGATCTCACACAAGATCAGCTGAATAAACTTGAGTGACTCCAAAATTTTTGTATAAGGTTCATATACGGCTTACGTAAATATGATCATATTTCCGAATTTCGTACCAAGCTCAAGTGGCTACCTATTCGACTTCGCCGGAATGCTCATATATTACATCACCTTTACAGTATTCTGTTCCTTCCTTCATCTCCGCGCTACCTCAAGGAACGTTTCAAATTCCTCCACACTACCCATTCGTTATCTTTACGGTCATCAGATAATTTATTGCTACAGGCTCCAGTTAGTAGAACCTCTTTCTATCACTGTTCATTTACTTCTGAAGCTGTTAGATTGTGGAATCCGCTACCGACTGAAATAAAACGTGCTTGTTCATTGGAATCATTTAAAAATCAGGTTAAAACTTATTATCTTTCGCTCTAACTGTAATATTTACAATCATTAGCGTCCTAACTTAATCTATAATTTGCTTAACATGTTTTATGTCTGTTTTGTATGTTTTGTCTTTATTTATATATATTTAAAAATATGTATGTATATATTTTAATTATTGTATGTTATGTATGTTTATGTTTATTTATATATGTATATGTAGTTATTATACGTGACGAATATTTTTCTGTATGTCTATTATGTTATTTCGTTTTTGCTTTTGTTAAATTAAGTTTAATAGTTATTTTTATATTTCTAGTATTTAGTAACATTAGCTTAAAAACCCTGTCCATATACTTACATACTATCCAATATTGTTGGGTTGTCTGGAAGAGATCGCTTTAAGCGATAAGACCGCCCATTGTATCACTTACTTAAGTTATATCTTTAGTTGTTTTTTTTTATGTTAATTAAGCTTGGTGTTACAATAAAGAGTTTATCTATCTATCTAATAATCTTAATACAATTTATTAGGTCCAAGGTTCACCTGAATGTACATGATGGAATCTAAGGAACTTATTTTGACCCAGTTTTGATTATTGTATCTCCACATAACCAGGTAGTACAACACATGGGACTATTGAACTCCTATAGTTCTAGAGTTGGATGGTAGGCACTAGAGCTCAGTAATGGAATGCAAAGTACCCTTACAGTATTAAGACTCATTGGATTTATTTCTTTTCCCCGTAAGGTGTCGGGTTCCAATGTCACTCCCACCCCATTTCTACCTATGGATGTCGTAAGAGGCGACTAAACGTAAAATACCGGAAGGTGGGCACCAGCGCTTTCTGAGGAACTGATGTCTTAAATTAAGATTCCTACGACGGCTGCCAGGCTGCGGGATTATGGCAAGTCCTGGCTCTGTTCAGCAGTGGACAATCCGGCTGATACAGTACAGTATACGGCAGTTATTTCTAGATGCACTTTTGGCGTAAATAGTTCATCGTGATGTCATCAGACCCCGTAATCCTCCAATGTATTATGACACAACGCTTAAATCTGTGGTGTCAAGTGTTATTTAGTTTTTGCGTAAACATTTTTTTTCTCTTCAAATTAAAAGCCATGTTTTACGCGAATTTCGGTACCTAAAAAGAAACGAGTTGAACAAATTGTATAAATATTCCTGAAGGGATAAACAGGGAACATAAAGATTGTTTACTTTCCTTAGCAACAATCTGATTACAGCCATATTTACGAGGTAAACGTGCCTCTTTATTCGGCTATTTTACCGTGGCAATTTATCACTCATAGAATATTTCCGATGACGGCTCAGGAACGTAGCTGGAAATCGTCAATTTCTCGGAAATAGAGGCAATGTGCTCTGTCCGGTCGCACTACAACTGTTCAAGAGAAGCTTCCGAGCGCAAGGGAAAGTGGCGAGACTTGGCGCGTTGCCAGCTCCAGCGCGTACCTCGTCAAAACACTCCTAAATTTATTAATACCACTCAATCGCTGGAATAAATATACGATCACAATTAAAATTTTTGTCGTCGAAAGGATTAAGGATAACCGATTAATGTGTCTCCATTTCTCACGGAATGAGATATTTATTTACGGTGAGCGATAAAATTTAATGGATCAATTGTCATAAAAATATGTTTGTCGATATATTTTCATCAACCGGAATGTTTATACTGGCCACATGGGGACAAGGCTCGTGATGATGAATAAAGTTCAGTAATCGTATGTTTGTTCGGATTTGGAACATTTGGAATATTGGCGGGATTAGGAGTTCCGTTATTCAGTATAGTTGTTGAAATTAATTACGGTATAACAAACGAGAGACACGTAGGTAACTAAATTTAGATTTCCGACATTGGCAGCCCTGTAATTTAAATTCGTAGCATACAGCAGCGTGTCGCTGAGTCAATAGAATATGTTTGTTTGCAGAGGCCGAAGCGCGGGCCAGTCAACACGAGAGTCCAGAGCCTTCTGTGTTATGCTTATTTTGTTTTACTATATTTGCTTCAACTTCATTAATTTAGTGGCTCTTTTTCAGTTACTTCCCCTTTGAATTGCTTTCAATTGGTTTTCGGCTGCAGATTGCTCGCTATTGATAGACTAAAAAATGATTTTTAGAGTTATTATCGTATATTAAAATGAACTGATATATGGTAAATTTTGTTTTATTAGTAAGCCTTTGATCAATATCTCAGTTGTTGGTAATAGAATGATGTGGGTGACGATTTTATCATGTTAAAACAACAGGTATGATGAATTTTATGTTACGATATGAGAAGATTCGCTGGCCTGAAGCGTTTTCCATTACAGATGCAAAGTCACCATCTTTGTGCTGCATGACAGTGCACTGCGCTTGTCACTCTGAAACGTTAATTCTTGTCTAGTTTGCCCAGTAATTTAGTGTAAGACTGCGGTCAGGAACTTACATATTTGCAAAAAAAATACATTTGTGTCAGGTTTTATCAAAATAGGTATCGAGATTTAGGCATCAGGAAACATTATGAAGTAAAAAGGCAACAATTTAAAAAAAAACTGATTTTGTAAAATACGTATACGACACGTATACGTAAATGTTAAGTTTATGTCAACATACGAATGGTATTATAACATTTATGTCGTCGTATGAAATATATACGCATTAGCAATAACATCGTAAAAATGGGGATTCCCTCCAGCTGATATGTCTGTTTACCAATTCGACAGCATAGCAGATTTCCAATCAGAGTCGGCGGGGCGAAAGAGATTCTAATAACATTCAAAACCCGTCTCGCGGGACTCGGTGTCAGTTTAATTACGGTGGCGGCACCCGTCTCCGCACTCCTATCACAACGGATTTATTTTTTCACTGGGACAAAGGACGATTAAAAAAGTTCCTAATGAAAGTCGTCAGGCCCAAAGCAAAGGGTTGAAGAGCTCAAAATATTTGCATCCAACTCTCCCGTATCGGTCACCTCACGCTTAAACGATAAACAAAATGAGCTGAGGAAATTATAGGCTAGCAATTCATTTATAATTTTTAGACGAACCAAATAAATAGCTGTCGTTTGGGCTGGTTGAAAAAGTCTGTCATATTATGATATTGAGTATTGTTTACATCTAACGTTTGAACTCAAAGTTATTCAATAGGTAACGTTATTCTCTAATCATCTATTTTGACAATTATATCATTTGCTGTCAAAATTTAATGCTTTTGGGAAAATAATAATGCGTAACATAAATTATTGTGAATGATGACTTATACCTGACTGTGAAAAAGTAATAATAAAAGATCATAATAAATCAAATCAAATCAAATCGAAGTAACTTATTTGCTAGAATATAGGTAATGTACATAATAAATATCTTATGTTAGGATAATGCAATGATCTATATTCAAACCACCGTGGCATTTTGTGTTATTCGTATTATAAAGTTTAGTAAAATATTCTGTAATAATTATGATACTAATTATTGTAGTATGAAAACACTCGCGAACGTTTTGTGTATATGACTGAAATTATAAATTGTTGCTTCAAAAATCTATTCCTGATATTTTGTTGAGAAATCTAATAAATATTCCATCGATGTGGCAGTTGTTTGTGTGCAAAAGTTATTTTGGTTAAATATTTTTATTTGAATACAGCTTCGTTAAAATCATAGCGGTATGTGTCGTATAGGCTTGTTAGTTAACTTTTTGCATATTTCCAACATCCCAACTAAAGTCCGTCTAAAATCAACATCAAAGAGATACCTCACGGAGTTATATTGGTTCAAATTATTCCCACTTCAGCAGCTCGCCTTCCCGTATTACGTTCATCTCATTTTCGTATTCAGAGCGAATATATAAAATATAGAATGGCATACCGACTAAAGCGTTGAATACAGTAGATGTACCTGAAACAAAAAATGTGGGGTTTTAAAACATAACGAGGTAGAAGGTTGTTTTTTGATGATCATTAACATAATTCGAGTCCTGTAGGTGTCGCATGTCGCTGTGACCCGTCGTGTGCCCGCTCGGCATCCGTATGCAGATTATAATGGCATTTGAAGTATCGCAAAATGAGCGGGCGTGACGGTAAAATGCCACCCGCGAGAGCGCTTTGTGTGCTTCAGGAAGAGAAAGAGATAACAGGTGACTCTCCCGGCGTGGAATTGATGCCGTTATTTGAAAAACGCTCTGATAAGTCCCCTCCGGTCCCAAATAAAGGTTGGATTTTCAGCCGAAGGATAAAGGTTTCAAAAATGTTCACCTTCATTTAAAGTTACGAGAGCGTTGATTAGAATTCTTTTTTCATTCATTGGAATTGTCGTTACGATATTTTATCTGAAGTATATGCCAGATTTGGCATTAGGTAAGATTTTGGGGGGCCTATCGGTTTGACTTTTAAATGGCAAGTTATTGCTCATGTTGCAAAAGAACACGTTTGTTTGTATTCAAATTAATGCCCGACCAAAAAGCAATATTAATTCTTAGTAATTTTTGCACAAGTATATGACTTAATAAGTATTTACTTATGCGTGTATAAAATAATATGCCCATGTATTGATGACAAAATCATGACAAAACCGCTATGAACTTCAAAACTCTGTATGGTTTATTGATTAACTAAAACAACTATAGCAACAAAATTATTGGTGAGAAATACATCCGCATCATCATGTGTGTCGTCAGCCTTTGGCGGGGCTGGTGGAGGCATCGAGCCTGGGCTCATGGCCTCTGCTGAACCTCGTGGGGCCTCTACCCCACGGTATCCTATCACTGCGCAGGCTTCAACTTGTACTAGGCCGCTCTGCGCAGTGTCTATCTGCACTTTCTGTGCTTTATTTGTTTGCTTTGATGCCGCATCTATGTGCTTTCTTGGCTTTTGGTATTGATGACTTCTTCTGGTTGTCATCCCTCGGGGTTGTCTACGGCTTCCCTACTTGGGAGGACCTCACGGGGGAGAGCTCGCCAGGTTTTTCTTGCGTCTGGTGGTCTGGCGTGGAGTGGTGCGATTCCGTGTAGATGGACATGCGGTCCATTGTCCGCACTGTCAAACATTCTTTTTGACAGGCGGGTAACAAATTGGTCCACTGACTCTATCTTCACGTCTTTGGCTATTGTGTCATTTCGAACGTAACGCCCGGCGCCGGTTATGATGCGGAGCGCTACGTTCTGTTGTGCTTGGATCTTCTTTTTGTTGCTCTTCGCGCATAGGTGATGCCAAGCTGGGGCGGCATACGTCAGTCTGGATCTGACGTATGTTTTGTATATCCCCAGCTTGGTTCTGGTAGGCAATTTGGATCTCAGCACCGGGTATAGCAAAGCTCTCGCTGTTCTTGCTTGCCTCACTGCTTGTTCAGTTTGCGCTGCCATGGTCAATCTTCGGTCTATTTCCACTCCAAGGTACTTGACTGAATTCTTCCATTCGATCTGTTTCCCTTGGAGTGCGAGCTGTGGTGGGTTCATCCTCTTTGGGCCGACTAACATGGCGGCAGTCTTATTGACATTCACTGCCATGCGCCAGTCGTCTAGCCATTCTGGGAGAATGTTTAATAACTTCTGCATTCGTTTTGCTGCTCCTTTAGGTGTTCTTGATGTTGATAAGTACGCGCTGTCGTCTGCGAACAGTGCCAGGGTGACATCCCGTTCCTCTTCACGGATACGGTCGGCCAGAGTCGGGATGTCGTTGGTGTACAGCGCGTACAGTCCCGGCGAGATGCAACTGCCCTGGGGCACGCCCGCCTGGATGCTTCTTGTTGTGGAGTCGTTTCCTTCAACCGTTACGTAAAAGGAGCGGTTCTTCAGGAAAGACTCAATTATGCGGATGTATTGGTCAGGTGTTTCCGTTTGCAGCAGTTTGAAGAGAAGGCCTTCGTGCCACACCCTATCGAAGGCCTTCTCTATATCCAAAAACACCGTCACGGTGTGCTTCCCATTATTCATCTCATGCGCGAGTTCGTGTATGACCCTTGTGAGTTGGAGTGTCGTCGAGTGCATATGGCGGAAGCCGAACTGTTCTTTCCTGGGTATTATGAACGGCCTCATACGTCTCAGCAGCAGCCTCTCGAACAACTTCGCAAGGTGTGGCAATAGTGATATTGGCCTATACGACGCTGCCTGTCTTCGGTCTTTCCCCGGCTTGGGTATCACTATCACCTTTGCTTTCTTCCATGCGTCTGGGAAGTATCCAGTGCGTAGTATTCCGTTGAATAGTCTCGCGATTGTTACCACTCCCTTTCTTGGAAGTTGGTAGAGAGCGGCTATGGGCAGCCCATCATGCCCTGCCGCTTTCCTCCTTGGTAGCCTCCTGAGCGCTTTGGCCACTTCTGCAGGTGATATATATTCACCCCCTTCAAGAGGTTTACTCTGCTTGGCCAAATATGTTTCAACGCTTTTTGTTACGTATTCATGGTGTTCCATTGAGCTTCTTGCAGCTTCTGGTCTGGTAGGGTGGAGCATGAATTGCTTCTCAAGGTGATTAGCAAGAATCTCTGCTCTATCTCTTGGATGGTATCTTCTTTCTCCCTTCTCATCCCATAGGGGGTATATTGGTTGTGGAGAATTGGTGAGTTGCCGGTTCAGTTTGTGGAGGCTAGGCGTGTGTTCGCCTGCCTGATCAATTACTTTTTCCCAGCCTGATCCTCTCCAGGTTTCCACGTCTTTGGCAACTTTTCCTGCCAATGTGTTTAATTTCCTTTTGATGGTTGGGCAGCGAGTTTGTGCCCAGCACTTTCTCAGGAATCGTTTTTGTTGCAGGTCTCTCTGTAGTCTTAGTGGTAGCTCTTGTCTCTTCGTTGGTATTGGAGATATGGTGGTGGCTTCGTCTTTAGCTTTAGACATTTGTTCAGTGATGAGCCTTGCCTCTGTGTCTATTTGTTCCGCCGTATTGACTGGTCCTCCTTCCATATCCATCAATTTGGTTTTGTATAAATCCCAGTTTGTCCTGGTAATTGGTCCACGAGTGATGAGGCTTATTCTTTGGGACAGTGTTACCAGGACTGGTAGATGAGGCTCGTCCAAATCGTACATGACTTCGATTTTAATGGTTCCTCTGATGCCCTGGTATGCTGCCACATCCAGGACATCAGGTCTGAATCTCTCTTGAGAAGGTATGTGTGTGGGCTCTTCTGGTCCGATGACTTCGAACTCCTGTCTATCGGCCACCTCATACAGTGTTCTTCCAGCCGGATTTATGCAGTGAGAGCCCCATGCTGTATGTTTTGCATTTAGGTCACCCACTATAATGGTGGGTGTCCTGCCGTCAAAAATTTCCTTGAAGTCGGTAGCTCTCAGCGTTGGTTGTGGTGGTCTGTAGCCTGCGTAGATTTGGAGTTCACCATTGCTGGTTTTAATCCTTACTCCGTTGGCCACTAGGTCGGAGAGATTAGGTATCGGCAGCTCATCGTGGATTAGGTCCCTACGGACCAGTGCCGCTGTCCCTCTATATGCATGACCTCTGGGTGAGATGCAGTCCTTCCTATATGTCAGGAAGTTGGAGATCTTCAGCTCTTTGGTTGGCTTCAGTTTGGTCTCGCCCAGGAGGACAATGTGGGCGTCCTGCGACTGGGCGAGCATCTGGAGTGAGCGGTTTTTCCCGGTGATGCCTCCGGGATTCCAGTAAAGGATGCGTAAATCGCTATCCATACTGGAGTCTCTGTAGGTTGTGCAGTCCTCTCCTAGCTGCTTCCTGAAGATCTACTCCGGAGGCTAAGGAGACGAGTAGATCCGTCAGGATCCCCATGATGATCATCATAGGGTTCCCGGCGCTGCTCGCTGGTCCAGGGATATGGTGTGGTTGTTGTGGCATATACATGCCCGATGGTGGTTGTCTTGGTGGCATCGGTTGGTGAGGTGGACCCCTCCAACCAGGTGGTGGCATTGGTGGGTACGTGTGCCGTGGGTGTGTTTGTTGTGGGTGCATCTCGCGTCCTCTGGGGTCCCTCTGCGGTCCCGTTGATTGAGGTCTTGATTGACTTTCTTTCGGTCCGCGAGATCTTGGCCGCTGTCGATGGGCTGCCTGTGGTTCTCTTGGTTGCTGGCTTGGTTGGATAGTAATGGGCTGGCCCGTCTGTTGGCACGTTGTGCTGGCGGGTGCGGATCTGCCCATCACTTGTAGTGGCACAAATGTGGTTGTGGTTGTTTTGGCTTTCGACTGAGTTGCCAATTGTGCTTGTCCTTCGCCTTCCATATGAGGTTCTGCTTCCGGTAATGGGGTAGAAGCTGCCGTGGGGGCTGGGTGGTCCATGCCATCCCCCACTACATCTCTATTCTTCCTCCTCTTTCTGCTCCTTTTCCTCTTCCTTTTCTTTTGGGGAAGTGGAGCACCCCTGGGTGTGGGAGGGTTTGCTGCTGTGGCCTGATATACTTGTGTATGCAGTATAGGCCATTGTTCCCTTCTTGTTGGTACTGCTTCTCTCTCATACCCATATGTTTGTGGGTGTGATGGGCAGGGAGGGGGTAGTTGTGCCCTCGCTGGCTGCATTTGTTGGTAATGCTGCTGTTGATGTTGTTGTTGTTGTTGGTGTTGTTGCTGCTGCCCTCTGGGTGGCATTTCTTGCCTTGTTGTTCTTGGGTACGGGGCTGCCACTACTAAGCCACGTTTCCTGGCTTCCCTCAAGTAGTGTGTGCATCTCCTGCTGCACGCCACGTGTGCTCCTTTACAATTTGCACACTTAGGCGGCTGTCCCGGTTCTTTGGTGCAGTTTGATGCTAAGTGTTCTTCTGAACACTTAACACATCGTGGAGGCCTGTGACATCCGCCAGAGGAATGGCCGAACGCCTGGCACCTATGGCATTGCGGTATGGTCCCTTTCCTAGGCGCCCATCCCTCAATTGCTATGTTGGGAATATTAAGGAGCTCTGTCACTGCATAGAGTCTCCTTTTGTCTTCATCATTTATTCTCTCCAGTATCACATAGTATATGGGTCCGCCTTTGGCCCCCTTTCTGGGGAGAATTTCTTTGACGTATGTTGCATTGAAATTTAGCTCGCTCAACGCCATTATGATGTCGGCTGGGCATACCTCGAACGGTAGCCCTCTGATGGCTACCTTCGTGGGCAGTTCGTCAGGTGTGGCGAAGCAGTGCCATGCTACGCGTTTATCTTTCTCTGCAGCCTCAGTGAGTGTTCTCTGGACCAGTCGGAATTCTTCAACTGTGGTACACGCAAATCTGAATCCCTTGCCAAAGGGCTTTGCATTGGGTGCCCTTCCAAGTTTTGCTCTCATCTGTGCAAAGAGTGGTACCCAGTCAGCCAGCTGGTCCACTATTATTGGTGGGTATCCCTTCAGTGGCTTGGGTTGGTTGGTGTCTGTGTTTGGAGCACTCGTGCCTCCTACATTGTCTCGTGTCGAAGATGATGCATGTGGTGCCTGGCTAGGTACCACGCTGCCTGACGATTGCCCTCTTGATGTGGTTGGCTTGACTGTTGAACCTCTGTTTTGTGGTGGTGACTCTAGGGTTGCCGCATATGATTTGGCAGCCTCTGGAGTTGGTGTGGGTGGTGTGGGCATGGGGGCAGCGTCCATGGGCACTGACTCTAATGCTGCGTATGATGTTGAGTCAGTGTGACCGTGGTATTGGTCCCCTATGTCTTCTGATTCGCTGCTGTCGGCAGTTATGTTTGCCGGTGCATTTCCGGCCGATGAGGTTGATGATGTTGATGCTGCGGATGAGCTTGAGCTCGTTGAATCACTACGGCGACTCCGTCTTGGGGCCATAGCCTTCCTCTCTGCTGCCTTGGGTGGGGTGATAGAGGTCTTTTGCTTAAAGCGCTTCTCATCCCCCCCCTGCTCCTCGGTTGAGGAGAGCCGCCTCCTTGGTTTGGGCGGCCTGCCCTGGGTTGACCGTTCGGTTTCGTGCCCAGATTGAATCACAGTTCGATCGGTCACGAGTCCATGTTCGGGCAACTCAGCTTGGCTAGTTTGGGTGGTGGTGCCTATTTCCAGTCTACGTTTTGGGCTGCCGGCTTGTATAGCGGCTGCCCCTAGCATCCTGGAGGGTTCTGGTGCATCCTCTTGGTTGCCCGGTCCTTTTTTGGTCGGCTTGACCAAAAAAGATGCGGTTGCTTTTTTTGGAATAACGGCTGATTCGGTTTCCTCAGGGCAGGGGACACTCCCCTCCTTGGTGAGACCACCGGCCTGCTTCTCCATTTTCGTTTCCTTCGTCATCCTAGGACGCGGAGCCTTCCGAAGTCCCAGGGCTGCCGCTGGAACGATGACTGATTGTTCGGGGTTGAACAGACTACGGCATACTATGCCTTCCTCAATCCCCGCATCTTCATCCCTTGGTGGGTCCGGAGCCTTCCGTGGGGGAGGCCTTTCTCCATCCGCCATGTCAAGTAATGATGACGGTTAATGGTGATGAAGTTGATGAAGTGAAGTTGTGATGATGATGATGTTGATGTGACGTCGATGGTGATGATCACAATATGGATGTGATTACCAGATGGTGACACTTTCGTGCTCTGATCCACTACCCACGCGTAGCCGTCCAAGAGGCGGTTCTTCCCAGACCGGGTGAATCTCCGTTCGGAGAAGCCCAGCTAGGTGACCGCGCACAGAGACCACACGTAGTAGCGGATGTTTCGAGTGAGGATGTGTCGCTGCGGATCTGGATCTGGTGTTTTATTATAAAACACCTAGCCAGAACCTACTCGTCTTCTTCCGCGCGGAGCGATGCGCATACGGGCGCAAGACGCGAAGGTTAACGAGAGTTCACAGTATAGGGTAGTGAACGGGTGTAGTGGGAGTCTCAACGCCTAAGCGGCGACTCGACCACTACACTACCGGGAACACGGAACGCGCTATATGTGAACTTGGTATGGGTGTCGATGGGTATAGTTCCGGGAACAGTACACAATCGATCCATCTGATACATCCGCTGCGAATTTATTAACATCGCCAGCTTGAGCTTTACCGCATGGTGGAAGGGCATTTTGCTATCACTTTCAAGTAGAAAATCTGGCGCCAGCAACTAACAGTGTGTTCCAAAAAGAGTCCTTGAGAGCCAGTATATTACAGGCGTGACATGAGAGTTAATAACCTAGTCTCATGGTGATGGTCGCACGGCAGTAATGCATCTGTTGGTAGAGGTGACCGCTTAACGTTAGGTGAGCCTCGTGACTGTTCCGTCACAATCCCTATACAAAAAATGTTCTAGATGGAATGATAAAGTTCGCCAGTATAATAGACAAACTTTTTTCATACTACTTTACATATAAAAATACCGTCACGTTTGTCACCAATGTACGGTTACTTAGGCCTCTACCTACATCGACGTTTCGCCAAAAACTGTTTCATCCCAAGTCCAACCAAGTCCTGCATTATATTTTGGGTAGCTCTAGAATGAGATCTGCTTATAAAATAGCTATGGAAATACACAATTACTTTATGTTTGGTAAGGATAGCCAAATAAGAATTCATATATCTATGGCACTATGCAAAATTATTAAAACAATTGAACAACACGCATGCACTCCCTATTTATCTAAACAAGTGCAAAACATTTTGTATATGTAAGGAGATCCTAAAAGAACTATTTGCAAAACTGCAAAGTTTTGTTAATCATTTAATATAACTTAGGGAAATATTCGCGTCCACAATAATGGAAGCAATATATTAGGCGGGTAATGCACAAGATGTTTGCGCCTGGGCCGCTATATTCCGTATATGGTGCGCGTGGGCGATTATCAACAATGCTGCGATGCCGCAAGTGTACAGTACGATGATTGGATGTGCTATAAATTGTGGCCAACTTACTACTTAGGAAGGTACCTAAATTACTGCAAGGAATAAGAAAATTGGTAAACCAATTTACTTTTTTATGTTTGATTTTGTTGTTATTTTACATGTACGAATTGGGACAATTGACATCGATACAATTATCGATAACTACAAAGGTTAGCTCGCGTAGATGCACATAATTGTATTCGAAGTACAGTACATAACGTAATATTCTGATATTACGTAGTGATGTAAGTAGATACCAATATAAGGGATAAGTAACTTGTAGAAGAGCTCGGTGAACATCTTCAGAGTAAATTCGAATAGTCCAGAGAAACTTAATTTGTTCCTCGCGCTTTGTTTTATTTTTTTTGCAACTGAACGAAACGATTAAAAGTGACAGTTAGATTAGAATTTATGAGAAATTATAATTGGAATTTGTGCAGGTCAACGTCAACGGCTTATATAAGTAAAGAAAACTAAAATAGAAAAACTAACAAAACACAACACGAACAAGAAATAATAGCGTAAATGTTCATATCTTACTATGAAAATGTACTAGAAGAACTAGATATTGAAAACAATGTTTCTGATTGACTAGGTTTAGAGAATCATCTCCCGTTTTAGTACCTAAGTAATGATCAAAGATATAGTTGAGTCTAGAATAAGATCCTAGAATAAGACTTGACTCTCAATGTTTCTATATTTCTTATACCACATCTATTCAAGTTATTTTAGATACTTCAGTGTCAACTCCTACGCAGTCACGACTTTTCCAACCATCAGTCGTCTTCAGAGCTCAAACGACAAACGACGCACACGTCTCAAGAACAAACTGCCGTAGTTATCTATGGTACAACTAGGAGTCGTAAGTTTCATTAATTAAATTGCCACACCTATCTGCAATCTAATGATCACTAGATGCAAGCTAAGGTCAGCATAAAATGTCCCTCATTGTTGTCGTCTGCTTATCTTTCTTATAAGGGAGGTCGATTTAGTATTAATTTTTGAAACAACATAATACATTTACATAGAAGTTTTGGTTACTGTCTTATACCCGGCCGTTTTTCTATCCTTCTAGTGAATTCTCGTTAGTCCATCGCATAGACCACGTTGTTTATTTTATATAACATTATTATTTTTGTGACATTATATGTCTGTTATAATATTAAATTATATTAAATTATAATTCATCGCTATAATTTATTTATGGTTCATCTAATCTGCTGCTCTAAAAATGACAAAAGTAGGTACAGGTATTGAGGATAGGATCTAAAATTTCGAAAATGTTGCCGAATTTTAGTATTTACCTTGTTAAAAATAGAGAATTACCAATATAGATACCTAAACATTTCTTAATCTGAAGACTTTTGATTCTGAACAAAATAGAATATTTTGATAAAGAGAAAACCTATTCTTTTTTAGTTTGTAAATTGAATAAAATATATAAGTACTTACATTTCACATGCACCTCTATCAGAAGAAAGTTTAAGCGCTTTAAAGTCGACTCCTACGCAGTCACGACTTTACAAGCCGTACTCTTCAGTACGCAGACGAACGTGGCAAACGTCTCAAGAACAAACTACCGAAGTTATCTGATACAGCCACTTCGTGACGACGATCTCCAAGTGATTCACTCGAGCACGCCAGTGAATGACGGGATAATAGGTACATACTTCGCAATGAGAAATTCTCAGAATGTATGTGGCTATTGTGTATCCGTAAAAGGGAGAGGAAAGAAACGGCACGACATGAATTTGGAAAAATATGTTTACTCGATCGTTTCTTGAGCCGCTCAAAGTGTGCAAATGTATAAACACTTACCATTACTATCTTAATCTATAGTAGTAGATATAAATAAAGTAAATGTATTTTTTTATTGCAAGTGAATATTTTTTTGTTGAATTCATGACTTCCATCAAAGCATGTGCTATGTAACTTACACAAGCTCAATTTATATACATATCAAGCTTTAATTTATATTCCATATTATGGAGAAATAATTCTACTAGACCGGACTCTAAATCTTCATCAACATGCCGGAATATGCCTTAGAGCATAAATTAAATAAATTCTCCGCAATATAAGCCAGTAACGCCCGAAGCAACGCCAGAAGCCAGTAACGACTATAACGCCATCTATTGAACTCTCTTGGATATATTATTCCTCAATATTATTGAAGGTCAGTGCCGCCATCTATTAAATTGCATCAGAGGTTTATCTAAACTAATATAATAACGAGGAAAGATTTGATTGTTTGTTTGCATCAAATAGGCTCTGAAACTACTGAACCGATTTGATAAATTCTTTCACTACTACAATCCTAAACTATCCCTGATGAATATATGATGGCTATATAAGATTTTCCAAAAGTTAAGGTTCTGTACAAAAACTTCGATAACTAAACTAAAAGTGCGATAAAAATACCAAAAAAAAAAACATTATATCGCGTAGGTACGCTGCGGAAATTATTGAAAATAGAGCAAAGTGAGGTACTACAATTTTATAGAATACATCAATATCTATAAAAAGTCTAACTGTACAGCTGTCACATTAACTATTTTGTATTTAAATTAATAATTTTTTAACCTTTTGTAATACCCGTGCGAAGCCGGGGCGGACCGATAGTTTAATTAAAAGATCGCCTGATATCTCCCGAAATTTTTTTTTATAACAAAATATCCAACGACGATTTATTTTTCAGTTGGTGCGTATTATATGTATGGATACTTTTTTACAAAATTTCGACTAAACCAAATATAGAGTTAGTAGAATGCTATTTAAATTCCTTTGATACTTTCAAATGTAACATACAGTATATAAAGAAGTTTATACAAAGGTATAATATATAAATTACTTTATTCGCTATTCATGTAATTATTGAATCATACTTCTAATCAAAATTGCGGTAGGGTTTACTTTTGAAAATGTTCGTGATCAACATTATCACGCTGGGTGAAGTTTGGTATCTATTTGGCATCCAAGCTTGTAATCAGCACCACGCTATAATGATACGCTCGTACACCCGACTCAATACAGACAGAAGCTATTACATAGAATCATGGTCAGTGAATCCAACTAACAAATTAATTCCTGAATGGAGCATGATTAACATGTGATTGCTATGGGGTTTATTGCAAATAGTGATCATTCAGTATAGATAAAAACACGCCATGTTTTGTTGTTCTTTGTTGGAATCTTAGTATCTTTGCTATATTATACCCTTCTTATAATATCCCTTTGCAAAGGTTTGTCTGGAAGAGATCGCTCTCATAACACCGCCCATTGTCATACCTACTCATAGTTATTATGTTTTAAATTATAAGTTTCTAAATGTATAAGGGGCTATCTATCTATCAATCCATATCTGAGTATATAAATATAAACTTGTTAGTAACTGGTACCTTATTTTACTTATAGAAGACTTCCTTATAGATTGACTTATAGAAGCTGGAGGCAAAACAAATACTATAAAAATATATAATCAGCATTTTGTTTATTTAACTTTTTCTACCTCCTGTTCTAATGCCACGATAACTGAAATCAGCCTAACATATAATATTCGTACAGCTAATAGTAATTTCTAGAAGTAAAATTCATAAAAATAATTGCACTAGCGGAGCTATACTTAGAGAATAAAAATGAAAAATCGCGAAACGAAGCATCGGAGTTCCCTTATTTATAGGATCGGCTGTAGAAGGGCGCAATTTGGTCGGTATTCAGAATCGCGACATTGCGCTGTAAAAGCTCGCCATATCTAATTATCGTCGGGTTACGATGTTACCACGAACTCGCGAATGTTTCATCTCGACAGACAATACTGGTTTATTAGCCACCCGCCCGCGCCCGCTGCGCAGCGCTTTCTTGTCACACCCAGTCGGCGGGCGTCGACGATTCTGTCGAGCAAAATAATTTTCAGTTGTATGAATAGTCGCTCTAATCAAAATGCTTCATGTTAATTTCTTTGGCTGGTTCTGTGTTTCTCCGAGTTCAAGTGGAAGTTTGTAGATCTAAGATAAATCTGGAATTAGAATATTAAATTGAATGAATGTTTACTTTGTTAATATTTCAGAGAAACATAGTTCATAACGATAGGTACTTTACTAGGTAAGATAGGATGTTTATTCAACAGAAACTGAATCTGATTTATGGCGGGGATTTTACTAATATAATTCCATGATTTTCATTTGACTCGGGCATTGTCCTTGAGAGTTATTCCCTTTAAAAAACTAGCTTGTTACCTTCCTCACACACATTGTCACCGATGGATGAGATAGTGCTTCCTTATCCTTTCCTATTTATTATTTATATGCCAATTCATACTAATATTATAAATGCGAAATTAGTTCTGTCTGTCTCGCTTTCACGCCAAACTACTGGACCGATTTAGATGAAATTTGGTATGGAAATAGTTTGAGACCTGGGGAAGGACATAAGATAGTTTTTATCCAACTGCGCAAAAAGACGTTATTCTTTTTAATAATAGCGATAACCGAAATTCGCGCGGACGGAGCCGCGACCGGAAAGCTAGTAGGTTATAATTGTATTGATCTAATCACATATAATAAATGTAGGTGTTCCGAAATGAACTACGTGTACCGATAGAACTGCATGTTCACAAGCAAACCGGAACGATTATGAAGTATAAAAGCATGTTTTCATGTTTTTTCAATGAGTAAGATTTTTAAACCAAAATAACAAAATGGAAAGTCTTACTTTAATCTCTATGAAATAATGCACACTTTTATAAGTACAAACAGGCATATACGAGTAGGTACCTGGTATAATATAGGTAAAAGTATTCTATACTTTAACAAAAAATGCCGTCGATTCGTTCTTCCATCATTTCTGTGGGAGGTGGAGCGACAAATTAAAATAGCAAAAAACAGAAAACCTATAAAAATATTTTAAATAACAACACACATAATCTTAAAGATATATTAAATTTTATCGAAGCGTAAAATACGTGTGAAATATATGAATTTTCAGTATCCACAAAAAAAGGTAAGAAATAAAATAAAAATTAATATCAGAATAATAATGATATGGCTACAGCGGCGTCGATTCTACAGTCGTTTTTACACGACTACCCAAAAAAGGAGTGTTTTTTTTTTAGGGTTCATGTACGTAGTACGAGTAGTGACGTATGTATGTATGTCTGTTTGTGAGTTTCTTTATTCCACCATAACTTATTAACGGCATAACCAATGTATGATATATAATTAGATAAAAACGTAAAAAAACAAACTGGCGGGTTTTAGACACCATATTGTGAGTTTTTTTTTTCTCCCTGACCGATCGAGTGAGGTATCAAAATGAAGAGCATTAAGTAACGATTCCATAAATAAATATAACTTGCAGTTTTAATTTCAATGGAATGATAAAAACCTTAACGAAAATAAATACAAGAGGTGGCCAAAAATAAAAACTATTTTGCACCCCATGCAGGTGAGGTATTTGATTGTCTAGCGCTCATGGAGTAAACTACAAATAATTTTAATTAAAATGTATTTTAATTTATCTAATAAAAAAACATGTACCGTCAACGAAATCTTTTGTTATGGGATTGTGTCGGAACTCGCTCTCAAACACACTGTTCGGGTGTTTGTTGACAAATTTTCTAATTGAGGTTACTTGCTAGCCAGGTGAGCATTCGCAAAATGCCGTTCCACCATTCGTAAATGGTCCGCCGGCTTGAGCTTTGCTGCGGCTAACATGGACCTGAGGCACGGCAGTCCATAACTAAACCGCTCGGCTATAACTGATTCCAAATTTCGTAGTTTTGTGTACTTATTTATCTTTACTTGCATCAAATTGTCTCTCCAATCTTGCAGTTTGCAGCTATCCATTACATTAAAATAGGCGTGAATGACCAGTGGGAAAAATAATTAGGTACTTAATGATAATATCATATCTATCCACGTGCAAATTAATATCAAATTTGTTACAATAATAATGTTGTCTTAGGTTTTCGCGATTGTTACACATAGTAATTAAACAACTTTAATTAAATAACTTTAGTCACCCCGTGACCACGATCACTGCAAAGTGTTTGAAACGTCGGGATAAAATAATTAAAAATATACGCGGTTTAAAGTTGTTTAAATACTATATTGTTACAATAATAGTTAAATATCAAGTTAACTACGTGACATAAAATAAATAGAACCAGGCAAGTGCGGGTCGGACTACCGCTAAAGGTCTGGGTCTCTGGAAGTAATAACTATATTTTGGTACATTATTTGTTAGAACGAAACCCTCGGTGTGAGATTCCAATTAGCACTTGGCCAATTTTTTTGGAGTGCATTTTTTGCATGCAAGGTAACATGTATGATCACAATAAATAAGTTTGAAATTTGAAGATAATCAGTGACTTCTAGATCGAGAAGAAGTAGTTGTGTTCCAGTAACCCACTTTACTCAACCGTCCGTCGCGACGTACCTATACTAACTTAGTTACAGGGGACGTTTTTAAAGCTTTTTGCAGCTAGAGTGCGTTCAGCTCGCGTCAGCTAATCAGAGTAATATCGCGTGTCAGCCAGTGGAGCCGCTCACATGCCCGCACAGAGCTTGTTATTCAATTAAAAAGGGTGGAGAGACTGGAAAGTGCATACAAAAGTCAGTGAAACTGATCCTTTTTACATTTTGAATGTCAGTACATAATTTATACCTCTTATGGTCTAATGGAAATGTTTTAGCACGTGCATTAAAATTAGTATCTTAGTAGCGCTTTCCATTTTAACATAGTTTCCTCATATTTTTGAATATTAAGTGTTCAAACTCGGTGAAATATTGCATACGTGTGCTTAAACCTAATATTTACTTTGTAAGTTCCCAGTATTTTATTTTATTTCTATATGTGAAATAAGAATTCCCTATACATAGCGAATTACCTGAATAAAGTTGAAAACAATATTTTACGGAAAACTTGCAAACCAGAATCATAGGTCTAAAGGACATACACACAAGCAAAATTTCACCGTGTTTGAATACTTTGTATTTAATGACAAAATGTCTGTGTGTAAATTTATATGAAGATCCTTCTCTTAATTTTCTAAATGACTTATGCAATTTTAATCCGCGATTATTTGAGAAGCCGTGGTATTAATGAAGAAATTAAAGATTTTAGAAAAACAAAGTTCTAAAGTGTAAAGTGTAAACCTGATCAAAAGGTGGCTACAGATAAATAAAATGATTTTTATTCTACATATAGTTGGTTTGGTATCTTATTGATAAATTACATGTTCTTATGTCACAACAGTATTAATGAAATCAAAAGTGTTGGTGTACAATACGGAAATATAGATATTTTATCTGCAGAAATATCATACGTAATATGTATATAATGGAAATATATGTTAAGAACATGTGAAATATATATTTTAGAAAAACAATGAAATAAAAATCTAGTAAGAATTCGCTGCGCACGATCGACAGAAGCATCTTAGGAGATCTTTAGTCAATCTCTCGAAAATGCTTCGTGAAGAAACGAAACGAGTCGAAAACTAGATCGGCTGGGCTACGCGGCGTTACTGACGTGACGTCGGCTTGGTAGGAAATTCAGATAGAATTGTCTCTAAATATATTTATAATTCATTTTCAAAAATACGAAGAAAATGTTTTGCTTTAAAATAGTTTTTAAATATTTGTTATTATTAATTATGGATTTCCGTAAAGTCACGCAATGAATCAATCAAAATACATGAAACAAATTTACGTAATATTTTTGTCGAAATTATACTATTGATACAAGCAAGAGAAAGTTTTAATGTGGTCGTGCGTTTTATTCATGTTTGATCATTTTGATTACCTGTATTTTTTTACCGATGGTATGCCTTTATTAACAAAATACTGCGAACTATATATACAACACTACATCTACAGCAACAAAAGCATTTAGACAACCTACAAGTCATCGCAGACTCATAGGCAGTCCAAAAGCTTCAGCTCACTACTAGCTGGCAGCGTGCCCAGCATTTCTTTTAATTTTTTTTAATATATCTAAGGATTTTGTGCTTAACTTGCAAAGGGAAGATATTCCATAAAGGAGTAGCTTGAAGAGTAAAAGATTTTAAGTATACATGTATTAAGAGTTGAAGTAATGATGGCCGCGCGGTTATAGCTATGGACTGCCGTGCCACCTGGTACCTGGTTCGATACCCACCGCCGGCTTGAGCTTCACCGCATGGTGGCAGGACATTATCCGAATGTCCCCCTGGCTAGCTACCACCCTCAAGTAGAAAATCTGTCGCCAAGCACTTAACAGTGTGTTCCGGCAGCAGTCCTTGAGAGCCAGAAAAATTACAGGCACAGACTTAACAATTATATGTCTCAGTGTGACGGGCACAGTGCAATTCGTCACATGTCAAAATGCATCTGTTATTGACATCAGGTGGGGACCGTGTTTGATCGGTCACAATCACAAAAAAAAAATTCATCATAAACAAACAAAGTAAATATATATTTAATACGTGATAAATACTTCGGATTGCTTGAATTGGATATTCAGCTTTTGGATCGGGTAGTTCAATTTCAATTCTCATTGAAGAACCTCGGCCAGTGTGAGAATAAAACAGTGCCTGCTGTCATTGACGGTTGTGACAGAGCGGGCGCTCGCTCCCTGTTTAATTAATCTCCTAAACTAAATTTAAATACGCTGAACTATTGCTAGCTGTTCGTCCAAATTAAATCCTTTACGACAGAACTTTGTTAGAACTCTCTATGACGTATGTCATCGCCAAAACTTAATTTCTATAATAAGACATAACGTCGAGAGTGTTCTTTATGAAATGTGTCATTTTCTTGACAGCTCCATCATTCTTTAATCAGTGACCCGTGTTGAGCACATCCTGTTGGCATTTAGAGTACCTTTTTTAGTATTTGTCTAATTGGATCAGCACGGTCGAGCTCGTATGGGGATAATTAATTGGTCACGTAGAAAAGGTTGAGAGCTGTTATTACTTTTCTTCATCAGGATACGAGTGCTATAGTAATCATATCATGATTATATCCTTAACTCAAATAAGTGTAATAGAACGTTGCAAACTATATAATAAATTAAGTATATAAACTAGAATCAAAAAAAAAATTAACGGCGGTGTGCCCTTTTTAATAAAATACTACGCACTAAATACACTAAATACTACTACAGCTGCAAAAATTGTCATTGCAGACTCACTCAGTCCAAATGCTCCACCCCACTACCAGTTGGCAGCATGCCCAGAATGCCGGTAGCATTGCCCCGTTGAATTGCAAAATGTGTATAATATTAATAATATCATAATTATCACAACAAGCATATTTTTTTATAAACGTTAATAATATATGTGGGTAATTGTTACTTAAAGGCACTGGGTGCTCTTAAAAGTCGTAAATACAACATTTTGTTTCGTTACGAAGTTTCAATTCTTTGTGCGTCGTCACTGGATCAGTCCGTATTGTTATCGGAACTATATATAAAGTTTCAACTAGGAGTAAGTGAAACTGTGATCCTTAGGTTCTACTTCATACATACCTGGTAAAACTGATAAAGGCGTTTTAAAAACCATAGTATACTCTTTCTGCTATCACGCTTCGGCTATCATTACTATCAAAGTCAAAGTCATATTCAAAATCACTTATATTAAATTTAGGCGTCTACGACGCTCTTATGAAGGTCAAATATAAACTTTAAAATTGAAATATTCTACATTGTACTGCCACGTTCAGCTAAACAAAAATGATAGAGCCACTGCCACTATCTGAGCTGTTGGTAAATGATTATGTCGCCAAGAACCTAACAGTGTGTTCTGGCAGCTGTTTTTGAGAGCTAGTAAATCTAGGTTAGCTGAACAACATATCCAACCACATCATCACTTACCATCAGGTTAGATAGTGGTCAAACGCAAGCCTATCAGCTGTATGTATAGAAATATAGAATGAGCGCTGGGTCGCAAGAGCAGCAGCTGCCGGAACAGACCGTTAGATGGTTAGTTGCAGATTCTACTGGATTTTCATCAGATTTCCCTGCGTAAGACTTAATATCACTGTAAGGTTCGAACTGATGACCACCTGCTCTGCAGATGCTGCCTACAGAGTTTGCTTGAGCTCCCATCGTCTGTCATCATCAACAAATTGAAGCTGTCTGTGTTTCATCGTGCCTATTGTGATTTCAAGTGTTGTTGTATGTTAAATTTCTTTTATTTTTACCACTCAAAAGTTGATTTTAATCATCATTCAAGTGTACCAACACACAATTTCAAACTGGGAACAGAATATGTGTCAGTATCGGAACGCAGGATAAAATGCGCGATCTACTGACGGCTCGCTTGTTCGCTACATGTCTTATTTTTTTCGTTGTTACGTAGATAGGTAAAGTCTTAAAAGTCGTTAAAAATATTTAAAGTCAATTGATGTTTTTTAAATAACATTTGAATTTACAGCAGTCGCTATACAAAACAGATGATGCGTCGGTGCGCACGTTTAAGCCAGCGAACGAAACTCACACGGCTCGCTTGTCGCCACGCGCGAACGCCCAGTCTCATTACGCAGCCCCTCGCGACGGCATTGATTGCACTCAATACGTCGAATATTGTAAACCCAGCCATGGTATTCTTTAAATACCTAAACACAAATATTAAAAGTTTGTGTACCTATGTGTTTTTTACCGTTTACACCCGTAAATGATGTTATGTTGGTATAAAGATTTTTGCGTCATGGAATATCACATACGTAAATAGGCCTATGTTTTATTGTCACCTACTGAAAACTACGGATACCTTTTGATAATGGTTTAATTTTAATAAATTAATATAATCCTCCTTAACTGCGTTGTTCACTAATTCAAAGTCAACAAAATGTTTGGGCTGTATTGCTCACTCAACTTGTATTGTTGATGTTATATAATATTTTACGTTAATGCTGTTCATATTTAAAAAAAATTTAGTATATTTGAGGATTTATTTTTTAAAACATAACAACGTTTTATCTGCTTCAGTTTAGATTGGAACTTAATTGTATATATAAATAAAAATTAGGTATGAAACTGACTGATTTCGTAAAGATATTATTTCGTAAAGATATACACCATAACAACATCGTCAAATATACGCAGGAATTTACGAGAAACATCTGAAAGTCAAGATCCCCTTACTGCCACAGAGCGAAGTGCGAATCTCTCAATAAATATTATTAATAAATAAATTATTTCATTTATATAAAAAAGGTTAAGCCTAGGCCTTTCTTGTGTTAGTTAATGATAGTTACTCCGTTTCATACTTTGCTGTACTATGTATGTATACTTTTTACTTTGGACTATGCTTCGTTGTATAATTATGTATATTCTTGTATTTTCGTTCTTATAATATTTCTGCACCCCCTATCCTCACAGGGTCTATTGGCTAGAGGTCTTGGCAGAATACCAGCGCCTAGCTACATTTTAGCGATGTGGTGAGGCACAATGCTGAACCGAGTCCTTTTTGTTACTGTAGCACACAAATAGATGCATACTTTTTATATTGATTATGTTTGTTTTTCAAATATATATCTAGTAGTGATGTAAGTACTTACCTACGTTTTTATATGTAGCATCAAACTTTTTATCCCTTTCTTTTCCATATGCTTTGCAGTTTTGTTATATAGCCTGACTACTTTTTGTATAGGTATATATCTTCCATTTTTGTACTTTCTCATTGATATTTGTGTAATGTAAATGTATGTGTGCTAATGAAACAAATAAATGTCTGTCTATGTCTATGTTAAGTTTAATTTATAGTAAACGATGCATTAAGTAGGTACAATCCTAGTTAAAGGAAAAATTAAGTAATAGGCTGCATAAAATTTTGTTATTTTGTTTATTTTAAGTAATTATGGTATGCTGACACATTATTATGAGTTCAATCTCCGACAATAATAAAACGACAGGGTGTCGGACTCTATCCAAGTAGAGATAATTCGAAAACAAAGTTAGTACCTATATTATTTCCAAATATGACTTACGACTATCGCGTGCTAAGTGAAAATCACATTAACAACTTATTGGAACATATTTTTTGTCCCGGGCAGGAATTGTACCGTGTAGTTATATTTATATAAATTTAAAAGGGTAGCTACGTCATTATATGACCGTCATAGGGCCATCAACCAGACTACGAGGCGTCATCTAACCGTAAGAAGTATTTTTTTAAACTTCTAGTCCATACACTTTGAGCACAAAATTTGGCTCAGTCGAGCCATCCTCGATAGCCAACGTTTCAGCTGTTTCACTCGGTGCGTAAAACCGCCGCGGGTTCATTTCCAGTTCGAAGAGAAAAATAAATTGTGCTATAAAAATTTGTTCATTTAAAAATATAGTTTATTGTCCAGTGGTGAGATGAAATTGGGCTCCATATTAAATAAGTACAAAAAGGTTGAACATCGAAGTTAGACACGTGTAATCTTGGGAACCACCCATATCTTTGATCTGCTAAATATGACCTTATCTAATACAGTAAATTGCAAATTATTACTTGCTGTAACAAATATTCTCATATCGCACCACAGCATAGCTCTATCTTAACATGAGCTAGAATTAAGCACGTCGGGCGGTCAATCACCTACGTGCTATTATCTCAAACTCATTAATACTGCAATTAATAGTTGCAGTTCAGCTAATCTTTACAAACTATTAACTATATAACTTCAAAGCCAGAGCTTCGTTTTACTGACAGTCTCAATCAACGAATAATCCGTTCCAATCGTATTTACTTATTTATTAATGTTAAGATATTCTCAAATACCTGTGTAAATGAAACTAGAACTTTATAAGCATAAATTCGTAGACAAGGTGAATGTGACCCAGCGTTAAGGCGCTTGTCACAGTGTAATTCGTAGACAGTATGTCTACGAATGTCTACGTTTATGGACAAATAGACAACATACGGCCAGGTATTTATGGGAATATGCTATTTAATATATAATGATGCAAAGTGCTATGATATAAACGACCGTTGCTTAGATGAGACTTAGTATTAACTTTGCTCAACTTGGACTGCTTTAGGTCATATAAGAATTTAAAAGTACAGACTGTATCAGCCGGATTGTCCACTGCTATACATCCATTTATAAAGGTGTTGCTTTAGGGATCGCAGTGTAAGATAGTGAGGTCTTCAGAAGGCGCTGCTACCCACATTCCGGTATTTTTCCCTTAGGCGCCTGAGGTGATCGCCCCCCCCCCCCCTTAGGTGTTGCTACATCCTATGGCCCGGCATCCCACGGACACTTGGCACCCCACGGGAAAAGAAATTAAACAATTCTGAAGAAATATCAAAATCAATTTATTGTAATAAACTACCTCTTTAGAGTCTTTACTATACTACACACACCTTTTTCCTGGAAATAGAATCGACTATTCAATAAATATTGTTGACGGAACATAATCAAAGCAAACTCGGTACCTTCTATATTTTTTTTTCGGTTATCACCTCGGTATACCGCGTTATCCAATGGACTCATAGTGAAATTTTGTATTTACCCATATTTTTGCTTCACCAATCTAGTTCAGTTCTATTGAACGTACTTATAACATTACTAAAAACGAGGTACTTATAACATTACTAAAAACGAGTCTCACTGGTAGCCATCGATAACGATGTATAATGTATTACGATTGTTATGGATTCGAAACCCGCTCGTGGCCCAACCCTTACTGTTTGTTTACTATTAGTGTATTGGGACTAAATGTGCTTTTAAATTACATAAATGAATACCATTAGCGAATTGATTCAAACATGTTGCCTTTAATATTATTGTTTTTCATAAATATTATTGTTATAACTCTCTCCTACCAAGATAAGTAGCTCATTGGTAGTCTGTCTGTCTGTATCCCCAAAGGGGTAGGCAAAGGTGCCTAAACATCCATTTCATCTTTAACCACATATGTTTGGTACCCTGTAATAGAGGACAAGCCCATTGCCACATGCCTTCCACAATCAAAGATTTCAGACTGTTTCTGAAAATTTATTAATTCATAAATCCAATAACTTGTAACGTCCGACCGCGGGATGTGAACCCTGAGGCTTCAAATTCTCTTCAAGAATCTATGTAATGATTGTAATCGTTGGCACGGGTATCCGGAGCGGTCATACTCACAGAAAGATTTTGTCTAGCGGCGGCGGTGTTGTGTGTCGGGCCGTCATCTTCCCTCAAAAATAGTTGAGGAAGGCGATGGCTGGCACATGATAACACTAATATTATATACATGTCAAAGTTTGTGAGTGTTTATGTTTGCTACTCCTTATTCCCTAGTTAAAGATATATATTATAATGTGCTTTTGGATATTTATGGCTATATGGGTTTCAGCAAACGCATAATGCTACAAAGGCACCAACATCAAAATATTCTTCTTTTTACACTCTTGGCAGAGTAGTCCTGTCGAATAACAGATTTGGTAAAAAAAGTCTTTAAATTTTTTTTCTGGTTAGCAATAAACTCTACAATATTGATTCTTCACAAAAAGTTAATTTTTAATTTTTTTCTTGCTTCTGATCAAATTAATAGTCGCAGCAGCCTAGGCCTTGAATAATCTGGCTCCAAAACACAGCTGAGTTGTTCTCAAGGACAATTGATCAGCATATATGTATGTATTCTAACTAGGATTTCTTTTCTTAGCTAACACATATTTTCGGTCAAGAATAATAATAATACTTGTAAGAGTTCTATCTTTCTAAGATTTCTTTACATTGACAAGTTGTGGACGTTTAGAAAAACTAAAAAGATCATAGATGCTGTCGAAACATAGTGCTGGCGAAAAATACTAATAATTTAATGGACTGAGTTCAGAACAAACTACTCAATTTTACAAAACATCTGCACCAAGCAGCGTCTATTCTCCATGGTTCAGGATCGTGTTCTCACTTCTTGTGGCAAGTATCTAGGGGGGGGCAGGGCAAGATTGAAGGGACAAAACCACGCGGCAGATCTCCATTGCGTTGGATCGACCAAATAAAGGTAGCACTAAATGGTCATGTGTTTAAGTGCGCGAGGAAGTCGGCAATTCAAAAGGCAATGGATTGTAAAGCAAGCCACCACAACTACTCTGCCAAGAGTGTAAAAAGTTCTCTTACATCGTTATGAAGTACGCAATTACATTAGCTAACAAAACTGCAATAATTTGGTATATAAAAACGTGCTTCAATTATATACAATGCTGTTTCACTAGCTAAGGGCACGTATTTTCTTGTAAATCAACTATTTATAACACTTCGATGCTTTCTTGTTGACTCTCTGTATCTTGAATCGACCCGAGAGGATAAATAATGCATTTGGTAGCTTTGAAGTGAATGATATTTCAGATTTAATTTGATACAGATGCTAGAATTGGTTTGTCTTGTGACAGTTTTATCTAGCTTATATATATGCTGATCTGGTGCATTGCCACTTCTCTCCGAGATTTATTTTATGAAAAGGCTTGCTTTCGACGACAAATCACTTTATGATAAAAAAAATTATGGTATAATTTGAAGCATGTTTGTGCACAAATTGTACCAATTTACTCTGAGATTACAAACACACCAGTTGTTTTATTTCTAGAAGGTGTACATTCTAAATTTCAGCAGTCCACAGGATGTTTGATTTACGGAAGAATTTACTCTCCAACTTACTTTTTTTGGGTGAAATGGGTAGCCGTGGGCATTTTTCGAAAGAGCAGCTGTTTGCTTTTCGTTTTATTAAGTACGTTTAAAAAACACATTGCTTTGTTAAAAAACACCATACTTATGTGGTGAAACCTACATACTAATCGTTATTTCCAAAATGATAAGACAAATTACTTATAATTAAATTTGGTATGTAGGCTCTATAGGTGATCTCTGTAAGTATTAAATATTAGGATAGTAATATTTCTCCCGATCTACTTAGTAGTTCACGCATGACGAAAGCGAGGAGTTTCACGTGGGTGAAATGAGAGGTCAGAGGTTACTTTTAAAATAAAACAACTATCACACACTGGTCAACTTGAAGAAAACCAAAACAAAATAGGCTAAGCTCATAGAGTAACTGGGACCTTCATCACGGAGGCGAGTCGCCTTAGCGATATAGCCATCACTGTTCTCGAAGTGTTCTGACGTCTTTTGTGGGGGAAAATATGCACAATATGAATAATATAAAAAGGGGTCTTATTTTACTGAAGTTAGTATAAGTTAAAGTACATATAGTAACTCCTTGAGTACTTATTTCATACACAATCGTCTTGTCTCGTGTCGTCTACTTCGAAGTAGGCCTTACATACTACGTAGGTTTTAATTCCAGGGGTTAGCTATGTCAATTCAAATACCAACTACATATTTCTGATACCTACTGTCATTAAATCCTCAGTAATGTACATTTTTCGTTTATTCCGTAGTTACAGATTCGACAAAATTATCCTGTAACTTCTTTATGTTATATAAAAAGTTTTTATTTGACGTCTTAGATTATGTTAGGTGTTTTAAGATAATGATTCAGGCATTACTTTGCGGAAATCCACGTTTAATTGTCTCTGACTCTCTAATACGCCTATTTGTTACAGAGTCACGAATCTGATAAAGATGATTACATAAGTTTATTTTTGAATATGTATGTTTCAAATCATAAGGTCGGTGAGAATCCAAGCGTAATAACTTAGTTTTATTAAATGCGTATGCACACTCTGGCTTGTACATTAACAGAAGGGAACTCTGCGACGGGTTACTACTCTCCATGTACCGAGATCCGAGTTGCTCTATGGCTAAGCTACAATATTCGAAAATTAGATAATTTGAAACCTTGATGACTATAGTCGTATATGTAGCTACACAATAAGTACCTACTCGAAATCTGTGGTACCTATCTAATATGTAAGATTCGCGGAATATTATTTATCTAATGTATTTATTTTTACCTATGTATCATGCCTATGTATCGATTTGACGATATTTGTTACAGTTATTTTTTTATATTTAGTCGAGTTTTTGGGTAATGGAACCATGTGCATTGGTTTTTAACAACTTTTTCGAAGAAAACCGGAAATATTATTTTATACTCGCCAATACCGTGTTCTTATAGAAAGTTTACCAAACCCCGCCATAAGCGCAATTAATCTGTAAAAAAATTGAATTTCCTGACATGTACGTGACTAAATGAATACAAATAAATCTGATTTGCAAAAAAAATATTTGTCTTTATGTATGGGGGCGGCGGCGATCATGTATCTGCGAGAGTACATAGGGTTTCCCTTAAAAACGAATCTTACAAATTAACAAACGATCGTAGAAGCATTTCGGGCAAGAACAACTTGAAAGTGCTAACGCAGTACGTTACCACATGATATTATCTTCCTCGTTGGTGATTCAACAACATTTGAAGCTAATAGGAATTGTACCTTAGAGTTATAAGAATCGAAAAACAAAGCGTGAAGATCGCCTTTGACAGCATTGCAATGTAACATAACTTTCAAATAAAAAGTTTGAAATCATCTACTCATGTTTATATTAATTCGATGTATACGATGAATATACGGCTAATTAAGACGACAGCATCATAGTTAATTTTATTTTCCGAAGAACGAAGGTGAATTATAAATATAGGAGTACATAGCTGACGAAATTAAATAATTGGCATCACATTTTGACACCAATTAAATAAAACAAAATATTTTAACTTTCATCATAAAGTTCAGTCGTTTCAAATTTCGAATGACAACCTGAGGTCGATGAACGCCTGTTAACATTTTACGAGCAATCACACTTGTATGAAACTACGTGGATTCTGCAAGTCTAGAATAATAAACTTGTGTGACTTAAACATCGTACCTGACTGTTTATGTCAATATTTTTGTAGGTATTAATAATTTAAAAACTTTTTAGTAATTTTAGCAGTTAAGATTAGTACACTACTTGTCTATAGCTGAGCTACAATATAGGTATGAACTTTTAGTTTACCTACTTGATTAAGTATTATTTAAAACTATTATGGAAATGCCTACGTTTCTACAGCGAAAAGCATGAAAGCCAAGAAAATAGACAATTTGAAAAGTAAAAATATTTCATAAGGATTAAAATTTTACGTTCCATTGAAATTTTAAACATAAGTAGACAGAAAAAGAGCCCACTTATATTTCACAGCTATCTCGATCCCATATTTCAAAGCTTAAGTGCGCTTTTTTAAATATGCACTCCACACGCTATTATGGATTTTGTTATACTACTGATGTTACTGTTGACTTAGTTGACTTAGTAATTTTTATTCTATAAAGGTCTAAGAAAACATTAATTAATTTTAAGATGTATATAGCAAAATCCAAATTAAATTAAATCAAACTACTAGCAAAATCCCTGTACCGCCCGCTTAAAATAGCAACAATATAATTTTGATTTTCATCTTTCCGACAACGGAGAGCACCTATTAAAACAACTAATAGGTATTCTCTGATTTCTGAGTTTAAACTTTCCATCAGAACCATAGAAACAATATTTGACAGAAATAAATAAACAGGGAGAGTATCGCACTCGCAATCGGTGGATTGGTTCGGTTCAAACTGGGTCGGAGGCAATTTAAAGTTTTTACCGAATAAATAAGCCAAGTCAAAAATTCTAGCAAGGCTTTCCAACTGGGCGACTGTACGTTTGGAAATTAAAGTGGATTGAGAGGAAGAAACTCGAATACAGTAGATTATTGCCTTAGTTGAAACGTTAACAACAAATATATGATTTGCGCACGATCAGAGTAACAAGGTTTGAAAAGTTCAGTCCAACTTATCCTGTTTCAAATACACTTATGACTTTCAAGCTGCTCATTTTGGTTTTGATTTAATGCTTGACATTTTTATGGTTGACAGGTTAACTCTTTGACTTCTAGCTTACCATTTGGAATGTAATCATGATTTGTCAAAGGCATGTTACTTGAGGATGATGAAGATACGATTCAATTTCGTTTGGAGTTCTATACCACGTTTCTCATTTTAGTGTTTTCTTGGGTGGTATTTTAAAACTACCTCATTACTTAATTTACTAAAATATTATCTACTCGGTATATCACTTCTTTTACATCACACAACGCACTGACAGCAGATAGATGAAGTCCTAAAGCTCAAGCATGCTATAGAACTCAAACCAGCAATGGCATAGCCACAAAGTTATTATAGCGTCTACATAACTGACCTAAACAAAGTCGAAATGTAAAAAAGACGTTTTTATTTAGCGACATCTCTAAATGTTGTTAGATCTTGGCGAGATAAAATGAATTCACGATAACGTCAGCGCTGTATCGAGAAAACAAATTGGTCCAGTTAACACGGTTAGATAAAAATGTCTAATGGAAACGAATATTTTTATTTTATTTTCGCAATATGCTTTACGGTCGCATTTTATAGCTATAAATGCAACTTACTTTATTTTTAAGTCAAGACTGATTCAAATTATTATTATCATACGAATATGAAGATTTACTGCAGGATGGCGTAAAAGACTACTAAGGAAAATAATGGACTACATGAACATCACGCTCCTGCACACAGGGTGTAGCTGCACATCAAGCGCAAAACAGGCTCTTTATATGGTAAATATCCTGTTTTGCGCCCCCATCAACCAAATGGTAGCGGGTATAATATTCATAAAAGCATTCTTAAGAAGTGTTTACGTGCTTCCGTGCTTCTAAAGGCATGTTAAGTTGTCAGTCCCGGTTGTTGTCAGATGGAAATCATTATATCATGGTGTTCAGCATGCTGGACAAATTAACCCTAATTGAACCCCCTAGGTTAATTTTCATATCTACTATCGAGTATCAGGTGTATTTTACTCAGTATAAGTTACATAACATGTAATTAATTAAAAATCATGAATAAACCGTGGGATAGTGGCAGTTTTATTATTGGATAGTTTAAAAGACAAGATCTATTAAAAATGCCTACACTTGAGGATAAACAGCAGGTGGCTCGTTTCAGTACAAGAACATACCCTTCAACGTTATATTTCAGCAGAAAAAATAATTCAGCTCACCAAAAAGCGTTTTATTCACATAATAAATTAAGTTACGTAGCCACCGTCTACGAAACCGTTTCAATTTTTAGTTGCCGTTAATAATATTTGAAGGTGCAAAGAGAAAATTTACACGATACTTTTTAAAAGGCAATATAGCGAAACAGAAAGCGTCGTTAAAAATGTCCTTTGATGTCAACGAATCTCCAACGGGCACCTAACAAAATTGTTCTTTTAGCCTTCATAAAATGTGCGCGCACTTTTACCCAAAGTTTTTTTGTAGTATCAAAGTGAGTCAAAGCGTGACAAAAAACTTACAAGTTAAATTTCAGTTATATTATTTCGGCACGCTTATTCGTACATTTAACGATACTTTTGAATTTGATATGCACAAATAGAAAGAATATTTATATTCGAGGCTAAGTGAAACAATTAACAAACTTCTGTATGTATCATAGTCATCAAAATCTGTATAAAGTTTATAATTGCAATATACATTTGAACAGTTTCCAAATCATTCATAAAGCTGCGCTGAAATAAGAGATAGCGTTCTCTAAAATACTTCACAAACTTTCATAAAAATCTATTTGTTATCTCGAATACAAGGTAATATAATAAATCAATCCTTAGATTACGTTAAAACATATTGTCTCCTATAAAACGAATACAAGTTTCGTGAAGATTTATTTAACTTACCCACAATTTCAATGAGAATATTTTGTGTTGTGAACAATGGTCTAGATATTTAAATTAAAAGAATATAAATCTTTTTTTGTTGTGCAAATATTTATTTAGACGTGAACTTATCACAATATTTCAAACATTTTGAAGCGCTCGTAGCCAAGTTTGCTTAGCCATTCTGAATCGATCAGCATAGTTAAGCAACGTCCGCCGCGGTCATGACTCGGATGGGTGACCGCTGGTGACATTAGTACTGAGCGCTTCCGTGCTTCGGAGGGCACGTTAAGCCGTTGGTCCCGGTTGTTGTCTTGGATAGCAGTCGTTACAGCATGGTGGTAGGGCACTTTGCGAATGCCCGACTGGCTAGCTACCACCCTCAAGTTGAAAATCTGTCGCCAAGCACCTAACGGTGTGTTCCGGCAGCTGTCCTTGAGAGCCAGTAACTCTAGGTTAGCCTGAACAACATCCTCGACCACATCATCACTTACCATCAGGTGAGATAGTGGTCAAAGGCTAACCTATCAGGCATAAAAAAAAAAACAAAAAAAAAATGAACAAGTAAAATTTAGGATAAACGTATCATTACACTGTATTTCCCGGAAAGGGAGGGCAGTGGTGTCTTAGCATCTGCGTTTTGCCAGATATGCTTTAATACTATAAAATGGAGTGAACAAATAAAGATGAGGTAAACACGTGAATATGACCATTAAAGCACGCAGAGATATACGTAAAATAATAGGAAATATGGAAGTAGCTCGCCTGATGTAACGTTACTGACCGTGTCTGTAAAATGTAAAGTTAGATATTAATTAGCGCGGCACTATATTAAATCTATTTTGCTAATAATAATTACTCGTGTACAATAAATCAGACGCAGGAGAAAATTTTGATTTTCCGCTTGTATCCATACAAGTAGGTACGTCTTCCAGCCATAATTATCGCCATCTCATTTATAATTATGAAATCGATATGTTTTCTCTAACAACAAAAAGGACGCATAAAGATATTGTGCAATATATAATATATATAATTTCACTCACTACATAAACGACCACATAGTCAAAAACGTATAAGCCCAAGCTCCAGTTTTATGGTGAGCCGCCTTCTTAACGCCATAGCTCTCCTTGGTAAACTACTCTGGTAAATACCCGGTACCTTCCAGTTAATGAATATGATAAAATAATCACCTGTAATAATCATCAAAACATAGTTTAAGGAACTGTCCTGAACTTTCAAAGGCTTCCAATAAGTCAAATCTACATCTACTTTATTAAGATATTTGAGAAAAGATTTGTATTATTGTATGTAACGTATAAACATAAACCTTAATAAGAAAAATTGTGAAATATTTTTTCTTATTAAGGTTCATTAGAATTCTACGTTATCCCTGACAAAAATAGGCAATAAAATATTGTAAAACATTTGAAATTTTTGATTAATACCCCTGCGAAGCTGGATCGAACCGCTAGTCAATTACAAGCAAGCAATTCAATGACGAAATCAAACTGATAAGTCTCTTAATTAATCAAATCAAATCAAATTTATTATTTGCTAGATATAGGAACATTAAAAAGGTCTTATGTTAAAATGATGTGTTGCTCTATATCTGAACCTTCAAGGCGCGCAAATTATGGACATATAAATGAAATATAAGTACACCGACAAAAAGCATTTATGACCATTCGCCAAGATCAGACTTTCTGTCAGAACCGAGCCATAACGGAGAACAATCTGTCCATCATTTATGTTCTTCAAATTCTACTCATGCGGATTCAGTGAACTGATCTGTTTCTTGAAGTATTTCTGTTGTATAGTTTCCTTACGAAAGACGTTATTGCGACTCACAAGCTGCCTGTAGTTATTTTAGAAACAGGCGTTCAACAAAAGTTACTTTATGGCATGCCAATTTTTCTTTTGGTAATAACAAAAATTTTATAAATATTTTAAGAAAACATTTAATTAATATTTTAATAAAACACTTCAAAACTATAAAAACATATCTAATGACAATTCCGCCTAATTTTCATGTCAAGCCGACGTGACGTCACAAGCACCACGCAGCAAAACTGGAAGAATTTTGAGCAAATTCTTCCGGTTTTGCTGTTTTCTAAAAATACATATTTTAAAAATATTTGTTATTATTAAATATGTATTTCCGCAAAGTAACGCCGGAATCTATTCATTATTTTTCATTTTGTTTTCAACTCATTGATATATATCCGCTAATCTAAAGATTTCTACCTGAAAATATAGGAGATGTACTCCTATCCCGGCACCCCACTGGGGTTAGTTAACAAGCTCAAAAACCAAACTACTTCGGAACTTTGAGTTCTCTCAGTTTAAGCAACGAGTACTGAAAATGAAGACTCGTCATGTTGTTTCCAAACTGACCTTAATAATCGTATTTTTTCTTTTACAGGTCGTTGCCCTGCAAATCTCTGTACTGTTGAAGCGAGCCCTGATTCGAACTTTGCCGGTTTTTATGTCATAATGCGTTAACTTGTTATTTTTATAAATTAATACTTATTTAACTTGTTATTCAAGTAAGATTCTGTAACATTGAAACACTGAGCCTCAATATTTTCCACTTTTTCTATCTAGAAAAGTTTCATGACCATCATCTCGAAGACAAGAGATTACGTATAAACTTAATTACCCTATTTCGTAATTGCCTTGTTTTGACGTCTACCCTTTGAGAGGCCGTCGCTTATTTCCGAGTCTACAGATATTAATAACCATCTAAGTCGTCGGCTGTCTTCTATCCCGCAGCTTCGTGCCAACATACATCTTTGCAGTGTTAAAGGTTTGATTTTTATCTTACTCGTATGTGAATACTAAAAGATGACTCGTAAAAATAAAACTCGCAGAGATGTGAAGAAGATTTTGACAAATACAGTTTCTTATTAGTTTAAAGTGCTCGTAGTTGTGCTTGCGTATTCGTTCTGAATCTATCAATTGAGTTAAGTAACGTTCGTTGTGGACAACCTTGCTAGGTGACTAGAGGAATTAACAACTGAGCGCGAGAGGACAGTTGTTATACAAATACAAATATTTTTATTTCAGTAAACTTCTAATCTATAATACATTTGATACATCTTTTAAGTCTGCAGATGCCTAAGTTAGAGGTTACTCTGCCGTAGTACTAGGTTAGATTATGTATTTGTTTATGTCTTCGTTTAGATTCAGACAGCATGCTGGTGTTTTGCGAATGCACGCCTGACTAGTCACCTTCACCTTCAAACTGAAAATCTGCCGCTAAGCATCTAACAGTGTCTTTGAGAAAGTTTCTCGATGAACAGTGTATTCGGCAACAGTGTATCAGCAATCCTTGCGATCCAGTAATTATAGGTTAGCCTGAACAACATCTTTCACCGCATTATCACTTACTATCAGGTGAGATAGTGGTCAAAGGTGTAGTAATCACCAAAAAATATATTATTTTTAACCGACTTCCAAAAAAGGAGGAGGGTCTCAATTCGTATGTATGTTTTTTTTTTGTTTGTTCACTCAGAGCTTTTGACTGAGTGAAACGATTTTGAAAATCCTTTTTTTGTTTGAAAGCTGATGCTTGTCGTTTAGTTTTATTTAAATTTTATCAAAATCGGTCAAGCCATTTTTAAGTTACACTCCAATAACTGAACAATATTTTCCTATCTTGATGATATAGCCGTTGACAATGAATGACAACAATCCCGTAAGTAGCAAGGGTCACTTCGTCAAAGAGTGAAAAAATATTTTTAAATAAAAAATGGAACCGACTTCGACACCCAAAAGGACCATGCGCACAATAATGTGATAATAGGTACTTTTTAACTATCGTGGTACCGACTTCAACAAGTTATTTCACACTTTTGGGTGTTGAAGTCGGTTCCATTTTTTGTTTACATTTTTTTACATATTTTGATATATTATTTATTAAGACTGACATTTTTTTTCCCGATCGTCGTTATTTAAGACCAAGTCAGCCTGTGAAGATCTTAATCAAGATTCGTAACTGTGTTATATGTACGCTATGTCTTGGCGGTGTATTCTACCTCCCCCCTCCCTGTTCGGTCGTGTTTTTCGTTAATACCCCTTCGGAGATGATAAGATGATGGCTTTACAAGCAAGCAGTAATTACGAGCGTCCTATTACCGCTCGCGACGGGAAGCGAGTCATTACGGAGATGGTCTGTTTCGTGAATTTACCCACAATATTTTAGCTTTACTTGCAAAATTTTAGTAATTTCATTACATAAAAACAAGTATTGGTTCCGTTATGATAGACAAGCAATGACGCATACAAGTTTAAAAAATAATCACCTGATATGACGGCTTAAAATCACCCAATCATCAAAATTAATGATTGTATGAAATGTTTTAAGTTAAAAAGCACCGCTGTTCAATGTTGTATGTTTATAAAACAGATAAGAATGAATATTTAATTGATAAATCAAAACTAATGTCATCTGAAACGGAATTCAAGCACTGTAGCATGCTAAGCAAATCGTTATCATCACGCTCAAGACGCAAATTTTGTGCAATAGATATTTGTAAAAAATATGTCTTTTGTCTTAACAATATGTAAAAAATTACGTGAATATTGACTATTGAATTAAAATATGATTACGAATATTGACTTAAGTACTAAAATCTTAGGTGTAAAGACCGTATTAAAAGCCATAAAGTACGTTAATTTAAACACGACTAATTCCGTCGTCCACTTGAAATCTTAATGGTGCTTTCCAGAAAAATATGCACGTTAAAAGTACCATTAGCGTATTTATAGCGGGAAATTAGCAATGTTTCTCTAATCTTGAAGTGCTTTAAAATCAAAGTTAAGTGTGTTTGAAAGGAAACCATAATTAGTGCCAGCAAGTTGCAGTGTTAGCAAGCGAAAGCGAAGGCGGAGCGAAAGCGGCGGCGGTGAGAGAAACAGCAAGCAAAGTTGTCCCCCTCTAGTGACGCTTCCCTGTAATTTCAGCGAGCTGCGAGCACCACTCGTCGCCGACTAATTTGTCACCCGAATATCAAATTACACGTGAAATGGTGCGTTACGGTATACTTCCAGCTCCGATATCGCAGTTTTAAAACATAATTTAATTCACCGTCTGGCTGCAATAACTGGTAATTGCAACCAGGGCGCGTTGACAGCGCTAATAGGCAAGTAAATTTAGCGGCATCGAATAATTGAATACGGAACGAAAGAATTACTTTGTTTTAACTATCAGGTTTGTTTACCTGTTGTGTTTGTGCATTTTTAACGCGATAAATTTGTTTAATCGTCTCTGAATTAACTTGTTACATTTTATTTCATTTTGTTAATCCTTTTGACATGCAAGCAGGGACTCTGAACTCTGCTACAATAGCCGGTCAAAGGAATTGTTTATTTACAATTAAGGCCCCAACAATTCTTTGTGTAGTCTGAAATATTTTCACTTTTATTTAAATTGTGTTCATGTGTGTTTTTTAATGTTATAAATTGCAATGCTGTTAGATAATGACCACTATCTTATATGTTGGGAAGTGATGTTGTAGGTGGAGATGTTGAACAGGCTAAGTCTTAAATGGCAACTGACTCCCAAAGACAGCTGCCTGAACACATCATGAGATGCTTGACGAACGATTTTTCTACTTGAAGATTGCTATAGCTATACGAGCATTCTTAAAACACCTTCACACCATGAGCAGGATTCAAACCCTGAATTCCTCCTAATCTGTTATCGTACTTAGCTATTATTCTTTTAACCATACGTGAAAATTATAATCGGAGAGAACTGAACTAGGGAACTAAACATTCTTGCTCAATTTAGTTTGTAGATTTTTTAACCCCGGGGATGGCATTATATTACGGTTCATCTAAGAGAGTAGAGGGGTCTTTCTGCGTGTGTTACGGTAAGTGGTCGCCATTTTGTGCAGTATTCTGGCTACGCACGTAGCTACGGTATTGCTACAGGCTACGGAGGGGCACGTGTTTGCTACGCATTTTCATGGTTACAGAGTTACGAAAACTAACAGACGCAAGGTTCGCATAAATGAATATGGCACACAAAGTATTTAGCTCGTAAATAATACACAATAAGAATAAATATTTCAAAGTGATTTTTTATTTAAATGCACTTTAGTTTTTTTATTATTTCAAATAAATAGTTTCAATTTTTAAAAAGGAAACAGAGGCGTATAATTGCTCTATAGAGAAACTGGTTTTACGTAAACTTTATTTTTGCTTCAAAAATACTTTTTCATATTGATAATCTCAACACAGTCCGAGTCAGAGCTTTGAATCGAGACTATATTTTGAAAGTTCAATGGGAGTGATTGAAAAAATGAACACGCCGCCAAAAGCCAGCCTCCCGGTCCAGTCAGTAAAATTCAGTGAATTGTTCCATTCGGGAACAATATGTCATAATAACAGTACAGTAGGGCCCCCACCCGAGTTTGCATCAGTTGTGCCCCATTGTCCTATGCGATTCAATTAACATGAAACATGTCAAGCGTTGATGCGTACCGTGTTCCGGTCTGGCACTAATTATCTACCTTTTGTATGGTAAATTAAATACCTATTTCTATTTCCCTAAATAGTGTACGTTATGTTATGAGCTTAATCAACAATAATTTAAATAAGCTTAATCAATCGAAAATGCTGTTATTGTAATTATCAATGTTTCGAGATATTTCTCTCATTTTTGAATAACTATAAAACAGTTGAGTGTCAATATAATTATGTCTATGTTTTTGTCTAAAGAAAAATATTGGCGCACTATTCAGTGCACAGTTAGAGTTTGTATTTATTTCTTTTTAATGTTTTTACCGGGATTAAAAGTGTCCGCTATTTTTCTACAGTAACCCGGAGTAGTTTTTAGTTTAAATAAATGCATACAATGTAGACAAATCACTGACTAAATGCGCCATGAATGCAATCGCTAAAATAATGGCTTAAATTATACCGTTAACGACCTTCGGAACGAATCATGCGTTTATAGTTCATAGGCAATCCTCTTACGATAAGCCTCTTTCGGTCTTACTAACTTACAATGAATCTATGCCAATCCGTTATAACTAGGACATCATCTGTGGCACAGCCCCTCGCATAAGCCGAGCAATGGAGATATGATAGACGTTATTAATTAGATGTCGTTACGTCTTAGCCGTTTCATTGTGATCCGGAAAAACCCATAGAGCTGAGGGTTACCCTGCTAACATCTCTACCCAGAATATTGTATACGAAGTTTTATATAGTTTTGGATAAAAGATAAGGGTAGGAATGAAGTTATGAAGCACTCGAAGCGAAGTTTGCTTTGCAATTTTTAACCGATCAGCTAATTTAAATAACGTCCGCCGCGGTCGTGCCTTGGATGGGTGACCGCTAGTGACAGTACTACTGAGCGCACGCTAAGCCGTCGGTCCCGACTGTTGTTTGGTTAGGTAAGTGATTTGAAAGTCTCAAGTCACATAAAAAAATTAAAAGCAGGTACTTAAGACGAAGTGGTATTTGAAAAATGTCAGACTAAGGACGAGAGACAGAGAGACCTCGTTTCGAATGCAAGTGACCGAAACAGAACTCCTTAATATTTGAATAACGTGAGCAAATTTTTTAAAACATCTTTTAGGTAATGTATCAAATGGTTGCTCCATAATAATTTGAAATAAAATTTGATACGATTTACTATATAGACAAAATTATTGATTGACTGGAATTTTCGAGCTGAATTCATGTTTTATTTCTATTAAACTTTTTAATTATTTTATGATGTAATTGTGATAAAACAAGCTGGTAGGTCACCTGATTTTAAGCGGACTAACTTCTGCCTATAACAGATGCATTTCGTCACAAGTCACAAATTGCTCTGCGCCCGTAACATTGAGACATACTTGTTAAGTCTCATGTGCCTGTAATTTAACCGGCGCTCAAAGGACTGCTGCCGGAACACACCGTTAGGTGCTTAGCGAAAGATTTTCTACTTGAGGTGGTCGCTAGTCAGGCGGGCATTCGCAAAATGCCATTCCACCATGCGGTGAAACTCAAGCCCGCGGCGGGATTCGAACCATGGACCTGAAAATTTGTGATTGTGTTTTCGGATCAAGCATAGTATTTGTCATATCCTCTAGAATAAAATATATTTCCTTACTCGTTCTAAACTACTACTTTCTAAAAACATGTTAAAAATTTGCCTTGTGAGACTAACTTCACCTTTTTATCCGAAATCTTTTCATATCAAATGTTAAAAAACGCATAGCTAGAGATATCAAAGTTGAATAGAATTGGAGAGTTATTTCAATAATAATAATAGAAGTGTTGTTTTATACCCTGATATCGTTTAATAAACATAAACATTTGAACACGTTCTGTACACTTTTTTAAGCCTATCTATGCTGTGTTGATTAAACAAGCACGATACCCAATTGATGTCAAGATTCAATTCGGTGCAAAGAGTTCTATAATTACTAAAACTACATTAGGCGTAAGTTTAAAATTTTAAATGTGTCAAATATTGTAGCAGCTTTATTTTACAATTCAAATATAAATCCGGTTAGTAGCATATCAAAAGTTCCATAAATTGCGTTCACTCAAATTTAAGTTATATTACGTTTCAGTTAATTTACAACCCTTAAAAAGATTGAATTTGATAATTTTGCATAGTCACACGCATTTTCGTTGTATAAAAGCGAATAGCCGTGTCAAAAGCAATTAAAAGTTTAACTATGCTAGCTCCTGTCCACTTCCAATATGAAATGCCCAGTGTATATATTTTTAATTAAATGTAGCTTCTTCCTAAACGGAAAACGAATGTTTGAACAATCAATCTGAGATAGCTTCCGATCATATCGTTATTAAACCGAAGTTAATTCCTTTCTAAGGTATTTTTTTTAATGTTACGGAACACCTGTTGTTAACTATTACGGTAACTTCTGCCCATAACAAACGCAATTCGTCACAAGTGACGAACTGCACTTCACCCATCACATGGTTCTTAAATCTCGTGCCTGTAATTTTATAATTCCTTACTGGCTCTCAAGGACTGCTTCCAGAACACACTGTTAGGTGGTCGGGGACTGATTTCTTACTTGAGGGTGGTAGCAAGCCAGGGGAGCTTTCGTAAAATGCCCGTCTACTAAGCAATAGAGCTCAAACAGGCAGTGGACATCGAACTATGGACCTGCGACTCAGCAGTCCATAGCTTTTACTATGTAGGTACGAGTATATCGTCAATACTTATTTATTGTGAGCATAATAACGACACTAAAATTATTACGTTTCGATTAAATGTCTTACGGCGGAGTGCAGATTCCAAAACTATATTGATACAATTTCTCTTACATAAATTTTACTTCTATTCTGAAAATGGGTGCTTTCCAAATAAACTTACTTCAATGTATTTTTTATATTTATACAATCAAATTACAGCAAAATTTACCTTAAAAATATCATAACTTAATGCAAAGCTCAACTGCCTTTGAAAGGCTTAAGTTTCGTTTATGCCCCGTGGGGTGCCGGTGCCCCGAGGGATTCTGGGTTAGTATGTCACTCTTCCATTGCTACTTGTGGGTGTCGCAATAGGCGACTAAGTGTAAAATACCGGAAGGTGGGCAGCAGTGCCTTCTGAGGAACTGCTATATTAAGCTGTGAGCCCAAAGACGCTTGGTTTGATTCCAGGTTCGGATTGTTATTGTTATACACAATCTAGCATCAATAACCCACTCTTTTACCAAGTCCGCTAAAGTGATGTACGTTTCCCTTGGTCTACAACAGGCTTCCCGCAGATATAATCGCTGCTCCAAGCATGATGTGCTTTATAGCTAGATTAAAACGCTGACTCATCGAGCACACGCTTTATACTAAGGAATTTATATTGAATATTGCATAAAAACGGCTGATATTATCCATTACTTTGCTTATAAATTAATCTGATATTATTGTTAACTATATTTCACACTTTATTTTATTGGCTTATTATTGTTATTGAATGTATTTTACTATTATTATGATTTATATTGTGACAACATTGATAATGATTGCATAATTTTGTTTTAATGAATTGTTGAACTCTGAAGATAAAAATATACTATCGAATATTTTATTGTAAAAACGTGGTTTTCAATTGTAGTCAATAATACGGGTTTAAGTATCTTGAACTATATTCAGAGCTATTTAGCCTACACACATTTAATACAAAAAAAATGATTAACCAAAAAATGGAACCGACGTCAACACTCAAAAGTGTGAAATAACTTGTTGAAGTCGGTACCATGATAGTCCAAAAGTACCTATTATCACAATGTTAAACATTTTTTTCACGCTTTATGCCCTTGCTACTTACGGGATCGATTGTCATTCATTGTCAAAGACTATATCATCAAGATAGGAAAATATTTTTCAGATATTGGAGTGTAACTAATAAACAGCTTGACCGATTTTAATGAAATTATAATGAGACTAAACGACAAACATCAGCTTTCAAATAAAATCAGAACTATCAAAATCGGTACACCCAATCAAAAGTTCTGAGGTAACAAACATAAACAAAAAAATACAGACAAATCGAAAACCTCCTCCTTTTTTTTTAAGACGGTGAAAAATACTAAATATTGACATGTGAATACGGTTTATGACATAAATTAGTATGAGTATTGAGTTTTTAGAGAAATGTTTTTTTTGTTTTGCCCGGAACATATATATGAAACATAGATGGAAATAGGTTGGCCCCGAAACAGGCGTCTGAACACCTGTATTTCTTCCATCGCCAATATACAGCCCTTATGATATACATGTCCGTATGTCTGTTAATAGTTCAGTAATATAATTTATATTTCTAAATATGATTACAAGCACTACCCCGTGCTGAGCGAAAATCATATTTTACAAATAATATCGAGGAGCACGAAATTTCGGCAGAAATAACTGTGTCCATGTGGCCGGGGTGGTTGAGGCATCCGACGCGAAATCGGAGGACGGGAGTTCATTTCCCGCCCGGGGCATACAATTTTGTACTCCTATAATCTGTAAAATAACATAATTTATAAATAAAAATCATATAGACAGGTTTATAATAACCGTCAAATAAGAAACAAAAGTAACTTGTTTTCTGAGTTTATTCCATAGCTATACTACAGGCAAAAACGAATCGCAAAGATTTGTTTAACAATTCAACTTGTTATTTACAAAGTTTCCCATTGCGTAACAAATTTGTTTTTAGCTTTTATGACAGATAATTTGTCAGGGGGTAGCTCTGCGCGAGTCAAAGATAATTTATCTGTCTCAGCCGCTTTATTTATTACACGAGTACTTGGTTGAGCCCTTAAAGTTGGTGGTTAATGGACCTTCTTTGAGTCTGAGATGTCAGTCAATTCGAAGGGGCCGTCTGCATGTGGTCACCCGGCGCTCGACTACCGCTGCCTAAACTTGTCTTTTTTGCAGAGTACTTTCCTTTAGTGAGTGACGGGTTGATGCGAAACGAATGAACAGTGTAGTATCTTACAAATACACTGTTCTGTTTAAGGAAAACGAGAAGAAAATGCGTATTCAGAAAAAATTAAACAACTCGGCCGTTTGCTGATAAAATTTATCTGACGGAAAAGAACGTCATCTTTTTCTTTGAAAATAGCAATTGTGTATATTTCCTATGTTGAATTTTCGTCGTAGGAGTATATATGTATATGTAAATATATATCTTTTTTCAGCTTCTTTTTTAGCCGTCTTTACAAAATACTACGAACTATATACAACAATACAGCTACTACAATAAAAGCATTTAGACAACCTATAAGTCATAGCAGATTCATAGGCAGTCCAAATGCTCCAGCCCACTCCCAGTTGGCAGCGTGTCCAGCATGCTGACAGCATCGTCCCGTTCAATTGCAATGCTTATTCGTTCAGCCAAAGATATATCTTGAATCGCTGTTGATATTTTCAGCAAGAGATATTTTTTTTTATCCCTATCCCAATTATATAATTTCGGTATGATATATGGTCTGAAGCAATGATGGCCGAGCTGTAATAGCTATGTACTGCGGTGCTGCAGGTCCATGGTTTGGTCTTCACCGCCCTTGAGCTTCATCGCAAGGTGGGGCATATTGAGAATGCTCGCCTGGCTAGCTACCACCCTTACGTAGAAAGTCTGTCCAAGCACCTAAGAATGTGTTCCGGCAGCAGTCCTTAAGAGCCAGTATAATTACAGGAACATGAGACATAACAACTATATGTCTCATTTGTGTTCCTCACTTGTGTCGAAATGCATCTGTTATAGACAGAGATTACCGCTTAGTATCAGGTTGGCCTCGGACTTGTTCAGTCATAATCACATTAAATAAAAACATATTTCCTTACAAATTGAAATAATAGAGAATAAATTAAAAAATATAATACGACAAGCAACACTAGATCATAATTCTCAAAAGAGATGGCTTCGATTGTAATGCTCTAGTTGGTAGTACCCACTACCTTTTGTATAATCAGGACTTATATTTTTTTTAATCCCTGAGCACAAAGGTTCATCACGAATTCACTTATCTGAACTAGGTATTAAAAACATTGCATTTGAAACCAATCCGTCACACTCATAAAGAATAATAATCTACGCACTTTGTTTTCATTACGTACCAGTATAATCAAAATTTAATGCGTACTAGCTAAGGTTCATTTAGAGACAGGTAAAAGATGTCTCTACTCTGCGCTAATGTAAAAATTCGGGGCTAAAAGGTAGATTTTCTACTCTGAAAAACCATTAGCGCCGAATCCAGGCTAAATTATAAAGGAGATACAGCCAGGCTCCATAATATTCTCGGACCTTGATTTTTTATTCACCACGAGATTAACCTGCCACTCTCGCCTCTACTAATGTGTTGATCTCTAATTACACCTCTCAACTTCAACAGCGTAGGTAGGCTTTGAATAAAATATGTTGACATTAAGTAAAATGACGATCGTGTTTTCATTATGGCTTTGATCAAAACATAAAAATCTCTTAATTTGATATTAGAACACATGTATCACCCTTTTCTTCTTTCTACCCTTACCACACATGTGGGCCAGTGCAATAATACAAGAACTTGAAAAAATATGTTTTAACTGTTCTGTGTGTCCAATGTGCAACAACACGATAGTGATGGAACATTGTTCAATAAGCTGATTTTTTTTCTTAGAAGGGTTTTACTACATCTAACTTCGGCTGGAAGTATCACACGAAGAATTTATCACCAGTTTATTTATCGTCATTTATCTACAATTATTCTATCTCTGAAGTATACCGATAAAGCATGTTTTTCAATGTCCAAACGTGCACTGGTTTTGGGTACACTTTTATAACCGTCTTCTTGAAATCAAGCCCCCTTCGAAATGTTCATGTTATTAGTAATTCTGGCATAGTTAACTGAATTGTTTTTAGTTTAAGGAGCGAAATAAGACGGTGTAATTTGTTAAAATTTGGATGATTCTTTCTTTTCCTACAGCCGTTTGCCTGATATAATTTTTTATTAAGTCAATACCTTGCTATGTTGAAAATACTGCAACATCTTTGGACGTCTATGGTGACAAAGGTTTATCATATTTTGTTGGTTACAGAGATTAAAGTTATGGTGGAATTGGCCCTTAAAAACAAATACGAGTAATATAACGGGACACTGTCAAAATGGGAACAGGAACGAGGCTCAATCCATTAGAATTCAGAACAAAGGAATATACGTCATATTTATAAGCTTATTTAAATCGTATTGTATTCCTTTGAAATATCTATAAGTGCTATATTGATACTCTATCTTTTAACTTTTACTTTCCTTTATTTTACTTACATGCAAAATTATGTATATTCGTTTAAAAATGTGACCAAACTACCTTTATAAAGAAAGGACTGCGCATATCTCAAATTATCGTTAAGATGAGAACTAACTTAATAACCTTACCATTGTTGTATACTAATTTCTAAAATTTTGTTCTTGGTGCTTCATTAATCATTAATCTTCATACATTTATTGCTGAACACGTTCTCAATTAAAACAACACATTTTAGAACAAATTAAATTACTAAACAGTGGGAATCCATTTCAACGAGGTCGTAAAAAGGGAGGTATGATGATTGATGATAGGATATGATTCGTTTCCACTTAACACATCGTAAGGGGTTATTTTGTTATTGCCCCGGGGTTGTTCCTAGGGGTCAGTGACTAATGAACTTACTGACTCAGCTGTTTAAGTAGTTATTTTATTGTGATGAGGAATTGTTTTATTGAATAACTATTTTATAGAAACTGGCGGTATGCCTCTATAAACAATACACTACAAACTATATACAACACTACAGCTACTACAAAGAAAGCATTTAGGTAAAATAAGGACATTGCTGGCCCACAGGCTGTCCACACACTCTAGCCCCCTACTAGTTGGCAGCTTGCTCAGCATGCTGGCAGCATTGCCCCGTTGGATTGTAATTCGTAAATAACTTTTAAAAATATTATTTACAGTCTCGTTGGTCGCTTCCTTTTGAAGTGTTGGGGCCACGTATTCGAACAGTTCTTGTATATTTTAAACAAACCTATAGATGTCAAAAATTATAATGAGAGGGATGATAAATGAGAAGTAGTAGGTTTTTGCGAAATGTTCTAGGTAGATGACAACAGGCTCGTTTCTTATTACAAAGGTACGCAGGTGGGCCTCGTGCTTATTCCGTCACGATTGTATAAAAAATAAATGTAAAACAGATGTTTTTTTTGAGTTCGTGATTTGATTTTTATGTTTTATTTGAATATGGTTTGTGCAAGTTTCAATATTCAACTGTAATGTACATATGTCTATTATTAATATTATTTTATTAGAGAAATAAATAAATAAAAACATCCAACGTAAAGTATTATAATAATTTACATACAAAATTTATCGATTGGAAAAATATTACTTAAAAAAGATGTCGAAACCTTGCTTCCATAACATAATTGGGATTGCGATAGGGTGATATTCTGTGGTTCTGGGTTCGAGTATCGCTGGGAGTTATTGTTTTCCATTCATATACTGCTTTTGATTTTTTGTTATTTTATCTGCTTTTGTTTGAGAATATACCACCCCGTTTAAAATATGGTATAAATAGGGAAAAAAAATAATTATTTCCAACTTTTGTATTTGCATGCAATATTCCTCAAGAACTACAAAAACGGCATTACCAAGTTTTCCAAAACAAATTTCCTTTCACCCATAGGCCACGCTCTGCGTAGGTCGGGTCATTTCCTTAGCAAAGAAAACATGAGCAAGTTTTTAAATCGAGTCTTAGAATAGCTGTTATATTATTTAGGTTCAATTTAGAAGCTAACGTGTTAGGAAACGGTATATAAACGTGAATAAGCAAGTATGCCGGGTCCCCCAACGTATTAACGGTCTGCGTGTCCTACAGATACGGTTGTATTAAATTATACGTTAATATTTGTGCTATATCATCCTTTGTGGGTATTGAAACATGAATGGCAAAATTGGGAACATTAATTTATTTTTTGTATGAAGTCATTGGATGGGTGGATATCTAATAATAATGAGATAAGGGTGCAGCAGTATATATAGCCGTACTGGCTGGTGCTGGCACAATAATGTAAGGACTCTTCAATATCCTTTAGAAGAATGTTACGAAAAGTGACTAATATAAAAAAATGTTTCCCAGTGATCAGTATGTCACCTCTCACATAAATTTTGCTGAATATTAGACGCACAAAATGGCTTTTAAACATTATAACGCCATGATTACCCGTAATGTTGCACTGCCAACGAAAGAATTCCCAAAGAGATTTGACATCAGGCAAGTGGCAATCATATGTACAACTGCACCTTAAATTTATTTAAATATTTATTTATTTTTGCATATTGGGCGATATTGGCAAAATATTTTTTATAAATCTTGTATTGGCCTTTATTTGCTATAGAAGAAATGTTCCATTGGGCACATATGAATGGATGATGTGCGCAGTCTATCGACTGCACTAATCACCCATTCATATATTAAATATCAGTAGTTTTAAAGTGCATTTTTATGTTATAAGTAAGATTATTTATACAATGAGGTGCCGCGCTAGAATGTCATCCCCTCTATCTCTTCCAGCTGACTAAGGGTAAAATACCGAAAGGTGGGCAACAGTGCCTTCTGAGCAAATGCTATCACACTGTGCCCCCAAGATGCCTGCCAAGCGTGGAAATTATGGCAAATCTTCCCTTAGTGGGGGAGACTGTGTACAGTAGTGGACAGTGCGGCTGATACAGTACAGAATATTATACGCATTGCTAGCAATGGAGGTGTATAGTCTACGAGTATATACGTGGAAAAAAAAATGGATCTCCTCGAAATAATAAATTCAACAAAACCAGGGTAGTTTAGACGGTAAATAAATTCACTAAAACATTTTCTGTGTACAGCCGCTATCTATGCGGGCTGCACTACATTTGGTCTGGGTACAGAGTCCAGGGAAATGAGGCAAAAATGGTCACTGAAAAGTCCACTGCCGTGAACTGGCCAGCTGGCTAATTTACGGAAAGAATAGGTTTGTGAGAAACAATGGTAATGGTAGTTTCATGTTGTAAATGAAAATGCATGTTGACGACTAACGCACTGAATTCATAGGTACTCATGAAAATGAGGCAAATTATATGTAGCTATACTAATCTTGTATGGAAGTGAGACTATTGCATGTAAATCAGTTGATATGGAATTGGTGAGACCGTTATCGTTATTATCTTCAAAGTCAAAGTCAAAATCATTTATTTAATTTAGGCGTCTACGACGCTCTTATGAAGGCCAACTACAAATTTTAATATTGAAATATACTACATTGCACTGCCACGTTCAGCAAACAAAAATTATAGAGCCACTTCGAGAAAAACGGGCAAGAAACTCAGGGCCATTCTTTTAAAAGTTTTTTAACAATGTGCTACATACCTACTATATAGTAAAATTATTACAATATTTATTTACAATACGTAGGTAACAGGCGCTACCTTGGCAGAGGCGAACCAGTCCAAGCATTTTTGTTTTTTAAGTAATCACAAACTGTGCAGCAAGATTTCTTTATCAAAATGTTCTTCACGTGCAACTTGAATTTTCTTTTTGTGAGCGTTGTAATATGTTTGGGCACTTTATTATAAAACCGCACACAATTGCCTAAGGAGGACCTTTTATTTGTCTTTGCTAATCTAAAACCTGGCACTGCTATTTTATCTTTATTCCTAGTGTTATAATCGTGATTGTCACTGTTTGATTTAAATTTACAAATTTTTTTACGAACATACATAATATTTTCAAATATATACAGATTTGGTATGGTTAAAATATCAATTTCTTTAAAAATATAACTCAGGGATTCCCTAGAATTCATTTCATTTCATATAGCTCGAATTGCACGCTTTTGTAAGATAAATATTGTCTATATCTCAGCAGCAGCTGCCCACAGCAATACACCATATGACATAATACTGTGGAAATACGCGAAATAAACGAGCCTAGCAGTAGCTACGTCTGTTAGCTGTCATATCTTACGAACTGCATATGTAGCAGAACTAAATCTTCCGGATAGATCATGTATATGTGGATTCCACTGTTCTCATCTTCCTACTCTAATCCCAATTGTGTGGGGTTGGTACTATATGTTTTCTCTCACAAAACAATTGATGGAACAAGAATATTGTAGAAATTTTTGCTTCAGTTTTATAGCCTGCATGACTCAAACATCCTTGGAACATCCTTGGCTCTTGTTAGTATCTTGGTAGTATACTATAAAACTCACGATGACGTGAGTAGTTGTATGCCGCTTATTCATTGCAACATAATATTTTACTACTTGAGAATGGTAGGCTTAACGTGTCCTCCCAAGTATGGAAGCGCTCAGTAGTAATGTACTAGCGGTCACCCATCCAAGTCATTACCACTGCGGACGCTGCTTAACTTAGTTGATCGGTTAAGAACGACATACAAAACATCGCTACGAGTATTTCAAAATTTTGTACGTGTTGTATTTATCACCTATCTCTATCATAGATATCAACACATTTATGCACCATTTTATGTGCACGTATAATTAGAAGGATACCTTTTATTTTTTCCAGAAAAAACGTAGAGGTATAGGATACCTTTTTTGTCAATCAGTGTTTTTTAAGGTAAGGTTAAACTATGAGTGTTTCTCAGATTTCTTACTGTTCGTGCAGTTCAGAAAGGTAGCGATAATGTGAGCTTTAATCAAAATTACAGGATAATGTGAGCTTTAATCAAAATTACAGACACGTAACAGATACGCTATATATAAACATTGTCAAAACAACCACGCTTCAAATCTGTTGGTCTAGACTCATTGTATGATGCCTGTGAGTTAATGCGATATTATATGCGTATTCACACATTGTGGTTACTCGAAGTGGGTGGCAGTACTAAATACACAGATTATCTAACCACTTCTAGAATATTATCCACAAATGTCAACGCTCTGAAGATTCGTGTTGACAGCGTGTTAGTCTGGGGTAAAGGTTACACGTTACGTCACCAAATGGCCAACAGAAGGCACTGAACTTTATAGAATTAGCTAAATAAATATAGCTGAGCTGCTTAGCCACATCTGCCCTCAAGTTGTCAACTAATCTAAGAATTTTATCATTTCACTGTGGAGTAAACACACTGTCACTTACCAAGATTGTAAACTGCTCGCCGAACTCATTTCAATATCTGAAGTTTTTAGATTATCCCTAGACTTTTTTATTTTATGACAGCCCGTCTGCGATAAGCGACCGGCGCCGTCTTCTTAAGGTAAAGCTTTAAATTAACTTATTTATAAGCTAACTGGTTTTTCCGCAAGTTTGGTGACTATATTTTGATGAAGTTGTAACTTTCAGTAATAATAACTCAATAAACTTGTAGCATACCCGATTTTACACAACTAGGGAAAATCAAGGTAATTGAATGATCATCTAGTCTGACAATGGTTGAAATAAACTTTAACGAGTACTAATTGATTAAAACAGGTTATTCACGTGATATTTAACACTTACGTGTTGCCGATATAAGGAACGACAATTGATCCTTATATCGGCAACACGTAAGTGTTAAATATCACGTGAATAACCTGTTTTAATCAATTAATAAAAATGTGCGTGAGTTTTAATAATATTATTTAACGAGTACTGTTTTGAATTAATTAAGTTGAATTAAGTGTCTATTTTTTATATCATTTTGTACATATGCGACGAGTCAAGTAAATACGAAGTAGCTTAAATACGAATACATAAATGTTATGTCGTTGATATTAAAAAACATAATTTCAATATCAGGTTTTGAGGCCAGAGCTCTTATAATAGAGCGTACAAGACAGAAATCATTAGAATTCTTTGTTTATTCTTAATCCACAGTTCATTGGGGTTGACCCCCGAAATCAACTCCATCCATCCCCAATAGCCATTCCGATCCACGCCTTGCAGAACACGCTATTGACGTTCTCACTATGTTCACTATTGATCCCATATATAAACTTGTTACATGTATATATAATCGTTAGGTTAACTCGTCATTATTATGGCACGTCCGCTAGATATTGCTATCATCTTGCATCACCATGATCATGGTTGAAAACGCATGGCGGTGCCATAACATGGATTCCACGAAATACGACGAACTTCCAAACCTCACTCAAGATTGGCATATGCCTATGCATGTGCCAATCTTCCAATCATAAAATTATCATGTGATTATAGGACAGCACTGATGTAGACTGATTTTTCTACGTACTTATTTTCCAATAATTACTGTCACAAGTTTGTTGTTCATCAAGAATGCTGAGAAGAACCCGATATAGTTCAATTTGATCTCACGGACCGATTAACAGGGTTATTGGTAAATGACTAACAACCTCTTATGGTTGACTTCTGCTATTCCCAACAAACATTTTGAAATGTTTTTATTTTGTATTGAAAAACATAAAAATTATATATTTTTTTAATTTTAGTTTTTGTTTTTTTTTATGTATTTTTGACGAAATAAGTAAGAGGACCACCTGATATTTAAAGTCTATGGTGCCTGTAATGTATTATTTCATAATTTTACTATATTGCACGATGTAAATATTCAAAACTCTATTCAAAGTGTGGTGGTACAGGCTAGTGTGATCGTCTAAGTTAAGAGTTATGATATATTGAGAAAGGATTACTTGATTCAGAGATACGAAATCATAGGAGAGCTTTACTTAATGTGATTGTTAACCATCGCTCATGTTTTACACTAGTTTTATGTCAGTACATAGGCGGAATGTCCATAAAATAATCACTTTTATATTCCTCCTGGCTTGCTTTAATTAAGAGAGGTCAACAAGTAAATTAATTAAAATAGTTAATTAAATTAATTATATTAATGTATGCGTTTGATTCATAAGGTATATATGGAAGAGTTATTTCTAATTAGACCATCCTTAGCAAGTGGCAGGATTCAATACAAGAATGCCTTATTTTATGTGGAAGGAAAGATCATCTCCCCAAATAGAAACCAGTCCAAATAACGTCTAGGGAACCTATAAAACGCGGCTCAGCGTACACCTAAGTGTTTTCAGGGCGGAACCAACCTTTTAACCTATCATGAGCTGAGGAGCTCTATTTATTCTTATAGCGAAATAAGCGCTATTTGTATATTTTATCAGCCCTTTTAAAACCATGGATTTATGTTTATCTCAAATATCACGTGATTCAACACAAAATTTGTGTTTGCCTGGCCAGGCTTATAGAAATCTATAGGTCGGTTCAGATGAGAGGACGTGTATTGTGACGTATTGTACTGCCGCTTCTAGGCACAACCATGTAATGACTTGTGAAATCTAGGTCCCATATTCTTGTTATAGGCCTTAAAATATAAGACAGTAAAAGGCACGCTCTCCTAAGATATCGTTTTGCAGTTATTCCCTATCATAGTCCAAAAGATATAATATAGATGTTTAGAGTTAATGGAATTGTATACTGTACTTATTTTAATATACTCCCTGTTGATCAGTAACTGGACTCGATCTCCCCTTGCTGTCTGCTCGCAGGACTTTGTGTTGGAAATTATATGATCTATCTATCTAGATTAGATGCTACGTTATAGCCCTAATGAAATAATTTATGTTATATTACTATCTTAAATTAGGTAAAGAATACTCTATACTCCAGCATATTCTGCTATACTAAATAATTAGACTCAAATATTATTTTACTATCCTAACTGTTATTAACTAAGTAAATTATCGTAAATTATTTATCAAAACAATTATAAATTTATCTCAAGATCTAATTAAGTGTGGATTGCTATTTCAATAGCTAGAGTTCAAATAATCATTTAATTTACTTTAGATTCAATTATTCTTAATATAGGTATATTATATTCTATCTGATTGGAAAGGTTCTTAATCATAAAATAAAATAAGTTTAATATAGATCATATTATTTTTTATTATAATGATCTTAAAAGTTGTTGTGGTATTTAAGCGACACTCTTTAATTATTTAAATCATGAAAGTTACATATATATGTATCTATAAAAATACACATATATATTAATCACATGATCCGCCATTCATTTCCTAGACTTTATTAAAGAGGAAAAAATGAATAGCGAAATGACAAAAAACCTCTTTAGTCGTATTACACAGTACAGTAGAATCAACAAAACATATAATATATGTTAATATACACAATTATTTACAAAATAAAACCATACCCATATGTAATTTTCAACATAACAAGTGATATCTTTGACATGAATATACTAATTGTATGTAGCAAATAAGATATATGTATTCAATAAGGTAATACGATTTAATACTATCATTAATAAATTGACTATTCAATATAATTTAATTTTCCTTACAACAAATCCTCTGAAATTCCATAAAATATATATTGGGTGTAATTTTAAATTTATCGCTAGAATTAACTCTATAGTATGTTGAGAATAGGATTTATCAACTTTACCGAATGATTGTCTTCTAATATCACTGAATTTAAACTTAAGTTGTTAATTTATCAAATAATAATAAAACACTGAAGTTACTGCAGTTTTTAAACTGACTTCCGCGTTAAACCAGCGCTAATCTGTTAGTGTTTTTCTCCTGTCTCCTCTCTTCGTCTTTTCAAGGTCAGAATTCCATCCCCTCTCTGTATGTAAGGAAACACCCCCATCGTCATCGATTGGTTGATCTAAAATAAAATAAAACAGCCACACATAATTTGTTCTCTGATAGGTTAATTCCAGGATCGGTTAAGTAAACACCCTCGCAACAATATTTTTTATATTTCCCACGGTTTGCAGTTTTGCCAAGCTTCACAAAAAAACCCTTCAAGCCAATTTTTTGTGAGTCTCTTTTCGAGTGGCCATAAAATCAAGAATAGATTTTGAATGCGTTTGTTTTTATCTTTTAATAGCTTCCCGGCGCCAGACTGTTAATTTTTTTGTGTTTTGTGTTATTTCTAAAAATTCATTTAGGCAGCTCTACTTATTCGTCAAATAAAAAAAAACTTCGTTGTATGTGTCATATACGAGAATGCATAATTACCTATACTATATATGTGAGATACCTCCACAAAAGGGAGCACGGCGCGGTCCAGTGTTGCCTAGACGGGCGCTCTTGGGTAAGCATTAAAACACAGAAATGTTTGTTTTTTGTTCATATAATAAAAAATCATCTCAAAATGTTTGTTAGGATTAGCAGAAGTCAACCCTAAGAGGTTGTAACCCTGTATATGTATTTATATTCATAAATGTTACGTATGTATACCTATAGTTACTAATTGTAATTCTTTAAATACGAAAAGTTTTAAAACACCTATACTTTGTTTCGACCTCTACATCTGATATAGCGTCAGCTGTTTAAAAATATTTTACCCGAGAAAACTTATCAAATTCACCTTTGGGTCAGGTCGTTGAAAGGCCAGATTACGTTGGGCACCTCCGGGGAGTCTAACGAACGAACGCTCGCACAGTCCGGGCACGTAGCTGTGGCTAATGTATTCTGATAATGGCAGAAGCAATGCGGTGACGTGCTATGTAAGCAGCTGCAACGTTGTGGCTCCGGTGACTTAGTTACAGAAGACTTTAGTGTCTGTCCGCGACTTCATGCATGCTATTAGATTATAAAGGTAAACAGGCTTAACCTATTACTAGTACAAGTCTCTGTTGGACAGTTGTCGGAACATACCATTCGTTGTTTGGCGACAGATTTCCTACTTGAGGGTGAGATAGATAGCCAGGTTCGTAAAATGCCCTACTATAATGACTTACGCCTGACATCCTAAGACAACACTCACATTCCGACCTGTGCCGCCACGCCGTGCACACCTGTCTACAGCTCCGCCAGTATCTCCCAGTGAGACCGCAATAGTCCCCGCACTATTGCCGTCTCACTCGGGTCATCGTTCCGACGCTAGTTGCAGACCAGTGCCTTGGAATACGCAGTCCTGACGAAGTTTTGTTTTCTGTGCAGAAGCTGAGCAGCCACCGACCGCCGTGCAACGTGAGCTACGAGCTCGCCGTGCCGGCGCGCAGAGGCGCTCTAAGACGTCAGGCATTACCACCTACCCAAGTCCCTTGTTTCGGACGAACAACATCATATCGGGCTGGTGGTCTTGTTTTGACCGCACTTTTCGGTGCGCATTTCACCACTTTACTACCCGACACAACATAGTAACAGTCGCGTAACAACACACTTTGTGCTGTTAAGCGACGTCGTTCAGGCGTGGGGTAGCGTCAGCCAAACCCGTCTGAACGATCAAATCCGCCATTTGCTGCGGTCGCAGTGTGACACCCTACGGTGACAACGGCCACTGTTGTTGTTTTGGTTTAACCTTGCACCGTGGCCTTTCCCGCTTCACGGGTCAGCCGAAGCAAGCTGGGCTCCGGGATTACTGGCCTTGGGGTCGCCCCTAGTCAACCCCGGAGTAGCGCTTAGGAGCACCCCTCTCCGCCGAGAAAAAAGCTCGGAGAGGGTACACAACTAGGGCACACCCTAGGTACACACTCCCTCTCACACAGTGAGCTCACAAGGTGTGTGAGGGAATTCAAACCCTTGATAGGGCGTCCTGAGTATTCCCCTCAGGATGCAGTCCCGTCCCTCTAACGGTGAGGTGCAGGTCCTTCAGACCTTCGCCCTCCGCCACCCCGATCTATACGTTGCACATATGCAACTCCTTGAAGAGGAAGAGAATGCCCGCCTCACGGACACTCTCATCGCTCCCTCCGGGACTTCAAACCCGGAGGCCAGCGTTCCTCCCTTGACCCGATCCTATTCAGAGGATAGTCCTACTTCGCCCGCTCCCGGGCCCGACAATAGACGCACGGTGGCAGCCCCTCCCCGTGAACGGTCTCGCTCTCGCTCACCGATCGGGAGGTCAGCGAGTACCCGTCCCTCCTTCGCCATTGTCGAGACCGTTTCGGAATCCGAAACGGACATGGAGGTAGATCAGGCCGGCGCCTCACGCACGGACTCTGATTCCGATAACGACGGTTACACCGTCGTAGATCGCAAACGCAAGCGCGCGCCCAAAGCCGCTAGTTGCGCCACTTCCGCCCCTCCCGCCAAGGCACCCGCAAAGGCCCCCGCCTCCGGCAAAAAACCGACCCCCGCCCCGCGCCCCGCGTCTCCTCCCTCCGCTCCGGTTTCAACCGCCGCGTCCCCTCAGGACGCGAGCGCACGTCGCGAAAAACCGCCTCCGCCTTTGTTCATTCAGGACAAAAGCAAATGGGACATGCTGTCCCGCTTAGTTTCGGATCGTGGGATCCATTATATTAATGCCCGCTCCACGCAGCAGGGCATTAAAGTCCAAGTGCCCACTAGTAGCGACCACAGAGCGCTAACAAAGCTCCTCCGTAAAGAGAGCATAAGTTTTCACACTTATGCGCTCGAAGAGGAGAAAGTCCTTCGCGTTGTGATTCGCGGTGTGCCTAAGGAGATACATACCGAGGCGGTATGTGACGACCTTAAAGCACAAGACTTCCCAGTGCATGCGGTTCACCGCATGTACAGCGGGAAGGACCGCAGTCCATATGACCTAGTACTCGTAGTACTAGACCGTACACCAGAGGGCAAGGCCATTTTTAATTTAAAAAAGGTCTGCGGCCTCTCTGGGTTAGACGTACAAGCCCCATTTAAAAATGGAAGTCCCTCGCAGTGTCACAACTGCCAATTATACGGTCACGCCTCCCGCTTCTGTTTCGCTCGCGCTAGGTGCGTCAAGTGCCTAGGCGATCACGCGACAGCGGCGTGCACTCGCACTCGGGACTCGCCGGACCCACCCAGCTGCGTTCTATGCGGTGCTCAAGGACATACCGCGAATTACCGCGGCTGCCCAAAAGCACCACGCATAAACCACAGGGTGGCAAGGCATAGGCCGACCCGTCCCTCACATGACCGTTACCAACGGGTCAGCCCTAAGCTGTCGGTAATACCTGCTTCACAGGTAATACCCGCGCCGCTCCCCGCCCGTAACGCATGGTCTAAACCACCCAGTATGGTAAAGACCATCACTCCCGCCCGCGCCCCGGCCCGCGCGCCCGCACCCGCTCCCGCCCGCGCCCCGGCCCCTGCCCGCGCACCGGCCCCGGCTCGCCCCGCGCTCCCGGCACCCGTTGCCAACTCCGTTCGCGCCCCTCCTCCCCGCGCCATTCCTCGGCCACAAGCCCCACCCATGCTGCTGATGGATGCCTCTCTTCAAGAGGACATCAAACTAGTCAGCGACCTGGCGATGTCTATTGACATCAACGAAGTCCGCGAGCTAGCGCACAAGATGCACTTCGCTCAATCCCCAGCGGACGTGATCCAATATACATTGGAACACGCGAATTTACTTAGCGCCCTTAAGCGCTCCGTTCCCCAGGCCCCTCCCCAGTACAACCACTATGGGTAGTACAACCGAACGCACGAAACCGTACTCAGTTTCGTTAGCGTCATTTAACGCTGACGGCCTCTTCAGACAACGTGACCTCGTCCACGACTTTTGCTGTACCCACCTTATCGATATCATATGCGTGCAGGAAACCTTTCTAAAACCGGGGAAGGCGAACCCTAGGTTTGCCAATTACAGAACGGTACGTGATGATAGAGTGAACTCCCGTGGGGGAGGCACTCTTATCTATTACAAAAGGTCCCTGCACTGCATTCCCCTACCTACCCCGACTCTTGTTAATATGGAAGCATCTTGTTGCCTCCTAGCTATGACTGGTCATCAACCTATAGTCATAGCATCCTGTTACCAAGCTTGCAAAAAGCCGATCGTCCGAGCTGACTTAGAAGCCCTATTCTCATTAGGAAGCGCCGTCATTCTGATTGGTGACTTCAACAGTAAGCACATCCTATGGAATTGTAACGTCAACAATCCCAGAGGTATTGCACTTGAAAACCTAATCGCAGAACTTAACTTTGACATAATTGCGCCCACTGAGCCCACTCACTACCCTTATATGGAAGACCACCGATCTGACTTGCTTGACATGGCACTATTCAGAGGCGTAACACTCCGGTTACGCTCCATAGAAGTGGTTCACGAGCTTCACTCTGACCACCGACCCATTATACTGCGACTAGGTCCCGACCCAACGACTGACCTCCCCCGCCCCACTAAGACGATAGTGAACTGGAAGCAAGTAGGCGATGCCCTAAAGGCTATCAGTTCACCGGACCTAGACAAGATCCCTGACGACATCCTGACAAAAGATGACGTAACCCTTGCGATCGATTCGTTCACCAATCACCTCTCCACCGTAGTAGGTACATCCGCAAAGGAGGTCATAGTGCCGGACGACCGGCGCCTTGTCATTCCAGCGGATGTGAGACGATTGGTGACGGAGAGTAAAGCAGTGACCCGACATTACGACTCTTACCCCAGTAAAGAGAACAAAACTAAGAAACGCCACTTTGAACGCATGGTTCAAAGTCGCATGTCTGAGTTGCGTGATCAACAATGGGGCGATAAACTTTCAAACCTCGTGCCAAGCCACCATGCTTACTGGGACTTGGCGCGAGGTTTGAAAGGAAGTAACCACAACGACATGCCTCCCTTATACAGACCAGTCCCACTAGTCCCAGCGTTCTTTGACGAAGACAAAGCTGAGTGCCTAGCTGATAGCCTAGAGGCTCAGTGTTCCCCTAACGTAGATCACGTTGACCAAGCTCACCTCGATTCGGTGGATGCGGAAGTCGAACGTAAAAGCTCTGTGGTCACCTCTGAACTCCCACCAATCACCTTAGCGACTTACGCTGAGGTGGAGAGACTGATCAAGGCCCTCCGACCGCGCAAGTCCCCCGGTGCCGATGGCATCTCCAACAGGGTTCTTAAAACCCTCTCTCCTCCTCTCATCCATCTCTTAGTCAGCATCTTCAATGCTGCTATGAGCCACTGCTTATTCCCAGACACCTGGAAATGTGCAAATGTCATTGGCATTCACAAACCAGGCAAAAGCTCATCTGACCCCACCAGCTACCGCCCCATCAGCCTCCTCAGTGCCTTAGGCAAACTTTACGAGCGGTTACTTGCAAACCGTCTCCAGTCCCATGCTAAGGAACACCACCTTATCCCAGATGAGCAGTTTGGCTTCAGACCCGGACACTCATGCGTCCAACAGGTGCACCGCCTCACGGAGCACATCATTGAGGGCTTCAATAAGTACCCCAAACCCCAGACTACGCTAGCAGTCTTCCTCGACGTAGCGAAAGCTTTTGACAAAGTCTGGCACAACGGCTTGATCTACAAGCTATACCAATTTGGCGTGCCAGAAAGTCTTGTCCTCATCCTACAAGACTTCCTTAAAGCCAGAAGCTTTCGCTATCGCGTGGAAGGCACCCTCTCCTCCCCCCACCCAGTCAGAGCCGGAGTCCCTCAGGGCTCCGTGCTATCACCTATTCTCTTTGCACTGTATACCAGTGACATCCCACGCTCTCAGCCCAAAGTATTCCTAGCCCAATATGCGGATGATACCGCCATTTACACCACTGGGTGGCATATCACCAGACAGTCCTATTTCGTCATGCAACGGGCCATCACCGAGATCGGTGACTGGTTCCGAAAATGGCGCATCGCGGTCAACCCAGCTAAAAGCACAGCTATGTGCTTTACTGAGAAGACACGCTCCCCTTACCCGAAACCGCTTATTTTGTTCGACGAACCCATTCCCTGGGTTCCTAGAACAAAATACCTCGGAGTCACCCTCGATCGTCATCTCACCTTTAACGATCACATAACAACCGTCCGTAACAGAGCGGCCTTCATAATGGGTCGCCTTGGTCCCCTACTTCGCAAAGAGAGTAAAATGTCTCTTAGTAATAAGAAGACACTTTACACTGCCTGCATCCGCCCCATCATGACTTACGCATCAGTAGTGTTTAGTCATGCTAGTGAGGCCCACCTTCATAAACTTCAAGTCATCCAAAACCGTTTTCTTCGTAATGCAACCGGCGCCCCGTGGTATATCCGGAACACCGAGTTGCATTGCGACTTAAACCTTCCCTCTTTAGCGCAGTTCAATAAGGACTGCGCCCGCCGATACTTTGATCGAGCGCCCCACCACCCGAACCCATTGGTTGTCCAGGCATCGAACTACTCGACTGCCTCTTCTATCCCATTTTTCAAACCCCCCCGTCGCCGACCACGGCAGGTATTAGACGACCCGGATGACCCCATCGCAGCCATTACATTGGCAGCTTTAGCGTTATCCGCAAGTCGTCGAGGTAAAATCCCCAGGTGTGAGGTAATCAGAGGTCACACAATCAAACACCGAGCTCGCCGGCGAGCTCGAGGCAAAAACAAGGTCACGATAAATTGCTCTCCAAATAGTCAAAGAGTATTATTCAGTAGGGCCCAATTGTGCAACACTGCAGTTGCACAGAGGCATTTTGCTCCGATCCCCCCCATGTCTCTCGACAGCGAGACAAGCCGAGGTCCGAACCACAGTGGTGCCCTTGAGCTCGCTGTCAACCCCTCCTATAATAGCGGTACGTTTTCGGCGTCCGCAGGAGACGGAGGTAGAAAGCGCTTTTCGCCTTCTACGCCCGTCTCGGGAGAAGTGCCTTCGGCACTTCTCCCTCCCGGGCTATTGTAGGGCCAGGCCCTCGCCCAAAACCCGGTGGAGCTGGACGACCGCACAGGCGGTAGCCAGCATCTATGTCCTCCCATAAAAAAAAAAATCCTAAGACAACGACCAGAGCCGGTGCCCTCCAAAGCACAAAAGCGCTTGGTAGTAAATGACAAAGCGGGCACCCTCCCGAGTAATAACTGCAGCGAATTGGTTAAAACAACTATTGTAGGCTAAGCTTACTCTGTTTTACATCAGCACTTCACACGTATTTTTCAGTAGTTGTATTTTTTATGAATAGTTATTGAGTATACGGTTTTCGATAAACAAACAGTGCATATGAATCACGGTTTATATTCAGGTTAGTTAATAAGCCAAATGCGCAATTTACTATGGCATCCTAGCAATTCACCGAAATTGTACTTTATTTTCTGTAAAAATGTCTCGTCGATATATGCTCCAAATCTTAAACCTAGTTGCAATGTTATTCAAATTGTATTAGTTAAAGCAACCTAGTTCATCCTTCTTTATGGCTTGTTTGTAATTTCATTAGTGTTTAGTAGCGCTGTTTAGTGATTAGTGTGTAGTGTGAGTTATGCAATACTGTATAGTTGTTGTTTTTATAATCAATCTCGCCTCCAACGTTTGATGAGCATTGATGTAAAATAAACAATCGCGTTCGAAATTTTGTAATACATAAAAAGTCCAGTGGTGGTATCGAATATAGAAGGATACAGTTATACGTTAATGTATAATTCTTTGGTTCTTTACATTGTAGACATTTGTATTCTATATCATTCCATATTCTTACACAAATTGGTAGGCAAGATCTTCGCTCCACTATGCCATTATTGAAAAAACGAGATAGATACGTACTACATTCTGCTTTTAATATGTGCTACAAGCGTTTATCTGTGCAAACACTCATCTGACGCATGACGCCGGACACACTGAGAGTGAAGGTGAAGGAAGGCCGTAGCTACTCGTAAAAAAAACAAAAAACATATCGTGCTACTAAACACGGTAACTAAACAGCGGTATTATACACAGTTGCTCTTCACACGTGTTAGCACTAAACAGCTGCACTTAACACTAATCAATGTCCAAACAAGCCTTTATACGTAGCTGTGGTGTCCGTTAATTAGGTAACATTATGACGTCATTGGGGAGCGTCTCATGTAGGTAGATAACTTTCAGAGTTAATTGTACTTTACTTCGAACATATATGGCACTAAATATAAGGGTATTTCGATTTCAAAACGGTGCAATTTAAAGTAAGAAAAGCACATGATGATTGCTTATCTAAGTATACCCACAAGCAGGGATTCTGACCGTTGTTGAACTAACAAATCATTATACATACACGTTCGTTTAAATGTAGAAATGTTTGTTTATTGTATGTTATTGTTAGGGTACACACACGAGGCTCACCTGATGTTAAATGGTAAGCTCTGCCTATAACAGATGTGTTTTATCAACTGCACTGCGCCCATCATCTTGAGAAATATAGTTCTAAGTCTCATGTGCCTGTAATTTCATAATGAATTACTGGCGCTCAAGGACTGCTGCCGGACACACTGTTAGGTGTTTAGTGACAGATTTTCTACTTGAAGGTATTCGCAAGGCGAGCAATCTCAAAATGCCCTTCCACGATATGGTGAAGCTCAAATCAGTGGTGGAGATCGAAAAGGACCTGCGGAACATCAGTCCATAGCTATTAGCGCTCGAATACCATTTCTCATAAGTAATATAATCTACTTAGCCAATTTCTTCAAATTTATTAAGACTTAAGAAGGTTTTTCTACGATAACACGTTAGATACTTTTAATCCATAAATTTGATTACCAAGCGAGCGCAATGTAACTGAACTTTGCCCAAGCAAAGTCACGGGTAGAAGCAAGTTATATTAAGTTAATTATTCCTTAACCACAAAATCTGTTTGTTACCTATGTATAAGCTTACCGAAGTAAATAGAACTACGATTAAAAATGTAAATTGGACATTCTCAATCCGAAAGTTTAAAGTATTTTGCGCTGGTAAGTTTAAATTAATGTGGACCGTCACTGGCACTTTACCGAAGAAAGTCTATAAATTTTTTATTAGCTCCAAGATTTGTTTCAAAGAATTAGAAGAGAGGTAGGATTTCATTAGAGGTCAGCATTTTCTTATGTAGCCTTTTAATTTGACAGTCTTTAGATACGCTTCCTTAATTACTTAGTTTGTAATCAGCACAATACATTATCTTGTGTTGTTTCCCGAGAAATGGTTCACGGAAGTGATTAGCTTAATGAGTGCTTTTATTTACTTCATAAGGACATTGGTTGTGACTGACATGATTCCACGTGTTTAGATCCGTCTTAAACTTATACTTTTGTAAATGACATGCAACCTGAAAGTTTTAAAGATGAATGTCAATATTTGCCTAAGATAAAGTCTTATGACTCAAAATGGCCTCTAAACTGCAGAAACTCGTGCATCAATTTGTTAAAAGAAAATGCCAATAAAAAACAGCGCTACGACAAATATTACTTAACAGTACCTACGTCTTGCTTAGAACTTTTGAATGAGTACTTGAGCTCTCATTCGATCCGCTCCATCGTACACTGTAACGCATTAATGAAACAAATTGATGTAGCCTTGCTTCTTGAAATAAATCAAAGTAAACGCTTGTTTCAATTCCACTCAAACAAAAAGTTTGAATTATGTGTTCATATAACAGAACGTTCATAGAAATCCCTCATTATACAAATCTGACACGTCATAATGTGCTCGTTGGGTAATTTCGTTCAATGCCCGCGCGGTATGCCGACTATTTTCGATCCTTTTGATGAAGCTAAGATTAATTTGCGAGAGAGCTCAAAGGAAAATTTAGAATATAAGTGCATTATTAAAAGTTTTTCAGAGGGCACTCCATAGCAAAAATGTCTTTATTAAATTTTGTGGGCTTTTATGTGCATATTCGTTGACTTTATTATCTGAGTAAAAGCTTTTGTCAAAAGTATTGGGGGCCTCCGATGAAATATTTCAACCTCACTAAAATGTAACTAGGTTAGTTTTGGGCTTTTTCATATTTGGCCTTTATTATCGTGCATAAAGGGTAGGTAAGTGATGTTGTATAAACACAATTTCGTGAGTTATTTTCAAATTAAGACATTTTAATTCAGAACTGCGTGATAGAACAATGTGACTATTTCATTATTGTTTGCGAGGAATGTACACCGTTTATAGAACTCATTGAGTTATCGTAGCATTTAAATGTATATTATAAATAGATAATCAGGTTAAAGGATTATAAGGGGATGTATATATCGATACATTCGCTTTATCCACTAATATCCCAAGGAAGATTTTTACATGTTTGTGACTATGAGAGCTTGTAAATTATAAACATGAGATAAGATCTGTAAATCAATAAATAATGTGCCAGGTAGTGAATTAATACAGTCTCTGAAGCTAAAGAAATACGCCAAGATCTAGGTAGCAAGTAGAACTTCGTAGCATCTACCTATCATTCTGGGAAAGAGGCGTAGCGAATAACATACATAAGTGTGACTGTCCCAGAATTTTTAACTCGCGCTAAGTATTTGGATGGCACATTGTATTACATGCATTAACGCCAGCTACGTGAATATGCTTACAACATTACAATGAAAGAAAATTTTTAACGGAAGATAAGAGATAATATCAAGCCCTGATCATCATCATTCACACATAATTAAAACACTTACCTGTGATGGCTGGAACTAGAGTGGCCAGTAGTGGAGCTGGACATCGGTGACCGCGCTGGGTAGCTCCCACCAACGCCACCGCCTTCCGACATCACAAATTCTGTAACAATAGATAATGGCTACTTCAGTTATACTCTTTTTGCTACAGCCCTAAAATTTACCCTTTTTTATTATCTGCTACAAATTTAGGGAACGGAATTAAAGTGTTCAGGAGATTATGATATAAATTATTACAACGTGATAATATGTGACCTGCTATAAAGATAAGCATAATATAGACACACAGACGTTTTTATACACCACTAGCTGCGCCACTAACTATGGTGAAAAGTTATAATGATGAAAAGTATCATCAGTGATAATTCAAAACCTAAAGTATCGATGTAGATTTTAAGTATTATTCTAATTAGTTTAACTGCAGAATAAATGAGTAATAAACATACACACTCACAAACTTTCGCATTTATAATATTAGTGTATTAATAGGGGTTTAAGTATGAAGTTGTTTAATCGCACTAACGGCTTGGTAAAAAAACTGCATGGTATCAGATTTCAGAGTGAAATATTTTTCACATAATAACTATAGCATTATAAATTAAAAAAAATCGGCCAAATGCAAGTCGGACTCGAGCACGAAGGGTTCCGTACCATTAGCTATACAACATTAGACTTCATATTTTTAACCTTTTTGTGTTTTAACGTGCGCGAGTCAAACTCGCATTTGGCCAACCTATTGTATTTGTTGTTATAGCGGTAACAGAAGTACATCATCTGTGAAAATTTCAACTGTCTAGCTATCACCGTTCTTGAGATGCAGCCTGGTGACAGACGGACGGACGGACCGACAGCGAAGTCTCAGTAATAGGGTCCCGTTTTTACTCTTTGGGTACGGAACCCTAAAAAAGACCACATTTGATATCTCATTTACAATTGTTTTAATATTCAGCTTTTAACGTGAAGATGAAGACCAAAAATTAGAGTGATAGTCGAATATACTCCAACATGGTACTAATGCAGCAGAAACTGCTCGTAATGTCAATGTTGTGTTTGGAGATGATACGGCTATCGAAAGCAACGTGTGTTATTGGTTTAACTGCTTTTGTAGTGGAAACTTCGATCCAAAAAATGAACCACGAAGAAGACCACCCACTTAAGCAAGTACTTAACGAATTGAACGTAATGAGGAAGCCGATCCGTGACAAAGTACCAAAGAATTAGCAGCAGGATTTGACGTTAGCAAACCCTCAATATTGTCAACAATGCAACAAATCGGTAAGGAAAGAGGTACCATCAATAATTTAACTGATTTGAAGAAAGCATCGCGCGCTTTAAAGCCTTCTTAAACTTGTTAAACAGGCACAGAAACTATGAGATTTTGGACCAAATTGTGACTTGTTACGATAAGTGGATCAGATGGATTATTATAACTATTATACTACTGTTTATTCTGCGATTTGGGCAACTTTTTTCACGGAAAATATTTTTTTCTCATGAAGCAGTACACAACACCTTTACCAAGTTTGTGGAGTCCAGGTCTATTGAATTATATCAGAAAGGTTAAAATGATCTTTCCTATTAGATGATAGGACGGTATAGTCAAGGAGACTATAGATAAAAATTAAAAATACATAAATTAAATCGTACCATAAAAAAAAAACCTAAACGGCTGCCACTAATTTCATCAAATAAATCATTTACTTGTGAGAATAAAGTTTATATTTATTACAATTTCAGGTGTTATGAAAAGATACGTCAATTAATTCAACCTGCAGGCAGTCGTACAAATATTAATATTTAGGTCTAGATTACAGAAATCAAATGTTAACTGTATAAAACATTATAAACTCCGATATTCTGTTATGGTTTAATAGTAGTTTATGCAACTGTCATATAATAGAGGGTATTAAAACATGAGTGTAGTTTTTTGAAACGCAGGCGAGTTTCAAAATAAGATTACACGAGTGTTTTAATACCTAATTATATGCAGTTGCATACACTACTTTATTTAATCTCATCGCTATATTAAAATTTTTTTACCTGTATTTCAACTCTCTGTGGCTATACGCTTTTCTTGATTTTTCTGGCAAAAAACTATTCGTCAGTTTCGTAGCTGATTTTAGAATGTCAGGTGGAGTTAAATCATCAGTATCGTGGGTGTTGCTTGACATTTTTGCTACTAAAGTTTTATCCAACGAAATATTACTCAAATTCGTATGTACGAAATAGCGCCAAAATGGAAAAAGTATGTTATTGGTCTATTGGCTCGGAACCAGCGCAGCGCGTTGCACGCGCATCTCGCTCACCATAGATAATGTGTACTTAAATTGAATTGAAACCTCTTTGGTCGGGACACATTGTACTTTAATAATTAAAAAATTGTTTTAAAGCATTGTTTTGTTAGGAGAACAATGCTTTAATTTAACTTTTTAATTTTCTTAAAGAAGTATTTACATAAAATATGCCAATAAAAGTCTGTATTTAATTTCATAATTAGAATATTACCGAATGAGATTATATAAAAACTATTATCTAATACCATTTGTGTTGTAACGTTTTAAAGTGTATTTTACTATATAATAAGCTACCCTCACGCATAAAAGACTTGCAGTCATAGAGACATAAATTGCTTTTTCTTTTCTGTGCTTGCAGTCATGAAGCGCCTTCAAAAAACACCTCGCTGACTATTACATATAGGACATCAAGCTGTTACAATGATGAAAAAATGAAATGTGTGAGGGTAGGAGGTACCTATGTATTATAAGTTAAAATTAAGATATAATATATAATATTTATTTGTTAAGGATTAAATATATACTTGTATATCTATAATTAGTTTAGTTCTTAAGCAAGGGACTCTATGTGTGTCATATTGAGAATAAATGTCTTTAAACCTATTTTAGTGTGATAAAAGAACCTTAAGTCGCGTTAAAAAGAAGAGTGAAGCTCTGGACACAATTTTATTACCGTAATTTGTATAGGACGAGACGATACATCAACGATTCAACATCATACTTATATTTGCCTTCAATTTAACACTGACCAGTTCATTTAATGAAGCAACTTTTGTTTATGTGCGAAATAGGAGAACAACAGTGCACAGAGTATAATACTCTGTGACAGCGCGGGCGGCGTGGCGGCGAGCGTGACTATCAATCCTTCTGACACGCTATCGACAACGCATTTGTTTGCTTTCACCATTTTGTCTCAGTGTTTTCTCGTTTCTCTACCACAGCTTCGATTTAGGAAAACTTTTTACAGTAGCAGGAACAATGATCAGTCTATATATATGAGTCGGACATCAGTGGATTATAGGTAAAGCTATATTTATATATATATATATATATAAAACAAAATACTATGAACTATATACAACACTACAGCCACTACAATAAAGGCACTTAGACAACCTACAAGTCATAGCAGACTCATAGGCAGTCCAAATGCTCCAGCCCACTCCCAGTTGGCAGCGTGCCCAGCATGCTGGCAGCATTTGTATATTTTATTCATTTTTTTATATTTATATATATATATATATATCCTAATCAGGTGGAGTCGTTACAAAGTAATACAGTAAGTAGATTATTTACACAGGTTACATAGTTACATATACTATGTTCTAATATGGTTAGATTTTTGCCAGATTGTATATTTTGCGGAGTTCAGTGGACCGGGCAATATTGGTTTCATTTATTGTGAACTTGTGGTAAAGTATAGAATAGCATGTGCCGCCGTATGTAAAAGTGACGGTTGATGTGTAGTGGATTAGCTATTCAGTGATATATTATGGTATGAATGGTTTACAAGATATTGTTTAGATACTAAATTATTAAAGCAGTAATATGTTTTGGCATTTTTGGATTATAATCAGATCATTAAACAAGTAGAATTTGTTGAATTCAGCGTAGATAACTTATAACATTATCCGTTATTTCCTACCTTTCTATTTTTATACTGTGTTCGAAGTTCGAACCTAGCGCAGTCGGCACTGGCTATCAATCTGCCGACCGGCCCCTGAGCATGATGGATGCTCGACCAAAGAACGGAAGACTCCCCACTTTCACACCTCCACGTGACACCATACATTTCGCCAAACACGTTTTTACACAAAGTGCCTATCCAACTTTGTCGCAACGATCTAATGAATTATTTACTCTGTTATTCTTGCCCTGACTGATGTTTATTCGAGTAGATTTCGACTTTGAAATAGTCTCACATGCCTAACGTTTCATATTTTCATTGCTTATTAGCTGCCCGGAGTTGAGTCGAAAGTTTCTTTTGAATACGAAATTTTGTTTTAACTTTTGACAAATTCAGTATTGGATGGGACGTGACATGATGTTATGATACGGTCGGCCGGCTCGTTACGTCAACATTCTCTGAATTATAACTTCCCGCGTTTCGTTTTGTTTATCATCTCGCAAATATTAGGTGACTCCTCCTGTGTTGTATTTATAAACGTACGTTGAGTGGGTTTACGAAAACAAATCTCGTGGGTGTATGTCATTTTCATAATGGACTTTTCTGGAAATATGACACTATTGATTATACATACATACAAGTATCCACTTGTTTGTAGAAATGTTAATACAACTGCGAGTTCATAAAATACTATAAACGCTTTGATTATTCCAAAAAATACATTTCCTTGGATTAGTTTATACGTGATTGATTAGATTATTCTAAGAGTTTCTCTATGGTGTGAGTCTCGCCTCACTTTTTTAAGCTCCAGCATAGCATCAACACGAGAAAGAAAAAAAAATTGTTGGCGTTTTCAGATGTTTTGGTTAAATAGAGGATATGCTTATAACTTAACACACCGAAACATCAGATTCTTAACTAGTTCAGTTTATGGTGGTACCTTTTGGCAAAAATATTTTAACGACACAACAGGTACAACATTAAGGACTCCCAATTTAAAAAAAAAAATATCTTAATACTATTCCATGAGTTCTAGACAATGACCCATACATGCTATAAGGCTAATTTTCTGTCATCTGTGCTATAAGGTACCAACACAATTAATTTTTCGGTTATCTTCTTGTCTAAGGGTGATGAGCGCAGTGAAGTTCGCCACTTACAACGAACTGTAACTGTTATAGGCAAAGGTTACTTAATACCAGACGGCCTCGTGTTTTTCTATCACGATAGTATTTTTTTGGGGCTACCTAAAATATAATTTTCCTTCGTTTCTAATAATATATTTGTTTTTGACTTAACATTGTACACATATATTTAATTTTCTAGTTTACGACATAGCGTCTCTTGATATACCTATAGATGAGACATAGGTTTGTCATTAAAGGCTCATATCGTTTTGCCCTTCAGGGAACACTATAAAAACGCTTACCAAAGTAATTTTTTATTTAATACACATTAAAAAATTATCTACAAACTTCTCTTATAAAGGCTACCAACATCACAACCCAGCCCGGCACATGATTCTGTCAACAGAAGCTAAATCATAAAATTAGCGACTGATATCTTTTACCTTATATAATAAAATATCAAACAGAATGGCGATACAAAACACGCTAATCCTGTTAGCAATTAGCAGTATATCACATTAACAGTGTTAGCGTCTCATTTCTTAAGAAACGTAATCTGAGTAAAATGAAAATTGATCGCCGCTAACTAAGATAAGTTTCGAAAGTTATGACGGAATGAAAGTGCTTCCGTACTGAGACGGGAGAGCCACGACGACGATGGCGAAAATACCGCTCGGTTCAATTCCAAACACAGAGCCGGATTTAAGAGCCCTTATTTCAGCAAAGCCATTTTACAGCCCTTTTCTCAAGGCTGTTGCAGCTAAAGTATAAAAGTTTTTGTTTTTTAAATGATGCAGGAAGAAAGTTTATTGTTTGTTTAATGGAGTGCATTAACCAAAACAATAAAAAAAACAACTGAAATCCGACTAAATTTTTTTTACCAACTCATGTTTTCATAAATTTCTTCATCAGTGTGACTTCAACAGTCTTTTTATCGAAAAAAAATTATTCGTTTTACAGATTGAAAAATATCAGTAAACCAATCATATTACCACCAATGGAGTGCATTAATAACATTTTGATAAATATATGTTACAACTGAGTAAATAAGGGATTGAAAGGGCACTTTTGGTACAAAAATACCATTCAAATTTCTTGTTATTTCTACAAAATCTGGTATTTTATCAAATAAATAAATATGCAATTCATTAGTTGAAGATTTTATTTAATAGATAATAATATTTCGTCATTAATTTAGTGAAAAATGTATTTTATACATTTTTTTCAATATGACCTATAAATTACGGAACACAACGCCTTGGATCTATTCCGGGCTATTGTAGGGCCAGGCCCTCGCCCAAAACCCGGTGGAGCTGGACGACCGCACAGGCGGTAGCCAGCATCTATGTCCTCCCTAAACAAAACAAAACCTTGGATCTCAGTTTGCGCCTAGCGCTCGCGGAGGGAGGACGTATCGCTGCTCGTCCCGCGCCCTACACGTGCCGCAACTACGGTGCGCAATGAAAATATAGCGTGACCGAGTTGTTTTGATCTATGCGTATGCTTTTATTATTGTAAAGGTATTTTTGTTGAGACCATGCCTTTTTCATTATTAACTAGGATTTATTATTTCCTGATCGGAATTGAATTTTTAACCGACTTCCAAAAAGAGGAGGAGGTTCTCAATTCGTCTGTATTTTTTATGTTTTTTACCTCAGAACTTTTGAAAGGGTGAACCGATTTTGAGTATTATTTTTTTGTTTGAAAGCTGATGCTTGTCGTTTGGTCCTATTTAAATTGCATCAAAATCAGTCAAGTCGTTTTTGCGTTACACTCCAATAACTGAAAAGTATTTACCTATCTTGATGATATAATCATTGACAATCGATATCGTAAGTAGCAAGGGTTACTAAAACTAGTGATCAATTTTTTAACCAAAAAATGGAACCGACTTTATGGTTTTTGCCATAGAAAAAAAATGTAACCATAAAATGGAACCAACTTCAACACCCAAAAGTGTGAAATAACTTGTCAAAGTCGGTACCATGCGCACAATATTGTGATCATAGGTACTTTTGAACTATCATAGTACCGACTTCAACATGTTATTTCACACTTTGGGTGTTGAAGTCGGTTCCATTTTATGGTTCAATTTTTTTTACTATGGCAAAAACCAAAATATTTGCGTGGTTGCTATATATAAGAAAAAAGTTTAAAAAAAAACTTGATGCTAGCTAGAGGCTAAAATGTATTTTTTTTCTTATTTGTTCTTTATTTTATTTTATATTAGGTATTAACTTGACCAAACAGATGGAAACGAAGTAATAAATTTTTACAACAAGTGTCTTTTACACGAAATAATTGGCCATCAAAAAGCACGATCTATGCCTCTAAGAAATAATTTTATTTAAGGCAAGACTATCTAACGGTCTGTACCGTGTACTGATTTGGTTAAAATAAAAGATGTTTATAATAATATAGACTTTATATATTTTACTAAACAATTAGTACCGACCCTGAGTTAGGATTTAAGACTTCTATATTAAACGCACCTTATTTTCTTTCCGTAGCGACCACTAAAGCCGCTCCGCCAACGGGGTAGTTATACAAATATAATGAACCAAGATATGCATGCACAAAGCAGGTATACAAACTACAAAACTAAGTTATTTGCCGATATACAATGATGATTAGAAGTACATAATCGAATATAGATTCCTACACATTAGTCCATTGAAATGTTACAATTTAAGACCGAATATTGCATTTCTTAGAGGGCGCAATTATACTTTTGAGACATATGTGGGTGATCCATAGAAGCTTAACCTCAAGTTTGTAGGGTCGCCACCCTTGTCCTCTGGCCGCCATCTTGGAAAAAGGGGTGATAACACTTATTTCGCGATATCTTGGAAACTATGCGTCTTACAAAAAATTCTACAGCACATAATTTGCAAATTATTTTGCCTACAAATATGATTACTTATATAACTTTTTGGCCTAAATTAAAAATTTAAGAAGTTATAACCAAAAAAAGTGAGAAAATTTTCATATATATTTTTTTTTGCTCTATAACTTTCTTTTCCTCATTTTACAAAAAAGATACCTCAGACCAATCTTGTTGATTATCATTTGAGGAATTTTTTTATGATTTTTTAATTTATTTCATTTAAAACACTTACAGCGCTACAAAATTGACCAGGTTCATCAATGCTCATGGGAATCCGGTCAAAATGAAATGTTAAACTTATATTTTACATATCCTTAAAAAAAAAATTCGTACAACTTCACTTATTCATACCTAACTGTTTTCCTTACCGTAGAACTTACCAAATATAACTTACCGAAGGATAAGAAGGTAAAGGTCTGAGTTACCATTTGGGGACAAAGGAACATCTGCCTGCTACGACTATTATTATTATACGCAGGCTTAGCTGTTTCTTCTACCTCAGTTTATTCTCTTAGTTGTGCTACATTTTTTGTTACGTGTAAACGTGTTGAAAATTGTGGATACTATTTACGGTTTAATCAATTAAACTGCGGGTTTTGGAAAAAAAATCCTCAAAACATCATCTACAATATTGATCTGCTAATTTTTTTGTGAAATGTATAAAGAAAGTTATAGAGTAAAAAAATATGTTTTTGCTTATAACTTCTTTAATATTTAATTTAGGCCACAAAGTTATATACGTACCATATTTATAGGCAAAACAATTTGCTACAAATTATGTCCTAACGAATATTTTGTAAAACGCATAGTTTCTGAGATATCGCAAAATTCGTGTTTTCACCCCTTTTTCTAAGATGGCGGCCGGGGGACAAGGGTGGCGACCCCACAAACTTGAGGTTAAGCTTCTTCTATAGATCCCCATACATGTCTCAAAAATAATATAGCGTGCTCTAAAAAATGCAAAGCTCATGTAACTTTTCAATGGACTATAGTTATAGGTGTGCTACTGTTAGTCAATGAGAGGTTTATTATAAGGTTCATTTAAGTCTACTTTGTATGTAAACTGTAAAGATGCGAAATGAATTTACAAAGTTACATAACATTCCACATTATTTATCAAAAATAAATAACACTTCAAAAAGGATCAAAATGTTTTATTCCATGCGACATCGTCTTTGACCGCTGGATCCTTGCTAACGGTGTGCTCGTGTGCGCCGCGCTACGATAAATGCCTAAATTTGAACGATAGCGCAAGGCGTAAAGAGTCTTAACAATAACTTGAGGTACAAGTGATACCTAGTACTCTCTATTCTAGTACCAATTTCGGCACACTTCAAGTATATAAGAGTGGGAGAGTACTTACCCACTTTTTTATTCACTTCATTTCGTATACTATGTAAACTTAAATTTCATGTAATATATTTTATTTTAAGCTTGCCTATATTTGTCACTTCTAGATGCATGAAAAATTAACTGTGAGAAATGCACCTATTTTTTTTAGTTTATTTTCTCAAATGGATACTTTTTACTCATTTATCGAATTTTTTACTAGGATTTTGCTTGAGTTGGTGAAAATAAATCTAATTTTTAATTGATATAAAGTTTTTATTTAAAGATCAGTAATAAGCTATACACCAGCTTTTGAGTTATACAGTCTGATTCTCTAAATTTTTGTTCCGAGAACTTGCAAATATTGTATTTTAAAAAGGGGATCTACGAATACTACTTTAAGCCGCAAAACACCAGAATACCACGGATGTTGCAGTTGTCTATATAAACGGCGGTTTTAGCTTAACACCAGGCTGACAGGCTCATTTTTTGCCGCGTTTTCCAATAAAAGAATATTATTTTATATGTAAAAACGTTGGTTTACATATATGTGGATTGAAGAATTTGAAACTACCTTGACTGTATAAGCCACCGTTTACATAATGGTTTTACGGGTTCTTCAGGGCACCAAGCCCTATCCGGCTTGATTCCCAGTGTTGTCCAGTTACTAATTATTGTTCAAACAAGAAGCCTAACGAGTGTACCCATTAATCACAACCCATTTATGTCGCTTGCTTTGTTACCAAATGGACGTTAGCAACAAAACAAATACTACCTGCGTGTTAGCGCCCTCAGTTCAATTTATAATTGCGTCAAACGTTTAGCAGAAAACCATGATTGATATTTTATGGTTACCGTGAAACTAATACCTTACTAGTAGATTTGCAAAGCTCTTACAGCGAAAGGTTTTTCTTGAGCAGGATAATACAGCCTCAGCCTAACAAGAGCTTCATCTTCCAGGAATTTTCAAACCGTTTTAATCTTCAACGTTTTCGGAACACAACATAAAGCAATTTTAAGAATTATTCTAAAAAAGGGTAAACGTAAAACAGCCGATGAAAAATGGAAACTTACTTAAACGAAACGAAACACCACACAGAAATGTCCTGCTCTGGAAGCATTTATGAATACCATATGAGGATTTTGCTATTTTTACATGCAAAAATCGGCACGAAATCAAAGTCCACATACCCGTTGCGGCCTACCTTAATTTTCCTTCACGGTGTGCGGACGGAATAACAAAAACAGAAAGGACATCTGCTCTACCCTCGGGCACGATGTTTCCATACAAATTATCAACGGTTACTTGCAACTAATATCATAACGTTTTGTAATGCTGATTTAATGATGTTAAATACAAAATTTAATTTGGCAAACGCTTGTGGGTAAGCTCGGTGTTGAGAAGTCGACAATGCCGGAGTAATTTTGCTTATTTCGGCCTAAATTACTTGATCTCGTTTACGGCCTTTGAAGATTGTACAAAGTTTTCACAAAGTTTCTGTCTAATTTATTGTTTACCATCACTTTCTTGTATTTATTTAACACAAGTTAACTGCTTAAAACATTTGTGAATCGGTTTATTAGACGAAATTAAAAAAGTTTCTACAAGACAAGCAAAAAAATAAAAATAGATCATAGTATGTAGTTTAGTGTAGACTGTGATAACATTAAATATTGCAATTTATTGCTCGATTCTACATGTCAGTATTTGTACAATCAGGGTATTTTTTATGTAACTTTTCTTTAGATACCAATAGACAGGTGCTTTTAGGTATTTAATATAAGATTATTATATAAGGCAGCGCTAGGAAGCGACGAATAGGCCTACCTCAAACCATAATTGGTTTAGTAGGACTTTAGAAAATATAAATTTAAATGTTAGAGAAATATAAATAAATTAGAAATAAAAAAGTAGGTTTTAATTACCTAATCACGTTGTAAATCAAATTCAATGCGATATTCAACCTTTAATTTTATATTTGTGGTCAATTAAAATTAGGACTGTAGTATATGTAGGTACCTACATACAACAAATAAGATAACCAGGTTTGTTATTAACCTTTTTTTTATGGGATTGTGACGGAACAATCACGAGGCCTACCTTATGTGAAGCGGTAACCTCTACTTATAACAGATGCATTTAGTCACAAGTGAACAATTGCACTGCGCCTGTCACCCTGAAACGTAGTGTTATTGAAGTCTCATGTGCCTGTAATTTTACTGTCTCTAAAAGACTGCAGACACACTGCTTGGTGACAGGTTTTCTACGAGGTAGCTAGCCAGGCGAGCATTTGCAAAATGCCATTCCACCACGCGGGAATTGAACCATGGACCGGCACGCTAGTCGATAGATGTTACCGCTCGGCTATAATAGCTTCAAAATCTTATTAATAATTCTATGTACAGTAAATTTATTTAATATTTACTGTACATATTTTTTTCGATCATTATACATTCAGCAAATCATTGGTCTCTGGGGCAGTTTGCAAAGTCATATACTGATTTGTAGTTTTTATAAGATATTTTACTTTACTTTTGAAATTATCTTTTTTTATCTATTTAATCTACCTAAAGATTATCGTGCATTAGTACATATACAAGGCTACACATAAAATTATGCCTTTATAACTTAAATAAATAAAATAAATAAATAAATCTTAAGGGTATGCCTCTGCATACCCTTAAGATTTATTTATTTATTTTATTTAGCCCTCTGGCTAAGCTACGTTTCACCTGATATGTTTAAGTCTCAAAGAGAGTCGGAGGTAAGTTTATTTTAGTTCATTTTTAGTTACTGACCTTCATGAGCCTCAACCAAAAAGTCCATACAAATCTTTCATCATTTTTTATGCACACTTGAAGGATACGCGCTCATTCTATTTAATTTGGAAACTATGATAAGAACTGAATCTCAACTTAAATTAAGGTTATTCCCTTATAACTTTGCGACGACGCAGTCGCTAATAACGAAACTTGCGGTTAATAGCGCCCAAAGAGGGGGAAAGGGGTGGGTTGAGGGCTTGACGAATATTCGAGACAATTCAATGGGAAAATCTACCATTGTGTAGGTTCTATTGTAGTTATTACTCTAAATTATAACAAAGTAGTTAAACGATGTGTACTTATGAACAAGTATCACATCAAAGACTTGTGATCTTTGGTTGACTATGTTTGATAAGCTTTGAAAATGATATCGCAGTCATTAGAAAGAAGAAATTTGTCTCGGACTTATGTCATTCTTGCATTTAGAAATCATGATGAAATAGGTGGTAGTGTAATTTTAGTAAGTATATAAATAATAAAGTTTAAGCTTATAAATTCATTCACATTGTAGGCGTGTAAATTCATATATTTTAAAGAGAATAAGTAGAAATTCTTGTATAATCCTGTATCCAGTTAAGTACAATATGGGGGTCCCCAAAATGCGAGTTAATATGTATGTTCTGGGTAAGCGTGCTCAATCATCGATCGCATCATCACTCAACATCATTAGGTAAGATAGTGTGGTAAAGAGCTACCCAGTTCGGCACAAAAAAACTTAGCTAGGCCACATAGAATTTAAATTAAACTTACATGGTACAAGACCCTTTTGCGATAAACAGCAATGCAATTTCAAATATTTTATGAAGCGCTCGTAGCAAAGTTAACCAACGCCTGTTGCGGTCATGAGTTGGATGGGTGACCGCTAGCGCTGCTAGTGACATTACTACTAAGCGCTTCCGTGCTTTGGAGGGCACGTTAAGCCGTCGGTCCCAGTTATTGTCTTAGGATGGCAATAGTTATAGCATGGTGGTAGGGAATTTTGCCTGGCTAGCTACCACACTCAAGTAGAAAATCTGTCTCAGGTGAGATAGTGGTCAAAGGCTAAGCTATCAGGAATAAAAAAAACATTATATGAATTTCAATTATTTTCAAACTCATAATTGGGACAAAAATGGAAACTTCATAATAAATTAAGGCGAAAGACGTAGTATTATTATACGTTTATGGCGAAAGGTAAGATCAGTTGATTTTGTGCATTTAGCGGTCGCTTGCACATCATCTATTTAGCAAAAAGTGCCTGAGTTCGAATCAATAGACGACACGCTGCCTTACTATTTGCCTGAACATATTTGGAGCAAACGAAGTTGGTTTTCGACTCAACTAGTAGTTACGTTTTAGATGGCGAAAATAGCTTTTACTCGCATTTTTAATAATGGTTCGAAGCAATGGACCACGATAACATTCGTACGAACATAAAAAATAACTGACCCAAGGTTGGTACCAAACGAATTTGATGCACATCTAAAAAAATTGTCTGAAGTCTCAGGAGGTCAATATTTTCAAATATTTCCGAGTTTTAATTCGATTTATAATAACTAACAAAACGCATTAGAAACTTCAAGATACGTGTTACAGGATATATTTATTTCAAAGCTTAACGCGTTTTATTTTCGCCAGGAAACGTGCCTAAAACACCTCGTCTTGTGTTTTGCTTACCCTTCGACTTAAGTTTCCAGTAGAGTTCCTTTGTGGATTTAACGCAGCATAAAGAGACAGTTCGCAGTATTAATGATGCCTTTGGAGATGACACGACTAACAAATGCACTGTGTGTTTTTGGTTTAATTGGCTATATCAAATATTTTATTGTGTAAATTTCAATTGTTTTCACACTCAGTATTTGATATAAATACAGAGACCTCAAATTATGTTGTGTATTCTCATACGAGTTCCGACCTGATTCTAACGCAGCGTAAATAGCTCGCAATATCAATGCTACGTTTTGGAGAGGACACGACTGACAAATGCACTGTGTTTTTGCTTTAATCGCTTTTTAGATAGAAACGGATATGCATACGTTGAAGCTTGCTTTGATTTGATGAGTAAAGTACATAAATTAAAAGATTTATGACATAAAAGGTTTTCTAAGATGGTTGCAAAGAAAACTGAAATGGCTGCATCTAGGCCCAAATAGCGCAAAAATGCCCTAAAGTGAATCTCATTAAGAGAGCAGGTATAGTATATAACTGTTTGTTGATCACTTCAATCATTTCTATTGAAAACGTATAAATGATCTTTCTTTGTTATAGCAGAAATGTGTATATAATAATATTAATATATATTTATATTAAATAAATATACATTTCTTAATAATAACGAATTAGAAAAATACTTTAAGAAGATATTTAATAAATATTTTACAACGTATTTCTGAAATACAATAATATTATTAAGTGACAGTTCCACCTTAACTCCTAACTAGGCCAAAGTGATGTCATGAAATGCCATGTAGTGTAACCGGAATAGTCATTGACGAGTTTCGCTTCTTCACGAACAATCTTCAGTCTTCCGAAAATACTATTCCGTATATCTCGTGCGTGCGCTTAACGGCTCAATAACACCTGAAGATGCTTCGTGTAGAAACAAAACGCATCAAAAACTTTTCCTGCTGACTACGTGGCGTTTTTGTCGTTGCATCGGTATAGTTAGATATTTAGGCTAAATTATCACTTGATATATTTTGAGTACTTTTCAAATATTTTTGTAAAATAATAATTATATTATTTCCTTGAAGTTGCGCCTGAATCTAGTAATTTAATATAAACGTTTTCGATATTTTTATCATAAAACTACAATTTCATATATAATACTTTAAAGTTTTTAAAAATACAAGTATAACTCGCGTAGCGTTGCAATACCATGGCAAGAATATATTATAATCCTTCGGTCTATAATGGATGTATTAAATATTAAACGCGAGCACAGCGTTAGTGTCGATAGAGCCATTGCAATAAATGGGACACTCACGGATTTATAGATACCCTCATAGCATAATGTATACTTTGAGAGCGGGCAGGCTTTCAGCGCGCCACGCGAACATATCGAATCTTTATGACGTCATTAAACATATTTTTACGAGGACACCACCGTGTACTGTTATTACTCAGAGGGCGGCGAGTACAGGCATTTCATTGGCCAGTAATTCGTTAAAGTGAACCTCCATCGACATTGGCAACCACGGGGTGATAAACAATTTATAGGTGATTGCAATGAGACCACAGTCAGTTCCCTTGTATATTAAAATAATATTATTACTCCATTTAATAATTATATTCTCATATTGCTGATTGAAATTGTGATCGTACAAGTTTAATAATTAGAATTTTGGCAGAATTTGTATCTTATAAATCTATTCAAGAAAATAAAGTAAGAGGTATAAGTACTTTATTATAAAAGCTTCTAAAATTAAAGTTTATTTTATCTTAGTAATAGCTTTTTAGTTAAAAACAACTTCAATTAAAATTTGATAGATTTGAAATAACTTAAGCTGCTTACAGCCTGTTGACAAGAAAGACTAATTAAATAGATGACTTCGGAGAGGAGGAAAAATTACTTTGCCGGTGGCAGCCAAACACGCCGAGAAGCTGACAAAATGCTACGCCGATCCACCAAATTACGTAGTAATTGAACCAAATTTCTGAACGAAGCTCATGTAATGAAAGCAGATAAAAGGAGAAATGGAAGAGGGGCTTATTCAATTCATTCGTCAGCTCAACCTGCCACTGACTAAAGTAGATAGTTAAGATTTAGCCAGAACGTTCACTAATGTGAACTCAGAAAGTAGTCTCGCCTCAAGAATTGACCGCTTAAGTACCTACGGAACTTGCCATCCATTAGCTACTTGTGAGAACACATTATAGTTTAACTTTTGTTTCTCTTTAGTTGGCGCTCGCAAACAAATGGGTACACAGCAGGTATCTACTTTCAAAGCAGCTTTGTACAGCAATCTGGTGGGGAATTAGTTTAGTGAGATACTTGTAGAGACTTTCAAATTGGATGTAAAATCAGTGACGTAATTTCTAAAGAAAAGGTACTGAATTTTGCAACGACCGATAGCGCAACTACTGTCAACAAGCGAAACGTTTCAGCTAAATAACTCTCAAGATGCCAGAGTCCGCGCACTTTGCCCGATTGGATTTGAGGTTGTCTCATCTTAAGACCCTCACTTTTACTTATTAACTAATCACTACGCAGAGCGGACTGAACGGTTATTTAGTATGTACTAAGAAACTCACAGTAACTTTTATTAGCCTGTGAATACTGTTACTGTAGGTACTTAAATAATCATGCTTAGTTATTGAATTAATACGAACAAAATATATCAATATTATTTTTTTCGAACAACAGAGCGTCACTGTTCACCAAAGCAAAAGCAAAATTACACATATGGTTACCTATTTTACATTGATTCTGGTACAATATATGCAGCAGATAACATGACAAGGAAAGAACCTTGTCATGTTATCTGCTGCATTGAAAGGCAAATACCTGCTCCTTTAGGAGCAGGTATTTGCCAATAATATAATGTATATCATCTTCCAAATTTAAGGTGATTTTTATATTACCAGGGCTGCAATATATTGTTTAATTTTAAAGTGCGATAAACTGTATCCCATTTCAATAACCTAAACCCTAAACACTTTGTGGCTGGGTTTCTTGTACTGATTGCTAGCCAAATATGTACTTGAACATTCGCTATCCATTTGGTACCGACTTATGTCAAGCACTTAATCATTTTGTTAGATTTTTTTTAATGCCTTTATTAACAACGCACTATACATTTAATACAACACTACAAAGAAAGCATTCAGGCAACCTACATGCCATTGCAGGCCTGCAAGCAGGCGTCATATAAAATATATTTTATCTTATTTAAATATTATCGCCACGTTACAAAATATTACGAACACGTAAAAAAAAAGTTTCTAATGCTAAGCGCGACGTCAACGCGGGCGTCCCGAGCTCTCCTTGAAAAATTAGACCACCGAATGTGGTTGAAACAATAGTCGAAGCTATCTGACTGATTCACGTGAGTTATCCCGTATTTTTTACTAAAATGATCGTAGGGTTGCTACGAGTCCATAAATATTTTGCAGAGAGTTTAAATTCGATCAGTAAAATACGAATCCATATAAAAAACCGATTCATTTTGAAACAAGAGGAATATTATCGCAAGAAACCAATACCCTCACGCAATAAAACGTATGAAGCGTTGTTACTCGCATGATCACATTTCCTAATAAGTCGGATCCCACAACGCGTTCAATGTGGCGAAAACTAATATCTTCCATCTCGCTTTACCGCCGTCACTCGCGCGTCCACTCGACTATTCACTGCCCCTCCCATACGTATATGGTTTAGATACTTTACCTTACAATTTTGTTAAATAACTAAGTAATCCACTGACTATGATAATTTTTGATTTGGGCATTGAAAATACAGGACAACTGAAGTTCCCTCGCTGAGGAAGAGCGCAATGCAGTCCGAGAAAACTTAAGTATTCATAAGTAAACATAAGCGTTTGAAACTTGCGTGGGTAGGAGCATCGCTTTAATAATTAACTTAAAGCTAATTTTGTCACACACAAATACGCCTAATTAAAATAGAAACAAGATAACACTTTACAGTTGTTTGCCCCAGTAGCCAAGCAGTTCAGGTCTAGGGTATGTATATGTTACCGGCAATCTGTATAATTCAGGTATTCTATACAATACATAGGCAGTGTATAGAATACCGGGGGCGTCCAGGCATTGTATGAAATATTATGCAAATGATTGTCCATTACATACTTTACCTAGGTAATGTATACAATTCCTAGGGATGGTATAGATTACCTGCTGTTACACCGGCATTGTGTAAAATAAATAGATATTGGTTTATATTTATCAATGTTAACCAGCCAACAAAATGACGGGCAAATGAAACATGTACATAAAATCAACTTTACCACAAAAACTAGGGTGCTCCTTAAAATAATCTTTATGGAAAGAGTATCTAAAAGTATATTTCTATTACTTCAGTAAAATCACAATAAAATTATTGTGAAACTTAAAAATCTAACCTAACCTAACCATTGTTGCCTACCGCTCGCACGTCTCCTCCTTCCCGACTCTCGTCTTTTACATACATTACCGGCTGCACATTCGGTATTTATAGAATACCTGGACAAAGTATAAAATAAATAATATTTCATACATTACATAACGTTTTAGGTATTTTATACATTACCTAGGTATTGTATAGAATACTGAATTATACAGATTACCGGTAACAAATACAATTTAACAGATCTAGTATAAAGTTAAAGTGATCCCCGTTGGGTGCCGGGTTAGAATTGCACCTCCCCATATCATCCCGTGGGTATCGTAAGAGGCGTCTAAGGGTAAAATACTGGAAGGTGGGCAGCAGCGCCTTCTAAAGAACTGCCAACTTTCACTGCGATCGCCAAGACGCCTGCCAAGCGTGGGGATTATGGCAAATACCCCCTTAATAGGGGAGGCTGTGTTCAGCAGTGGACAATCCGGCTGTTACAGTACAGTATAAAGTTCGTTATAGGACGTATATTTATGGGATTGTTGGCATAGCCTAAAATTATGTTTGAAATAGTACACAAATTAGAAATACACAATAGCCACTGATTATGTTTGAATGTTGTCTCGTAACATTTGGTAATTGAATGATGTCAAATAATCTGTACATTTTTTTTCCAGCAATTCAGCTGTAATATTACCATTGCAATTTAATTAATTAATGTTAATTAACGCAATAATAATGAAAGGACTACATATATTCGTATACTTATAATATATTTAATAAATGAAGATACCTTTGTATAGAGAAGAATAAAGAATATTCAATATTAGTTGATTTTATATTTTTCTATTAACAGGCTAGGTTTTGACCATTATCTCACCAGATGGTGAATATTGTTCAGGCTGATTTAGAACTACTAGCTCTCAAGGACAGCTGTCTGAACACATTGTTATGTGCTTGGCAACAGGTTTTCTACTAAAGAGTGATAGTGGTAGTGCCACGCTGTATCCCCGTGGGATACATCTGAACAGGAATATTCACATGACTAGGGCAGTGGCGATTTGTGGGAGACCCGAAGACCCAAACTTCCTCCCCCAAATGAATATGGCAATACAGTTTCAAAGTCTTTTTTTCGACCGAACACACAGACATGCTCTCCGACGGACACCTCCTTCGTCTCTTCTCTTCAGTTTTTTTGGCAGATCGGAGCATCAAGGTCGTTGTCGACGGTGCATGCTCCAACTTAACTGGACAATGCTGGTGTTCCGCAAAGCTGTATGCTATCTCCAACTTTGTTTCTCTGCCACATCAACGACATGTGCAGCTGCTCAGCTGGATATATGAGCTGTTATATCGCTGCGGATATTCATTATACAGGGTTATTGGTAAAATGCTAACAACCACTTAGGGTTGACTTCTGCTAGTCCTGAAATACATTTTGAGATTTATTTTTGTTTTGAACCTTTTTAACCGACTTCCGAAAAAGGAGGAGGTTCTCAGTTCGTCGATATTTTTTTTTTTTTTTTATGTTTGTTATCTCAGATCTTTTGACTGGGTGAACCGATTTTGAAAATTCTTTTTTTGTTTGAAAGCTGATGCTTGTCGTTTGGTCCCATTTTAAATTACATCAAAATCGGTCAAGCCGTTTTTGAGTTACACTAAAAAGATTGAAAAAAAATTTATCAAAAAATGGAACCGACTTCAACACTCAAAAGTGTGAAATAACTTGTCGAAGTCGGTACCATGCCCACAATATTGTGATAATAGGTACTTTTGAACCATCATGCTACCGACTTCAACAAGTTATTTCACACTTTTGAGTGTTGAAGTCGGTTCCATTTTTTGTAAAAAAAATTTTTTTTATATGTTTTTAGTTTTTTTTTTTTCTTAAATGCGTTTTTGATGGAATAAGTACGAGGCCTATCTGATGTTAAAATCTCTTGTGCCTGTAATGTATTATTTGATATTTTTTTATTACTTTGCTAGACGTAAATATTCGAAACTCTATACAAAGGGAGCACGGCGCGATCCAGTGTTGCCGCGGTGGACTCTCTTGGCTAAAAGTAGGCATTAAAACACAAAAATATATATATAAAAAAAAAGATTTCAAAACATAAGAAAAATATCTCAAAATGTTTGTTAGGACTAGCTGAAGTCAACCCTAAGAGGTTGGATGCATTATATTAATACATTATATTATACAATAACCCCGTATAAGCGATAACATAAACCTTTTCTAAAGTTCTCCTCTACATTGTCACTACATTTTAAATTATGTTCATAATTGGTTAGCAAATGGGTCATATCAATTTCTTAAACTTTTTCAACCGCATATGTTATACGGTTTTCTTCGTAACTGGCTATAAATTACAATTAGGTACGTACTCCGGCACGGCACGGTACCTACACTGCAATTACGCTCCACGTGAAGGATTTATTCATTCAATGACTAAGGTGTGCTGAATCGCATTTTTGAATTCTACTCTGCAGTTTTCCTTCCATTTCAAATATACATATATATTTTTTTATACCGAACTGGGTAGCACTTGACCACTATCTCACCTCATGTTAAGTGATGGTGCAGTCGCTGATGGAGCGCGCTTACCTTAAACTTCTTTGTTAATTAAAGTTAACCTATTAGATATTTATAAAAAAAATGTCGCTTAACATAAGCAAAGCCCCAACTCGAGTATATCAAGGTTTTTTTAGATACTAGAAAAGAAATCTCATGAACATTTAAATATAATTTTGATAAAGGCGTGACCTACGGCATAGGCTAAATTATGGATTATGTATGTAATTATGTATGAGGTAACAATGTAAAAGCGCTCTTTTAAAAGTTTGTTTAGCCGTTCTTAACCTATCACCTAACTTAAGCGACGTCCACCGTGGACAAGACTTGGATGTGTGACCGCTAATGACATTAGTACTGAGCGCATCCGTACTTTGGAAGCAAGTTAAACCGTTGGTCCCGTTTGTTGTCTTGGGATGGCAGTCGATATAGTATAGTTGTAGAACATTTTGCAAATGCCCGCGTGGCGCTGGCCAGCCACCCTAAAATAGAAAATCTGTCACCTGGCACCTAACGGTGTGTTCCTGCAGCTGTCCTTGAGAGCCAGTAATTCTAGGTTAGCCTTGACAATATTTTCGACCACATCACTTACCATCATGTGAGATATTGGTCAAAGGCTAGCCAAACAGCTATTAAAAAAACAATCTTCTTAAAATTTTATAGTTGACTGTTTAAGCACAATGCACAGGGTATTGTGCTTAGGTAAACAAACCTATACAGTATATATATTTTTACTTTCTACAAAAAGTTAAAAGAACATATTGTAGAAAATTCAGATTCAGTCTTACTGACCAAACCGTCCTTGGAAATGGTCTGACTGTGATATAGTCATATACGCAACCGTGTCGTTAGTCAGGGCTTTAAATGACAAATTGCCCTGTTGTGCACCACTTATAGACGTACACCGTATAAAGCAACGCTTCAATTACATGCTGCTCATTCGACGTATTCTCTTCTCTTCTTCGCTTTTTACGTCCAAGATGAAGATACGAAACAGTCATTATATACTTAAGACCAGAACTTTACGGTTAGGTGCAGTACAGGTAAAGTATCGTTTATTTTTGTTCATACAGAGTAGATAAAGTAGTGATAGCCGTGCGAAAATAGCTATGGTCTGCGTGTTGCAGGTCCATCGTTAGATCCACGCGGCCTGCTAGAGCTTCACCGCATAGTGGAAGGGCATTTTTGGAATGTCCGCCTCGCTAACTACGGCCCTTAAGAAGAAAATCTATCACCAAGCCCTAACAGTGTATTCCGACAGCAGTCCTTGAGAGCCAGTAATTCTAGGCCTAGTCCGTCTGTCTAACATCCTCGACCACATCAAAGCTATAAAAATTAATATACAACAGAACTCGTAGTCTAATATAATTTCAATTCATCCCATAAGTTTTATACTCTATATCTTTATAAATGCGTTCAGCAGCAAGCGTTCGTCACAGCTTCTATCATGAAATGTTCCGTTACTACGTTGTTTTGCGGTGAGCGTGCGAGCGACGGGGTGCGGTCACTTACGATTACCGGCTGCGGCTGCGGACTGAATTAATGGATTAGTTATTACCTTTTACATTAACGCCCAATAAACTTGACATGCTTTGGTTTCACTCCTTAGAGCTTATTATTAGTTATTAAGTTGATCAATGGGGATATAGTCTTTCCAAGCTGTAGTGTCAACTTTTTAAAACGTGTTGAAATGTCTTTTAATTCTATTTGACTATTTTAACAATTAATTATTTTGTATTTGTATGTAATCCTTCTGAGTGCTTATCCAAATTTTTGCCATCGTGCAACAAAAATGCACATTTCTTTTATTACAACTGATAGTGCTGCAGTATAGCTACCATTTGACCACCACCTCACTTGTTGGTAAATATGACCGAGGGTAGTGAACAGGCGTACCTAACCAAATGTACTGGCTCTCAGGGACAGCTGCCGGAACACACTGTTTGGTACTTGGTGACAGACTTCTACCTGAGGGTAGAAGCTAGCTAGGTTATCATTCGCAAAATGCCCTTCCATCATGCGCTGAAGCTCAAACTCATGGCGAGTTTCGATCCATGGTCTGAGCGACAGTTCTCTGGAGCAACACCGATTCAAAATTGCTTATTAATATTGAGTATTTTTTCACAGGAATAAGAAATTCTAAGCCAGCTTTTGGTGCATATATAGGTACAACTTTCGATTAAATATATATGTTCGAAGGGTACAACAATAAGTTTTATCTAAGCCAAACCAGATTCAAGATAAAACTAGTACTTCCAGGTCAAACTAGTTTATTCGAGACGCTTCCAAGGAAGTCCCGCGTGGTTCCAATTTGTGCATGTATTGTGAGCGGAAACCTTATCAACCGTGGGATATGGGGTCCAACTTATTCATTGTTTTATTGACGTACAATGTTTTATCTCCATATATAATAATTATGCTTCTGACATATTTTTCTTATCATGCTGTATATATTTTTGTCAAATTCATCAAATTTGGAGTTATCTTTTCAATCAAATCTAAGGGTTAATGTAAAATTCAATATATTAGTATTGAATTTATTATTAGAAAATAAAATTTATATTTAATTAATTTAATATTCTTGTTTGCATGACAACCGGTAAACCCTCTTCTAAAATGCTATAACATTTTTAATTTTATTTAAGTATCTTTCTTCCATGTAAATAAATTAGGTGCGTCAAGTCGTGTATCTGATTGAGTTAGATATATAAGTAAAGGCAATACTAGAATGCCTAATAATACAATACAAAACTCTTTATTGTTTACCAAGCTAATTTACATTTTAGAGTACCTAACGTACATTTCTAAGGTGGAACAATAGGCGGTCTTATCGCTGTGTAGCGATTTCTTCCAGATAATCAAAGTAGCATCATGATGTTAAATTTTATTGCTTTCTTATATCTATCTTATCGTGGTATGAACTTTGTTTTATTTGATAAATTAAGCCAACTGACTCGTAGTTCATGTGAACTATTGAATATTTAACATTTACTTTACGTTTTACTAATTATGAAAAGCTGACAAACCAAAAATGTAGTATTTAGGCATGCAAAATTTAACTAAGTTTGAACATATATTTATTTCAAATATGACATAACTATGTTTGTATGGAAATCATCATGAAGACACTTCCCTGGCCTAGCAGGCGCAGCAGTCTGCTTATGTTTCGGTAACTCGGTTCGTTAATCCAAAACGATAATAACATTGACCGAGACATGAATTTGATAGAACAGGATAAATGCAGGTGTGTGAAATGGCGACAGGTCTGTAGTATCGCATTTTACACGCGAATGCGAATGGAGCTCAAAGGGAAATTTTATAAGACCGTCACAAGACCTGTCCTTTTGTATGGTTCTGGGTGTTGGCCAATAATAGAGAAGAATAAAAGTGTTTTGTGACAAAGATGTGAATGTTAAGATGGAACTGTGGTGTAATATAATAGACATCTATTCTATTACACCATATTAACCATAGTTTCATATCGGTATATCGGAAAAAGCTTAAAGGCATTAAGTAGAAAATTTAAATAACCTAACAGTGCGTGGTATGGACGTATCATGAGAAGGGATTAAATATGTGTAAAGAGAAAAGTATCCAAATAGTGTTTTTTATTACTATATTATTATTATATTCATTTACCTTATGGTAAGTGATGATGCTGTCGAATACATTGTTCGGGCTAGCCTAGAATTACTGGCTCATAAGGAAAGAACGATTGCGACATATTTTCTTTTTGAGAATGTTAGCTGGCTAAGCCTATACAACAATAATGACTGCCATCTTAAGACAACAATCATGAAAGTGCTCAGTCGTAAATGCACTAGCGGTCGCAGATCCATGTAATGACATAATTTCTTATGCATATAATGGTAGAGGAAGACTAAAGATGATATGGATAGACTGAGGTGGTAAATACTAACGCGATTCCATCTTTGCTTCTGTTGGCGAAGGCCTGCTCACGCAGGGCTTTAGTGTCGAGTGCCGGGCTAGTATGTCACTCCCCTATTGCTACTTGTGGGTGTCGTAAGAGGCGACTAAGTGTTAAATATCGGAAGGTGGCAGCAGCACCTTTTGAGCAACTGCTTTCTTACACTGAGATCGCCAAGCGTGGGGATTATGATAAACTCCCCTGTAATGGGGGCGGGTGTGTTAGTAAGTCCCACTCATACAGGTCCCTTTCGTCACCTCCATGGTAGTAGGGCGAGGGAAGGCATTCTCAGCCAAAAATGTATTGCATGAAGTATGTTATGTATGCTATATATCCATCCTTCGTTAGTGCTATGATGACGACGAAGACGGAGAAGACGGAGAAAAAATAATATGTACGTGCTGAGCCAACTTCATTTAGCATAGAGTTCAGGGCAAGAAGAAGAGATATAAATGACTGAAAATAAAAATGTGGCGTGAAAAGTTACTACGATTATTCACCATCCACGCTCACTATCTTCGCTGGTATGATTAATTAATCCATTCTAAAGGCATGTCTGTCAAAATCTGAATAATTCACCTGCCTAATGACGGCCGGGCCGGTAGGACATACAAAATGCCTTTCTGTTGTTTTCCATCGTGAATACAAATGTCCATTTCCGACCACGCGATCCGAGCATTAAGGGAGTCAGTCAAGTGTCCCTGTCGATAAGTGAAGGAGTTTACTTATAGGGAATTTGAGTTGATAGTAAATAATTAGTTCCCGGCACGGAATTTACGTAGAATACGGCTACTGTAATGTAATGCGCGAGATGAGCGGTATGCCTCTACTTGTGTAGTTGAATTAGTGGGTTGTTGCCTTCTAGGTACCTTTTTATCAGATAGTAGCGGAGTGTACTACCAAGGAAATTTTTCAGAAGGTTAGGGAGAAGAAATGAGGTAAGCCTCCGGTAATTAAACAAAAGCTGTCACATTATGTTTGTTTCTCCATTAATAACATCAGATATGCAGTAAAGGGACGGGAAAAACATATTTTTTTCTTGACATATTTATACATAGGTACTTAGCTAGCGAAATAAAATGACGCTGCGCACGTGCGCCATTGTTTGAGTCTCACCAAGGGCATTTTGCATATTGAGTAATAAGGCATTACGCGAATATTCGCCACGGTAACTACCATAACTACCACCTACAAATAGAAAAAGTGTCTCCAAGCAACTAATGGTGTATTCAGGCAGCTGCTCTTAAGAGCCGGTCCCACTCTAGGTTGTCTATTATACAGTATAGGTAAAAAGCCTGTTTACCATTTTGGGCCACTTCATCAGGTAAAATAGTGGTAAAAATCTAACTCATCACTTCTAAAATTCCCCAGGAGGTTAAGGGTCGGGCAGGTGATCAGACATAAAGCTGGAACCTATCAGATACCAAATGACAGATAGTAAGTACTAACAACCGGATGAGAAGACGATAAATGATATTTCTCAGGTTAGTTTACACAATTTATGTTAACGTTTTAAGTTATTTAATATAATAATAATTGGTAGGTATACAAATATCACCTAAACAACTGACAAGATTTAATATTTTTTTTTGAAATTAGTGAAAAATCAGAAACAATTTCTGGTGAATTCCCCAAAGATGAGTCAATATCACTAACTTACCACCACCATAGCGCTTTTACGGACACAATTCAGGCTAATAACAGTTTTTGTGACACTAAACACGAAAAAAGCTTTTCCCGTTTAACGGAGCGTAAATGTATACTCCATGCTACCGCCGCCCTTAAGCAGACATTATTAGGGGGGTGTCGCACGGACGTAAAATTTTGTAGCGATTTTTTCCCTCTAATACCGTAAAGCTATATAGACTGGAGGTCACGTTGACGGCATAACTTGTACCGCGAGATAATATATTGGGGAGAAATGAAAACTTAAATTGTGATTTGCATCAATTGAAGTTGGATGAAGCTTTTTCGTAGGTAATTTGTTGCTTTGGCTTAGGGTGAACGCGGTCTTTTATTTAAAATTTGTTGGTATTTCTGTCGTAGATACTCGAACAGGGTGGGCCATTTTAATTTGTGATATGTGTATAAATGGCAATAAAGATCTGTTCTTAGGAAACATGTCATCGATTTCAGTGACAAGTAAAACTGTGTTCATAGATTTGAAAAATACTTGCCTTCAGTTTGGTATTCGAAAACGGTCGTATTGAAGAAAACATTTACAGTACTTATTTTAATTTTGATTCCATGGATCATAAACAGAAAATGTTGCTATGAATCAGAATATGTATCTAAAAATGAATTGAATTTTATATCCTTTAATTTAAGTTCTAAATGACGACTTTTCAATACAACGTTTACCTTTATACCATGTTTTACGCAAATAAAGAATCTTTATCTTTTATCTTTATCTTTAACGCTCTACTCCTTTGGGTAACAATTTAACTATTAAATTTAGTAACTTTACGTGGTGAATTTCTATTGATTGAATGTAGTTTTTCTTGTCATTAAAATGGGCTACACGGTTGATACTTGTCCATACTGATCCATCTAAATGACCCAACCTGTACACCTACGACAGAGATGGTAACAAATTGTTTACTTAGTACTTAGCATGAACATGAATTCAAAAGAAACGAAACATAAGCAACGTATTTTAGATAGAGAGAATTTATAAAATTGGAGCCAAGCAAACACTTCACTTTAAAAAAATATAAAAGAACATATTTCTAACTTTCAAGATTATGAAATAACTTGTTAAAGTCGGTACTACGCAGATTCAAAACAATCTGACTACCATTTTCATGGTCTGACTTCCACATTCTTTTATTTTGAACCGATTTCTCAAAACTAAATTAAAAGGACAAAAAATTAAGTACGAGAGGGATTCGAAACCGTGATCATCGGTCCCTATTGCATCGGGACATGCTCTTTCAACTGAGCTATCGTAGTCAGTAAGTGTTTGCTCAAATGTATCCCACTGCATTTTTTCCTTTCGTTGTAATTTTGTGACCTTATTCACTTACCAGGCGTTAATGCAAAAATAACAATCTCACTACTTTTAACCCTTTTCCAGAAAAGGAGACGGTTACGTTTTTATTCACAATCATAATTTTCTTTTAGTGATACCCACTTCTTACTAAATCGATTCTTACGCATCAAAAATACACAAAACTGTTCATCATCTACAAGACTAGCAATCACCGTGGCATCGAGGTATAGGCAAATTGGCAAATACTCTTTTCAGTTACTTGATTGTAACTAAAAAACTACTTAACTGATGCTAATGAAATTTTAAATCGGATCACCACTGAAAAATTACCTAGCAAAAGAAAAAAAATAATTAATATCTGTTCCTATTGGGTGGAATAATTGCGTAACAAACAAACAAAAAAGAACATAAAGTCGAATAGGGAACATCTATTTTATCATCCGTTCAAATACAGTTATAATAATACCCTTATTGCAGGAGTTTCGAAAAGGCACTATAGGCCAACTAAACTAGCTAAAAGTCTCTGAACATGGAGGTGAAAGGTAAAGTGCATCATTACGTGGAATTAGCAAACAATTGGAAACATATAAGAGAGGAAAACTTTTACTTAAACGTTTACTCTGAGAGGAAAACCACCTTGAAATTTTCTTATTTTTGCTTTTTTCAACCTGTATACAAAACAATCACGTTTTATACAGGTAAAAAAATCTTTGGTTGTATATCTCACTAATCTTTTATAGTAGTAGAGAAATATCAATGAATAGTTCACAAAACCTAAACAAACTCAACCCGTATTTTCTCAGAGAAAAACAGATGGCGCTATACAATGTTCCTTTTAATAGTAATTAGCAATATTTCGCGAGAAGCACAAAGGATTGTCGCCGTCGGCCGCCGTCACCCTATGTAGAACAGTGAAGATGTTTGTAAAAGTCCTTCTTTCTGAGTCACTCACACATTTAATGCGAGTGCCTCGTCGGTCAAGTGGAGTAAAAGGTCAGTTTCAACGTAATTGATTTCGGATCCAGAAAATTGCCTCATAAGGTTTTCTATCAAATATAAACTGTTGTGGAACTTTGGAAAATAGACTAGCTGCCCGATGTATGCCCGATGTTGAAACGCTCGTAGTGAAGTTTGCTTAACCATTCTGAACCGATCAGCAAAGTTAAGCATCGTCCGCCGCGGTCATGAGTTGGATGGGAGACCGCTGGTGACATTACTACTGAGCGCTTCCGTGCTTCGGACGGCACGTTAAGCCGTCGGTCCCGGTTGTTGTCTTAGGATAGCATGGTGGTAGGGCATTTTGCGAATGCCCGCCTGGCTAGCTACCACCCCCAAGTAGAAAATCTGTCGCCAAGCACCTAACGGTGTGTTCCGGCAGCTGTCCTTGAGGGCCAGTAATTCTAGGTTAGCCTTAACAACATCCTCGACCTCATCATCTCTTACCATCAGATGAGATGGTGGTCAAAGGCTAACCTATCAGGCATAAAAAAAATGTATATACTCGTAGACATATTTTTACTGCTTATGGGTTTGACCACAATCTCAACTCATGTTGAGTGATGATGTGTTTGAAGATGTTTTTCATACTAAGGGAACTAACGTGACCTCCGAAGCTTGGAAGTGGTAAGTAGTAAATACCACTAATAGACACAATATATCCAAATAAACAGCGGACGTTGCTTAACCTAGTTGATCGGATAAGAACGTCTTGGCAAGCTCAGCTACAACCGCTCAAAAACAACTTTACAGATTATTGTATTTTAATTTGGTCCAAAATACGTTTATCGTCATGACACTCACAAGTTTATGTACTCGTTTGAATATCCTTTATGGTCTTTCCCCGACACAAAGCGTCGAGAACCCACACTACAAAGGGCTTAGGCTCTAAATGTTGCCGCCCTGAAAATTTGTTTCATTAACAGCCCAGCCTAAAATTTCTTTTACGCCAAAGTTAAATCCCCGTACCTTATTTTGTCGAGCTCCGCTTACCAAAGAGTTTTTGTATATAATAAATAACAATGGACGAAATTGTAGGGTGTCCGGTAGATAGGCCCGAAGCTATTTTCTATGAATCGGATTCAAGTTTCAATGGTTTTGTGCGCTCATTCGAAACTTTGTTTGGTACGGCTTTAATATTTTTGAGCGCGCGTATAAAACAAATTTACGCTTGGATACGTCAAATTAGTTCTGCGTCCTCTGGCACCTGTAGTAATAAATGAATTTACAGTATTATTATTTATTTGTAAACAGTAAACTATTGTCCCTAGTAAACAGTTCCCATTGAGGCCTGTTAAAACCTTCGTCTAAATTATCACATACCGTCAGAGATTGTGGACAAAGTCTTATCATATAAAATATAGTTACTAAAAATAATTGAAACAATAAACTAAGTATTAATCAAAAAATCAAAACCATAGAATTATATAGATAAATCCACATTAATCTCACTCGAAATATAATAATAACAACATACTTGTAGTACGGTATGGTAGTGGCAGTAAATATTTAAACAATAGGAAATGTTGATAATAATCTCACCTTGGGATAAAAGGTTAGCAGATTACCACATTAATTCCATCAAAAGCACACGGAGTGTTGTTCTTGATATAACAGCGTTAAATAAAAAGCTGTTTCGAGAACAAAGCGGTACGTGAGGCAAATTATTTATGTATTGCCGCGGTCGGTCTAATTACGCGAGCCTTTTGTTCTTGTAGCCCCCGGCACAGTGTCAAGACAGTGTTTCAGTTCGCTGGGTGGGTAGGGTTGGAATAACACACACCGAGACGCGCGTATACTGGGCGGTCTGGGCGCAGTAAGTAGTCAGTAAGTCACTTAAGACTGGTGATAATGATCATGATCTATTTTACTTACTTATAGATGAAAGCTACAAAATGTGCATTTAATATGCATTGTTTTGGCTACAACTCATCTCAAAGCCGGAAAAAAAAGGATTTCTGAAGCTAACAATGGCTCTTCAGGGCCAACAGAAAGAAGGGCGTTTTAGTAAATATAAAAAATGCTCAGCCCACTGTCCAATCATGGTGTCATTACGAAAGTATTGCTTTCCAGGTCATAAACTAGTAACGGTTCAATCCACTTCAGACCCGAGTAACAATATTCATTCACATACACCTTGAATGTGTCTATTGTCAATCTCCTTTCGTCCAATACATTTATATCATGAATGTCATCTTCTTGTACATCTTCGTGTCAGAACCATATCAATATACTTTTCTCGGCTATCGTCATCGGTTAAATGCTACGCTGCTGTTTTAATCTATCATTTGTCGTTACTAACACTTTATATATAGCAGCGAAAATGGTACTTTTTGGGCACTTTTCGACTGGTAATGAAAGTGTGAAATTTTAAAGGCCTATTACTTCTGGTTTTACGCACTCGGTTTTTCGATAATTAGGTTTTTCAGATCATTATTCATGCATTATGATATTATATTAAATCTTTTATACGTTGTTTTCCCTTTCCCAAGCAATGGAATATATTTCAGAGCCCGAAGAGCTTGCTGTTTACTACATCATTCGACAAAAACGAAAGTAATTCATTACTCATCACTTTGTCATAAGCTACCAACCATCCAAATCCACAAACCTTGCCTACATAGACAAGATTATAGGTCTAAATTTCTTAGGTTGTACATCCCAAGTAAAATGTAAATTCGGTACGCTTTTCGAAATACCGCAAGTGCACCCTATAATTTATTATCCGTTTCTTTTACAGCCTTTTCGCTAACTAAACTAAGAATTAACAAATTAAATTGTTACGCCGCATCATAATAGCCGTATCTTTAGTAAAATTAATAGTTCATATCTTTATAATTGTCTTTCAATATTCTAAGTCACTTACAAAAAACTTATTTATTTGCATTATATAGTACATTAATATTTACATAAATAAACAAATTAATAATATAGAACAGTTGGAAAAACCATCGTCATAGGAAACTATATACAATAGATATTGAAAAGAGCAGGTACGTATAAAATTTAAACGTTTAAAAATGTAGAGTATTCCTATAAGTTTACAATTGATAATGGTTTTATACTTATAACTGCACCTATGTTTGTTTTTGAAATACCGTAATTCAAAATACAATACTATATGCATAAATAAAAATAGCGTAAATTTTTTAAATTAATATTGCTTCTATAATTATTTTATTTGTTAAAAATACATCATACCAAAACTTGTAATAAGTGATTTTTTACAAGTTTCTAAGTTCAAAAAGCATACTGATCGCATTTTATAATGTTCTTTATATATTTTTTATAAACTGACATAGTGACATTATTGTTTATTTTAAATTGAATATATTTTTGGATTTTTAATGTGATTATTTCAAGCATTAGGTATTGATTTTTTTGTATATTGAACACGACTTTTAAATATATTTATTTTAATTTTCTATGTTTCAACCACTAATGAAAACTTTACATATTTTTGATTTATGTATTTTGAACATTCGACGATATAAACTTACAGTCTCTCAGGCAAAGCCAAACAAAGCTCACTTTGTACCTATGAAAAAAAAAAATAACTCAGTGCTATATTTTACACCGTCCGAGTAGATGTACTGTCGAGATATTTTATATGTCAACTTGGCCGCCAACCGCACTTTACTTTCCACCTATACCCCTCCATATAATATTCCCCTAGATGTTGCTTAGATAACAATAATGTAATGAGTCCGCGACCCACAACTTAAGAATGTGACCGCTTTGTTAACTTATACTGACAAACCTAAATGAAACTTAAGCTTACTATTTGCCACGATAAAATAGTATATTCGAGTTTAATATTAAAGTTAATATAAAAGCTGGTGTTAGTCTAGACAAACTAATTTTGACATTTTCAAATGCCCTTTATCAGCAAACAGTGTACTTCTCAACCATTTAACTCGGAGTTTAAGAAAACACAACGCGAGCTGTTTCGAAAATGTTTTCATTTACGACGGATCCCGTTCTATGAACCCGAGGTTATACGAAGAGGGAGGGACTGCAATCACACTTGGCGCAAAGAAGTGCTATATGATATTCACACGCAATAAATATTAGAATAGGTGCAGTGATTGCGTGAACAGGTGTCGACTTCAACCGATCGGCGTAAACCGGGCGGCCCCTTTAGGTACTTTTTATTTGAAGGGCCATTTTGAAATTTGCCCAGTTTGCACGTTATTTTACTGTGGCACTCGAGGGTAACATTTTATTACCAGTCGGGTCCTTATTCGATACTTTCAATCTTTTTATTTGTTGGACGTTACGCAGGTACACGAGACCGGTAAATGATTGGTTGAGGCGGTTATATAATAATAATGTAAGCTGAAATAATACTGAATTATAGTTTAGTACTAGAATAACAAATAACGAGGGCATACTTATGTATGACATGTAAAGCTATTTCTTAATGCTATTACGTTAGTCTATAGTACCTAAATTTTTGACTCACCTATTGGTAAGTGATGGTTTGGTCGAAATTTTAAACAGGATTAACCTAGCAAAGAAACTTTATCTCAAGAAGAATGATGGTAAGTTAGCAATATTGACTAATGGGTGAATTCACGATTATGAATTAATTCTGTCCTTTCAAAAATATTTATTTGATGCATCTTGGCCATCATCTCGTTAATTTGTATACGTCAAGCTTTGTAAGATATCAATATCATTTTACTCGTAAATTCGGAAAAAATAAACTGATAAGCGGCGAAAGATTATTTTGCAAACTATACCTCTTCTCAGAAATATCATCCATCGTCGTCCTATTCTGTCGGTAGGCAGTACAGTATGTCTTATATTACAAGAAAAGCTGGGCTTCACTTTGTAGCTAATCACTTACTGCAAATTGCCTGTATTGCCACCTAGATCTCTATAGTGGTTTTGATGATCTTAAACTTCAGTCCATTTAGAACGTATTATTTCTTTACTTTACTTATCAGTAAGTACCGAACACTACGCTAAGAGATACCGTGCGTTACACTGAATTTTACACCATTTGTCTTATAAATAGAAAAACGATGAAATCTGAGTACCTATGAAGAAAAAATATTTTGAAACTAGACATACAGCCCTTTTATGTGATAAACCTTTTACCTATTTCTATCTCTTCAAAATGTTACCCTAGTTTTCAGAATGATGTCTTAGTTTGTTTATCATAAAAACTCTTCAGTTGATTTTCTCATATAGGAACTTAACTTATATTCACGTAAGCAACCTTCTTCATAAATTTCATGAAGATCTGAAATATATCTTTTAATAAACATAGAAATGCTAAACCCCAACTTGCCACATAGCCCTCAGATTACTGAATAAATCTTAAGGTAAAGCTTTATAAAGCCCATTAATCGTATACTTAATAATGCAACCCAACAAAAAGCCTCCGATTTTCCTCGGTTCTTGCACTCCTATAATAATAGGTAATATTAAGTAAATCTACTACCTAATCCTACCTAAAGTCACAATAATGAGATATATATTTGATAAAATGTTTAATACTATTTAAGTAAAAGCTACGCTGCAAGGTTGAATTCACCGAGCAAAGCACATAGCACAGTGCAAGCGACAAGCTATAGATAAGCAAGCGAAACGCGAGCGTAGCGTGAGCGATAGGTGAGCGATTGTCACAGGAGTGATGCTCGCGAAGAGCCATACGGGGAGGCATAGCGCGGTGGAGACTTCGCCCCCCGCACCTCCCTTTATCGATCGCCCCAGTTGAGAGCGGAGCGGAAGTAATGATAGAGCGGGATGCAACCACTGCCCGATCCGATGCCCAACTCCACCTAGTAACTGTTATAGTGGACTACACAAATATTTGTTCAAGATAATATTTAATCTTCCCTTTCTTTCGTCTAATGCAATTCTCGATAACGCTCGCTCAACGAGCGCTCTATAACGGGCAAAGCTCCGACGGAGTAATCTAGGATTACTCGAGCTTTAATCTCAACGTAATTTAAAATACAATTTTACCGTATAATATTTCGATTATAAATAAAATTATACGTCAGAGCTAATAACACAGTCTCTTCAGAATTAGTCAAAAGTTTGAATCATCAAAGTAAACAAGTTCGCAAGTCGAGCGTGGAAGTGACATCCTGCTTATATCTATCTGAATGGATCCCGTAATAGCTTCCTCAATCTCAGCGTCAAAGTTCTCATAAGGCGGTTCTTAACTAAGGCGTTAAGGAAGATAGTTAGTAGGAGGCATTCGGCAGGGTCTTAAAACTTGGCCGAAACTTGCGTAACTCGATCTCCACGATCTGGCAGCGGGCGTCAATGCGGCGATATCGCACAATACGTTATTAGCATAATAATGATATAATTGCCGTTAGGTCGAGTGCTGCCCTCACCGACCAAAACCATACTTGTCGAATTTCCCGACATACAATAGAACTTTCAAGTACTATCTTCGTCATTGTCGTGCTCCAATTTTGTAAATGGAAAACTACTCCATGGGAAGGGACATGTCACGTCGTAAAGAAGTTGTTAAAATGTCGTTTTTATAAGAACACCCAAATGGCGATTCGATGTCCATCGTAAAAACGTAGTTCATAAGCCATGACGTTTCATAGCGCCTATAATCAGTGGTATTGATTTTGCGATAAAATGCGTCCAACAAGAGTGTCTCCTTCTCGCTGTAAATTGCGAAGGAATCTGAGCCGGCGTTCACATCCAATGATAATAAAGTGTAAAAAGAGTCGTCGTTTTAACGTCCACTTTATGGGCACTTCCGGAGATCCGTATAAGGTTCATGCAGGATGCGCTAGATATATGGCCACTGTTAAACTTCTTCGAGAATTGGTCTTGATTTTTGTCATAGTCATAGTTTTCCCACATCAAGCAAACAGTAGTGTGAATCGCCTCAATTTCACCACTTTGTTTATATTATACACTGATTGACATACGTTTTGTTCTTATTATTGAATTAATTAATTACGACGAAGATTATAAAAGCCATTATAAATCAACTTAATCATTTAATTTATAAGCATTATTAGTGAAAACAGATCCAAAGTCGTAAAACGAGGACGCCTATTTAAAGTGGATCGGTCTATAAAATAAACTTGAGAATCCAATTAAGAAATGAGCGGAGAAAGGATTTATTCTAGTCTCACTTTATTAGCGTACATGGTAATAAAATGGAATGATCAGACTTTGTAGGTAAGTCGCATAGAATGACCAATTAAAATAAACTCTTATTATTACACATTATGTGCTTCAGTGCTAATAGAAAGGGATGGACCTACATACGGGCGGGTATAAGAAATAAATTCAATAAAAACAGCCGAGAGATATTATTGTAGGAGTATTTGTAATACCTTTACCTTTCAAGTTTCAGTTCAAACGCTTTATTAAGAAAAGTAAAGTTTATCTTTCAACAAAATTCGATTTTATTCGGTACCCATTAGCATACAAATTTGTCCGTCCTGTGGTATATTCCCAAAAAAGCAAGCACGTGAATTCAAATCATTCCTATTTATTAATCGTCCAAATTCACCGTCATCATAAGTATCAATCTACCTTATCCATCATATTGCCGCTGTCATTATTTGTTCATATCTATTCTATGCCACTGCTTGGTCTTCTGTCAGACAAAGAGAGAGAAAAAGGCGGTAGGAGTCGTTATCGTCTTCCTACCCAGATCTCATTTATATAGGGTCGTTAAAATATGTCTTCACTAACGATATACCTTTTTATTAAATGGCGGTATGCCTTTTTTTAACAAAATATTACGAACTATATACAAAGTTACAGTTACTAAAATAAAAGCATTTACACAACCTATAAGTCATTGCAGACTCACAGGCAGTACAAATAAGATGTGTGCACACAAATAAGATTTCAATAATAAATCTCAGAACATCACAAGGACATAATAAAATTTGAAAAGACATTTTGTTGAACAGGTATGGCATGGGATAGAGCTCCATTAGTTTCCATTATTTTGTTGTAATTAGTTTACAGCAAATTCGCTTAGCAGCCGTAAATGACAACATTCAAACTGTATGTTGACTATACAGACTGTATATGACTCTATCTAACAACGCGTGCTTTTGTCAAAACATGCCTTACCATGTTATAATAACTTTACGAAATTCAAAAGCAATAGGGATATTTTAACTGTTTCTAAACAGATTCTCTCGTTACAGGGCAACCATTTCCTGAGGCTATTAAAATTTTACGAGTGAGCTGGTGAAATGAATGCCTAAATTAGGTTAAGGAGCATTGTAAAATGAATCAAGTAACGTTCGCCTTATTTACTGTTAATTATACCACACATATGTATGATATTTCTGATAATATTCTTTATCTATTTCTTTATTTCATCGTAAAATTTTGCTTGGATAGCTCACAAATGTAAGATACGTCATGCTTTTAACAAACTAATATAATTTAAACCAAACAGAACTACATATTGGTTGTTCTTTTGAGAGCTGTTTCAAAGACATTTATATTCTTAATGAACGCTACTTTACATTGCAACAGTCAATCATTCTTGATTTGAAAGTCACAGTCATATATATATACATATATATATTATTTTGGACTGTGCATACACACACACATATATATATATATCCAAAATAATTTAATAAAGGTACCCAAAATGTTCTTTCTTGATTACACTTTTCATGTACTCTGGAAGAATAAAAGTCATAAGATCAAGTGGCTGTAACCCTAGCAGGCAGTCTATCCAAGTCTTATAGGAATTGACATGCTAGTCAATAATAATATAGAACTACAAACAGTGGAACACTACGTAATTGTTCCTCCATAATATGATGCTGCGAAAAAAAGTATTCTGAGCCATTATAAGCAAATGTTGGAGAGCGAACGAGCGGGTAGTTCACTTGGTGATAAGTGATCACCGTCACCCGCGAAAATACGCAACACCTAAAGTCTCGAGGATGTGTTGCCGACCTTTGAGGAGGGAATTTTCTCTCTTCTTGAAGGCTCCTAATTAGCTGGTTCTACATTGTGGCAGTGCGAGGAAGAAAATGCAGTAAGAATCACACGATTACGATTGTGGACTTCCAGACGTCGACAAGCAATTTGTAGAATTAAATTTCGCCAATTCTGCCCATATACTCAGACTTTGCTTTTGCGATAACTCTTTTGAAGGATTTGGAGGCTAAGCAGCTCTCATCTCATGCAGGCTAGGCATTTTTTTTTGTTTGCTAGTATTAACATCCTTAGTTGCCAGTGAATCGGCGCTTGGTAACTCTCGCGCTTTAAGCTTGAATCCATCTTACAGGAGTGACCAGACCAGGGTTGGGACATGCCAATGCATTGCAGAATAACGAATAAAGAGTTCTATATCGTGAATCACTTAATGAGCAACAAAGTATGCATGTGCAAGTGGCATCCAGATCATATGGCAAGAAGGAAACTTGCTCTCATGGATAAGATGCAAAAATTCACCTCATCCCATCCCAAACTGCTGACCTGTGGTGCCACACGTGACGACCGTCCACGAAACGGGGTCAAGCTAGGCGTGTATCTAGCACTGAACTCCAGATCAGGCAATGGTCCGACGATCCGAGAGGAGCGTTAACGGATATACTAAGTAGCTGACCGGGTGAGAGGTCAGCAGAGGCCCGACAGGGAAGGTATATGGTCTTCCCCATCTGGAATTCACGTAGGCGAGGTGACCATTTGTGTTAAACCATACGCCAAAATGAAGTCGTGAACAGATCTCCCCGCGTGATTGGTGGTGCGCGAACTAAGCCATTCGGTATGGTGGGCGTTGAAATTGCAAAGTATCTCTGCAGTGAGGTTCTGCTGAAGCACGGAATCTGTAGCCATCTTTATGTGCTTGCGACGCTTCTTTGTTTAAAGCAAAGATCTAACCTATCAATTAGTGTTAACTACTACACGTATTAAATAATGAAAAATGTAAAAAACCCGACTACAAATTATTTATTTTTATCGTTCCTTTGAAATTAAAACTGCGCTTTAAACTCCATAAATGTATAAACTTATACATTTATGGATCTTTTTGTAAAGCCCTTCATTTTGATACCCTACTCGATGGGTTTGGATGACAAAAATATTTTATATGGCATCTAAAATCCGCCAGTTTGTTTTTTTATTTTTATTTTTATGCACCTAGTGTCACTTGCGCTACCAAGATGAACCTAATGATATCTCTTACATTAAAATCTGTTCAGCCGTTAAGAAGTTATGATGGAATAAAGAAACTTACAAACTTACATACATGAGCCCTGGAAACATAACTTATCTTTTTTGGGTAGTCGTGTAAAAATAAGACTGTTTTAGACTACCTGACACTATTCAGCTCTACTAAACACTAATCAAAGTTCAAACAAGCCTTCGCATTCACTAATTATATTGGCATTTGCAAGGTGGTAGGGCATTTCGAAAACGCTCATCTGGCTAGCTACCACACTCTACGAGAAGATCCAAATAACGGTGTGTTACGACAGCTGTCGTTGAAAGACAATAATTCCAGGCTTAGCATGTTATACCTTCAACCACATCATCACAACCAATAGGTGAGATTACGGCCAAAAGCAGGAATAAAAAAATCACGAAATAAATTAATATCCTAATAACAGCTGATAATATATTCCACCCACTAACACGTAGTAGGTAGTACGTAGCAGAAAGATCCTATGTTATCATAGAAAGAACAAAAACAATTTCCAAAATTTATTGTTGCAAGAGCACAGGTTAAAATCGTTTACAATATATTTGTACGTATTGTTTCACGATTAACAAAGGTACGATAAACAACATATAAGGCAAAAAGGGACCTTTCGATAGATTTCAGAGTTTTCGAAGCTCGCTCGGATTGGTATTCCAGGCACGCGCTTGTTTCTTTGTTTCTCTTATAACGAGATATTGTGATTCCTTCCATTATGACACCACATACACAGATGATTCGAATATCAAACACCACGTTATATACACGTTTTCTTATTAAGACGTTGTATACTCTGAATAATAATTCAGTGTTAACAGGATTCAAGGTGTGGGCAGATAAAAGTAGGCAGGCATGTATTTCTCACAAATGAATAATAACGTTCCTTTATTAGAATCACATGCCTGTCACATATTTCATTCTACACGCTATGTTATATAAAATATACTTTGTAATCAGTGTATAATATAAAAATACCTTTTGAATATCTTTATTAATGAAACATAACCATAAATCCATTGTAGTTGCTATCGGTTAAAAGGTACTGCTGTAGACCTTGCTTGTAGCCGTCAAGTCTGTTCTATCATAATCACATTTTTTTAAATGTAATAATCTCAGAGCTCAGATAAAAATCCTACCTACTCGTACGTTAGGTACATAAAAGGAAAATAAATTACTCGTCGTTAAAATGTAATTAGAAAGAGTTTTTATAATAACTAGTATGAACCTAATTAAAATAAAAACTTAAATTGAGCTGGAAGCATTTTCAACAGCGCAGAGAGTTTGTATACATAGATGGTAAATTACTTCAAGGCAGAAGGGAAACAATTTTCAAAATTCCACACAGAAAGTTTTCAAATAGAGCGGCTTCAACGTCCTTCAGAATTTTGATAGACGTTGACGTACGTATCTCTTTTGTTTGTGAGAAGAAGTAGAGTTTCGTGTGAGAAAATATCAATAATGATTGTATACAAAAATATGTTGCTTTAAATATGATTGTAAGAGAATATCTACGAGTAATAGAATATCCCATTTCCACATTTTAAGGCACACAACTATTCATGTCTGGCGGGGACTGAACGTGTGTATTATGCGTCAATGTGGTGCCTTAGTTGCTCGGTCTTCAAGATAATTTATCGCTGATCGGTTACGGCACCCAGTGCTTAAGTGGTAACCGAAGAGTTTGGTTTCAGCTAAAGATGATTTTATTTTTAAAGTCGAATACAATTCTTACAATAAACAACACATTTTGTGCATTAGAAATGTGGAAATGAGAAAATTTGTAGAGTTTCGGCTTCTTCAGAAAGTACAAGATTTGGACTCCTCGCCCTATAATAGATTTTCTGCATTCCTTTTAGAAGCCTGCTACAAAATACACTTAAATAGCAGTAAAAATAGAACTTCTAAACTGATAACAGCCAGTAGATTGTGGCACAATCATGAAGAAATCGGTTCTATATTTCATAGTTTTATCCAAGGCAAGTTTTAGTAACATGGTGATATATTAGCAATCAGTAGTTGCATCTCCAACATTCAATCATTTGTTAATTATACCGTTAGAATAATTTAAAATTATTTTCATAGATCTCATTATACTTAAATTTGTTGCTATTCAGCCTAAAACTTCATAAAAAGATTTAGCGATTTCTATTAGACTCCACCTTTTTATTAATTAAGGGTAATTCTTTGAATGCAACATATACAAATTAAAGGTAGGTAATAAGACTAAAAAAATAATAAAAAAATGCCAGATTTCGTATACAACCGCTAAAAGAAATATCTTATATCACTCACAACATGATGACAGATAAATTAATTACAAATAAGAATAATGTAGTCATTATATTATGCCTGTTTCTTGGAGAGGCCGAGGCAAAGAGTTTTCACTGTCTTTGTTTTTTTTTTATAATTTTTAATATAGATATTTGAAACTAGGTCCCCCACGTGAATACGGAGACGTTTATAGAATAAATTAATAGCAGTTATTGGGGCGTTCAAGGTTCATTCGGCCATAGTTCAACTGTTTAAGCATTCTGGCCCTATGAGGTTGATAGTTATGACGAATATATGAGATAATTACTACAGTGGTCGTTTTTATTAAAAAAAATACTTATTATCACCAACTGAACTTAAATCATTCAGTGAGATAATTTGTCCAATTCTGATAAAATTTAAGAACTTTTTCGTTAAGCGCCTCATGAGATAAGTCGGACAGGACGGCTAGTAGCTAATACGTAAGGAATATCTTGTTCTGAAAGTAACGTGACTAGATTATTTTTAATTATCTTGTATAATGCAATATCCACAAGCTTTTTGATGTAAAACAATTCCATTAAAGTGTATTTTAATGAGCCCCTTCCTGGGTTAAAGGTTTAATGTAGGTACGATTACTAATTATAAAAAGGCTTACCTGTTCCCAGCTTCCGATGTCTCGCGGCGTAACAGCATGTTACGCAACCTTCATTACGTAACTCAGATAAGCAAGGGTGAAATCCTATCTTATTTGCACCCTCCGATTAAAATTAAATTTTATAAAGCTTTGCAGGATCGCGCCGTCGTCGTCGTCGCGCGCCGCCGACACCGCCATTGCCACACCTATACTATCTCAATCTACCCGCTCTTGTGTATTGTCTAAAATCTTAATTTCATTTCATATTACGCACATATATATATTTTATGAAATTTATTTGCGCGAATGTTAATAAACAGTCGTCTGGCTTTCGGTTAAAAGACACAAGTTCGGGCTTTATTTTAAATAATGAATTTAATTAAGACATATTAATTGTGGTGCGGTTTCAGTGACATGCTCGTGATTATGCTTAATAATTGTTCAGCTGTAGCATAAGTACCACATCTTGGTAAGGTCGATAGAGAGGGATATCACAAGAACTACAATTTTATGTTTAAGATCGTATTTGTTATGTTTTAAGCAATAAACATATTTGATTTGAGAGTGTTCTTGGTCTACCAAAGTCGAGTTGGAATCAAAGAGAGCCCAAAAGACCAGCCTTCTCCGTCGCGGTGTGGGCCAGTTTGTTATCATCTCTGTGCGAGGGCATTAGAGATGACTGATGAAAATCTCCCTGGACAATTCTGGCAAGAGATCAAAGGAACGTGTTCCCTAAGCTTATTCTGCCGATATTCTCTGACTTTGCTTTTGCAAAACTAATCCAAATCCTTTTTGAGTTGGCTGGTATTTTCATCTTTAGATGCCACAGAACCAGCCCATCCAGCTTATATAAGGACCTCCCGCTTTAAGCCAAAAGTAATTTCACATGTGTGATGAACTAAGGTCGGAACACGCCACCGACGGGCACTGCAGAAGGTGTCCATCACCAAGAGACATCTGGATCATCCGGAAAATTTGCCTCCATGCGTAATAGGCAAAAAAGGACCACGTTCCGTCCCCTTCTGCAGACCTGTAGTGCCAAATGTGACGACAGCTCACATAACAAGGTCAAGTTAGGCGTTTAACCGGCACTGAAATTCGAATTAGGTAATGGTCTGACGATCCAAGGATCGTTAAATGAGTTATACGGTGATAGCTTATCCGAAGGTTCAACAGGCAGAAAGTATTTGGTTATCCACATCTGGGATTTGCGTTGGCGAGGTGAATATTTGTGTCAGATCACTAAAGCGATGTCGTAAATTGATCTCCTTGAATGATCGGTGGTGCGCTAACCAAGCTATTCGGCATGGCGGGCGTTGAAATCACCAAGTATCTCTGTGGTGGGAATCCGTTCAACCGCGAAATCTGTAGCCATCTGTATGTGCTCCATGATTGATTAAATTTAGATTTACCGTTGTTTTGGGAACTATGAAAATGCGCATAGATTGATTGCGCCACGTGTGTACATACAAATTTTGTCATTAGCGAATATAACGAAATATATTCTTTTTTTGTATAATATACAAAAAAAAAAACAAAAATAAGTACTTAAGGAGTAAAATGATTTCTATGAAGTCCAATTTGCCATAATGTAATCCAGTTACTACTGTTAAAAAATACAGCCATTTAAAGGTACGGTTGTATCTAAAAATGTCATATTTTGAGTAGTAAACTATTACAAATAAACTATTACATACCTATTACAAAGTGGAAGAAAACGAAACAGTCAACACAGTAAACACGAATTAGGCTTACACGTCTCGCGTGACGTTAACTGTTTCCGAAACGCATTATTTTAGTTCCGAAAACTTTTACGGAACACTGCTTTAATACGGTAGAAAATACAGCTCTGAGGTATTTGAGAGTCTGTTGGGTGGAATTTTTCTTTGCTCCTGCACGTGAACAGTGAAAGGCTGTTTCCGTCGTGAACACTACACGGAAATGTACTACAGTGGGTGACAAAAAAGCAAGCTCGAGCCAAACTAGTTTACAAAAGGTAGTCACCAACAGACTCACTTCCGATGGTGATTATTTTATGTGTAGTGCTACTATCCATAGTCCCACATATGACTTTTCAAAAATATAAACCGTATAAACGAAGACAAAGATGTATACCTAGTACATATTTATTTACTTGTGATTTTTCTTTCGAAAACGAAAGGAAGACTTTAAGGAAATAAAATCTACGAATGGAATTTTACAACAAAGAAAACTGTATTCCATCTGAATGTTTTAAGTCTTTTATTCGTGGTCGGCGGTTATTACCGGTGGTTACCGGACGGAGGATAAAGACAGAAATCACGCGATTCATTCCTCTAATTGTGTCTGGGATTGTTTTCTTTGCTATTAAAAGGAGAGACTCAGAGAAAATCAACAAAGCTTTATTTTTGAACACATTTCAACATGTGACCTTCATAAACAATTCAAGCTAATCAAAAGGATATGATATTACAGAGTATCATCAATATATTTTCGTTGCGGCTAATAATGGGCCTTCTAATACTGCGTCGTGTTATCACAATAGCGGGTGTCAAAACACCGGCGTTCAAAAGACTCGCTCTGGTTCATAAGTGTCCATTAGCAGCTGAGACTGATACTGTGTAACCCTATATGTTTGACATTCGGCAAGGGTCTGAGAGAAAATGGGGTGAAAGCGCTGATAGCGACGCATTTTCAGGGTTTTTATTATCGGGTTATCCACTTTCGTCCTTTCAGCCACTTATTAAATGAGCCTTTTTGATAATCGACCGCTCATGTACCTACATTCATTAACAGTACATATGTGGTTTGTGGTTGATTATTTGCTGTGTTCCTGCTATGAACAATAGTTTAGGTACAGGTAGGGAAGGACAACAGGCTAAATGCACGCGGAACAGATAGCAGGCTCTATTCAGAAAAGCCACTGGCTTCACCGTTGCCACCGGGCTTTAAACTCTCGTAAATACTTACAGAATTGTTGAGTACTGTTTCGGTTTAAGCTTCTGTATTTAGCATCTACCTAGACTAGTAGAGTTTAGTATGTACGAGTACGTAGGAAAATACATACTGGTAATGGTTATATACAAAGCTTCTACTGTTATTCCGTGACAGTGATTTCTGTCAAATTATTATATGCTACAACTACTGTAACCGCTATGCTGGGTTTTTTTCAGTGATGATTTCTGAAAACAACAACGATATCACTTATAATTCTATTATATTGATATTATGATGCTCACCGAGATACTAAAATACTTTCCCTATTTTCGGAACATATCATTTTAATATATAATTATTTTATTAAATAACGCGAGTTTATACAATTTCAGACCTTGAGGAAGCGGGAAAGCCCATTGTAAAAATAGTTCCACTCAGATGTTGCTAATAGATATTCGATATTATTCTGAGCTTACTTTTTTTATCTGGGTCGCTTGGTCGAACCTTAATGATGTCCAGAAATAGGTGTTGACTAGCAAGACCATCGTAACGGTATAAAATAGGGTTTTTAGTGAAATACTAAACTCATGCGATTAGATTTAATTAAAATAATGAAATTTTTAATCCTTGTAAAACAACTTTACTTTAGACTCTTCTCTACAAATACAATGGTGTTAATTAATAAAATGCCTGATGAATTAAATTAATATTTAGGCTATTTTCAACTTCATATATAATTAACAACGACTACATATCTTTAACTTTAATTATTGAATTTGTATTTATTTGACACATTTCAAGTATAAAAGCAATTAACATTAAATAACTTAATATAAGATCTTATTAAGAGTAATATTTTTGTTATGATTCATAAATTATTTAATATATTTACATAATATATTATATTACCTTATTTCTTTAAGCATACAGTAATCATCTAAAAAAAAGGTAGACGATCAATCATCTGAAAGCTTGAAACTCGTGTTTAAAACCAAAGAACTAGGATTTTTCTTACAAATCAAGGCCCAATAATATATTCTTTCAAGTAACAAACACTCAGTGCCCTCCACTATAAAGTTTTCAGTTATCAACCCCAGTGGAATAGGAATTTAAGCACCTATTCACCGCCCCAAAAACACGTTTAATTCTAAGGAACGCTATCGTAATCTGTTGAAGCATATACTGAACCATTGAAAAACATAGACCGGATGCAAGGTCGTCGCAATACAGCTTATCGTGACTGCAATGCTCACCTTAAATGTTTTTGCTGGATCATTTACAACTACTTGGACGTAACAACAGTTCCAGATAATTCTAATAGCTTCTAGGATATTCTGCCAAATAGAATGATGTCATTAATCAGAAGAAGTTTTTAAAGCTTATTCTTTATTAACTTAATCTTTATTTTAAATTTTATAATATTTTCTAACAGGAAAATTGTGATTATTAATACAAAATAGGTATCCTAATCATAGGTTTTTTCAATAGTAGGTGGGTCACACGTCTGAACTCGAACTGTTTTACATTGCTTTGTTTTGTTGCGAGAATGACAGGAGAAGTCATTTGATTACACGCGCTTGAGATAAGGTCTAAACACCACGGGTGTACAAACAAAATACGTAGATACTGCAGTATTATTATATACTTGGTTAAATATCTTACCAGTCTCCTTAAGATTTACATTTTTATCTCCGATATTCAGTGTTCCGTGAATCACTAAAAAATCAATAACTAACGAACTCTCTAGGCTTGGCCCAAAAACGGAGATATCGGTTAATCACAAATACATGACAGGCTCTCTATCAATTGGCCGGAACCAGCGAGCCGTGAGAGTCGTCAACGGAACGGGAAGTGTGCCAATTATCCGCCGCCATTAGACCGGGCTCCGGGGACCAATGACGTTTTTCATCAACACGGCCAATCTACGGCTAGCTTTATAGGTGAGTCGTTCGTATCGACTGAATCGACAAACGTAATTTTTTTTATTTCACGTAAAGCAGTAAAGATATAAATTCATATTAATATGATCCTTGAACAACTTGAATTTGTAGCTGTCAGACGATTGAACCAGTTTTGATGCTCAAAAGTTAGTAGATATAATATATTTAACAATCAGGTGTACTATATCGCCCAAAACTTGGGGCCCTCAAATTTTCGAATAAGCAAAAATCAAAGTGATATGTTTACTTACACACCACCTCAGGCGTCTTAGTAAATGGTTTGAATATTTAATATTACTTAATGATTTAATATTTATTATTTAATATACATATGCCTTTATTTAACAAAATACTACTTACTATGTACAACACTATAGCTACTACAATAAAAGCATTAAGACAACCTATAATTCATAGCAGACTCACAGGCAGTCTAAATGCTCCAGCCCACTACCAGTTGGCAGCATTGCTAGCATTATATGTACATATTATAATTTTAAATATGTGAGAATAAAATCAGATTCTTGGCTAAAAGATATATGAATACTGAAACCTTGGTACGAACCCAAGTGCTAAATGGGATAAAATTAAACAAAAGTAAGCAATTCATTCCAGCGTAGGCTGGATGAAAAGTTTATACAAAACCTATTTATCAAATATTTTCCCATAATCATCAAAATATTTCACATCAACAGCCACCATTGAACTTTATGGGGCAGGAGCATATCATAGCACGGCATCCCAAATGGGAAGAATCAAAGAATAACTTTTATTAAATAGGATTTAACAATAATCTTCAATTACCATAATATATTTAATATTACTGGATACAAGAACATACATATCACGCCATGCACGTACATATCACGAACGCTCGGTGGAAGGCACTACCACTATAGTAGGATGGATAATATAAGACTAAGAAATAGTTGCACTGATAATTGGTACGAATAAGTTGACGTAAGCACGTGGCCTTAATATGTATCAATTATTGTAGAAGTATCTAAATGATGTACTAATAAAATGTGTCAAAGCAGTCTTTACACATTATGGAACCTTAACGAACTACCTTCTTAACTACTTTTACCTTACTTTCTACTTTAATTTACCTACTCGCAGTAAGAACCACGCCACGTAAACTACCATAGTAAAATTTACTGTTCTACTACCACAAGACTTTCAACGTCAAATAAACGTAAACGTACACTTATTATATTGCTGGCCTAGGCCCGAATCCCTCACAAACCTATTTACGCGTTGTCAGCAGTATTTTTCTCTATAAAAACGGTGGCTTCCAAAACTAAGTGCTCAGATTTATTGTGATAACTCCAGGAGTCACCAGACTCAGTACCAGTATACCCTTCAGGTGGAACCTCTGCCCAAATTAGTAGCAAAAGAGAGTTGCGGGAACTTGTAAGTCAAGTGTAAATTATTAATTTAATTTTTTCAAATAAAATAAATGCGTGTGTGTCCATAAGTTGTTTTTTTTAAGACAACTGAATACAACAGTACGTATAAATTATATACTACCTATACGCTACCCTACTACAAGTAGGGAAGGTATGGTATAGGTAGTAAATAATTTATCGACGACTTTTGATTCTAATAACATGTACAAAACCCTTTATGATCAGGTTACGATATTTTCAAAGACAAACATTCTTTGTGAACCAGAAAAGGTCTAGTTTCTCGACTCCTTGTTAAATTCAAATAACCAGCCATGAAAAGTGATGGCGACTGTTCAAAGTGCAAGCATCCAACACGGTATCACACCACATAAAAATAAAGTGCAAAACAAAACGCAACAGGACCGCGCCGTCGCGCCCCATACGACACTCACCATTAGTTTACATACAAATGGGCCTCGTTTTACATAATCCATCGTGCACAATGGAGGTAATTTGTTGCAAACTGTGTGGATAAGCAAGCTGATCGCAAACTGAGCACAGCCTTCGTGGCGCGAACCTGATAGCTTATCGACGCGATCAGAGAACGTTGCCTTGTTATTGGTGTCAAAAGATTTAAATAACTTGGAAGAATCGGAATTAATTTCTGTTAGAGTGTATATTATTTAAAAAATGCCTTAATGCGATTTATAGAAATAAATAGTAATAAGTTTCCTATATTAGTAAAGAGGAGAAGCATTCTATATTCTTATCGATACTGCCATGAAAATTGTGTGTAGATTTTACCATAGAAAGGTCTATAACATACTTTTATAAGCCTTTTTTAAAGTATGGGCTGCAACTTGGGAAAGATTTTTTAAACATTACGGCAAAAACCTGAACACGAATCCGTTCAGTCTCTGCTGACTGCTGAAAATACAACACAGGACAGGTTTTAATTAGCTACTGGCAGTTTCATTATGATTACTGGCATAGTCGAAGAAACCAACTTATAGATATGTTTATTACGTAAGAAAGTTACCTGTAATACTAATATTACGTTCACAAAGTATTTTGAAACCTGCGATATAATTTTGGTGATCTTAACGCTGCCGTTTTTGTGTATTTTTTCTGGGATATCAGCATCCTTATGTTGTATTATTAATATGATAATGACATACACACATAAATATACATATATTGAACAAATTTATTATTGACCATCTATCTATCTATGATAATATATCACCCATACACAAGTAACAGTTATTATATTTACTTTTTGTTTGTAATATATAAAAATTACTGCTGATATTAAACATATTTTTTTGGGTCTGAGATTTTGTTTAATCTATTTATCGTTACAACTGTATATTCCAGAAGGGCCTTCTGTACTTACTTACATGTTGAGAATTTTTCATCGAAAGTTAAATAAAAAAATTCTTCCTAGACCGGCCAGAGAGCTGCAAATAAAAAAATACCTGTGATTGATCTACACTAATTGCAAGCTAGCCAAGAATTTCAAAATCGTGATTTTTCACGAATTCCCACAACGTGCGGTAGAATTTAGGAACGAATGTGTAGAGTACCTATTTACATTTCAACGCTTTCGGGAACCACGTACCTACCGCTACATCCGAGAAACAAGCGGCTAACGAACGCCGAGCAGGAGGCGATACGATTTGCCTGCCACTGAGAACTGTGAGAGGTGGATGAGATATTTAATTTACATTTGAAATAGAAACATCTTATTATAGAGCAAATTTTGAAGGTAATATCGTAAGAGTTTGTGTAATGTACAATAAAGTATTTAGTCTGTAACATCTGGCAACAATCTGTGTATTCTTTGCAGTCACTAGTTGTGAGAAATATACTACGAAAGCCGGTCGTGTTAATTTTGAAAGCAACAAATAAATCTAAATTATTGCCTATATAACAGTTTTCTTCATTAACTACTGTGCCTCAATTTTCTGCCCCATTCCCGTAGCAAATATTTGCGCAACAAGAGGTATTGTTGTTCTAAATCGAAATCAGTAAAATGTAGTCACACATTATGACCCTAAAATTTTTGATAAAACATTAAATTAAAATCATATATTTCTTTCTTATTATTTTTACAATTTGCATAATGTTTCGTAAAGTAAGATATGTAAAAAAATATCATATGACATAATATTATATGACACCTACGAAAGGGTAGGCAAATATATAAAAAACACCCGCGTTTAGATGAAATAAAAAAAGCAACATTTACTAAATTAAAAAAAAATACGTTACTCTGTCAAAATGATGTCAAAGTATTATCAATGCGACAGTGAGTCGTACTGTATGTTTATTAGCACTAATCCTCAATACAGCTCGATGGATATATATAAAACTTGGTAGGTACGTATTATTCTTAGGTCCAGGATGTATATAAAATGACATAGGGTAATCATATCCCGACTAATTTGGTATGAATATTTTTTGAGAGATTACTATATAACCAACTAACATTCGGGCGAAGCCACCCCGGTTAGTAACATATATGTAAATAGATATGTAGCGGTCATGAATGTGGTGTATCAGTATGGTAAAAAGATAGCATTTAAAGTCACATCAGAGAAAAAATGCGCAGAAGGAACAGCATGGCGTCACTCACGTACAAGTGAACAGAGTGTTGCTGTACATAAAACGCAAAACAGTTACACAGTAACGCCCTAATTAATCGAGGTACTACTGATTATACGTCCAACGAGATGACTCCCAAAAAGAGTTAGTGTAAGGGAGATGGTCAGCCGATGAAACCAAAGCGAAAACCTTTATAATATATGTATGTCGGGTAAGTAGAAGACATATTGTACCTGGTGGAATATGGTCAAAATATGACGATATAAATATCTACGTCAGGATGGGATTTTTTAAATGCATGCTATAATAATATGACTGCCTTGTGGCCGTATTGCGGAAAGCGTTACTTTTAAATCTTCAGGTCTGGTTTAAATCCGCGAGATAAACCCAAAGACTGTCCAGGTATGGTTTTTTTACGATGTCTATAACTGTGCCCAGAAAATGTCAAAAGTTTTACCCAGTATTAGCCCAGCGAGAATGTGGTGAACAAAACTTAAATTAAGTATGTGGCGGGGTATGACATACTCCATCACATAATTGCAATGTTATAACAGGGTTCCTGATAAACCATTTTAAATAAAACAGTGCAGTGTTTAAAATTTATAATATTTAATTTAAAAAAAAACATTAATAAACTAGACTTTTCAAACCAAAGTAAAAGGCACTTCTGGAATTGGTATTTAAACTAACAATATCTCATTTAAATTTAATAATCAGCGAAACAAGATTAATGTAGCTGAGCTCTATAGCAAAATTATCAACTAGGATTGTTTTTTATTATTTTTGAACATCCTAAGATCTGGTGCCAATGAACTGGTCCATCCTTTATTTGTAATAAGATGCATTGACTTCAGCGGTTGAACTACAACATTGGGTTCTCAAAACTGATGAACAGTGTCATTTCATGATTCTGATTCCAAATCATGACCGCTTTCACCGTGATAAACACCAAACTCATGCTCCGTTGCAGATTCAGGGTTATGTTCACTGCAATGATCGATTTCTGTATTGGAGACGTCTCAATCGAATTTTTTTCTAAAACCTTATCTAATAGTGACGATATTCGTCGATCGTAGCATTCCATGGCCATTTTTTATCCGAAAAAGAAATTATAACGCAATCTGTACTTATTAATTTTTGGCACTAAAAACTAACACAAAGTATGTGGTGGGGTGTGATATACACCTCGCACCTTTGTGTACGTGTAACTCATGCTATGGCTTACGCAGCAATAATGTCATGCCACTCTCCCGCACGTATATGGCTCCAGCTACTGAAAGCCAACTGGCATTTTGATAGTAGTTATAAAAAATATATGCAAAAGAACAAGTTGTGGGGATACACACCCCACCACATTCTCACCAGGTTAAACGGGACCAAAAAAATAATCAAGATTATTAAAGTAGGAAAAAACGATAAGGGTAGGAACATAAGAAGTAGTTTTGCATTAGAACCATAAATGATGTTAGACAGACTGCACACAACGTAATGTTACGACTAAGAATTTGTTACATCACGTAAACGTCTACGGCGTAGCATATCGTAGCTTCGTAGCTCCCGTAGTGAGTATTTGCATCGGCTGCAAGTGGCGATATTTCAGCCCGCCCAGACCACCCCAGACTCTGTTTGTGAAAACTTTATTCACGTCAACAGCTCCCTGTCTGTCAACGAAAACCAGAAATTCCACGTTATACATAACATAGGCTGAGTGCAACAGACGTGTTTTATTACTCATTCGAACAAACAATACAGCATAAAATTGTAAACTATGACTGCTTAAATTGGATAAATAGCCCGAAAAGCATAGCACTTGCAAATATTTATGAAATTGAAATATTTAATTTAGTATGTTGTATTTTATATTTAAGAAATCTTCTCAGGGATGCGCGTTGATGTTTGTCCGCGTATTATTGTTTACTAAGTAATGCCATTTAATTATTATTATTTTCATAGATAATGTTGATCTTATTTATTTATTTATTTAGTGTTTTGTTTATTTATTTATTTATTTATATATACATGACTGTTGGGTGAGCATTACAGTTTCCCAATTCGCCCACCCAAAGCTTAATGTTGTTATACAAAATAATACTATATTATAGACAACATATGATAACATTATAGTAAAATATAAATTAGCATTGTTATTAATTATCTAGAAGGGAACAACTCCAAATACTCTTGAATTTATATATATTATTAATTTTGATCAAGTTGTACATAGTTCAGATTGGTGTTTCAGTTATCTAATAATTGAAGTTGAAATGACAGCCAACCCTATACGCAGTAAATATAACTCAAAAAATTCGGATTTGGATCGGACGGATATATGCACTGAAATGTAAAATAACTTCGTCGAAGTTTACAAAATCCACTCAGCATAACTAAGTTATCTACTCGTTAGTCTTTTACTTGTATGTAGTAATCATTTATTCCCAATACACCCTAACTACCACCTATCCTACTTACAAATAACAGGAATAATGTGAACCCCGCAGTCTGAATAATTCTCTTTTATTGTAGCTACTGTGCTTCAACTGAACTTTGTCGGAAGCTTAATTTGCATTTTTCTTTTCTTTACCAACTTTACTTAGTAGACATTGTTACAGCAGAAATCCTATTTTAGAAAACATAAAACTTATTTAAAGATTCAGAACGTGAATGAGTTCATTTGAGAAAAGTAACCACGATTATCTGTGCTAGCTACCATTATCTGTAGTAGAAAATGAGTCACCAAGCAACTTATGATAATTTAGCTTGTACTACATATTTTACCTTCATCCACACTTCACTATTTCATCCAGTCGGTACTGGATGGAATAGTGGTGGAAAGTCCAATCAGCACCTTTATTGCTTAAGTAGAATGTTATTGGAGAAAACCAATGAATGGAATGACCACCTCTTATATACAGAATAATAAACCAATTAATACAGAAAGTGAGTTTTTTATATTTGTATAATTTACGATTGCTTAGTACATATTATTACTAACTAATATTTTTTCTTTTCCCAGAGTCTGTTAGCTTATTACATAAATAGATAATGCAACTTGATGCTGATATGTATAGCAATAGCTATCCTTATACTAACCTAGTGTATGAGGCAAAATGGCGTTTCTTCTTCACCTTGTGCTGCATATTTGGAGATATACAAACGTGGTAAATGTAACTTTTATAATGACTTTTATTGTGATTAAAAATGATATGAATAATTACAATATAATTATTGACGTCCGCATTGTCACTGGTCTTTTATGATTTTCTTTTATGTGTATCAAAAATCAGATCATACTGCATGAAAGTAGTGTAAATGGATTTTAAATCTAGTCGTTGAAACTTACATGCTAGAAAGGATAAATATCTAGCTTCACATAAATACATGCATCTCTTTCAATAATGAATTCGTAGAAAGTACTCCGGCGAATGTGCTCACACACATCTGAATATTGATTTTTGTCGTTGTAAATTCATAGGAAGGCAAATTATCAGGCGATGGCGGCTTGCAAGCGTGAGGCTGGCACGTGCACGGTTGCCTGACTCCGATCGTACGCGTCACTATTTTACATATAAATGGACGTCGCTCCGTAATCCGTCTAACACAATGGCTTTAATTTGTTCTGAGCCTGTGTGCGTAGACGTATGAATCCTAAAATTTGAAGTAAATGACAATTCACACACCTATACTTCGAAGGTTCTTATATGGACCCCGTTACATAACGTATATATAGAAGAGAAAAAAAAGCGATGCAAACATGCCGCAGTAGCGTAAGAGTTAATACAATTTACGAAAAACCAAATACAGAATTGCTTGAAACAAAGTAAGAGGAAACAATATGAAATATTTTTTTACATTTGGTTTTTATTAATATTTGTAGTCGATTCGCCATAACGACACGTATTGTATGATAATATGAACCGGATACCCATTACGGATCAAAAGATAAAACGCTTTAAAGGTAGGACAGACTTAATACGGTCCAGTCCGGTTTTCTTGTAAGATACACAGAAAAAAAGGAAAGTTTTATAACAAAAAATATATGTAGCAAGCGAGTTTGACACACTGTATTATAAAAGTGAAAAATGTGCAATATGAGGTAATTTTAACAAAAAAAACAGTAATTCGTTATATGCCCGGATGTACTTGTTTATACTTACATTAGCAATCACCATTACTTGACAATTTAAATTGACCTATTAGAAGCAACAATACCAGCCCAGAACTACTACGGTTTCGACAGGTGCTTTGGTATGTAAGATTGATATGTAGTATAGCAGTTATTACAGGGAGATCTGTAATAGCCGTGGAGGCAACTCAGTTTAGACCATAAATATACAATTAATTTCCTAGGGTAAGTTCAATACCGAACCCAGTGCATCTGACCATGGTCCTCAGGGTTGTGAAACCAGTTTTTTTCGTAGCAGTGAATTTCTATGTTTTTATTTTTTTATGCCTGATAGGTTACCCTTTGACCACTATCTCACCTGATGGTAAGTGATGATGTGGTGGAAGATTTTGTTCATGCTAACCTAGAATTACTGGATCTCAAGGACAGCTGCTGGAACACTCCGTTAGGTGTTTGGCGACAGATTTTCTAATTGAGGGTGGTAGCTAGTAAGGCGGGCATTCGCAAAATGCCCTACCACTACATGCAGTGAATGATGCATGATCTTATGGATTAACTCTAAATATTAATCAGACAATTTAATTGCTCTAGTTGGCAGAGGGATTTACGGAAACGTCGCATAGATAGTTTAGGTCTCATGCACCATGAACTACGAGTGTTGTTTAGTTTGACTTACCTAACAGAGAAGTTAAATTAGTACGAACATTTCCAAATGCAAATCCTGCTGCACGCTGGAGTAAGAGTGCAGCACCTGTGCTGACAGTTTGTGTAATAGCTCGGAACCACCGAATTAATTTACAAAACTCTGACCTGTCTCAAAATAGTGTTTGCTTCAACATAACCAAATAACTTTTACAGTAAATATTTCAAATTGGTTAATAAACAGGGTGAATATCTGTGACCACTTTAGCCAAGTGTCTACGGCATAATCATAATATTTTACTATATTTGATGTAAACGTGATGCAGTACGCGCGCTCTATTGTCCTCTCAGCCCAAAAAATATTAAAATAAATAAGTGTCAATTCAGACAAGTGTCCAATTTTTTATGTTCTAGTTTTCAGTAAGTCAGAAAAAATAACTTACAGCTCTGAGCCAAAGTAATTAACGATTTAAGATCTGGTATGTTGTATTACAATATATAATGCCTACATAGCAAATAAGATTATAAAATCACATCGAAAGATTTTTTTGCCGCTTGTTGCACTATATTTTCCTGGCGTCGTTAATTTTTTGATTAATAAACAGTACTTATTACAACCTTAAACATTATGGTGGGTTGATATAGCATAAGTTTCTTTGATAACAAATACCACGTGTCATACATCTTGTTAAAGTTTTGGCTATGTTTTTAATCGGTTGCCAGTATAAAATGGTAGTTATGAGTATAATATATGCAGGTACACTCAGCTCATCTAAAATAAAACCAATTGTTTAATATTCTTATATATTACTATAACAAGTCACTTACATCAATATATTAAATCGGTACAACAAGTAAGTATATGTTTAAACAAATGCTAAAGGGTAACTGTTTAGGTTCATTTTAACAAAACAAATAAAGAGCACCTGTTATGTCTCAACTTCACAAACCCTTTTTATTCACTGTATATTTCTAGTTAAAAACTTTGGTGTGAAAGGCAATTTCAGTTTTGCTTCGTCCCTTTGAGGGTACATTCTGGGGGTCAGTGCTAGTGACACTTTCAACGGGAGCCGTGTACCCCACCGTCACATCGTGCCAAAAGCCAACCTCTGTGATCCAAACAAAAACTAGTTATAAACCTGCATATTTTGTAGATTCATCTTGTTTAGACGGAGTATGAAATTAAAACTGAACCTTACGACCATACAAACAATACATTTGGCAGAAAGATAGAACCGACTTTAGGAGCTTAACTTTATCAGGTAGCTGATGTCTGCATCTAATTAACGGCCATATTATTCTCTCATTTCATTATTCCAAGGCAAGTGAGTTACGATAAACATCAGCTTGTTTACATTAAGAACAGAACTCACCGAGGACAGCAGATTATACTAAATTATTCTCTCTACGAAAATAATACTATATTACAATTAAGACTATATTATAATATCACACACATAGCCATAATACATAATAATACTTCACATATTAAAAACCTTAATTAGTTATTTTTAATGTTTCTTAAAATCCCATTTACGAAACAGTGGGGTTCTGTCCTAAGAACGAATTCCAGCAGTGCCGTAAACAACTTTGATACCAGCCCAGCCACGCAGATGTGCATGACATCTCTTTGAAGATAAAGACGAAAGATAATTTTGCAATTTTCATGCCGCGAGTTCATCCACATATACCTGTTTCATAAACTCCTCAAATAAACTTTTGATTAGGGACAACTTAGGGACGTTTGTGGTGACGATCTTACCACCGAAATGTGTTGTGATCCTAAATTGCAAATGGTGAACTTTGTTCGATGTCAGATCGAGTAAGAAACAGCACGCAGGACGAATTTAACATATATTATTGCTGTCATTGTTTGTTCAGTGATAACTATAATCAAAATTCAATAAGTCATTATAAATATATCATGATCACTTAACCTAAAAAGTGTTAATAATATGCCTTCTACTGCTTGTATCAATATCACAGTAATAACAATATAATACATACTAAAATATAATATTCCGTGCACAATAAAAGTTTTTTTTTATATGGTAACGTTGATGTCAGTAATTAAACAACTTTACATGAAAAGCTACAATATACACAATTATGCGTGGCAATAATTTAGCCTGCACCGAGGCAGCGATACGTAATTGTGGTTCGCTTGATCCCTTGCTGTATCTTTATTTTTTAATTTTAAGTTATTTAATTAATATATATTATATTTAAGGATTTTTATTCAATTAATAATACACTTTGGAAACACGATTACTTAAAATTTTCTCTATAGAAAAAAAAACAAAGTTACATATAAAAAATGAAATAAACCCTTAGGTACGACGTATACTTAACGGAGAGTCAGCCGTATTTGAAAAATAAAAATAAAACATGTTTTCTATAACGTATACACATTACATTTGTTTTTATTATACGAAGGAAATACTCAAATTCACGCATGTTCCGCCCATTTTAGTCAGAGCCGCGATGCTTTGTCCCTATCCGCTTTAGTAATTCTTCGGCCGTCGGACGGGGACGGATGCTGTTGGCGTGCCCTACTTACCCACAAATACGCGGCGCGCCTAAAAAGCTCGGTGCGCCCTTAATAGTTAAATGAAACAACAAAAATACCATGATTGACGCGTGGAATTTGATGTATAGAATAAGCCACGGAAAGTTAGGACTTCTTATTATATGTGAGAATATTATATATAATAAATGTATCAATTATTTTCTATTACAAAAATATATTTGTGTGTACTCTCAATGAGCTTTATACGATGACACCCTGTGATCATTACATTAAAAATATCAGAAAATCAGTTTTGGTATCAGTATCATAACCAAAAATGTTTTATTTTCCAAAGTCCCATATTCCTTTTTGGGTCAACGTTCTACACTAAATATCTTAATTTCAGGTTTTCACACATTCTGTTTACAAACTTGAGAATATCCAAAACATACGGATGGAAGGATATCAGTCCACTGACAGAAAGACAGCGGAGTATCATTAATAGGGGTTCATATTGCCCTTTGGGTATAAAACCCTAAAAACGAATGGCATTTGTTTTGAAAGATTTCGGTTATAATCTCTCTTCATAGCAACCCCGTACCAAGGGTGGTTAGGTCGCGCGTACAAGAACCATTCAAACTCGCTATTCAATAAGTAAGCTCATGGTGACTCAAAATTATTTTGTGTCGTAATAATCTCCCTCATCTGCTATTTTATTAACACATCACTACAGCAACAAACATTAAATGAAATATCGAAATAAAAACGTTTTCAATGACATATTATTGTACTATTATTTGTATATACAAGATGTATTATGGTGATGTTTTTGGAAAAATATATATATTCTTGTTTATGTATCTAAATATATATGCCTAGTATATATTTGATGACTATTTTCAGTCTCTTACTTGAATGAAATCGAAGCCAAAATTGAGGCCTATATTTTGTGATATACAATAATCAGATTATATGTACTATTATTAGAAAAAGGGATGTAAATGTGTGTGCAAGGGTGTTTGCTGCCACTCACATGCAACACAGCTAAATAGATTTTCATGAAAATTAATACTTCAAATGCTCGGTTTGCTCGTGAAGAGTGACACGAAGAGTGACACGTAACCCATTTTCACCCAGGTAAAGCCACCAGAGAAAGCTAGATATTACATTAAAAACAGTAGATTAGGAAAAGAGACAATTTGGTATTAAACTATTGTAATGTGAGCCAATTCTAGGTTATATACTTAAATGGGTAAATGTATATGGAATGAGCTATGGAGTGACTATACAGCACACATACTGCACAGAACCTCCAAATTCCGTTTCATACTAAATTATTTAGCCAGATATTTACCAATTGTTCATTTTTCACAAAGCCTCGCCTGCAGGATTATTATTATTACATCTCTTGGCAAAGGATGAATTGGTCAAAGTTCTGACTAAGTAAGGCTTGACCCCATGAACTGACTCTCTAAACACTCGTTGGAACATTACACGTTTGGCGATAAACTTTTTACTGCAAGCTAGCATTCTAAAATACCCTATCAACCTATTATTACATGTTTGAGTTTCTGTCATAGGATTCAAACCTTCTGAGCTTCAATATCAACAGCCACGGAGTTACTATTATAAATATAATACAAAAATCTTCTATGTGTCATGCACAATTTTGCTTAACATGATATAAAATGAGTTATATCTGAAATGTTATTTCATTTTTGTTGTTCCCAAGGTGTATTCACCGACAACAGCTGTTGAAATCTGCTCACATCACAACCATTATGATAAACGTACCCATATGAAAATGAACACGTCAAAACCTTGACAGCCCTAAAACATACATTTGTCACTACGATTATGTCAAACACAAAAATAATCCCGTCATCTATTTGGCGTGTGGCGCGGCACCCCTGCTGTCGCGACTTGCAAATTTGGGGAGACTCTTTGGTAGTAACTACAAACGCAGCGGAAGATTATAGAGTGTTCTGTATAGGTGATCAGAAGTCGTCAATGTCGTGATGTTTGGAAAAAGAGGAGAGTGGAGGGTGACGGTTGCCATGGCTATTAATACCCCGCTATGAAATACTCCACACCCCAGGAACATGTTGGCGGGCAATTTCCCCTTAGACGTCGTGTTAGCAACAGGTCCCGCTTTATTTAGTAAAGCTTTTTATTTTATTTCTTACGCTTATAACTTTCTCACAAGTGCTCGGTTCTAAAGAAGTCAAAAGCATTACTTTTCAAAGATGAAACGGCTTTGATTTCCGTCCGTCTTTTAAAATGCCGAGTTTAATATGTTTGTTTACTTGCTTAGGTACCAAATTTCACGTTTTGAAATGAAAATATAATATCTTTACTAACACTATAGAATGCAAACTTATTATGTGAATTGATGTTTCAGAATTATTTTAATTGATGAATATCATTCGTTCAGAATTCCATAAATATGGCACAGACACAAAAAACATAATATGCAATTTTTATATAATTTTTGGCTTACAGATATATACCTATTCTTTATTATATTCTGATTCTTTTAATGAGGGGTCGGAACAATGATATTTTCTCTAAAAATTAAATTCAGGCGTAGTGCTGGTGGTAACCTTACTGACGTCAACCGTTCAATGCTTAAAGAAAACACGCAATAAAAAAAATCTGTTTTTAAAGCAGAATCATTATTACTTTATATTTATTACCATCCGGCTGATTTAATCAATCCTCTTATTTCTGAAGTACGAGTATATATTCTCGTGCAACGGTTACAAAACATTATATTATAATTGAGCGGTCTGGTACAGTAAGCTGGATGGTTACAGAAGAGGTTGCAGAACCGATATTCAGTCTTTCTCACTATTTACAGTCTACTTTTTACCTCCGTGCTATTTTCTCTAATTAGGACAGTGTGCGATAATGTAGTCGATGAACAGCATTGCAGGAAGGTAGCAATCCTAAACATGTATCCGATTCTGAAATCGGAATGACATTCGGATAAATGGTAATATTCAAATCAATATCTGGTACAAACCTACTCCTTCATTAATTTTAATAATAACAAATATTTAAATATAAATATAGTGTTGTTTGTGGCGCCTAAAGTAATGAGCAAAATCGGATCCTAGTTGTTTGTTGTTGTTGTTTCAATAGCCAGAAATAGGTATATTTAAACATCTTGAGTTCTTTAGTTTAAAATTATATTCGCAACTGTTTGAAAAATTATACTAGTGTCAGTTGCCGGAACATATCGTTAGATGAGTGGCGATAGATTTAGATTTTCTGGTTAGGTTGGTAGCCAGCCAGGTGAGCATTCGCAAAATGACTTACCAATATTCAAAACTATAGGATCTAAACTGTTGACTACGAGCCTGCATGTAGTTTTCTAAGTTGTTAAGTAATGAGACGGATAATCACCCATAAAGGTAAAGCATCATGACTGGCCATCTACTACAGTCACTCTTGCCGTCCTCGTTCAGCTTGACACTGCATTGCACTCGTCACTCCGACATTTTAGTTCTCATGACTCGATGCCTAGTAATTTCACTTGCTTCAGTGCTCGTCCTAATTACAGTAGTTTTCACACTACTGATTCGAGGTAGTATAATATGTAATACTGGGGTGGTACTCACTCAGACGGACTCTTCCCGAATAGACCTTCACTTCACTTCAACATCCAATACACGTGCATCGTTGAAAATAACCTCCCCCATTAAGCGTGTGGCGGGAGTTTGTCATAATCCCCACGCTTGGCAGGCGTATTGGGGATCGTAGTGTAGATGACAGTTATGCAGAAGAATGTCCACCTTCTCGTATTTTTCCTTTAGTCTCCTTTTTAGACTCTCAAAGGAAGATATGGGGGGAGAGGTGCATTTCCAGCCCAGCACCCTACAGGGCCCATGAAGAGTTTTACCACCGGGTATTTATTATGAATACGACAGCTGTCAACGTGATCAAAATGTATGAGTTTCTAGTTTACCTTTATGGATACAATTAACCTAAAAATTACCTCAACAAAATTATTTCTTGTTCACTGTTGAAATCTTAGGGACTTACACGAAAAATTACGCCTTTTTTTCAATATTTAAATATTCATTTAGCTCTTAGTACAAGCAGCACCCACAGCAATGCTTATAAAGCTATACAAGTACCGAAAGTAATTAAAGCAACGTCAGCACCAGTAAAGCAAACAAGCATTAAAGGCTGTATAGAGGGCGCTAGCCATTCGAAGTAACGTTTTAATCAAACAGTGGCCACGCCCGGGCTGTCATGTGCGCGTATTTATGAGTTGTAAAGGGGATCTTTCCGGCGGACGCTGCGGTGGCAATTCGTCTGCCTCTAGACTGGACAACGTTCTTGTTTACTTATAATTCAAAAATATAAAACACTTTGAGCTTTTAAAAACAGCTACACTGGTAATTTTACGACTTGAATGTGTTTGTCAGTCCTGACTACACGATGTCAACGTAGGTATTTCCTCTCTTTCTATGTTAAAGTTGGTAAAACTAAGTAGGTACAAATAATTGAGCTGACTGTTATGACTCCTTATTATGCGTGTACATTTGTTGCGAGAGTATATTTTACAGGTATTGAGGAAAACGCTCATTTGTATCATAATTCCTTATTTGTACAAAGAAAAGGTTCCTAGCGTGGATTTTTTGTAACCAATTTTTTTAATGTATTTGTGATGGAACAAGCACGATGTCCACCTGATGTTAAACGGTAACCTCTGCCTATAACAGATGCAACTGAACTGCGCTCGTCACACTGAGACATACTTACAGTTGTTGAGTTTCATGTGCCTGTAATTTTACTTGCTCTCAATGACTGCTGCCAGAACACACTGTTAGGAGCTTAGCAACAGATTTTCTACTTGAGGGTGGTAGCTAGCCAGGTGAGCATTCGCAAAATGCCCTTCCATCATGCGATGAAGCTCAAGCCAATGGTGGGGATCGAACCTTGGACTTGCACCACCTCAGTCCATAGCTATCATTGCTGCATAAACTAATTATTTAAATTAATTACAGGCCATGGAAAAAATCTATACAACCCGGTTTAATAAAGTCTGGACGGCAATAGCGTGCAAGTGAGAAGAATGATTAGCAACGCCATTGTAAATTCGTTTATTTATTGATCCGGGTTATACAACGTTATCATATCTCCAGTTATAAACTTTATGATCAATATAATTTTTTTATTTTTTTTAAGGATAAAGATTAATATAAGGGCTGTTTATATCCTAGTGCTAACTCAAGGTTATAAAAACCAAAAATATAAAAATAAATGAATATCCCAGTAAAAATATTCGTAAACGAGATAAAAGAAGTAAACATCTTGGAGGGACGAGCGCAGTGCAAACTGAACGAGGAGGATGACACTGCCAGTAGCTGTCCATTCAGCGTGAAGCTTACCATCGTGGGTGATTCATCCATCTCACTAATTCATACAATGGAAAAACTCAAAACAACGTGAGAGGGGTTTTGCTGCATTTTGGACGCATATTACGCACGCACCATTTTCCAACAACTACAAGCGAGGGCATTCCAGTGGACAGTTGTCATCTCTAGTGGGCAGGGCTTAAAACAGAAGCCAAAACTTTTATCAATTATGCCCTTACGTAGTTCTTTGTAACGTTAGATGAAACATAGGTGCTGTGTCAACTCCAGATGAGTGAGATAAGGGAAAGAAGATAATATACTTCTGAATACTTGTATCATATCCTCCAAATGTTTAAACAGAACAGCTCACTAGCGGAAAAGTGTGCCGAATGTGCAATATGCCACAATGTGTTAGAAGGTTGTTTCTAGATATACGCGCACAAATAGAACTCTTTACCATCCCAAAAAGCTGAAACTTAGTTCTTACACTATTGACTCGACAATTGCTAGTAAGTAGACATGACCTCAACAAGTTAATCACTTTAATAATCCAAAAACCAAGTGCACGATTATTTATGTAAACAATGTAAGCTGTTTTCAGCATCATGTTGATGCTCACGCTCAAATATGCACTAAGATAGTTATTGTGTATCTTTAATTTAAATCCGGAATGCTCCTATAATATTCAACAAAACTTTAAAAAAAACACGTAGTTGAAATCTTTACATACCTGACGATATTTTAAGTTAAACTTTTTAAATTACCAATACTTCTTGTGTTATATTATATTTGTCGAGTTTTTTTTTTCGTGATAAGCAAAAACATTCATCACTTCTTCTAAAAGACACAAAGATTACATTGAAAATCTTGTTAATCGATAGATAGCCAATAACCTTAAACCATGCGCAGCATAGAAAATTATAGAAATGGACGATATCGTCCACTGCGGGTGCCAAGAGATCAATCGGTCAATTATGAAACCATTAAAAAAAAATTTTTAAAAGTATTATTTTCACGCATTTTGAACGATGCGATTGCTTTAACGTTTGCTCTGTCTAATAAAAAAAACCGTCATGTTTCTTGTAGCATGCCTGAGTATGACCAATATATTATATAAGGTTAGTTATATATTATTTAAGGTTGATTTTCATAATAGACCGCAAGAAACTGCTAATTCGGGGACTTAAGGACTTATATATACGTAGCTTGAAATAAGAAACATTAAATTGATATTGAAAAATCAATGTTGAAATTAGGAATTGTTTGTGACCTGATTATGTCTCGAAATTTGACTGCTTTGATGTTGACAAATATTTTATTTCGTCAAAATTTTGTACTACCGCATTTCATAATCTTATATTAATTATGTTCCATATATCATGCTTCCTCGGGAACTACACTGTAAATCGACAAAAAGTAAGTATACTATGTAAAAACAATTCGCAAGACCTAAGGCCAAAACCAAAACCTAATACATAATACACATAAAAATTAAGTAATTACTATTTTTAGCATTATGGTAAAACATTTTAAGAAAATCCCCCTCGTTAGCACTATCAAGTTCAAATGTCCGACTGACATAACATTATGTAATAATACTATGTTACTGAAAAAAGTATTGATGTGATAAAACGAACAGTCAAACTAATTTTCTCATTGGCCGCATTGTAGTTATGAGTATTTGACGGGATTTAATCGTGATAAAAACATTGTTATTATTAACTCGAAGTTTCAATAAAAATTACTTGATCATGATCACGAGCGGATTGGAAATTATCGTGAAATGTGAGTATTTTTCCGCCTACCTGCATTTGTTCTAAATATATATCAACCTTACGCACTGACAACGTCCACAGATTGGTCGAAAGAGCATATAAATTGCGCCACGCCAGGTGCTTTTTCTTAGTACATACAGTAAATGAAATTTAATACCATTCTGCCGATTAAAATTATAATGCTACTCTATTAGAATAGATTCAGGCCCTAGTTTGAAGCGGTAATGATGCTCGGTATCGAGGATTGTTGAGGTCAATCTAGTAATCAGATCATAATCGCGTTAATTATATCGCGATAAGACTCATCAGATACTCATAACCCAACGTTATCAAGTGTTGTAGTTAGTATTGGAAAATTTCACCCGGTTTGAATCATATTCACTTCATAGCTTCGAGCTTCGCACAATGAGCTTAAATTCATAAGAGTGTCACAACTTATGGTTTCTTCATTCAGTTTAGGCTGATAGCAGCTCTTCCCAGTCTGTTAATAACCGTGGTGCTGTAAGTCTTCCTCTGAATAGAGATAAATAGTTGCTTTATGGCCTACTGCCACTGTAACTGTAAATAATCGTAAACCTGGCAGCTTATCACACGAGAGTTTCAATACATGGTAATCATGGAACATTAGACAATACCTCTTTTGTATATCCATATTCATGCACATAAATAATATAAAACATGCTACTAAAGTCCATACTTTAAAGAATAATATACTGGTGACCCTAATCGCAGTTCACTTTGTGTGGGCGTATGGTAATGGCGTGGATATCGTGTGACGTGCCCTGACATGTGTCACCAGCGAAAATGAAGTCCAAACGCGGGGCCATTCCAAACTGACGCGCTCTGTCCGTAGCTCTACACTTTCTTTTACAATTTAATACTGTCCCAAAGGATAGTATTCAAACTAGAATATTAACAAGTAAAGCGAAAATCCGAAGGTTTATTTCATAATTTTATTAGTATTTGTCTGATTATAACTTTTATACATCAAAAATTTTCAGCCGATACTAAAGTAAAGATATCGAATAGATTCGCAGTTATTTTGCGCAAATTCATATTTCATAATAAAAAAAAATTAAAAATATTTCATTCCCGATCGCGCGCTCGTAGAGTCAAGATCTTCTGAGGATGCTTCGTGTAGAATCGCAACGCTTCGAAAATTCTGAGCCTTAGGCTGCGTGGCGCTTTTTTTTCATTTTATTGGTGATAGTTAAGCCTTTGACCACAATCTCACGTGATGGTAAGTGATGATGTGGTCGAAGGTGGTAACAGGCTTAACCTAGAATGACTGGCTCTCAAGAACAGCTGGCTGAACACACCGTTAGGTGCTTGGCGAACGATTTTCAACTTGAGGGTGGTCGCTAGCCAGGCGGGCATTCGCAAAAAGGCCTTTCCACCATGCGGTGAAGCTCAAGCCCGCGGCGGGATTCGAACCATGGACCTGCTGCACGGCAGTCCGTAGCCAAAGCCACTGAGCTATCATTGCTTCGCTGAGATGTCACGTTACCTTAACAGGAAAATTAGGCGAAATTGTCACTTGATATTATTTTATATATTTTAAGTGTTATATTAAAATATTATTGTCTTAATATATTTGTTATACTAATAACAAATATTTTAAGAAAATAATTATAAATATATTTTAAAGTTCTAATTAAAAAACATAAGTGAAAGATTTTAAACGCGTCTAGTTGAAAACTTTTCAAAAATCACAGGCACATTTGTAAATGATGCTAGAAGTAGTTATGTAGGTATAGTATACAGTAATAAAGAGTATAACGAGCTAATATTGTATTAAGCAGGCCTATTTACAGTTATTACATTCTGAACATGACGGGCAAGAATGTAGCTGGCCCCTAAAAGGGACGGCATGGAGGGAAAAGTGGCCTCTTGTTTTAATACATGACATTTTATAGTCATAAGTATTTTCTTATATATAACTATAAGTACATTAGTATAGCTGAAATAGTCATTATCATCAAAACATACTTTAGTTATAGGCACTCGAAGGTCGCAATGTTTCTCTTTTTATATAAAATACAAATAACTGCGGTAAAAAATGTGAACGCAGATTGTTCTTTTTTTTTATTCTATAAAACTAAATTTCACTTTTTGTTAGGTCTTGTGCCATATTTGTGCTATCATGAAAGATAATAGAAATTACGATGAAAGCAATATGCCTTTTCCATATTAAACAGGAACATCTTCTTGATAAGTAAAAGCTATTCTAATATAGGTAAGATTTCCACTGAGAGCTTTGAATTATAACGGATTTGCTAAGTCAGATAAAGAGCCGTAAATACAATGGTGGTTGGAATCTGCCAGGGAATTTATGCGTAAAGAGAGGTAATAGCTCGGCTCATTGGTTTTTCACTCAGTTTCTCAAATGTAGACGGATGAGGTCGTCGTCGAGCGCGCCTGAGACAATTGTCAGCCATCGCTCAGTGTCTCAGCTAATTGCTAACTCTCATCAGCTTCATTTAAATCCAGATCGACATGAAAAAGAACGCTTAAAATTGCAACTATAATTTTCATCGACCATAATTATACTTGCAAAGTTTAAAATTGAAACGATAAATATTAACCTTATAATTTTTGACGAAATCGAAGTGAACTCAGTCAATTTCTCAAAACATTATTTATTTCTAAAGAAAGGCAGGCAATTTGGGCAGAAAACTCGTAGTAAAATAAATTCGTTGTACCAATTAAGGATCCCTTATACCTAAATACCCTTTCAAGTGGTTCCGAGGAAGGAAGAGGGCGCGAGCGGAAGAAATTCTCGATAACAGGGAGTAAAGAGTGGAAAATTATAAAACGTTAGAACCCAGACAACGTTTTGAGTGGATAATATTATGATTATGGCTGTTGGAGTCTGAAATAATGCTGACGTAATAACTTGACAGTAGGTGTTCTGTTCGGAGGACTTTTCACTTGAGTGTTATTGTTATAATTATGCCCACTACGGTCTTACAGATATTATTCATGAGTTGAAAAGTAATAACTTTTAACGATGATAAGACTGCAATTATATATTTATAAATTCAGGGTTTTTTAAGCGCTCGTAACGGAGCTTGCTTACTCGTTCCTAGCCTATCAACTAGGTTAATATACGAAGACTGCATTAATAACTTGGATAGGTGATCGCTTTTGGCATTTTCTATGATGCGCTTTCGTGCTTCAGAAAGGGTGCGTTAAGCAGTCATGGTTTGTAGCTTTTCTACATAATGTCCTTCAAGTAGAAAATCTATCGCCAAACACCCAGCTGTTTAAGAAAAGCAGTAATTGTAGCTTGGATAACATCTTCAATCGCATCATTACTTAGCATCAGGTGGGATAGTGGTCAAAGGCTAGCCTACCAGTTAAAAAAATTAAAGTCACAGACTACTCTTCTTATGTAGTTTCGGACCGTGGAAGAAAGATAAGAGATTCTTATTATTATTATATTTTTACAGTTATTAAAATTTTAATTAAATTTGTTATGCCCATTGTTCATATGCTAAGTAATATTCAGACATGAAATTAATAAAATCAGTACAAACAAAGTTTTTTACTTACTCCTCGCCCTGAAAGATTTGAAATCAAACTTATAAGCTGAGCTGAAATGTTATTTTGAAAAACAAAATGATACCGGTGTTCACTTTAGACAATAGAGAAAATGTTTATTTATTATATGGATAAGAGAATAATTATCTCTATACAATATTAAACACTACTATCCTGTTTAGACTATATATATATATATATATATATATATATTTATACTGTATAATTCCACTAAGTCATTAACCATTAAGTAATAAAAAATATAATATATGTATATATATATATATATATATATAGACATATACACATTAAGACGTCCACTGTTGAACAAAGGCCTCCCCCATAGAACGACACAAAAAACCATTGGGTACCAGCGACTTTAACGATGACGTCAGTCCAGTCCGATGTAGTGTGGTAACTACTCCCATATATATTTACGTAATTTTCTAAGCTTCTTTATCGAAGGTAGGACCGACCTAACAGGACAGTCTGTTCTAGGTTTCTATTCTGTTTTAGGATACTGTCGAAGTTATTGATCATAATATATATAACTTCGACAGAATCCTTCCCACATAATACTGGTTAAGTTGTAACGGTTATAGCGGAACATAAGGATGTGGTATATGTTCGGTAAAATATGCAATCGGGTTGACGCGAATCCTGTTGTTAATGTGTTTCCGGGGCGGCGCTGTCACCGCAAGTAGGCTATTTTTAATTCTCTCCCCAGTTCGTTTCGAGAGTCCGCGCACGCGGCTGTATGCACGGGTGATCTGTATAGTGGTTTTTACTCTTGACCTAGCTGACGTGAGGTCACGTCCTTGACTTCGATTCGATCGTTGCTGCGGAGTGTGCGCGAGGTCGTGGTGTAAAACAGTGTTAAGTAATTTTGGGGTCACGGCGACCTAGTTAAGTATTTAACATTAATTCTGACGCCGGGCTTCCAGGATTGAACATTTTATATAGGAAAACTATCAGTAAATTGACGGGGACGAAGACGGATCCCAACCTGTCTGCGAGCTACGACGTCGACATCTGGACTGGGGGAAGTTTATGCAAATAGAATCCCTTGATTTATTTACCTGCAGTTAGAATAAATAGCTGTTTTGGCATAATAATCCCTTCGGCGAAACGATCAGTGAGCTGTTAGTAGATGAGTGGATTCCCACCAATTCGCTTCCCCGCGTTCATATACTAGGACATAGATGGGCTGGTGTATTCCTGTGACTTCCAGGAACCTAGTCGAATACGCCACGACGTACGTGGTAAAGTGTGGGGCTACGGTGATTCCAGGGAACCTCCCCTTCCCATACAGTATATTTCATGATGCTAAAGCCTTTTTGAAAATTGTTTTTTTTTTCGGGAGGATGGAAGTCATCAAACCTAGATCATCAAACAATTCCTAATTACTCTCTTTTAGTTCTTCAACAAGGTCTTGTCGTCTTTATTAAAAAGCAGTACCGCTACTCTTATGCCCTATTAATTTTTTACTACTCTCTCTTTTTTCAAAGAAGTATTATTAAATGTGTAACTGTCAAATGAAAAACTGTTATGAGGCTAATCTAAACCGAATTTGACACAGGTTCAAAGTAATGAAATCGTAGCAAAAATCAAACATGCTCGTCGCCAATTTTTATTAATTTCATAGCAAAATCAACAATAGTAGAAAGCGTAGACGGGGGAAGAGGACCGGTATTAAAATATTTTAAGCAGGCATGAATATGCAAGGACACGGCTCTCGGCGGTGGCGGTTAACGATTTGCACGTTTTTGGACCACTTGCTAATTGCAGATGTGAACGAACACTTATGGCAAATGTAATTGCTTTCACTGATACCGTATACCTTTTGTTTGCACTTTGATTTAACTCCCTAATATTGCGAATGGAAATTTATTCAATCCACCTTACACGGAGAAAACTTATTACTATCTTCAATTTACTGGTTTAAAATACTACACGTACTGTACGTACATTTCTAGCCTTGTTTGCTCTGTTTTAATTTATTAGTTCAAAACAAATATTAAGCAATAATTTATAAGCGGGATAAAAGTAAACTTTATGGGACGTAAATATTTTGCTAGAGTTTACTTACTAGATATGTACTGTTTTAAAATATTATTTTTAATTTGATAAGCAAGCATTTGACCGTAGTCTCACCTGATGGAAAGTGGCGGCGCGGTCGTCGGTGGAACATGCTTGTCTAGCAGAATATATCTATGAGACGCTGGAAGCGTGTTCCATACTTTAGCCGTACGCATTATTAAGCTTGATTTAATTTTTAATAATTAGAATGATGTGCAAATTAACTATGAAATCACAATGAAAATAAAATTTGGTACTTATAAACAAATTAATGATTTGATCCTTAGTAAATTCAAGAAAAGGGTTCTTAGTTTATCCAAATAAAACCACTGTACACCACAAAGACAGCAGTTCCCAAGTGTCTAGTTTCTTAACAAGATCAAGTGTAGAGTGCGATCCGGTGTACAATATTAGCCGCTTGTTCCCGCTGAATCTATCTCGGCCTTTTCACTTGTGATTAAGGTTGGATTGAGGCGAGCTACCGACGTATCTATTCAATTAATGTTCTAGTCTGAGGTGAACTAAATTATATATACATACAGTAAGGATTCTCCAGGATTACGAGCTCATAATATATATATATATATATATTGTGACGAACCAACACGAAGCCCACCTGATGTTAAGTGGACTCTTTAAGTATTCTCTGCTTATAATAGATGCATTGCTCCAAGCGAAGAATTGCACTGCACCCGTCACCCTGAGATACACAGTTGTTAAATCTCCTGTAAGTTTTCTGGCTCTCAAGGACTGCTGCCGGAACACACTTTTAGGTGCTTGGTGACATATTTTCTACTTGAGGGTGGTAGATTCAGCACGTGGACGTCGTGCCAGTCGAGCATTTGCAAGATGCCCTTCCACCATACAGTGAAGTTTAAGCCGGCGGCGGTGGGAACCATACCATGGATCTGCGGCACGGCAGGCTATTACCGCTCAGCCATCATTGCCTCAAAACGGAACTTAAAAAACAGAAGGAATGTAATATGCAATAGTGCTCGAATGTGTTAACAAGACTAAACAACAAAAACTGGCTCTCATCTGCTTTATGACACTTTAAAGTTTCTTGGTGACCGATATTTTACGTATGGGCATTTGCAATATGCTCTACCACTATGAATTCTCTGCGCTGCAGCTCATAGCCAATAACACTGGGAGATCATTGCTTGAATACTGTATTAAATTATTCAAAACTGTAGACGGTCTCAGTTCTTACTGAAATAAACTATATGAATCCAGGTCGGTCAGAACTTCAATTTATATTGCATCAAGTCTGTAAATTGGACCTATTTGTATGAAACCTGCGCTTGGAAATCGGCGGGCGGTCGAGACTACGGTGAGTTGAAATATTGCTACTTGCAACGCATAGGCCGTGGCTTCGACGTATTGACCTGTCTAAGAGTTATTTATACCGGTGCTGTGTTAGCTCGTAATATTTATGTAACAAAGGAATTATTTATGGTCAGAGCTTGCTTGTGAGATTGGATTGATATTCCTCTGTTATTAAAAATAGGCTATATGTTGATTTACCTCTTACAATAGATTTTTCTTATGTTTGATAAAAAGAGTGCTAAAGTATGAAATATTTATAAATTAGGAGTAGACATGTCTTATCTCGAGTGAAAATTGAACCATCATATCTCAGTACTGCTTAGCATCAATTCTAAGCAGTACGTCAGACGGCAGAATTGGTAGTGCTTGAAATGATATTAAAAACGAAAGCTTAAGTTCAAATTATGACTCACTCACTCAATACGTAAGACCGTTCTGGAAGCAAGTTGGAATTGTTTTGCTCGTACTTGATTTTTATTATAAACAGAGGTTACAGCTCAACACCAGATGGACGTTGCGTATGTTCCGTAACAATAAAATTTAAAAAGCATGGGTTTTATGGCATACATCCCCAAAATGAGGGTATGGTACAGTATCCTATGATGACACCACTACGGATAGCTGCTAAGAGCGCTAGCGGTACGCCGAAGTAACGCTAGTGGCGCACCACTGCCAAGTCTTCTCTTGACTCTGCTGTCAAGAATAGCGTTGGCAAGAGATGCGTTTGTTCAGTGTGGCGCGTTTATGGAGATTTATCAGCATGCCGGCTTAAAATTGTTAAGCTTAAAAGTCGCCAATTGTCGCAAAACATAAATGTAGGATGATTGTGATCACCGAGAAATAGTAAATAGGTTGGGAAACGAAAGATACACAAGACATCAAAAATATATCGTTCACGAATTCCTGCAAAACGTACGCTGCCATTTGACTTATTTGAAAAGCATCTTATATGTATAATGGCACACGGCTGCACGGAGCAATAAACGCGTCTGTCAGCCCTTTCCATGGTTTTTGCGGCGTATTCCAATAGACCATGGTGGCGCGGAATCCATGACAAACGCGAGAAAATACTTCCGCGTTTAGACGGTGTACAGACAGCTATAGTTATGACAAACCATTTGTGTTCTTCCGGTAAAGTTAATCGATACTTTTGCTGTTCTAATCTACTCTCCTAACTAAACTCGGCATATACTCGAATTTGACAACATTTTAGTATTGATAAGTGAAGCACGGAGCCATGTAAAAATCCCGAACTTCAACCATTATATAGATATTGCAGTCGTGAAATATGTAGATATTCAAAACATAATAATATGTACTCATGAATATAAAGTTTGAAGCTGAGAAGCAATCTTCGTAGCCATTTTGCCATTTCGATGCATTTCCGACAGGAAATTACTACTATTTGTTAAAAGAAACGAATACCACGAAACTGGCCATAGAGCCGTTAATTAAATCGTGTGTTTAACTACAAATATATCTATAAACCTAAATGTCGAATAGCACTGCCAACGTGAGTAAAGACGTATTGTTCAGTAGGCGCATTATTTCCTAAGTGCGACGATCTTAACATTGCGACATGCAACATAGAACAGATCTTATATAATTCGGTAATTGTAATTGTACTGACGGATGTATGGTATCATCTTTTGAAACGCTCGTAGCGAAGTTTGCTTAGCTGTTCTTAATCGATCAGCAAAGTTAAGCCACGTCCGCAGCGGTCATGAGTTGGATGGGTGACCGGTAGTAAAATTACTACTGAGCGCTTCCGTGTTTCGGAAGGCACGTTAAGCCATCGGCGTCGGTCCCGGTTGTTGTCTTAGGATGGCAGTCGTTATAGCATGATGGCAGGACATTTCGCGAATGCCCACCTGGCTAGCTACCACCCTCAAGTAGAAAACCTGTCGCCAAACATCTAAAATTCTAGGTTAGTCTGAACAACACCTCTGACCACATCATCACTTACCATCAGTGATAGTGGTCAAAAGCTAACCATAAAACATAAATGTATTGCAAGGCAAAGCAATTTTTTTAATGTGATGAACAAGCACGAGGCCCACCTGGTATTAAGTGGTGGGTAATTCCACAAGTAACGAACTGCACTGCGCCCTTCATCCTGAGACATGCAGTTGGTGAGTCTTATGTGCTTGTAATTTTAATAGCTCTCAAGAACTCCCAGAACACACTGTTAGGTGCTTGACGACAGATTGCCTATTTGAAATGGAGCCAAGTGTGCATTCGCGAAATGAAATGAAATCGGCGGTGGTGAACCTATGGCTCCGCAATTCATAGCTTTAATGGCTATCATTGCATCAACTATGTGCAACTAATATAATAATTAAATTTAATACTATATAAGTCACATTACATACACATACTTAATATTCCTAGCTACTTTAATTTAAAGTTTACTACACATTCATGAATTTGTATAATCGCACGTAAAAAATTTACATTATATTTTAGAGATACCAGAAAAAACAAAACAAAGTTCCAACACATCAAAAAACAAAAGCTACTCGCATGGTTTAAATAAACGACCCCTGTATAAAATTGTGTCGAACAGCAAATCTCGCCAAACTGTCTATAAATCTGACCATAAAAGTAAATCCCTGCAATCAAATCGCGAACGGCGAAAAAAGTAAGGTTGTTTGTTGCTATCTCAGGGAGCATGAGAATAGCTGAAGAACTATTCCTTTTGTATAGAAGGTCCTCATACTATGAATATAAATATGTAAGGCGCAACTCGTATTGCTAACTAGATGGCAGCGCCGGGTGATAACAGATCTTTGATTTGATAGAGGTTCCACCATTGATAGAACTAGAAGGACGCCTTCACTCTTAAATTGAATAAGGATTTTACATGTAAAAAAAAGAGCTCGTTTTGGGGTATACTGCCTCCCAAAACTCAAACGCATAAAACACAAATTGGTAAAATAATAATTGGTAAATATAATAATTGGTAAACGCGATATATTTAAGTTCTCGCAGAGTCTATCGGGCCTTCAAACAAAGAATGAAGAAACCCTGGTCCAAATAAAATCAATGCCACCCCCTCCCCCTCCAACAACGACAGCATTGTTCAAGAAATTAAGACTCTCAGTAAAAAAATTCAAACCCTAACAAAGGAACCCAAAACACCACCCCCGCCTATCTCTATAAACTTAGATGACCAAATACAACCTATTACCGAACGTCTCGAAGCCGTGTCATCCGAACTTCGCACGATGCGGCAGGAAAAATTTAATGCCCCCCCAGCCCTCAGCATCGACGCCGAACTAGCTCAGGTAGAAAGTAAGCCTACTTATGCCAAGGTTGCGTCCAAACCTCCAACAGAGCGAAAGCCTAACCATACCCTGATAGTATCAACAACCAATCCACAAAGCACGGCGCAAAACGTTATCGACAAAATAAGAGATGCACTGGATACGAAGACGACAGGAGCTAGGGTCGACCGGGTCCGTAAAGCCAGGAACCAAAAAGTGGTTCTGAGCTGCGGTACCAAGGAAGACCTAAATCTGGTCAAAAGTCGTGTCCAGCAAAACAAATCTCTTAGGGTGGAAGTCGCGAAAGCGGGTAACCCTCTTGTCATCATAAGAGATGTTTTGTCTATATCTCAAAGACGCCGAAATAGTCGACAACTTGCTGGCACAAAACAAACACTTGCTGCAGGATGTTGACTTAAAGGATACTACTATCAGAGTAAGGTATAGGAAAAAGGCCCGCAATCCGCATGAGTGCCATCCGGTTCTAGAGCTGTCCCCTAAGATCCACAAAAACCTGACCGAGGCAGGAAAGGTCTACATAGGCATCCAACGGAGGCCTGTGTTAGACCATACACCCCTAGTGCAGTGCACTAAATGCCTTGGTTATGGGCATACAAAAGCAGTCTGCCGAGAGAAAGATCAATACTGCAGTCACTGCGGGAAGTCTCACTCCTGGGAAAATTGCAATGCAAGGAAGGAGGGATCCCAACCTAGGTGTAGGAACTGCTCGACTGCGCAGGGATCAGTCATCTCAAATGCGGCTTTGGCACACAATGCATTCAACATATTGTGTCCAGAAAGGCAAAAATGGGATGGTATAGCCCGGTCCAGAATTTCCTACTGCTAAGGGCACTCCCGAGACTCACAGCTCAACCCCCAGTAGTAGTGGCAGAACAGGTTTGTACTTCATCCAAGCGAACCTGCAACACTCCAAAGTAGCAACAGTAGAGCTTCTTAAGGCTGCAAAGGATAAGGGTATTTCTATCGCCTTGATACAAGAACCCTATGTAGGGAACTCAGGCGTGATGAAGCAGTACCCGGGAACAAAAATTATCCAATGCACCCTTAACAGAAAAAAACCGGTTAAAGCCGCTGTAATAGTATTTGGTGACAAGCTGGAGGTAATTCACGACCCCCAACTTGTAACTGAGACGGAAGCAGCAGTTTTGCTGGTAAACAAAGACTTTAAACTTGGAGTCGTTTCTGTTTACTACGAAGGGGATCAAGACATCGAGCCGTATATAGAGAGAACTAAGGCATTCTGCGGAAAACTGGCGACGAAAGATATCATAGTCGCCGGAGACGTCAATGCTTGGAGCCACTGGTGGGGAAGTGAGATGGAAAACCAGAGAGGAAAAGCCTACGGCGCGTTCCTTAACGAAATGGGCTATCAGATTCTCAACAATGGAGATGAACCTACCTTTGAAACTTACAGGAGAGGCAGAGCGTGTACAAGAAGAGTTGATGTAACCGCTTGTAGCGCGCCGCTCTTGGGCAAAATCAAAGACTGGCAAGTAGACAGTAGTGTCACAACGTCTGATCACAACAGCATCACCTTCACTTTGCGCTCTGGAAAAGATTTAGAATCCCTAAGGCCTATTACGACGCGCAAATACAACACAAAAAAGGCTAAGTGGTCAGATTTTACATCCTATGTGAAGACCTGTCTTGAGACAAAAAACATCACGCCAGCCTCCGTGAGAGAATTAGACAGCACAGAGGCCCTCGAAACAATGATCACAAGCTACACTAGTTTTTTTTTTTTTTTTTTTTTACTCCAAACTGGGTAGCTCTTGACCACTATCTCACCTGATGTTAAGTGATGATGCGATCGATGATGGAGCGCGCTTACCCAGGAGATACCTATTCACTCGCTTCTTGAAGACCCCCATATTGTACTTAACCGGAAACACAGCCTCAGGCAAAGTATTCCATACCCTGGCGGTTCGCATGGTAAAAGAAGATGCAAATCGCTTCGTTCGGGTAAATGGAATATCCACCATATAGCGGTGGCGCTTCTGAGTATCCCTGGATGTCCGGTTATAGAATGGGGATGGCGGAATCAGATCATGTAGTTCTGTGGCACACTCCCCGAAATGTATCCGATAAAAAACCGATAAGCAAGCGACTGCGGCGATGCTCGAGACTTTGGAGTCTCTTGCTTACAAGTTGGTCGTCGTTTATGAGTCTCTTGGCTCTCCTCTCATTAGCTTCCAGTGTCTCCAGCTGGTATTTGGCAGAACCATCCCAAAGGTGAGAACAGTACACGACCGGACTTGCGCTTGATAAAGATTGAGCAGCTGTCCCGGTGTGAAGTATTGTCTCACCTTCGCCAAAACACCAAGCTTTTTTGAGGCTAGCTGGGCTTTGGACTCAATATAGGAGCCGAAATTGAGAGTCGGTGTTAATGAGATGCCAAGAAGCTCGAGATGGTTACTTATCGGCACGGACACATCTCTGAAAGTAGGAGCCAGCTGAAAAGAGCTCCGTTTGGCGGAGAAAAGACACGCCTGGGTTTTAGCAGCATTGAACTTAACCAGGTTGGCATCGCCCCAATCGGAGACTGCCTTCAGAGAAAAGTTCAAGCGCTGGACCATCGCTTCCCTATGAGACTGGATTTGTAATGCACTGGTTCGTGCGTTAGATGTACAACTCTCCACAACGGTGCTGTCGTCTGCGTACCCAAAAATACCGGGCTTAAGCAGATCATTAATATGCAGCAGAAAAAGCGTTGCGGAGAGTACTGATCCTTGAGGGACTCCGGCGTTAATAGTCAATTGGTCAGAAGAACAGCCATCGATGACTACTCGAATCGACCGATCCCTCAAGAAATCTGAAATCCAAACACATAAACCAGTGGGAAGGCCGTATGAAGGAAGCTTGCTAATAAGGCTATCGTGCCAAACCCTGTCAAAAGCCTTCGAGATATCGAGAGAAACAGCAAGCGCCTCTCCGTGGTTCTCGATGGCTTCGCTCCAGATGTGAGTGGCATACACAAGAAGATCCCCAGTAGACCGGTTTCGGCGAAACCCGTATTGTCGGTCACTGAGGAGATCATTAACTTCTAGGTATGCCAGGAGCCTATGGTTCAGTACACGTTCCATCGTTTTACACAGTATGGAAGTGACTGAAATAGGCCTGTAATTGGCAGGGTCTGCGCGACTACCCTTTTTGGGCACGGGCTGCACGTTTGCAAGCTTCCAGGACTTAGGCACTTGACCAGTCGTCATAGACAAGCGAAAGAGGCGAGTCAATGTTGAAGTCAAGTCAGGCGCACACATCCTCAAGACTATAGCTGGTATACCGTCTGGACCACTAGCTTTGTTCACGTCCAGATTGCGCAACGCTTTGCGTACTTCAGATTGTCGAATGCGGATTTCTGACATTAACGTCCCGCAGTTTGGCAGACTTGAAGGTACAGCATTGCCAGCATCTAAACGTGAAGATTCTGCAAACAGAGAGGCAAATAAATTTGCTTTCTCTTCAGCAGTGTGCGCTAGGGAGCCGTTGGGTTTCAGCAGTGGAGGCAGTGAGGGACGGCAGAAGTTCTCTTCGATCGATTTCGCCAGGGACCAAAACGCTTTGCTACCCGAGGGGTAAGAAGCAAGTTTGTTCCCTGTTCGGCGTATATGATCGAAGCGAGCCTTCTTAAGGGCTTTTTTGCAGGACTTGGCAGCCAGGTTAAATGCTTTCTTCTTTTCACGTACATCTCTAGATTTGCGGGTTCGAGCATCAGCCCAGGCTAAGTAGGCCTCATGCTTTAACGCTTCTGCATCTTCACATTTAGCATTAAACCATGGGCGAGCTTTGCTGGACAGCGGGACGTCAGAAAATGGTATGAAATATTCCATACCTTGACGTAATACTTCTGTCACAGCATCCGCGCAAATTGAGGGATCGCTAGAAGAAAAACAAACCCGGCTCCAAGGGTAAGACGCGAAAAAACAACGCATCTCATCCCAATCTGCTGTCCTGTATCGCCACACTCGCCGCGTGCCTTTTGGGCTGGGATCGGGCGGGGAGTAGACTGATACAGACTTCACCAGACAGTGGTCGGAACTACCTAAAGGTGATGAAACCGACACTGAGTAGCGGTCTGGATCTGTGGTCAGCAGAAGGTCCAAGCAATTGGCTGTGTGGCCATCAACGTCCGGTATCCTTGTAGCTCCTTGGACCAGCTGTGTGAGGTCTAGCGTCAAGGCAAGCTTGCGCATCTCTCGACCAGCGTGGTCTGTGCTCTGGTATGGGTATAGCCAGTCTTGATGGTGGGCGTTGAAATCCCCCAGAAGCACTAATTGAGCAGAAGGATATCTCTGTTGGGCCACATCCGCCGCCTCACTGAGGTAATTTGTGAGCCTGGTCATCTCCTCATCTCCGCTGTGTGATCGGTAGACACTAGCATTAAGAATTTTCTCCATGCCAATGTCCACCAGAACCCACATGACTGAAAAGTTGGGGTCTTCAAGGTTGCGGAGACGCCGATAGCAAATGTCATCGCGGGCCTACATACAAACTCCCGCCCTGGCTTTGAAGCTATGTTCTAGCATATAACCAGGGTAGGCAAGGTATGCCGCGTCAGCTGGACATTTGATCTGCGTCTCCGTGAGGAACAGAATATTCGGTTTAGCGGTCTCGAGATGGTGGTGGACCGAGTTGATATTTGAGTGCAAGCCTCGAATGTTTGAGAGGTGCACTAGGAGGGAGAGGACGTGCTTCCGCTGTTGAACCTCAATTCTGTTTTTTCCTTTCATTTTTCGGGGAGTGAAAATAGGTAAAGGGAAACGGAAGTGGAAACGAGGCGCATACTACCAACCCGTGACACAAATTAAGCCTTTTCACCCTATGGGAACCAATCCTGGAGACCGCGGGGACGCCCGAGCCCCCCCAGAGGTGTCCATCGGGTCCTCTCATCTGGTCGCCAACCAGCACGATGGCGCACCTCCGGGATTTTTCGCGAGATGGCGGGGCAGCCTTTCATGAGTGGCTGGCTCACTACTTGGGCCCCCAACTATCTGCGGTCGGCCAGCGGAAAACCGTGCCTCGGATCCCGCTGCTCTCCAAGATTGGCTGCCAGGTAAATTGACCTTCGATGTATCACGACTAGCTATAGCAATAAGCGCAACTGTTTCCGACCCGTTCCCCATAATGGCTTCACCAAACATCATGCCGAAACGCGACGGCACACGCGACGCCGCTTGACGGCATGGCTTTGTCTGGTGGGTGGTAACACGCCGCGGCATAAGCCTACCACCTGAAAAGTACTGCTCTTTTGGCGCCACCCAGGGGACACGTGTAGGACATCGAGGGCTAAATCCTACGGACGCGAGCAGTATAGTCCCCCAAAAGTTGCATCCACGAAGCCTGTGAAAACACCATCCCAACGCTAGGCGAACGTCAAGGGGACCAGATACCGCCGTGGTACACTAAGAAGCTTGATGATCTCAAAATCGAGGTCCTAAGGAAAAAAAGACGCATAAGGAATGCTGCCCCCTGCCGGGTCGATGCAGTAATAGATGAGTACCGGAAAGCCCGAGAAGAGTACAAGGAGATAGCCGATAAAGCACAGACGGAAAGCTGGAAGGAATTCTGCACCACCCAACTTAAAGAAAGCATGTGGGATGGGATATATCGAATCCTTCGGAAGACCTCACGAAGGCATGAAGACATGCTTCTGAGGAACGACGAAGGAAATACCCAATCCCCACAACAATCTGCAGAACTCCTAGCCAGAACTTGCTTTCCAGACGATAACGAAGACACAGACCATCCGTGTCACTCGGCAATCCGTGAGAAGACAAGAGCATTACCATCCAACCTACCTGATGATGACCCACCATTCTTGCCAGCAGAACTGGACTCGGTACTCCAAGCACTGAATCCAAGGAAAGCTCCAGGATCCGACGGGCTGACCGCTGACATATGCACCGCAGCCATCCAGAGTGATTGTTGGGGACATCCGATCCCGAGTTCAGTTACCAAAAGTGGTTCAGAAAGGCTCCAAGAAAGAACAGAGGCAGAAAGAAGCCAGGAGTGTAGCCCAAAAAAGAGTAGTGGCCGTGTCGCCGCATTCCTGACAGCTTTCGGTACAGCAGTGGGAAGCTTATTCCGACACCCATCCCAACCCCGAAACCCAATGCCCACAAAACAACCACCCCGTGGCAAAGCACCACCAAAAGCTACCCGGACGAGAGCCGACATGGGACAGGTCAGTCCGCCCCGATATATCCCGGCACAGGAAACAACAAGCCATGCAGCTAATGCCTTAATAGAGTTTTTAGCCATTATAAGGGCGACCAGAGAGGTCAACCACAGAAACTGCGAAAACATCTTGCAGTCCTTCAGGCTTAAAAATGAAAACCTTTTGAAGGTGAGACTCGAAGAGGCAGAAGCCGCTATATACAACAACGACACATCCCAGGTCATCAAGGGGAAAATGTTAGGTCAGTATATGGCAGCATACAATGCAACAGGCGGATTTGTGTCCCTGGACGAGGGAGAAACGGAGCGACTAGGTAGGCCTAAATACGCGACACCACAAAATGACCCGATTGTAGTAACGGCCCAGTGCACCAAAATAATGTTAGATGACCGTATCCTCGAAATGGCGAAATCTATTTTGGGGGGATCGGAGATCGAAGCATTCTGGAAAGACTGGGAAGTACCGAAAATACAATGGGTAAATGGAGTTCCAGGATGTGGCAAAACAACTTGGGTGGTAAGGCAATTCGATGTGGACAAGGACATCATTATCACAACAACTACAGAAGCAGCGAAAGACCTGAGGGAGAAGCTTGCGCACCGAATTGGAGACTTAGTTAAAACCAAGGTGCGCACAATGGCTTCAGTCCTCGTAAATGGTTTTAAAAGAACTGAGAACTACAGCCGCCTAACGGTGGATGAAGCTCCAATGAACCATTTCGGAGCCATAGTCATGGCTTCCAGGCTATCTGGAGTTGATGAACTTGTCCTCATCGGAGATGTCAATCAGCTGCCTTATATCGATAGAGAAAATCTCTTCGTATTAAGGTACAACCACCCTAACCTGGTAACAAACATCACCCAGGAGTTTTTATGCACGCATCGGAACCCAATGGATGTCGCGTACGCACTGAGGGAAATATACTCTGGTATATATTTCTCAGCTCCCCGTATTAAGTCCCTTAAGCTTGAAAGGTACACAGGTGCAAAAATCCCCAAATCCCTCCCCAACACTTTATTCCTGGTTCACACCCAGGAAGAAAAGGAGACCCTAATAAGTCAGGGCTACGGAGAGGGAAGTGGATCACGCACCCTTACCATCCACGAAGCGCAGGGACTGACATACGAGTCGGTCATCGCCATCAAGACCAAGAACAGCATGAAGTTGCACGAGAGCGTCCCGCATGACGTCGTTGCAATTTCACGGCACACTGGAACCTTCATATACTACGCAGATGACGAAAACGACGCCATAGGACGGTTCGTTAGGAAGGCGATGGTTGCGACACCAAAAGCCATCCATGATTACAACCTCAAAATGGCGATCAATGATCGAAATAGCGCGGTAATGGAGGCCCTGTTAAAATGTGACGTGGGAGAATAGGTAAATTTCTGTAGGTATATTATTTTATTGTAGTCCCAAATTATTTTTGTAATTGTAATCGTTGGCACGGGTATCCGGAGTGGTCATGCTCACAGAAAGGTGTTGTCTAGCGGCGGTGTTGTGTGTCGGGTCGCCATCTTCCCTCAAAAATGGTTGAGGAAGGCGATGGCTGGCACATGCGTCAACTCGTGAACGGGTGCTGCTAGAGGATACTGGTCTGCTCTGGATGCTAGTGCTAATGACATTAACGGAAAAAAAAAGAAAAAAAAAAAAAAACTTTTAACACTGTTCCCCCTTGGAATGTTGCATGTTTCCTATTTCATATTTCTTGTTTTCTAATAAATTATGTCATAGTTAAAAAAAAGTCACGGACCCTGGAGTCTGTGGAGTGTAGATTTAAAATTTAAAAAAAAAAAAAAAACACAAATTGGTTTTATTTACTTAGATGACGTGTTATTCTTCCAGTTATTTTGATTACAAAACACTAACTACAGAACTTATTTCGAAATAATGTATTTGAGACCACATCTGAAGAATACCTACCATACAAAAAATACATCAAAATATTTTTATTATTCATGGAGAAATCGCGTAACAAATAACCAAAAAAAAAATACAGTCAAATTACAAACCTCCTCCATTTAGAAGGTTGGTAAAATATAATTATCACTTTTATTTGGACATAATAATCCCAGTTTAATAATTTTATACTAGTGCCGGCCAGTGGTTTTTCTCGTGTGGAAATTGGCTGCATAGCGACCCCTCGGGAACTACTCAGAAAATCAGGATAAAAAGTATGCTAAGAATCTGGGATCAAAATTTCATCAGCCCGTTCAACGATTTCAAGTCTATGAAAAAAAAAAACACTACTAATTACATATCTTCTTTTCTTAAAACATTATTTAAAAAGAGAATTATTTATAAAGAACATCCATTTCAAGCATAGCGTTGGCAGCAAAAAAAAAGGTTAAAGGCAATATAATACAATTTTCTCTACCAACCCCATAAGTCCAAAGCAAAATAGCAACAGTAAAAATGCAAGAACCGGAAATGAATACACCCCTGCTCAATATACGTGGCATATTACTAGTAGGTATATTTTCACTACATATGTACATTTATTCGTCTATCTTTGAATTTTAGTCTCTATAACGTAAGTATAAAACTCAAAACTGTGTAATATGTTTATTCTGTGCCAAGTTTGGACGCAACGACAAACGTACTCTCTGTACAACAATAATACTAGGATGTGCATACACAATTTCCGACATAACATTATTTATACAACAAAATATGCGCAACATCTTTGTAAGCATCTACATGTAAGCTGACTACAGTTTGTAGACATTTAAACTTAGAGACACTATCAGTATCTTCAACAAAAACATTAAACTTATTACAGCACCTGTGACCGAAACCAAAGTCCTTCGAAGTAAATGCTGTATATTGATTTGATAGTCCGTGCTACGATATTTAATAGATTTATCTTGTATGCAAACGCTGCATAAAAAATTGAGAAACTGTACGATTTCAGCTTCTAATGGAATTCAAAACTTGTTAGCTAATGACTGGTTTTGCTGTAAAAGCAAAAAATATCTTCAAAAAGCGATGGCGTTATAACTATTTTTATATGGCGGCGTGTTTGCAGCAACGGCATACACGGAAACTTTAGGAGCTGACTTGTTAATTTATTTAATACCATCTACTTTGCAGGCAGTGCAGGAGCACGAACTTGCAGCATTTTGCTGAGAGTTCTAAGCGTGGTCAGCCACAGATTTAGTCATTATGAATTCAACGGCAAAGGCTGAGGGTGCAAATTCAAATGACGAGCAATTCTGCAAATTCCGTTTATTCCTGTTCCGATTACTCAGCCGTCACCGTGGATATCAACCAACCAATGCTCAGATGCCAAAGGAGGTGTTTGTCAGATTTATTACCTACCATTTCGATTTGTTTACTCAGTTGTTCAGATCCAATTACTTGGCACTGTTTCTGTACTTAATTAAAGGGACGCTTGATTACTCGCCCGCTGTGGGGCTTTGTATAATTGCTATTGTTTAGCAAATGAAGACAAATGAAACTTTAATTTAATGACACTGTCTCATTCAGACGCACGGGAGAAGAAGTCCTGTTCTCGTTCAACAACCTCGTTTAACTTTAAATTAGGTAAAGCTCATCCGCGCCTCGCTCCTGTAGCGCTCTGAACCTTGTCGATTTCAACTTAAGTGTATGTGTGAGTAAAGTAAGTAGACATGCCATGTTTCATTTTATTGGATTTTGTCAATATTGTCAAATAAAATCACAGCGCCAAATCTATTTCAAAAGGTTTTCTAGAGATATTTCTTTTATATTATTGAGGAGCAACGAATTTCGTAAAGAGAGCGAGGAGTTTTTATATTAAATTTACATAAATGGAAAATCCAGAAAAAATACATTTGATTCTCATTTCTAAACCAAACTTGCAAAGTATATATTGCGCAGTATATCTATTGAAACATATTTTATTCAATATTCCTATTAAGAAGTCATCTTTGGACCAGAGATAGAGACCGTCCAATTACCATGATTAACAACAATATTTAAGATCTCTTAAGATTAAATAATACCTATCTACGTAATATGCTAAATGACAAGGTATAGTACCTACCTAAAATTAAAAGGTTCCTAAAATTCTAATTTTGATATTCCAATCATGATAAAATCTTGAAGCAAGGTAGTTAAGAAAATCACTTTAATTAGTAAGCATTCTTTGTTGGTATCTCAAGGTGGGCTCTCTGAGCGGTAACTCGATTCTCTTCCGGTGAGAGAGTGGCATACTTTTAATTGGCAGTAACTGCGTTGCCTGCAAGCGTTATTGGATTACCTTCCTGCGCCGCTTGGGGTTGCCGAGTTACTAAATAATGCTTTTACCCGTTGTTGCGCTGTTTTTTAACTTACGGAACCAGTAATACATTTAGTTGTGGTTATATTCAACATTTTGTTACTTATTAGTTATTGTCCTTATGATGTCAATGAAGATTTCTATTATTAGTTTTTTTTTCTGGTTAATTATTGTAATAACATACACCTTCTTTTTTTAAAAAACATTATTATAGTAATAAAACAACTTTAAACGGTTTAAAGTTGTTTCATTACTATGTATAACAATCGCGAAAACCTAAGACAACAAAACATTATTAGTTGTATTGAAGTGGTTTTAATTTTATTGATTTCCGAAATGCATATTTTGTCGTGGTGTTAATATGTCTCGCGCCCAATACAACGTATTTTGAAAAACCCGTCAAGTGGTGTAATCAAAAAAGTTATGCTCATCATAATTATGTGTTGATTCATTAATAACTCGTCATTTAACGTTAATATTCACATTATATCAATGCGAGATATATTATCTCATATTATCTCACATTGATAATTAACTTAATTAATTGGGGAACTCATAATAATTATGGTAATAATTATCAATTATATTAGTTATCACGATGTAGAGGACGTAGAGTAATCAACTCGAAAGTATAAAAATAAAATAAAACGCATTATAATACATGGTAAGAAACAATATGTAAAACCAGGTACGCTGTGTGTACGCTAAAAATATTTGCATTTACGAAAACAACCCAATTTCAACCAATTCAGCCATTTTTATATTGCAAGCCCATTTTTTTACGAACGTAATTTTGTAGAATGTGCTATTTTAAAGTGCTTATTTCAGCTAACCTGACGGAGTTATCAGCTGGACGTAGGTTGTTTTTGAGTAGTTGAGATAAATTTGTTATTTTATAAGTTGGTCGACACAAATGTGTTTTATGAGTTGGGATTTGAGAGGGTTGAAAACGAGCAAAGCGCAAGCGAATACGTAAGAGAAAGCGAGTAGCGTTTATCGGACGTCGGTCATTGTGTTAGTGGATCCACTCAGGCGAGCTCAGCATAATTACATCAGGGAATTCTCCACGGGCGGCTACCGACGCTTCTGTTTTTACCCGTTCTGAAACTGCTACGAGATAACCATCCCGTTTCTGACGAAAATTTTACCTCAGTATTTTGATCGTTAATCTATTTTCATTCGTTTAGCAACTGATCCGGATATTTTAAGCTCCAATGTGTAGGCCTTTTTATTTACTGGGGAATTCGTGCGTAAAAATGGATAAAAAATTAATAGGGCAACTAATAGAGGCGTATAATGAAAAGTAAAATTACTTGGGTGCGGACAGCGAGCGTTTTCCGGTTTTCCGACGTCGACACATAATTCAGGGTAAGATTAAATGCCTCTTGGACCCCTCCGGAAGTCCAGTGCTCCATTAGACAACAGTGGGCCTGCAAGTTGTACTCTTCCTCTATAAAAAGCGTGAAACGGAAAATTCCTGCGTTATATTAAAGTTAAGGATAATTTAAGTGAAATAATATGGATCGTCATCTTTCTACCCTTATGTCTTTTATATGAACTTTCTCTACTTTTTTTGTAGCGCTCGCTGTACTTTTGTAACCTTCGAACAATCAGATATTCCAAGGTCGTAACCGATCAACTAGGTTAAGCAACGTCCGCTGGTTATAAGTTTCTAGGTAAGCAACGAATAATTAGAGTTAGTGGCATTTCGTAATTAGGAGAAAATCTGTTACGGTTTGTTTCGGCAGCCGTTCTTGAGAGGAATTCTAGGTAAGTATGAACAGACAGCATTTTCGACCGCGTCATCAGTTCCACCATCAGGTGAGGGAGCGATAAAAGCAATCAAAAAAAATGTAGAGACTGTAAAATATACTTTTTACTTTTTTTACCAAATAGAAGACGCGACGTTATTAGCAGCGTGCTGCTGATCATTTAGCAAATAAGTTTTTCTATGGTTCCTATTATCTTCTTGTATAACATTGAATTGGCAGGCACGGCTCTAGCTAGGGAATTTAATTACATTAATCTAAATTCATACATACGACATATTTGTAATAAATTTTGTTTTGTTATCTCAATTAATTGAGACATTTACAAATACTTTAATGATCATCCAAACAATAACTTGAGTAAGGCTAAAGTAGGAAATTTCTCGAAGAAGCAAAATGTCAAGTGTGCTGAGACTGTAGAGGGTCTAAAATAAAGAAACGCCCACGACAAAACTGAAATGTGTTTATTCTCTAATCAGACTAATTTATGTATTGTTTAAAAGGGGGCGTTGATTGCAAAATTCAAAGCGCTCTTTTGTTTAATCGAAACAGACGATGAGAGCTTATTGTTAACAAAAATCCATCGAAATCTGATATTTTGAGTTAATAACCATTAATATATCGATTTGCTTTCAATTAACATTCTTATCTATTATTCACTCGACGGAGTAACCTTTATATGCGTCATGAATATGATCTTATCTCATTTTCATGATTAGTGTAAAGGCCGTTTGGATAATTGATTTATATATAAATATAAGCATGTACAAACTCGAGCCTATTGCATGTAATTTGTTTATTTATACGTGATATTTTTAAATCTCTTATTTTTTTTTTTTTTATGCCTGATAGGTTAGCCTTTGACCACTATCTCACCTGATGGTAAGTGATGATGTGGTCGAAGATGTTGTTCAGGCTAACCTAGAATTACTGGCTCTCAAGGACGGCTGCCGGAACACACCGTTAGGTGCTTGGCGACAGATTTTCAACTTGAGGGTGGTAGCTAGCCAGGCGGGCATTCGCAAAATGCCCTACCACCATGCTATAACGACTGCCATCCTGAGATAACAACCGGGACCGACGGCTTAACGTGCCCTCCGAAGCACGGAAGCGCTCAGTAGTAATGTCACCAGCGGTCACCCATCCAACTCATGACCGCGGCGGACGTTGCTTAACTTTGCTGATCGATTCAGAATGGCTAAGCAAACTTCGCTACGAGCGCTTCACTTTTTTCCTTTCACTGCAAACTAATGACTAAATTACTTTGTTTCTTTATGTATCAAAGTGGCTGTTCTTGATGTATTACCAAGAATAAATTATTTAATATCTGTATGAAAACTTATCTCTACATTTTGTATCAGAGACAGTACAAATCGTCACAATACACACAAAGCACAGATAATCTTGCTCTTGATTTACTGCTGGAAGATTTTCATTATGTTCAAATTATTTTTTTATTAAAACTCATAGTTGTTGTTGGAAATAACTTGTAGTATATTTATACCATTATACTATTCCACGAATACTAGAACATGCCCTAACTAAAGCAGTTCAACAACCTATCAGGCGTTGCATATAAGTGACTCAAATGTTTCAAAAGAATATTTTATTTAAACTTATGTACATGAATACCACCTTACATCCCTCATTTAGAATTATACTCTTCTATTCATCACCATGGTAGCGCCGTTCGCGTTGATGGGGGCGCGTCTATTGTTCCATCTCGGACAAACCGACGGCACAGTCTGCTGCAGTTACCAAACTCCGTTACATTTGCCTCATACACACTTTAACGTAATTTTTTCGTAATCTTGTTCGAAGACGAGGATGAATAAAACTATATAAATAAAAAATATTAAATATAAATTTAATCACGCAACCTCCGCTTTACTCTTCTTTATTTCTAACTTCGTGTTACATCAATATCAGAGGCAAAGCTCAAAATCTGTAAAAATAGACAACTGAAAAAGTATAGCTATTGAGAAATACCTAATATTAGGAAGCCATCTTGCTAGGTTAGGCTATTTGTTAATCGTATATTGTATAATCGCGCATACTCATAAATATTTATAGTCGATCAATAAACTCGTAGGTATTCCACGTGTGCTGTCATTTTTCATAGATTCACAATAAAAGACAGTTGCATCGATTATCAATGGTTACGATCGGTGGATACCATGATTATGACTCAAGTGTTATTGAGGTATAGAAAACGTTTCGTGGAGTAACTCATGGGTACATTCCATCAAAATTTGCAAACACTAAAAATTATATCCTCATATTCTGTAAATGAGTAGTTCTAGAAGAAATTTAAAACTATACAAGGCGGTGCCATATAAAACGCAGGTTCATAATCGTATACAAGGCGGTCCATATAAAACGTTTGGCTGGGCGAGACAAACTTGAACTACGCTATTAACATAACTATGAACTATCCTTCAAACATGTGAAGCACAAGCATTTATGAATCTTAAGTTACACATTATTTATAGCCTCACATGCTCGGAAAGGTATTGTTTAACATCGAAATTAAATCTGCGTGGAAAACTGCTTTTATCAGTAAAAGGAAAAGGTTTTTGAATTTTAAACCTCTATAGAAGTAACAAAAAAATAATTTTATTGATTTTCGATATTACCATTTATAGTAATTTTATTTTGAAACATAACTGTAAATCAATACAAATTTTTTACATCATTTAAGCTGTTTTTCTTGCACCTAGCATTTACCTCGCTGGAATGAGGTGTACAATTATGTAATGCGTTCGGCAGAAAAGTCTTTTTTTGTCTCGTACTTTCAAAACTTTCTTTACGCTAATGATTCTATACTTAGTTTATTTATATATATAAATAAGAATAGAATCGATATATATTTTTAACCACTTGCATTGCAAAAGCACTCACGCTAAATAACAATTTGGCAGATTTGCGTATCAAATAACTATTTTGATACAATCTAAGGTACTGTTACAATATTGCTTGCTACGGGTGGACACACGTAATCAATAGAGGCAAGGATTAGAGGAGCGGGGCTTAATTATACCGCCACGTGTAAGTGCGGTCATAAACGTGATCCACTGGTGATTAGCTTCATTTGAATATGCTCCATACTTCTGTTTTAATTTATGTGCGAGAGATTCATGCATAACACGCTCAAATGATGTTTGTTCGATTATTTATGATCATGTTAGCTTCATTTGGAGCTTGAATATTACTAGAATGTACAAAGAGTTTCATTTTAGAAGTATTTAATCATGCAGGGACAAGTTAGCGTGGATCCTGTAGCAAAATGGTTTGTTACAAAACTCATCGTTATAAGCCGTATAAAATACGTACTTATGTTGACTTGCTGGGGTTCCGTACCCAAATGGGCAAAACGCAATAATATTAATGAGACTGCTGCCTCTCTGTCCAACCACCCGTATGTCAAGGGTATCTAGGGAACGAATTCTGTATTAGCCGGGTGGTGCACTGCTGAACACAGCCATTTATGGGAGATTTGCCATAGTCCACACGCTTGGCAGGCGTTTTGGAGATCGCAGTTCCTCAGAAGGCGCTGCTGCCTACCTTCCGGTATTTTACCCTTAGTCACCTATTACGACACCCACAGGTAGCAATGGGAATACATGACATGATAGACGAGAAAAACCTGTGGAATATCTTTTAGAGCTCATTATGTCATATATATGTATTATATATACGTGTACATATATATATATATATATATATATATGCCATATCACAGGTTTGTCCTAGTCCCTCCTCCCAGAAACAGGGTATTTACTAAAATTACACAGAGTAGTGTGTCATTATTTATCAACTAACTAGCAGCAATTAAAAAAATAATAATAATAGTAATAATAGAATATAAAACTAGGCATGTTTGTATTGAAGTGTTGATAGTACTTAGGCAAGATTAATAAGTATTATTTATTATATGTATGATATATACATACCGAAAATACCGATTTATAGTGTAGTTTTGAAGCTGTAATCAATACAAATTGTTTTTTTCCAATACATCCAATTCAGCCAATGCGGAACCCTAAAATATCAAGATCCAACGTGCACTTGGCCAGTTTTTATTTAAACGTTACGTTTCGATACAGGTACAATAATGGTTATCAAGAAGCGATACAACGCCATTGTCCGAACGTTCCTAGACGCCAACGCAATCAATGGCGCCGGGATTAGAGATAGAACTGGACGTCGCCTCCCTTCATTGCAAGTAATTAGTCCCGTGCAGCGGTCATAAATATGTGGCGTGGTGAATTAGGCTCATATGGGAGGACGATGTGATTTGATGGGAATAGACCTAGGGGTTGTGGTGATTCAATGGGGTAACCCTCATTATATTCTGATAAATGTGGGACAATTTAAAAAGAGAGACAATTCTTTTTAAAAAAAAATATCAAACAGTCTTCAACTCTCCAATAGTGCAATAACTTGTTAAATTCCGTACCATGACAGCTTAAAACTACCTTTTAAGCTGTCATGGTACGACATGCTCGCAATATTATATCAATCATGCTCACAATATTATAATCATAATATTGTGAGCATGGTACCGACTTCGATAAGTTTTTTCACAATTTTCAGTGTCGTCGACATCGATTGTCATTCAATGTCAATGACTATATCATCAAGATAGAAACACTTTTCTGTTATTGGAGTATAACTAAAAATGATCTGACTGATTTTGATGAAATTAAAATGGGACCATACAGAAAGCACCAACATTCAAATGAAAAAAGGTTTATGAAAATCGGTTCACCCAGTTGAAAGTTTTGAGGTAACAAACATAAAAAAAATTTGAATTGTACGTAGTACCTTCTCCTTTTTTTAAATTTAGTAAAAAAATAGGATATATTATTAAAATACGATATTATTATAAAGAATATTTAATACAAATCGATTGGCCTAAGATTCTTTGCGCTGTTTTTAGTATCTCGGTTTAAATGCTGGTTCAAAAATACTCTAAAATTTCAAATATGTACACACATACACTAGCTTAACCTTAAAAATTGCCACAGTATGGCCATAGAAATTTTGCAAAAACTCATTATCTCTGTGTGTCCAAATGTATAAGTAAGCAATAGATGTAAGGAATGGAAACAGAACTGAACATTACCTTCTTTGATGCGAGTAACTAGGCCCGTGAAGCAGTCTTAAATATGAGGTATGGTGAATGAGGTTTTTATGGGTGGACGATGTAATGTGATTTGATCGGAATAAACCTAAAATTGTCGAGATTTGAAGTGCTATATATCATTTTATAATTTCGATAAGAAGGTAGGTATATAATATCTATATAATCAGCTATGTCGTAAAATTTAGTAAATTGTAATGAGTAAGTAAATATCATTATAATGTGTTCTAAATTTTTTGAGGTTCATTCAATCATAACACCTTCAGTTGACAAATTGACGTTATTTTCTCACTACATGTAATAAATAAAAATATAACGATACTGTACTGTATCAGCCAATGCTGAACACATCCTCCACCTTTAAGGGGGTTTGCCATAATCCCCACACTTGGCAGGCGGCTTGGGGATCGCAGTTTAAGATATATAAATTGCCTAACTAAGTATTGACTTCTTAGTGCAGTGCGTATTTGCCCTTGTGTTACTACGGTAACAACGTATAACGTATTTTTTATTATAAATTGTAATTAGATTTGTATATTTTACACGCACAGTACAGAATAGATAAATGATATATTATAACTCTATTTTCTGTGTACAATAATTATTTTTTGTTGGACACTCAAAAACACGTATTATAATGCCTTACCACAGGAAAATAACGTTAGAAAATTAGCCTTATTCTTATTTTTCTATATTACCTAATCCGGCACTTCCTATCTGGCAATTCATTACGCTTTGCAAATAATAAAAGAGAGATTTCCAGAAATAATCAAACCCAACATCCAAGAAATTTTATCTATTACCCAGAGGCTATATTAAAACAAAGCTATACCTTCTACGAAAGACTTATATTAACATGGCAACAAAAATCCAATTACGGCTTGCGTCACATGGGTAATGTCGCAGTTTGCTCCAGGGGCAGTACGTTTCAGATTTAATCATCGTACTGTATATTATATAACGGCAATATTAAACAAAAACAACAAGAAACAATCCAGTTGGTAGGTACTTGACGACTCATGCACAAAAGTCTGTGAAGAGATGTTGTTTCGTGTAACTATGAAAATCTATAGTAGATTTTAGGTATTGCCTACATGATATTTGTTTTTTTTTCTATATATATAGGTTACATATTATATTTTAATCCGATACAATAACATATACCTGAACCTGAGGTTACACAAGAATATTTACAGCTTTTTCTATTGTCCTCTGAATTTGATACTGTTTTTATTTTATTTTTTTATGTTATTGTGACGGAACAAGCTCGAGGCCCACCTGATGTTAAGTGGACTAACCTCTGCCTATAACAGATGCATATCGTCACAAGTCACGAATTGCACTGCGCCCGTCACCTTGAGACATAGTTGTTAAGTCTCATGTGCCTGTAATTTCACTGGCTCTCAAGGACTGCTGCCGGAACACACCGTTAGGTGCTTGGCGACAGATTTTCTATTTGAGGGTGGTCACTAGCCAGGCGGGCTTTTCAAAATGCCCTTCCACTATGCAGTGAAGCTCAAGCCCGTAGCCCGGCTTGCCGAGCAAATTACCTGCTAGAGTGGATTCCAAGGCATGAAAATATTGTCAGCCTTAATTTGATTACCATAAATTTGATGTTTTTTTTACCTGTACCTGTTTATGTTCTTTTCTGATTATGTTTGATTTACTGACCTGCAAGCGGTCTGCAAAAGTGATTTCCAAGCCATTTGAGTTTTGATAACCTTTCCTATTCCCCAAATTTGAGGTAATTTTTTTTCAAAGATGCTTGAGCACAAAGCTTCTAAGCCACATGCGGCACAAGAGCGTGAGTTTAAATTCACAAGGCCTTTTCTATTGCCCTGAATTAAGTGTTGTTTTTATTTTTAAGGTGCTTAATATGTTGGACCAGAAGCGGACTGCTAAAGTGAATCTCAGGCCACAACTATTTTGTCACTCTTTTTCACTGTCATATATGAGAGCTTTTTCTTTAGTGAAAGCGATCCGCTAGAGAGATTTTTCTATTACTCAAAATTTGCTTTTTTTCAGATGCTTGGTTTGCTGGGCCGCTAGTAGCGAATTATTTTCAAAGAACTCAAGAGAATTTCAACCACAAGAACCACAAGAATTTTTTTTTTTTTTTATTGGGTTCAATTGTATCGGTATTTTCGTCAAATTATATGACGTTTGTCAATTTATTCATACCTCAACATTCAACCTTTCTAATATTGTAGTTTTTGAATTAACCTCTCCTAAGCGAATAAGGGTTTAACAAAGAAAGGAAAAAAAATACGAAGAGTGAGATTCATCCCTTAAGACGCTAAAGACATAAGACGGTTAAGCAATAGGAACGATAGGATCAATTTTAGCTATACCTGAATCACTACGATAGCGATTGGCAGAGCATATCCCGGTTGTTCGAATCCCGCTCGTAGTTATAATTTTTCCTTTCGTTGTAATTTAGTAAGTTTATTGAACTCTCCTTACTTATCGTAAATACATATGTAATAACATGAGATATTCTATCACGTGGTCTTAGATGACTAATATATAGAATAATATTATTTTATAGCTTATACAGGGTGACTTGAAAAATCTTAACAACCTCTTTTAGAATTAACTTCTGTTAGTCGTGACAATTTTTTTTTGGATAAGGTTTTTTTAAATGTTTTGTGGCGGAATATGCACGAGGACCACTAGATATTAAGAGTCTCTTGTGCCTGTAATTTATTATTTAATATTTTTTATTATTTTGCTCGAGCACGGTCTGGACCGCGTTGTTACGGCGGGTGCTGAACTTAAAAGTATCAGACAATACTAGAAATAATAAATGTTTTAGGTTTTTAGTCTTGTAACTAACTATTAACACCAGGTGGTCCTCGTGCTTATTCGTCACGAACACGTAAAAAAAAAATCTATTATAAATATTGCCTCGTGGGGTGCCGGGCTAAAATGTCGTCCCCATCTCCCCCCGTGGGTGTCGTAAGAGGCGACTTAGGATTAAATACCTCAAGGTGGCCAGCAGCGCATTCTGAGGAATCGCTATCTCATACTGTGATCCCGAAGACGCCTGCCAAGCGTGATGATTATGGCGAAACCCTCCTGATGAAGGAGGCTGTGTTCAGCAACGGGCAACTAAATAACACTAAATGTTAGTTAGAACTAACAGAAGTTACATCTAAGAGGTTATTAGTAGGTATTTTCCTATTTATTTTGAAGCAGTGACGGCTCAGTGGCATTGGCTATGGACTGCCGCGCAGCAGGTCCATGGTTCGAATCCCGCCGCGGGCTTGAGCTTCACCGCATGGTGGAAGGGCATTTTGCGAATGCAAATGCTCAGGCGCCAGGCGGGCCTGGCTAGCGACCACCCTCAAGTAGAAAATCCGTCGCCAAGCACCTAACGGAGTGTTCCGGCAGCAGTCCTTGAGAGCCAGTGAAATTAAAGACATAACAACTACGTCTCAAGGTGACGGGCGTGGTGTACTTCGTGACTTGTGACGAAATGCATCTGTTATATGCAGAAGTTAGTCCGCTTAACATCAGGTGGACCTCGAGCTTGTTCCATCACAATAACATAAAAACCCTGTATAAAGAATGTAGAACATGGTCAAATTCGATAAAATAAAACAAAATATACTGCATTTTTTCTCTACAATGCGGAACCTTGTATATTTTTTTAAGTAACTACAGATGAATATGGATCAAATAAAACATTATAAGTAATGCAATGATATTGTAAAAAAAAACAACTAAATAAAAGTAAAACAGATAAACAGTAAGGATTCCGCCTCTTTACCACTTCAATTTGCACTCGACTGGTTTGTTTCAAATAAATATAGTACTTTATTATTTACTAAAGGCTACGCGGGCGAAGCTGCGGGTAGAAGCTAATGTTTCTATATAGAAATATAATTACCCACACTCGTACAATCCTACTTTTTATTGTTTTATTTTTTAGTTAGGTAAGTAACTTGTAGATCTTGTAATTCCGTTTGATAAACATTTTAGAATAGATCTATTTCGCCACTAATTTCGTTCGTTAGTTGTTGTTATGTCTACGAAGTAAATTTTGTAGACGAAACAATAACTTTCTACTTTTGATACCTAAACTAATGTATCCCTACAGCTGTAACAGAAAACAAAAATTTCCTAGAATGCACGAACATAATTTGATTGAAATGTTTATTTAAGCATAAGATGGCTCGTATAGTGCCTAAAAACAAAAAGGGAAAACAATAAATTCATTTCATAGTAACTTCTGGCAACCTCTAACTACAGTTGAAATTTGCTTTAGCATCCAAAACTCTATACAAAGACCGCTATAGAAGGACTAATTTCGCTTCCTCCCCGTTCTATCGGTTAATTTTCGCCATAATACCTTTATTAAGACGCGTAATGGACACCATTGAAGTTTGCTCATCGAAGTTTGGCGCGACGCAGCTAATAGTGCCAGCGGTCTAGACTCGCGAGCTTGCAACTACTTCGAATAATAATTTAGTGCAAGACGTAGGAGTAGATTCGCTTTGGAAGTTTTGGTAACATTGATTGTTTGGCCCATGTAGGTACTTTGACTATAGGTGTCGCCTTTTTATCATCTCGTGAAGGGGCTGGAGTGGCATAATTTAGTGCCGGTGTTTTCATACAAAAACCAGGATTAAATTGTTAGTACTATATGTTATACATAGAATACTCTTAAAACCTGCCTATAATTGATGGAAAATTACTATACTAAACTTAAAAAAAAAAAACTAAATAACATTACAGAGGTAACGATTTCAAGGGTAGATGGACTAGTTTAGATTTACTTTGAGTCTCTAGATCTTAAAGACTGCATAAATTCTTGGATACATGGATACATTTAAGTAAAGTTTAAAATGCTATGCTAGTATTTGAGTTATGAGAGTAATTTCTTTTAATACAAAATTAATCTTACTCCGTTTGGTGCCTCTTAATTTATTTGGATCGTTTATATGCGAACCACGTCGTTTAATATTTTAGGGTTGAGATATAATTGGATCCAAACTGTGCATTCGGATGCAGGCTGTATCTTGGCAGCTTGCCACGGGTTGCATAATTTAATGTCTCTATTAGATATATTAGAATGTCACTCTTTTTGCTTTCACTTCTACTTACAAAGCTTGGATTCTCAAATGAACATTTATTTAAATTTTTACAGATCTTAAGCGGCTACTAAGTTGTAGTTCCAGTTTCAGTCAGCATAGTTTTCATTTTCCTTCGTCCATTAAATGCCGCTGACTATTCCTGCTATATTTATTTTTAAATACTGATTTAAAATTTTCGACGATTCTTAAATTTATTCATGCCATAATTACTTATATATAAGATTTCAACAAATGTTGTATGTTAACTTAAGAACATTTTATACTTTCGGTTAAATGATTTACTTACAACTTCAACATGTTATATTTATTACTATTTTTTAAAGCGTTCAGTAGTAATTCCACTAGCGGTCACCCATCCATCTCATGATCGCAGTAGTCGTTGCTTATCTTTATTTATCGGTTATAAGAACGACGTTCTTAACCGAGTGGGATTACTACTGGAGCATTTCCGTGCTTCGGAGGCCGTCGTCGATTCCGTTATTTGTCTTAGGATGGCAAAAGTTATAGAATTATGGTAGAGCATTTTGCGAAAGCCCGCCTGAGTTGCTACCAACCTCATGTAGAAACTCTGTCGTCAAGCTCCTAACGGTGTGTTCCGGCAGCTGTCCTTCAGTGTGTGCCTGATAGAATTGCCTGAACAATATCTTCAACCACACCATCACTTACCATCAGGTGATATAATTAGCCTATCAGCTGTAAATTTCAGCTGTAAAGAAAAGCTCTATGGACGATAAAGCTTATTTTGTATCCGATGTGTATTTCATTCAATTATTCATTTCCATTAACGTTTTGAATATCAGCCGATTGTCATTTAAATTGATGAATAATTAGTGAGAAAAGCTATTTTGCACACGAATTTAATGAGTTCGAGACCGTCCAGTGTATAAATAATGATTTATAAATAAAGACACCGGAAACCAGAAGGTTGTGGATTATTCAAGTGTTACAGCGGATATAGCACAATAAGAGTACTCTACTGCCCCACTCCTGGGAGACTTTAATACTTACCACCAGGTAGATTTAAAAATGTGTTGCGATACAAGCCTAGATAATGAAGAGATCAAATGATGTCATGCCTAGTTCTGGACCTAAAACCTCAAATAAGAGAGTGAGAAGTGACCGTTCGCCCTTAACCCGTCTTTCCACGGAACTTGAAAAATGCCGAAATATTAAAAGCTCGCAAATGTGCAGCATGTGAGTGCCCGCTGTCTTGTGCTCTTGAATTCTTGACTTCTTACGCGAAACATCGATGTAAATTGAACTTATTAGATTTTCATCAGGTTAATTATGCCAGTAATTTATCTGCTGAACATCATCAATGCTTTTGTAGGTCAAGGGTCAGTTATCTCTGCTACTTTATTCTTGCTGCATATAAACAAACTGCTATAACCAGGTACCCTGAGGTCAGACAACAGCATTAAGTTGAGAAGTATATGACTGATGCACAGGTTAGAGATGTATCGATATAAATTGTACTTAATATAACATATCATAAAAGAGCGATGGTCAAGCAAATGATCTTGAATTTATAAGCAATCTCCGAATAGGTCGATGCCAAATTTGTAAAGAATATTGCTGCTAACACCCAAACCTCTTTATTCAATGCTAAGCAGTGGCCTTTCAATGTTACTTCAATCCTTTGTGAGTGCTCGTTTAGATAACCGACCAAATCGTGCTGCTGGATGTAACACTTACACCCAAATAAAATTTTGGATTGTACAATGAATCCAGGGCTAAATTGGCTGCGAAAAAGTTGTTTGTCCTCTGAAAAGTGTGTTTGTTTTCACATTGTGACTACTTTTTAACCTACATCAAACTCGAAAATGATCTTCTCGTCTTAGTACCAACTTGAAGCCTTATTGAAGCATTGAAGATCAAGCATTGAAGAACACTAGAGAAGATGGGTTACACTCGCGTCATTATTGTCAACCTGATTTATAAAGGAAGGTGTTTTCGTTCTAAAGAATTTATAATCCGGAGGATAATCCAGGAGCCAACCAGTTATGTGTCAAAAACTATTCGAAATCGTACGCGATAATTCATTGTTGGATGTTTTAATATAAGCTTATGATAATTAATACTCTCTTTAGTTAGGAACAATCTTAAAGAAACCTATATTCTGAGATGGTATACCTATAATATTCTGAGCCGACAGTAAAGCGTTTATCTCTGCAGTGCAAAAAACTGCAATTTTTTCTAGAATTATGTCTAATTTTTAGAGTTCCAAATGAATATGTTTATATATGTATTTATATAAAATTCCATTATTTTTAGCCCTAAAAATGTATAATAATTGAAGTTGTTTGTTTGTTTAGGGAGGACATAGATGCTGGCTACCGCCTGTGCGGTCGTCCAGCTCCACCGGGTTTTGGGCGAGGGCCTGGCCCTACAATAGCCCGGGAGGGAGAAGTGCCGAAGGCACTTCTCCCGAGACGGGCGTAGAAGGCGAAAAGCGCTTTCTACCTCCGTCTCCTGCGGACGCCGAAAACGTGCCGCTACTATAGGAGGGGTTGACAGCGAGCTCAAGGGCACCACTGTGGTTCGGACCTCGGCTTGTCTCGCTGTCGAGAGACATGGGGGGGATCGGAGCAAAATGCCTCTGTGCAACTGCAGTGTTGCACAATTGGGCCCTACTGAATAATACTCTTTGACTATTTGGAGAGCAATTTATCGTGACCTTGTTTTTGCCTCGAGCTCGCCGGCGGGCTCGGTGTTTGATTGTGTGACCTCTAATTACCTCACACCTGGGGATTTTACCTCGACGACTTGCGGATAACGCTAAAGCTGCCAATGTAATGGCTGCGATGGGGTCATCCGGGTCGTCTAATACCTGCCGTGGTCGGCGACGGGGGGGTTTGAAAAATGGGATAGAAGAGGCAGTCGAGTAGTTCGATGCCTGGACAACCAATGGGTTCGGGTGGTGGGGCGCTCGATCAAAGTATCGGCGGGCGCAGTCCTTATTGAACTGCGCTAAAGAGGGAAGGTTTAAGTCGCAATGCAACTCGGTGTTCCGGATATACCACGGGGCGCCGGTTGCATTACGAAGAAAACGGTTTTGGATGACTTGAAGTTTATGAAGGTGGGCCTCACTAGCATGACTAAACACTACTGATGCGTAAGTCATGATGGGGCGGATGCAGGCAGTGTAAAGTGTCTTCTTATTACTAAGAGACATTTTACTCTCTTTGCGAAGTAGGGGACCAAGGCGACCCATTATGAAGGCCGCTCTGTTACGGACGGTTGTTATGTGATCGTTAAAGGTGAGATGACGATCAAGGGTGACTCCGAGGTATTTTGTTCTAGGAACCCAGGGAATGGGTTCGTCGAACAAAATAAGCGGTTTCGGGTAAGGGGAGCGTGTCTTCTCAGTAAAGCACATAGCTGTGCTTTTAGCTGGGTTGACCGCGATGCGCCATTTTCGGAACCAGTCACCGATCTCGGTGATGGCCCGTTGCATGACGAAATAGGACTGTCTGTTGATATGCCACCCAGTGGTGTAAATGGCGGTATCATCCGCATATTGGGCTAGGAATACTTTGGGCTGAGAGCGTGGGATGTCACTGGTATACAGTGCAAAGAGAATAGGTGATAGCACGGAGCCCTGAGGGACTCCGGCTCTGACTGGGTGGGGGGAGGAGAGGGTGCCTTCCACGCGATAGCGAAAGCTTCTGGCTTTAAGGAAGTCTTGTAGGATGAGCACAAGACGTTCTGGCACGCCAAATTGGTATAGCTTGTAGATCAAGCCGTTGTGCCAGACTTTGTCAAAAGCTTTCGCCACGTCGAGGAAGACTGCTAGCGTAGTCTGGGGTTTGGGGTACTTATTGAAGCCCTCAATGATGTGCTCCGTGAGGCGGTGCACCTGTTGGACGCATGAGTGTCCGGGTCTGAAGCCAAACTGCTCATCTGGGATAAGGTGGTGTTCCTTAGCATGGGACTGGAGACGGTTTGCAAGTAACCGCTCGTAAAGTTTGCCTAAGGCACTGAGGAGGCTGATGGGGCGGTAACTGGTGGGGTCAGATGAGCTTTTGCCTGGTTTGTGAATGCCAATGACATTTGCACATTTCCAGGTGTCTGGGAATAAGCAGTGGCTCATAGCAGCATTGAAGATGCTGACTAAGAGATGGATGAGAGGAGGAGAGAGGGTTTTAAGAACCCTGTTGGAGATGCCATCGGCACCGGGGGATTTGCGCGGTCGGAGGGCCTTGATCAGTCTCTCCACCTCAGCGTAAGTCGCTAAGGTGATTGGTGGGAGTTCAGAGGTGACCACAGAGCTTTTACGTTCGACTTCAGCATCCACCGAATCGAGGTGAGCTTGGTCAACGTGATCTACGTTAGGGGAACACTGAGCCTCTAGGCTATCAGCTAGGCACTCAGCTTTGTCTTCGTCAAAGAACGCTGGGACTAGTGGGACTGGTCTGTATAAGGGAGGCATGTCATTATGGTTACTTCCTTTCAAGCCTCGCGCCAAGTCCCAGTAAGCATGGTGGCTTGGCACGAGGTTTGAAAGTTTATCACCCCATTGTTGATCACGCAACTCAGACATGCGACTTTGAACCATGCGTTCAAAGTGGCGTTTCTTAGTTTTGTTCTCTTTACTGGGGTAAGAGTCGTAATGTCGGGTCACTGCTTTACTCTCCGTCACCAATCGTCTCACATCCGCTGGAATGACAAGGCGCCGGTCGTCCGGCACTATGACCTCCTTTGCGGATGCACCTACTACGGTTGAGAGGTGATTGGTGAACGAATCGATCGCAAGGGTTACGTCATCTTTTGTCAGGATGTCGTCAGGGATCTTGTCAAGGTCCGGTGAACTGATAGCCTTTAGGGCATCGCCTACTTGCTTCCAGTTCACTATCGTCTTAGTGGGGCGGGGGAGGTCAGTCGTTGGGTCGGGACCTAGTCGCAGTATAATGGGTCGGTGGTCAGAGTGAAGCTCGTGAACCACTTCTATGGAGCGTACCCGGAGTGTTACGCCTCTGAGTAGTGCCATGTCAAGCAAGTCAGATCGATGGTCTTCCATATAAGGGTAGTGAGTGGGCTCAGTGGGCGCAATTATGTCAAAGTTAAGTTCTGCGATTAGGTTTTCAAGTGCAATACCTTTGGGATTGTTGACGTTACAATTCCATAGGATGTGCTTACTGTTGAAATCGCCAATCAGAAGGACGGCGCTTCCTAATGAGAACAAGGCTTCTAAGTCAGCTATGACTATAGGTTGATGACCAGTCATAGCTAGGAGGCAACAAGATGCTTCCATATTAACAAGAGTCGGGGTAGGTAGGGGAATGCAGTGCAGGGACCTTTTGTAAAAGATAAGAGTGCCTCCCCCACGGGAGTTCACTCTATCATTACGTACCGTTCTGTAATTGGCAAACCTAGGGTTCGCCTTCCCCGGTTTTAGAAAGGTTTCCTGCACGCATAAGATATCGATAAGGTGGGTACAACAAAAGTCGTGGACGAGGTCACGTTGTTTGAAGAGGCCGTCAGCGTTAAATGACGCTAACGAAACTGAGTACGGTTTCGTGCGTTCGGTTGTACTACCCATAGTGGTTGTACTGGGGAGGGGCCTGGGGGACGAAGCGCTTAAGGGCGCTTAGTAAGTTTGCGTGTTCCAATGTGTATTGGATCACGTCCGCTGGGGATTGAGCGTATTGCATCTTGTGGAATAGCTCTTGTACCTCATTGATGTCAACCGACATAGCCAGATCGCTGACTAGGTTGATTGCCTCTTGAAGAGGGGCAGCCATCAACGGCATAGGGGGAGCTTGTGGCCGGGAAGCGGCGCGGGGAGGGGCGCGAACGGTGTTGGCAGCGGGTGCCGGGAGCGCGGGGCGAGCCTGGGCCGGTGCGCGGGCAGGGGCCGCGGCGCGGGCGGGTGCGGGTGCGGGCGCGGGTGCGGGCGCGCGGGCCGGGGCGCGGGCGGTAGCGACGGTCTTAACCATACTGGGTGGTTTAGACCATGCGTTACGGGCTGGGAGCGGCGCGGGTATTACCTGTGAGGCAGGTACTACCGTGAGTTTAGGGCTTACCCGTTGGTAGCGGTCGTAAGAGGGACGGGTCGGCCTATGCCTTGCCACCCTGTGGTTCACTCGTGGTGCTTTAGGGCAACCACGGTAATTCGCGGTATGCCCTTGAGCACCGCATAGAACGCAACTGGGTGGGTCCGGCGAGTCCCGGGTGCGAGTGCACGCTGCTGTCGCGTGATCGCCTAGGCACTTAACGCACCTAGCGCGAGCGAAGCAGAAACGGGAGGCGTGCCCGTATAGTTGGCAGTTATGGCACTGCGAGGGACTCCCATTCTTGTATGGGGCTTGGACATCGAGTCCTGAGAGGCCACAGACCTTTTTTAAGTTAAAAATGGCCTTGCCTTCAGGAGTACGATCTAGTACTACGAGTACTAGATCGTAGGGACTGCGGTCCTTCCCGCTGTACATGCGGTGAACTGCATGTACGGGGAAGTCTTGTGCCTTCAGGTCGGCACATACCGAATCGGTATGTACCTCCTTGGGCACACCGCGGATGACCACTCGGAGGACTTTCTCCTCTTCGAGCGCATAAGTGTGGAAGCTTATGCTCTCATTGCGGAGGAGTTTCGTTATCGCTCTGTGGTCGCTGATGGTGGACACTTGAACTTTAATGCCCTGCTGCGTGGAGCGGGCATTAGTATAGTGGATCCCACGATCCGAAACTAAACGGGACAGCATGTCCCATTTGCTTTTGTCCTGAATGAACAGAGGCGGAGGCGGTTTTTCGCGGCGCGCGCTCGCGTCCTGAGGGGACGTGGCAGTGGTGGCCGGAGCGGAGGGAGGAGACGCGGGGCGCGGGGCGGGGGTCGGCTTCTTGCCGGAGGCGGGGGCCTTAGCGGGTGCCTTGGCGGGAGGGGCGGAAGTTGCGCAACTAGCGGCTTTAGGAGCACGCTTGCGTTTCCTGTCTACGACGGTATAGCCGTCGTTATCTGAGTCCGAGTCGGTGCGTAAGGCGCGACTCGGATCTACCTCCATCTCCGCTTCGGAGTCCGAAGTGGGCTCGACAACGGCGAAGGAGGGACGGGTGCTCGCTGGCCTCCCGATCGGTGAGCGCGAGCGAGACCTCTCACGGGGAGGGGCTGCCACCGTGCGTCTGTTGTCTGGGCCCGGAGCGGGCGAAAGCGGACTGTCCTCTGAGAAGGACCGGGTCAGAGGAGGGACGTTGGCCTCCGGGATTGAAGTCCCGGAGGGAGCAATAAGAGTGTCCGTGAGGCGGGCACTCGCTTCCTCTTCGAGGAGTTGCATATGAGCAACATACAGATCGGGGTGGCGGAGGGCGAAGGTCTGAAGGACCTGCACCTCACCGTTAGAGGGACGGGACTGCATCCTGAGGGGAATACTCAGGACGCCCTATCAAGGGTTTGAATTCCCTCACACACCTTGTGAGCTCACTGTGTGAGAGGGAGTGTGTACCTAGGGTGTGCCCTAGTTGTGTACCCTCTCCGAGCTTTTTTCTCGGCGGAGAGGGGTGCTCCTAAGCGCTACTCCGGGGTTGACTAGGGGCGACCCTAAGGCCAGTTATCCCGGAGCCCAGCTTGCTTCGGCTGACCCGTGAAGCGGGAAAGGCCACGGTGCAAGGTTAAACCAAAACAACAACAGTGGCCGTTGTCACCGTAGGGTGTCACACTGCGACCGCAGCAAATGGCGGATTTGATCGTTCAGACGGGTTTGGCTGACGCTACCCCACGCCTGAACGACGTCGCTTAACAGCACAAAGTGTGTTGTTACGCGCACTGTTACAATGTTGTGTCGAGTAGTAAAGTTGTGAAATGCGCACCGAAAAGTGCGGTCAAAACAAGACCACCAGCCCGATAATATGTTGTTCCGAAACAAGGGACTTGGGTAGGTGGTAATGCCTGACGTCTTAGAGCGCCTCTGCGCGACGGCACGGCGAGCTCGTAGCTCACGTTGCACGGCGTTCGGCGGCTGCTCAGCTTCTGCACACAAAACAAAACTTCGTCAGGACTGCGTATTCCAAGGCACTGGTCTGCAACTAGCGTCGGAACGATGACCCGAGTGAGACGGCAATAGTGCGGGGACTATTGCGGTCTCACTGGGAGATACTGGCGGAGCTGTAGACAGGTGTGCACGGCGTGGCGGCACAGGTCGGAATTGATTGTAATTGAAGTTGATAAATTTAATATTTTTATTTTTGCAATCACGCATGTTTTGCGGTTTACATTACAAATTTACGAGAGGAAAAAATTTTGTCATGTGCGGGTTTCGAACCCGCGTCGTCCAATCCTTTAGCCGGGGTAAGCTCTGACGGACTGAGATAACATGACAATGGTTCATAACACAATTTTTTTCTCTCTTTCCTTAACCATCGTATGGGGATGGAGCACATGACCATAATTTTCCTCCCGTAAATTTGTCATTTTGATTAATATGCACTTGATCATGTTTTCACAGTGATAAATGTTAAAACTAGGTACTCTTTATAACGCCCTTATTTGAGATAAATATAAAATCTATTTTATTAAAAAATGCACAAAACCGTTTAATAATTTTATTTTATCACTGCACCCGTACCTAATTCTATTTCACGAAGATGACTTCATACCACTCAACAGTAAAAGGCAAACCGAATTGATTCCAATATTCCCTTCACTTTTTCAAAGATATTTTCTTTCCTGTTCTACATTTTACATAAACTAATTTCCTTGGCAATATTGGTCTTGCGACAGTTCCGTAGGCACGAGCGCCTCCCTCAAAAAGAAACTCTTCGACTCGGGCTTTCGACGACCAAATCAAATCACTCGACCTTATCGATCACCCGGAGAAAACTTACAACTAAATTTATTTGCGTATATAGAGGGTCCCTCGATAGTCGCAGTAAAGTGTATACGCAGTTCTTTTTAATCGCTACCTATATGTAGATATGATACAGTATTAATCCAATAGTACTCCTGATTTAACGCAATTGCCGAGGTTGCATCCCCTACGAGCCGCAGGGCCAGTCACCCTTCGGTGAAGGGGAAACGCTAATATGAGGATATGAGAATTTACTGTTTAATCCGGCTGGAGGCTAATTTGTTAATATTTTCACTCAATCCACTTAAAAGCTCGAATGTAAAAAGCTATATAAAGCTACGCGTCTTTGTATGGGATCAATCATCGAATGGTCTAGATGAATTGAAAACGCTGAAAAAATATGAAAAGCGATGCGTAGAATGGCATCAATAAAATTTTCAGCATCGGGAATAAAAGCGGCTGTTATGATATGGGAGGATTATCGTGTGGTATTCATATTGTGGGGTGTTAACATTGTCGAGTGATGTGTTGGATGCGGTCGTCAGGCTGGCACGCTCGCCCTTTATCAATTACGGCTAAACAAGAAAAATGACCGCCCTACGTAAGCCTACACGAGGCTAATTAAACCAAGTAGATAAATTTCGGAAAGAGCTGCCGCCAGTGTCCCCGCCGCCGTGCCTCTCTCTCCTCACCCAAGGCTGGTGTTCTGTTCATCCCTCTCGGAACAGGTGGTTAAACTTTTTGCTAATTTCATTAAGAGCGGCGTATATTTTGATTAGCATACAAAATTTCCTCTTTTTATATACCAACTTAAATTTAATCCAGCTTTTCTTAAAGATTATGGGTTTCACAAGGGTTTTTAATAGTATATTTTACAGAAATACTCTTCTGCGGCGTAAGTGCAGTGGCACAACTATACGTCATTGGGCTGATGATATTAGGCGCAGGGCATTTTTTGTCATCTTAACATTCTCATTAACGGGAAGGCTACTTTTCGGTATACTACCAACATCAACAGCCATAACATCCACTGTTGAACAAAGGCCTCCCCATTCAGAGTAGTTTGCCATAATACCCTCGCTTGGCAGTTGTCTTAGGTATCGTAGTGTAAGATGACGTTACTTGTGTTGTTTATTGAAAAAATATAGTGTCACGACCCCGCATGCGTGAGATAAAGGTAGGAAGATGGTAAAGATTCTCCTTTCAATACTCTTACAACATTTTACCCTCATGCGATGTCTATAACAGATTGTAAATACTTAAATCTAATGGTTGGAAGGTAAAAATTTCAGCTTATTGAAGTTTCTTGTACACATTTACTGTAAGTAAAAGTATTTGAAAACGTCTATAAATCATTTACGGTAGATTAAATAGTAGTTGACCTCTCCCTTCGTTGAGCAAACACCATTACGAGTAGTTTAGGGGCGCTCCGGCGAGAAAAAATCACACCTATATGCCTACTAGCTAGTAAATTGTTTGAGACGTTCATTTATTATTACGCTGCCAACTTGGACGTATAGTAAGATTGTATTTTTTACTGACGAGCTGATAATAATTTTATTTATTCACCAGTATATTTCTGTTTCTATGGTTATTTTTATGTATTTGAAATGAGGAACCTACCAAATTATAGAATACGCAATAATAACAAAGATTTTAAAAGTGTTTTGTCAGAAATACATCATCTGTGAAAATTTCAACTGTCTATCTATCACCGTTCTTGAGATACAAACTGGTGACAGACGGACGGACGGACAGCGAAGTCTCAGTAATAGGGCCCGTTTATACCCTTTGGGTACGGAACCCTAAAATGATATCGTTACAATCATTGAGTAATTAATTTTACACATTAACGACAGTTTTTGGTTTGCAGTTGAAAGCAAAATTAAAAGTTGTTCAATGTTCAATATTTATTTAGTTGTTGAAAGTGTTCAAATAAGTTTGATAATATATATCAGTACTTTATTTGAATATTTTTTGCTATACAACTTTGATTCATAAAGTCTAATGTGCAAAAATGAAGTCCATCACAGAAATTTTCATAATAAATTATGTGACATTTTAATCGTGGCTCAAACTAAGTAGGTACTGCGAGCGCTAGGCAGGCTCAAGCGGATTAAAACTTTCTCATAATGGATTTCACAGTAAAAGTAATAAAATAATGCTGTTGTGTTTGGGTATTATGTATGACTTATATTATCACGAACAAAATGTTTTAGGTTAGAATACTTATACTTAGCTATAATTTACAATGAAGACGGAGTACAGAGCTTACTTGTGGAGACTAGGCGCCAACTTTTATTATATTATTCTGTATAATCTATATATAAATAAATTGTATGTTTCAATTTTATTTTGCGCTATGACGTGAGATCTGTCTGTAGATATGAAGTCAAGTTTAGTGTGAGATATGATAAAGCTATATAAGTATTATTTAATTTAAGCATTTTAGGAAGATTTAGGCTATTCTTTGTAAGTAGTTTTGGCTATTATTGTTAGAAATGTATCGGTTAAAATAAGTTATATAATAAAATACTTTGTACATTAAGTTTAGGTGGATACTTGTATTAAAACCACAGCTCGTCAATGTTACTACAATTTATATAGAAGAAATTTGAAATAGGAGAAATTGGTATGTGAAATAGGAAAAATTAGTATGGAATAAGCTCATCTAGTGTAAAGCAATTATTTCTGCCTATAACAATTACATTTCGCCACAAGTGAAGAATTGCACTGTACCCATCACCCGAGACATAAAGTTCGTAAGTCTCATGTGCCTGTTATTTTACCGGCATCATACCCTTCAAACTGTAACACCGTAATTTTAACTTTACTACTTGGGAGTAGGAAGTGGTATGGTGGTTCCCGTTCCATAGTTTCCTTTGGAACTGCTCTGTAAATCATATGTCCTAATAGGAGAATAGTATCATATGTCTTAATCCAGGTCCTAAACAATCTACATATTAAATTAACATTTATTTAGGGGCAATGTAGATCAAAGGTGCTTGTAACGGAAAAAAAAAACAAAACATGACTTAAATAAAGTTTAATCTGATTGCGCTGCAAGAGGTGGCTACGATATTTTGTTTGTCTAAAATGCGCAAGGTTAGAGAAATTAATACTTTTCACAGGGATTCAACACGGATTTATTAAGCATATTCACATTTTAGCAATGGTTAGAAAATTGAAATGAAAAATGCGAAAATTCATTATCGTTGAGCGAGTTCCAGAATATAACTTAAGAACAGCTGTATTTCAGATTCATAAAGCAGTTATGAAAAAAAAACAGCACAGTTTAGTTGCCAAAACGTTTTCTGAATCCAAATGATGATCGTCTGAAGAGGGAATCACATTCAAAATGACCAAAATCAGGAAATCACCCCCTCATATAAACCTTTTCATTTGTAGGAGTGTCAACGTTCTCTCACACCCTATCTATAGGATGCGGCAACAATCTGCCTACTAGTTCACACGTCGACGCCGACGGCGACGACGCCTACTTTGCATTATAATCGAATTTCCACAAAGTAAAACAAAATCTCGTGGCCCCATTAATATTCAGTGATAGGGCTCAACGCATCGCCGTTGGATTGACGTTTTACATGCAAATTGCATACTGGAAATCTAGCAAAATTGTGTGCCACTAAATATTTTCGACATTATTAATTCAGGACGCAGTTGTTTGAATCGGTGGCTAGAATATCATTTAAATGTTAAACGAATTTGTGCCACTAACGCTAAATTAGACTGGGGTGCTGGCCGCTGGGAATTTAATCGGACAGGTGAACGTACGTAGGATAATTGGACAGGGAGTTATAAGCATAATATAATATATTTCATATACGGCTATGTATTATCGTAGTATTAGCTTGTATTTGTTGTTATTCTTCCCAACTTCAAGCCCAAACTATTCCTTTTCACGATGATAATTCTCAAGAGTATGGTATTTGACTGGGGTGCTGGCCGCTGGGAATTTAATCAGACAGGTGACTTACGAGTGAGTACTTCATATATGGCTATGTATTATCGTATTATTAGCTTGTATCTGATGTTATTGTTCCTAACTTCAAGCCCAAAAAATTCTTAAAATTATTGTATTTGACTGAATTATAGAAATTTATAATCGGTTAGCGCGTGGATGAAGTGATGTCTAGTGAATGTCATCGAGAACATAAGTTTGATGAATACAATTTATTTGCAAAAACTTTGTTAATATTCTAGATGTTTCCAGAGGGTAGCACTACTAGCATACATAACTTTTATCGCATAGTGGTTAATCTCCCAAAAACACACAAAATTAATTGATAGGTTACTATTATGTTTCTACCACAACTTTCAATATGTTTTATATTGGCATATAATATATTAAAACTAACGCTATGCTACCGAAAATAAAAATAGAGGACAGCAAGCTTTTGATGGTGAAGAATTCCAATGATGAAGAAGAGTGTAAATAGTTAAACATATTTTTCTTTTGCAATCAAAACATATTTATATACTGCCTATAATTAAATACGGCGTTGCTGAAATATCTTCATGTGTTGGTCAGTTTCCAATTACAAAGGTATGCGCTAATTAATTTCATTGATTGAATTGCATATTGCATGTTCTAGATACTAATAAAGTTAACAAATCGCATTATGAATCGCCTAACAATTAGTTTAAGGCTTGTACAGTCAAATTCAAATTCAAATTCAAAATCATTTATTCAATTTAGGCGTCTACGACGCTCTTATGAAGGTCAATTACAAATTTTAATATTGAAATATTCTACATTGTACTGCCACGTTCAGCAAAAAATGTTTATAGAGCCACTGCGAGAAGAACGGGCAAGAAACTCGGGGCCATTCTTTTAAACGTCTTTTTACAATGTGTTATAAACAATATAATACAATTATTACAATATTTGTTTAAATTACGTAGGAGACATGTGATGGCTTGGCAGAGGTGGAATTTTCCAAGCATTTTTGTCGTTTAAGTAATCACAAAAGTAGGATTTCTTCATCAAAATATTTTTCACGTGCAATTTGAATTTTCCTTCTGTGAGCATTGTAATATGTTCGGGAATTTTATTATAAAACCGCACACAATTACCTAAAAAGGACCTTTTATTTGTCTTTGCTAATCTAAAACATGGTACCGTTAATTTATATTTGTTCCTAGTGTTGTAATGATGGTTGTCACTGTTTAATTTAAATTTACTCAAATTTTTCCGAACATACATAATATTTTCAAATATATACAGACTCGGTAAAGTTAATATATCAATTTCTTTAAAAAGATCCCTTAGAGATTCCCTAGGATCCATTTCATATATGGCTCGAATTGCACGCTTTTGTAAGAGAAAGATTGTCTCTATCTCAGCAGCAGCTCCCCACAGCAATACACCATACGACATAATACTGTGGAAGTATGCGAAATAAACTAGCCGTGCAGTAGCTACATCTGTTAACTGTCTTATCTTACAAACTGCATATGCAGCAGAACTAAGTCTTCCGGCTAGATCATGTATATGTGGATCCCACTGTAAAGTTGAATCCATTTTGATTCCCAGAAAGACTGTCGCTTTGTCAATAGAGAGTTTATCTAGGCCAAGCTTAATGTTTGGTTCAACATAAGGAACATTTGGTAATGAAAACTTTAAACATTTGGTCTTTTTTGAATTTAACAGAAGATTATTAGCGGCGAACCATCCAGAGATCATAGATAACACATTATTTACATGAATGAGTTCACTATCTTTCCTATCTACTTTAAAAATCAGAGAGGTATCATCCGCGAATAAAACAATATCACAGAAATCTTTGACCATGCAAGGCAGATCATTAATATACGCTAGGAACAGAAAAGGTCCCAAAATTGATCCCTGCGGTACACCTATTTTTACGAAAGACCCGGAAGAAGTATTGCCATTTATTCCAACCATCTGTAGCCTGTCAGACAGATATGACTCTATTAGATTCAAAGCTTTTCCACGAACACCATAGTGTGAAAGCTTACGAATCAGAGTGCAGTGTTCTACACAGTCGAATGCCTTGGAAAGATCACAAAATACGCCAATAGCATCATGTGAACTCTCCCAGGCTTCAAGTATATGTGACATCAATTGAACACCTGCATCTGTTATCGATCTGCTCTTAGTGAAACCAAACTGATTCTCATTCAATATATTATGCTCATTAAAATGAGATAAAAGTTGTTTGAGCATAATTTTTTCGAATACTTTACTCAGTCGCCAATGGCCTTGAGCATCTGGGCCTAATGGAGCTTACTTTACCAGCGCATCGCCGCAGTTAATCAACAAACGTTCGGCGCTCGCTGCACAAATATAACGGTCAAAGAATATGCAGATGCGCGATACGCTCCGGTAACATGGCACTTTATATGCCTACCATACGATTCTAGTGGAACCGCAGTTGCAACTGCGACTGAGATCAGTACTAAAATTCATACCTACCTAGGTTGTTCTGGAAGTTTTTATTCAGAATTTGGAATTATTTTTCGATGGCGTCTGCCAAGTGAATAAAGTTACTCCGATTTGGCTGAAAATCGATATCTAGGTTTTTTGGACGTCTGCATTGCAAATTTGGAATTCATTTTTCGAAAACATCTGCCAAGTGAAGAAAGTTACTTCGATTTGGCTGAAAATCAATATCTAGGTATTTCTGGACGTCCTTATGGAATTTATCCTGACAGATCAGTACTAAAATTCATTCCTACCTAGGTTTTTCTGGACTTCTTTATTCCATGTAATTAATATTTCGACGTCGTCTGCCCAGTGAAGAAAGTTAGTCCGATTTGGGTGAAAATCAAAATCTAGGTTGTTCTGGACGTCTTAATTCCGAATTTGGAATTTATTTCTCGAAAACCGACATTTAGGATGTCCTGGGCGTCATGATTCCGGATTTGCATTTATTTTTCAACGTCGTCTGCAAAGTAAAGAAACACTCCGACTTGGCTAAAAATCGATATCTGTAGGTAGTCCTCAGTTGTCACACAGACTCTTTAAAAAATCTGCTGATTTTAGTGATATACTACATAAACGAGTTTTCCAATTAAAATTACCTTTTATTCGTACAACTTTTGCAAGAAGATTTAGCCCTTTTATTGAAACATATTTATATAATCAAGTCCTGAATCAGTGCGATATAAAAGATAGTTCAGTGTTTGAAGCCAAAAGCATCATTGTTAATTGGTTGTTCACGTTTAACTATGATGAGACTGAAAAAGTTTAATCGATTACTTCTTAAATCAGTACTAATATTATAAATGTGAAAGTAACTCTGTCTGTCTGTTACGCTTTTACGGCAAAACTACTGGACCGATTTGAATGAAATTTGGTATGGAAATAGTTTAAGACCCGGGAAAAACTAGGATTGTTTTTTCAAACTGCGCTAAAAGAGGTTAATGTTTTTGCGCGATAACCGGCATACGCGCGGGTGGAGCCTTGCCCGGAAAGCTAGTTTATTGATAATTTTTAGAAGTAACCTTTTAATATAATGTTATGTATTCATACTTTATATATTAATAATATACGTATTTATTTATAATACATATATACATATATATACACATATATAAAAAATTTGCTTTTGATATAATAATATATAAAGCATAAAACATACAAACACGAAAATAACACAAATTTAGTTAAAATATAAATACCACCTGTGTGGATAATTTATAAAAAAAGTTTATGAAACTGATGTTATTTTATACATAATTTGTAAGTAAAATTTATGTTTATAACTATTTTGCGTGAAAAATTGTACTGAAGTCAACTGTGCACTAACCCTATTACTGTACAGCTTTCAATTAAGGTCTTCAACGTCTAAGTGTGAAGACCACCATCAATACAAGATTTGGAAAAAGTGTTATTGGCTTATATAAATACTTTTATTATTATATTATTGTTTAAATTATTATTATTATTCTGGACGTTTTTATTCCAAATTTGGAATTTATTTTTCGATAACGTCTGCCTAGTGAAAAAAATTACTAAGATTTGGCTCAAAATCGATATCTAGGTTTTTCTGGACGTCCTTATTCCAAATTTGGAAATTACTTCCCGATGACGTCTGCCAAGTGAAAAACGTTACTTCGATTTGGCTGAAAATTGATATCTAGGTTGTTCTAGACGTCCTTATTCCGAATTAGGATTTAATTTTTCGAAAACGTCTGCCAAGTGAAATATGTTACTCCGATTTGGCTGAAAAATTTCTGTAGGTCATTATTCTACATTTGGATTTAATTTTTCAACGACGTTTGCCAAGTAAAGATAGATGACGTATCTTTAAAACGCTAAGATATATCGGACAAGAGTAAGAAAATTGTGATAATCAATCGTTTATGCAAATCTCCTTATAAATGAGGTTATCCTCAAAAATAGTAGATTGTTATACAAGGGTTGAAACGAATCAATCCCCTTACGAGGTATTTAGACATGAGAAGGAAGCATTTACTATGAGATTTTCCCGCCCTTATGTGGGAAGCAGAGTCTTCCACCCGCTACTCGCATCAAACAAACACTACTTTCCGAGTACGAGATATGAGAATGATAATTTCTTGTAAGTCTAGGCAATAATAATATGGGCAATTTATCTAAAGCTATTTTGTAAAGATTGGGTCCATCGTGAAAAGGTAACCGAGATACTTTCTCATTTATAAGGAGATTTGAATCATTGATTGATAAGTAATCATAATTTTTCTATTCTTATCCTACTGCGGCGTTAGGGAGCTGCTAAGCACCCCACGGCCAGCAGGTAGGTAGGTAAACTTAGGGAATAGGTTTGAAAAGTTTATTAGGCCTTATCAGGTTGCACAGCCGCACAGTTCTACTGAAGTTACATAGACCGGATGTAGTCACTGCCCTGATAGTACTCGTGATCCAGGTCCCAGATGTGGCGGTCTTGGCGTCGGCTGATAGTTCTGGATCTCGGTAGCGAGTGCTCGAAACAACCGTCCTCCGGTTAAATCAGTGAAATGGAATCCTGGAAGGAAGACACCGGCTTAGTGGCTGATGTTCCTCAGCTAACTGTTGCCAAGCCGCGCCGACACGATCGTGGTACTATTACCAGTGACTCACATTTTAAAACTCAGTCTAGCGCGGTAGGGCAGCACAGCTGTTTACGTTACATAGGTTTTAGTCAGCACTATGAAATAACAATAATAAATAAGGAACTCACCCTAGAGGGATTCATGCACTTCACAACTAGTAAATAACAATTAAGATTGATACTACGTATTGTATTTATAAAGACCAAACTGGTACGGACACTAGTCTTCTCGATTTTTTCGTATGGCGCTGAGACTTGGTCTTTGAAAGCTGCAGACCGTAAACGCATTGACGCCTTTGAGATGTGGTGCTGGAGAAAGATGCTACGTATTCCGTGGACAGCATTTCGGACTAACATCTCAATATTACGGGAGCTCAAAATCTCCTTGCAGCTGTCGTCTGAGTGTTTACGCAGAGTCCTTGAATACTTCGGTCACATTGCAAGGAAAGATGGAAACAACCTGGAGAGGCTTATCGTGACCGGTAAAGTGGATGGGAAAAGACCGCGTGGACGCAGCCAATTGCGCTGGTCCGACCAGATCCGCACCGCTCTTGATTCCTCAGTCCACAACGCCCTTCACACCGCCAGAGACAGAAACAGATGGAGAATAATCGTGCGAGAGAAAGTGATACAGAAGGGTGGTCACGACCCTCAGCATTGAAGTATACGACGCAAGGAGGAGGATTGTATTTTTATTTAGCGCAAGACGAGTGTTCCTTGCCAATTGCATAGACGAAAACGCTAAGATATATCGTGTTTAAAACGCTAAGATATGTCTGTGGGTTCCGCTCAAAATTATTTTTAATAATTAGCAATATTAACGTTAGTTTATACTTTAAGTGGTATGTAAGTTAGTTAAAGAATTTAATTAGTATATTTTTAGTTTATGATTAACATCTAATGTTTCATATTACGAATAATACTATTATTTAAAATTTTTAGAATTTAAGTAACGGCGTTGGGCATAACGTAACACTACATATTATCTTACCGTTTTCGAGATACGTCATGTATCTCCACTTGACAACGTCATTGATAAATAAACTCCATATATAAAATTGTAGAATAATGACGTCCAGAACAATATAGATATAAATTTTTAGCCAAATAAGAGTAACATTTTCACTTGGCAGACGTCTCCGAAAAATAAATTCCGAATTCGGAATAAGGACCTCTAGAACAACCTAGATATCTATAGATTTTCAGCCAAATTAGAGTAACTTCTTTTACTTGGCAGACGTCATCGAAAAACTAATTCCAAATTTGGAAAAAAGGCGTCCAGGAAAACCAAGAAAGTATCGATTTGTAGCCAAATCGAAGTAACTTTTTTCACTTGGTCGACTTCATTGTTAAATAAATTCTAAATTTGGAATTAAGACGTCTAGAACAACGGAGATATCGATTTTCAGCTAAATCAAAGTAACTTTTTTCACTGGGCAGACGTAATCGTAAATCAAATTCCAAATTTGTAATAATAACGTCTAAAACAACCTAGATATTCATTTTTAGTCAATTCTGAGTATTTTTCTTCACTTGGCAGACGACATAGAAAAAAATATTCCAAATTCGGAATGATGACGCACAGCACAAGCATGGTATAGATTTTCAGCCAAATCAGAGTAACTATCTTTCATTGGCAGACGTCATCGAAAAATAAATTTCAAATTCGGAAAAAAACGTCCCGAACTACCTAGATTTTGAATGTTAGCCAAATCGGAGTTACTTACCTCATCTGGCAGATGTCAAAAAATGTATGCCTAATTTTGAACAAAAACATCCAGAAAAACCTAGATATTGATTTTCAGCCAAATCGGATGGTTTTGATTTTTAGAATCTTCTATCCGCCAATTTGGATTTATGACAAGTGTCATTTGACTGCTCTCCCGATTCCCTGCGATAATTGTTTTAATCTCCCGTCATTGAAAAATACATTCAAAATTCGGAACAAAGACGTCTAGAACTACCTAGATTTTGAATTTCAGTCAAATCGGAGTAACTTTTTTCACTTGGCAGACGTCATCGAAGAATACATTCCAAATTCGGAATAATGACGCACAGCACAACCTAGATATCGAATTACAGTCAAATCGGACGATCTTTTTTCACTTGGCAGACGTCATCGAAAAATAAATTCCAAATTCGGAATAAGGACGTCCAGTAAAATCTAGATATTGATTTTCAGCCACATCGGACTGGTTTTGATTTTTATAATCTTGTATCCGCCAGTTTGGATTTATGACAAGTGTCATTTGACTGCTCTCCCGATTCCCTGCGATAATTGTTCAAATCTCCCTTACTGTAATTGTAACAGCCAGATCGTCCATTGCTGAACACAGCCACAATTATGGCAAATACCCCCTTAATAGGGGACTATTAAGGGGGTATTTGCCATAATCCCCACGCTTGGGAGGCGTCTTGGGGATCGCAGTGTAAGTTGGCAGTTCTTTAGAAGGCGCTGCTGCCCACCTTCCAGTAGTTTTCCCTTAGTCGCCTCTTACGACACCCACGGGATTATATGGGGAGGTGCAATTCTAACCCAGCACCCCAAGGGGCAAATCTCCCTTACCTATCTCTTACTATTTTTGAGTTATAAATCTTTTACTTGGCAGACGTTATCTTTATGCAGTATTAATTAACCTATATAAAAACACCTAATACATTTATCAAAAAAGCTTATAACTCCAAAAGATGTATGAAGTCCCATACACACTCTTAATGTAGTAGAGAACCATTTTGTACCCTACAAAGTACTAAAGCCGAAAACTATTTACAATAAAATAAAAAAATAAATATTATCTTTAGTTTACCAGTTATGTCATGAGAGCGTTATAGACATTACTAATTAATTTTGCACATGTATTATGCACCTAATTAAAAAACTTTCATTGATCTTATTGATAAGGCCGCCCATTGTAAAGTACCTACAAAATTGTCAATTTCAAGTTTTGATTCTTTTCATATGTGATAAATTTCAAATAAAATTTGTCTACAAAGTACCAATAATAAAGCGTCAACGCGCATACTTCACGTCGCAATCAAGTTGGCTCTCTGCAGCGAGCGAATCATTACACGCACACAGCTGCGAATCTCACGTGTCAATGCACTAATACAAAGACAAGATCGTTTGTCAGTCGAAAGCGCGAGCGGAGCTACGAGCGACACAACCTCCCCGTGCCAACGCTTGCGCAACACTGCCGCTCGCGTCCGCGCAGAGCACCTCGCTGGTGTGCTCGTGTACATTCGCGATAAAATAATTAAATAAATGAATATTACACAAAAGTAAAAAAAATAAAACAATAGGGATTTGTAATTATATGTAATACACCTCTTGTATTAAACTTATCAAGATATGTTGATAAATACTAGAGTTCCAACTGCTAGAAGATATTTTTAGACCTATGTTCATAATTTTTTTTTATCACGTAAATTGATTGTGATCATGTTTTGGGATCAATAGGAATCTCATAAATATGATCAAAATTTACATAATATTTTTTGTTTTGCCATAAACGTAATAGTACGGCTCAACTTATTTTTTAAAAGAACCTTATTTGCCTCCACACCTCGTCACCTCCACCTTAAGGACTTGAAAAAATATAATTTACATCTTTGCATTAACTTGTCCTAAATTTAAGCTTACATAAATATTTATGCATTTCTGTTTTGAGTTTCTAAATTATATTTGCTTTTTAGTTAGTATGTAAAGCCATTATTTCGAGAGTTTTATGTCGAAAGTATCACCTGTCTCAAACATTGTATAATTTACATTTTGTTTTAGTTTTTCTTATTTTTTTAATTATCAAGGCCTTTTACATTACATCAAGGTGTACGTGCAAAAAATGAGAACAAGTACAGACCGTTATTTAAAAATCAAATTATTGGTAATATCACGGACACCATACAATCAATCGAAATGCTATATTACCTTATAAATTATAAAATCTTTTTGAATATTTACATATTATATGAGTTTTAAGGAATTACTCAGTTTAAATTACATTTTGATAATTTGTTCCATGAAATAATTTTTGAATACTTTTGTTTTTTAACATTGTAACGCCTACTAAGCGTCTGAGATACAAAATGAAGTAAGCTTGAAATCTCAAATCAAATAATTTAAAAATCATTTGACTAGTGTGTCATCATAGTGTTAAATAATCTAAATCCATTTGTCTTATAGAAAAAATGGTAATGACTGTTATATCAACTTTTTTTATCGTTTTGCCAGCGCAGTCTTAAAATGTGTATTTTAAGGGACTTTGCTTAACGTTAGGGAACTTATAATTATAGCAATCGATAGATCGTGATATTCTGCCAGAATGTCTTTTGCGTTAATTTATACTTCTGGTATCGATATGATATGCCCTAATAATACATATTACAAGTCGTAGGTATATGCCAATTATTTTTAAGTTTTAATGGGGGATTGTTGCTATGTAATTTGAATTACTATAGCCAGCAATACCACCTACTTGTAAAATGTTAACTTTTTTAAAATAAAATACATGTACCTTTTGATCCTTGCTTCATTTCATCAATCACAATATGTCTATTTATACCGGTTAAAATTCAACCAAACATACTATAAACAAACTAAACAAAAGAGTTACGTACTACAACCCACACAAAGCCCACAATATTATTTAATCGGACGGTCTCGAAAACTGCAGACGATTAGAGAGGAGGGGAGACAAGACGTCTCAGCTGAGATCCAAGTGATGGATGCGGAAAATAAATCAGCTCTCCGTACTCCAGCTGACCAGATGTGGCCCTTACTGAAGGTCAGTTTGTACTTTTGGAAGTGTCTAGATTCTGCCTATTTGAAAAAAATATGAATTTGAATTTTTCTACATCGCCACCTTTTGAAATTACTTAAAATTCTATCAATATAATAGATTTGGTAAATAAAGCATAATTATTTACAATACAAACATGATGGTAGGGCATTTGTCCAACTACTATCCTTATATAGAAAGTCTGTCGCTAAGCACCTAACCGTGTGTTTCAGCAGCTGTCTTTATTAAGAATAAAGCCTTTTTACTATTTTTAACTTAATAATCACTTACTATCAGCTGATACTGCGGACAAAAGCCAATCACACCAATATTATAAATGGGAAAGTTTTTGAATAAGTGAGTGTTTTTTTTACTCCTTCACGCTGAAACGGCTGAGCCGATTTAGATGAAACTTGGAATAAACATAGCTTACGTCCTGGATTTAATTTAAAAATATCTGCGTGTTATTAAGATAATTTTAATTATCACCATCGTCAATTTTCATCATTGTCTACGCGGATTAAACCACGGCGTGCATCTAGTCTAACGTAAAAAAACATTGATGTACAAAAAAAAAAAAAAACTCATACACATATTTTACAAACCTGTTAACACCTTCGACCACATCATCACTTACCATCACGTGAGATAGTGGTCAAAGGCTTACCTATCATCAATAAAAAAAATAAAAAAAAAAACTCATACACATATTTTATTACAGCGCTTTCTGGATCTCATTTGCTAAAATGTGATAAGGTGGCTAGAAAAATAAAACCAAGTGATAATCTTGAATGGGATGTGAATTTCAGAGCCAGCTGCTGGAATACATAAAAAAGGAACCGACCGAATCTAATACTGAAATATATAACTTGATGAAGCGAGTACCATGCTGAATTAAATACTGTGAGCTCATACTTTCATGGTATCTACAATATATATCTACAAATTATTTCATATTTTAAGATACAAAAGTAATTCTCGTTTAAAGTCAGTTCAAGAGTTAAAAGTAATTTTCAATATTTTCAGTGGTGCAGCTGCATAAGAGATCGATTGTATCATTTGCCGACTATAAGGCTCTCCATTGGAGATCAGTGTAAGCTGATCTATAGGTAGGTAGGTTTTATAAACAAAGACACACTGACCAGCGAAACTAAAACCTGCGCTATTGTCTGCCACGGTCTAAGTTTGTAGAACTACCAGCGTACGCTAAACTTGATCGCACACGGGTCTCGCTCAACGTTATATAGGGCCTATAGTGGTCACCAGCCACTATAGTTGCAATTATAAGGTCATCGAGCAATATCAATACATTGAATTGAATGTAAATGGAAACATACTTGACCGAAGTTGATAAAAATTATATAGGACCAACGTTGGGTACTTTTACGCAACAAAAAAACATTAAGAGCGTGTCCAGTAATAATTTATGCGTTGTAATTTATATAAATCTCTCTAAATATAATCAAAAAATGTATCACAGTAAAACATTTACATCGATTTATTTGCAGAACTTCAAATTAAACAGATAGTTGATAAAATTAATCCCCTAAAAGGTCTGTGATGTTCCACATGCACTATTACGTTTGACTCAAAACATCAAAGCAGCAATATGCCATGCTCAATAAAGTCATCAATGTTTCTTGTTCTAAAATAATCACAAACTGCAATTAACAAATGGGCCTTACAAAATAATAATATCATTTTGCATGTCACCCCTCCCTTTGCCCCTTGAGGACTAAGCCTGTAGTAATATAAACCAAAACAGAGACGTTCGCGCGGGATAATAAGACACATCCCTGGTGACGATATAACGTGCCTTTGGGTAACTTGGCTTACAATATAATGTCAATATGACAGATATTACAGTAAATTCACGTCGTCTGGTTTGGAAGATCTGATAACCGAACAATGACGCCGCCACATTGTGTCAGAAGGGATACAAAATTGAACACTATTAAATTGCACGATATTTTGGTGATGTTGTTTACATACGCAGCTGACAACGATATTATTGTGTTTGCGAAAACATATGAACAGAAGAGATTTAGCTGAAACAAATGTAAGAAAAATCTAACATGTCTAACAGGACATTTTAGACCTATTGAAGTGAACTTCTTCATATTTGGAGATACACATTTTACGTGATCAATAAATCTTCACTTTGTCGGCTGTTTTGACTGGTAATATAGACATCTATTAACCATCATATAAAAAAATATGTCAATTCCCTGCGCTTCACAACAACCGCAGGAAAAATACAGTGAAAATATTTCTATTAGAGAGTAACAACAACGCGTCCGGGCCCCGGTAACGTACAAATATAAACGGGAAATGATTCATTCCGAATTTCGACATATGCTCGAATTGAAAGGTCGGCTGCGAGTGACGTATTTTTAATTACCTTCTACCGCGTTCTCGACTCGTGCATATTGAATTTCTATAGTGGACAATAAATAAGTTGAGAGCTTCCACTTCCTGTTAACTAACCAACCCATATGAGATACCGGTCAAGTAATTAAAACTCTGTTAGTGCACTCTATTACATTATTCGATATTAACGATCCTATTTTATAACATATTGAATATAGCTGATGCAGTAACGCTTGCTAGCGATTCTATTCAATACTTACGGCGACGATAACTACCCTTACAGTAGTGCATGGGTAGTTACGATTGGCGGCAATTAATTAGTACCCTTACATTACTTGGGACCTCGTAGTACGGAGAACTCAAGCTGTCATAACTCATATTAGATGCACCTAATCAAAGGACAGACATTAAATTATGCTCCAAATCAACCGGGATTTATTCATCCGTAAAAATTAACATTTATAATCTCACAAACGGGACTTCAAAAATGCTATTATAAAATATGTTTTGAAGCAATGATGATCGAAGGGTAATAGCTAGCGCCATGCACCTAACAGTGTGTCCCTACAGCAATCCTTGAGAGCCGGAAAATCTACAGGAACATGAGACTCAACAACTGTGTTTCTCGGGTGACAATTCGTCACTTGTGACGATTTACATATGTTATAGGCAGAGGTACTTCCACTTTACATAAGGTGGGCCGGGCCTAGTGCTTGTTCTGTCAATCACATAAAAAAAAGGTTACTTAGATTTAAGACATTTTGTTCCTCAAAATGGTTTCTTATTTGCGGGTAGCTCAATGATTATCGGGCTTATAGATAAACCTAAAAAATTGGCATTCATCTTTGTAAATATTATAAGTACAATTCAGGCTGAAGGCCTCATAATAAAATTATTTTTTGTTGATCTCAAATATATCTACCGATCATGTTATTAGTACACGCGAGTTCAGTAGATATTTTTCGCGACTTCAATCATTTCAATGTTAAGTATCGATTGTTTTTTAAATGCACACAGATTATGACATTGAGGTCATTTTCTGATATAATTGATTGACAAATAGAATATAATACAGTCTTGTTTTAAAAGTTAGGTATATTAATTACCCCAATCTTGATCGAATCTCCGTGCGAGCTTGATTGAATTTCCGGACGAGGCTATCTCTCGTATTTGTAGAGTTGCGGCGGCGGCCCTAACGCCCGCCTGCCCATTCGCTTCGGCTCACTGGCCTGCGACGTCACACCGACGATTACGTTGTTTTTTCACTATTTTCTAGTGTAAACAACCGCTCATAAACTCGAATAAAGCCTTTGCGCTTTGTTTGGACGCCTGAAGTATCATGAAAGTTTTCTTCACATACGTTTTGTCTTTTGAAACTATTCTATTCAATAAGTTTTCAACTGTCTCTATATTTTGATCAATATTTGTTTTTATATGGCAACTGCTATGCTGTCACAGGTTTATGGTTAAACGATGATGCATCGCAGCCATACATCAGGATGTAGGCACACTTCCTGCGAACGCAATAGCAGCGATTGCGTCGTTTCAAGCCGTACGTAGGTAATACTACACTTTTGGGGTTCCATGATTGATGTGACGGGTAATAAGGCCCACAAGTATTGCAATTTGTTTACCCTTATCGCATTAATATACCCGAGGAGAGGTTCAAAGACAGGTTCTCGTATTTTATACCGATCAACAATACCGACCCCGACGTTCACCGATAATTGGAGAAAAAGTCCCCAAGGAGCCAATTTCGCTGACGCTACTTATAAAGCGGGCTCTATATCTAGAAATAAATTATAAACGATCCATCACTTGCCATCGTTGACAAATATGTATCACACCACGTTTAATATTATTAGGCGTAAGGAAATATTATATTGCATATACCTCTTTTGCAAAAAAACGGGCACCTAAGGAAATTAACGTTCTAAGGTCGATTTTATTTAATTAAATGAAATTTATTTCTTTGACGTAGTCTGTATACTTATAATCGTGTAAATTAATGCGCGTGAAGTGAATTCGACCAATTAAAAGAAAAAAAAAACGATGAATTTTTTAAAATCGATGTACACGCCCAAACAATAAGAAGTGGTCGGCAATAAAGACAAGTTTTTTTTTACTTTTTTCAATTAAATAAAGTTACAAATGTAACATCTAATAACGAGTGTGACCTCCTCTTACCAAAATCACAGCTTGTTTCCTTCTGGGCATGCTTTCCACGATGTTTTTAATAACGTTTTGAGGAATACCTTCCCACTCTTCTGCAATTACTATTTTTAGCTCCCTGATGTTTTGTGGAGCAGGTTGCACTGATCTTACCCGTCTCTTTAGAACATCCCACACATGCTCAATTGTTTGCATTTGTGTGTTGCGTTTCCTAATTGTGTGGTGTTTTTGTGTTTGGTAATTTGTAGCCGCTGGTAGCGGACCGTCCTGCGTTGTTTTTAGGTTTATAGCTTCAATAGTAAAAAAGATATCAACGTTTTACAGTTACATTTTTCAAAATTTCGTGTATTTTCAAAATAAAAAATCAGAATTCAACCTTTTTAAATAGCTCCACGCATCAAAACACGCGGGCCGCGGTCCCCGATCGTGTCCCGTTGGATTGAGCGCGATCGGAGCTATACTTTTTTAAATATAGCAAAATCTTAGTAAATTCTACATATAAAACTCACCTAAGGTGTACCGTTCCCCATACTTTAGGAATACGACATAGTCAAATTCACGTCCTAATATAGAGTGTAGCCTACCAAAATTTGCGTCTCTGGTAGCGCAAACTAACTAGACAGTTTTAATAGTATCGTCCCATACTAAAATTTTACACCAGACAGCTAAAACCTGTTTCTGCAAATATTTTTGTAGGAAATTTCATATATTCGTGTTGTCTTTGTTCGTTTCCTAATTGTGTGGTGTTTTTGTGTTTGGTAATTAAAAACAATACTTTATTCCAGTCCTCCAGAGTCCATGAAGCACATCAGTTCCGAGCAAACTGAAGTCGAGCAACACGGTGCTCACGGAGTAATTTAGGGCCCTGAGCTGGGCGGTAACTCTTGATATTGGCAGCCAAAAGCCTCCTCCTGACCGTCCACAAGCTAACTTCTACTCCTCTTACTTCTTCAAGGCTCTTCTTCAGGTCCACAATTGACGCCTTACGACTACGCAACGCCTGACTAACCAAAAAGCGGTCATATCTTGGTTCTGTGCATCGTTTTCTTCCCGAACCGGGTCTTCTTTTGACCGAACCAGTCTCTTGATACCGTTGCCAAGTCCTCTGGACAGTTGAACGACTCACATTTAGCCGCTGAGACACGTAAGTTTGCGAACAACCTTCTTCAAGTAGGGCTATAATTTTACCGGCCCTTATCGCTTTATCACTCATATCAAAAAGTGGTATTTAATGTAAAAAGAAGGATTAAATTGTTTAATTTGCAGAAAATATCCAAAAAGTTTTAAAATGTCGTAATCAAATATATGAAAAACACGGGTGTTTGAGCGTGAACTTACTATGAGTCGATATCGCTATCGACAATGTTTTATTTAAATTTTATAATATGATGTCGTAATCAGTTAAAAATCGTTTCAGCAATTCGCGCCATTAGTAAAGCAATTTTAGAATAATCCACAATAATCATTATTTTTCTTTAAATAATTTCAAATTTTAAATTTGTAACGTAAAGAATCATGCCAGGATGCTTCAAAAACACGCCAAAAAATACATCGTCAAATTAACAAAACCTATTTCTTGTTCTTCTTCATTGAAATAGAGAAAAAAATCTAAAGTGCCCGTTTTTTTTGCAAAATAGTTTATATATATAGAATTTCCGCGTGCAGCGTCGAGGAGAACTCTATCAAAATAGTTTTATTGTATATTTTTGTGAATTAGAAGCTATATAGCCATAACCTTTTTGTATCATGTACGCTGTGACCGTGTTACACGTATTTTAACATAATAATGTGGCTGCCTTATAAAAGTTAAAACCGATAGGCTGGAAGGTTTTAGTTTCATATGAAAAAAGTACTAGGGAATACAACAGTCATGAGACTGGCATAGTAAGATTTTTTTTTCTATATCAATAATAAATAAATGGCTCTCAATGCCTGTAACAATTTATATGTAATAATAACAAGTATTTTTGCAAATATTCGTTATTATTAAATTGACTATCCTTAAAAGTAATGCTTGACTCTATTAATATATATCTAATAAACACTTTATTATTTACAAACTGGAAGCTAATAATTAATTTATAATATATATTGAAAAGTATAAAAAAAAACAGAGTAAGGGCAAATTTTATTACTGTTCGAAACACGCAGTTGTGGTTACAAATGGACCTGGGGTAGTAAATCCTGGTTCATGTTATTAATATTAATTAAACAACTTTAAACGGTTTACATCTTGAATATTTATCATTATTTTTGTCCCGACGTAGTCCCGAGTCCCGGCGTTTCAAACAGTTTGCTGTGATCGTGATCCGGGGTGACTGAGTCATGTGTCACTGATTTAAACCGTTTAAAGTTGTTTAATTACTATGTGTAGTAATCACTAAAATCTATGACAACATCATGTTATTCAGTTTTAGCAATATCCTGTACTAGCAACTCATTCATTAAAGGATTTCATTAATTTTGTAAGATAAATGATTGTTTGTCTTTCAAGAATAAAAAAATGAATAAACATGGTAGTCAAAAGTACGAATCAAAACATGAACCCCTTACAAAAATTTAACCAGAAATATAACTCTCAGCATTATATCATTCTAAGTATGTATCGTTCCAAGTTTTGTTTCGTATGTGATCAATACGCTGTCTTGTCGATGCGGCACGTGTTTGCCATAAACCTGTTTCTAAAGGGACACCCCGCCCTTACATAGCTGGGCTGCGTTAGATATATTTAGACAGTTCTTAAGCTACTGCATTTTTGATGACTAATATATAAAATAGAGAACGAATTTTTTTGTTTTTATTCAATATATGGGTCGAATTTGACTACACACCTTGCCTGATGTTAAGCATTGATGTGGTCTAAGATGGAGCACGCTTAACTAGTAGAAATCTATTAACTCTCGATTTGAAGACGAGTGTCTTCATCGGGAAAACAGACTATGTATGTTCCACTGTGTAGTTCCACTCTTTCGCGGTACGCACGAGAAAAGTGGAACCGAATGAGACATAGTAGAGTTCCTCGAAAGCTTATTCATCACTAGCATTTTTCACACACACTAATCATCTCCTTGAGCACGAAATCATTTTTGGTGTCTTTGCTATCCAAAGTTATCAAAGAACAAAAGCTTTCCCATAGAACTGCACCAAAACGGTGACTAATAACCGTAAGAATTGGCTCCTCGCGACTTTTACGATATCATCAGTCCACCTAGTCCCCACAGAAACGCTGCTGTTGAAAAATGTTCTTGAGGCTCCCCAGCCTCAAGAACATTTTTCAACAGCGTTTCTGTTCGTCGAGCAATTAAGTCTGTTTATTGCCACTTGAACTTGTAAATTTTGAAGTCTATGTGGTGATATTGTATTTTTGGGCAATTTTTCGTTATTTCGGATGCTATCGTGCATATAAGCTCTAACCATGGCTCTCTCCATAGCTGCTTTAGCACCTCTGAGCTAGTCTATCAATGCCAAAGTTTCTTTACCTAGTTCTGATTTTTTAGGTAGGACATTGATGCTTGCTACCGCTGTCGGTCGTTCAGCTTCACCGGATTTTGGGTGAGGCCTTCTTACAGCCCTAGATATGTATCTCAATGCCATAAGTCATCCATTTGCAACACAAACTGATTAAGGCTTCGGTCTTTAGGCTCTGAAGGATGTTAGCCGAGAAGATGTCCAGTAATTTCCCGAACACTGCTAATCGGAGTTGGATTATTCTAGCAATCTCTTTGTCAAAGTTGGAACTAGACAATTTGTACTAGGAAAATATAGACATTAAGGATAATTTTCATCTTGGTCAAGTTCATTTTGAAATCTACCTGCTAAACTAAAGGTAAACTCTTATCAGTTCGCTAAGTATTGTACTAAGCTCCAAAAGCTACTCTGCCATAATGGCTATGTCTTCAATGAAACGATCATGAGTAATCTAATAACGAAAAGGGTATTTTGTGAATGCCCGCATGGACATCTACCACCCTCAAGTGGAAAATCCTTCACTAAGCACCTAACGGTGTATTCGGGCAGCTATCCTCAGCTCCTGTTTCTATTCTGGATTAACCATGCTTACATTTTCAACTACAGCATATTTTACCATCAGGTGAGACTATGATCGAAGAATAAAAAAAACTTAGCCCAAATTCGTCTTGCCACTTATCATTTTCTGTTGGTAAGTATTTATATGATTATGTAACTGAAGTGGTTTCTAAAAAGCTTCTGAAATGAATCGTTATAACTAGTGTTCTTGTCGTATTAGAGGAAAAAAAATGAGTTTTAGCTATGTGATATTAGGCTTACGAAGAAAAAATTGGCACATATGCGGGATACGTGCGGACTTCTATCTAAATGTTAGTTTTTTAAGTATATTGAATAAGTTCAAAACATTATTTTTGAAGTAGTATCTATGGCAACATTTAGAACTGTTACTATGTGAACTCAGTTACGCGTAATTCTATAAGATAGTTAGTATGAGTTTCAGGTACTGCATTCTATTGGCAAGTCAGAGGGGAAGCAGCAGTAAAAACTTGTCGACTATTAAGGGCTTTCTGCGTTACTAGTTTTTATCAGGCTGGGTCAGCGCAAAAAGGGAGTGGTCGTTGTTGTATCAATTTAATTATAGCCTATTTTGAACCTTTGCTTTGTGAGATTATTTTTTGCGCTGAGCATTAGTAGTGTTTTCTTAGAAACTATGAAGTAAGAGTACATGGTTAGTTACTACGAGTCAGAGCCATGCATTTATTAATTTTATTGCTCAAAGATATAGCTTTTGACCTTATCACCTATTGGCAAGTGATTGCTCAGTTCAAGATGTTAAATAAGTCTATAATAGGAACTAACTCTTTAGAAATAATGATACCACCACTATGTGGTGATGTTCAAGCAGCAAAAGGATTAGAGCCATGGGCCCTATGCGCGACTGTTAAACCTCACTGTTACTAGGTTGTTTGGAATACTACCTAAACTGTGGATAAGTTTTCCTAAATCATCAAACTTCTACATACAAGCTAATACAACTATCTATAATGGACATATATACAGTTTTATAACCAAAAACTTCTACGGTTTTATATCTTACATTTTCGTATAAATTTGTAGTTCGTAAACTATAATATATTCACCCTCGGTCATCGTTTTGTTCTAACAGTTCTTATTTCTGACACGATAACATAATATTAGACGTAAACCTGCCTCATAAGATAACAGTGGAGGTACCGAGTATTTTCATCGTCGTCGTTCTGTTGCAGCCTCGGCAATATAAACGAGAGTCAGGCAACAGAGACAAGGCTCGCGTCACCTGGTTACCTTGGTTAGAAAGAAACAACTAACATTTTCTCCGTTCGTCTCTAATTTCTACAGGTTTTATTGCATTCTCCGCAAGCTCAGACGCTTAAACTTTATTGCCCTTGGATTAAAGTAATATTTGCAGCGACTAAATGATGTCGGGGCAATTTCATGATATTAAAAGCTGTCTATGCTGAGGCTCAGGTCAATAGTTTGGTGTTTCCGTGGTAGTTTGCGCGGTATAATCGACGGAAAACTTCCCGCTTCACATTCTTGGGGAGGCGACGTGCGATAACAATACGTTCCTTTTCAACTATTCACCGTAAATGCACAGCATAGTTAAAAGGAACACTTCGTCTATCTCTCTAGGGATTTATGACAAAAATATGTTGATATCTTCGACAATGTTAGAAAAAATATTTTTAATCACTCTATTCAGTCACTATAATTGATTTTTAAAATAACGGATGTTTTGAAAAGTGTTTTTTATTGCAAAAATAGTTTAAGTTCTATGAAGATTTTTAATCATAACAATATGTACTCATAACAAGAGTTTTATTGAACGACTTGGGCTACAAAGTATTGAAATATTTAAAATCTAAGAAGCACAAAATACGCAAAACAGCATTACTTGTCGAAGTACAGAAATATCTATGCAGTTTACGCCCGAGTGAGTTGGTGACATTTTTCAGTAAAGAGACGACAGATAGTTCTGAAAGACGCCCTGCAACTCAATAGAAAAGGGATCGGGAGAGTGCACGCCTGCTGAAGTGCAGTCGCTATTGGTGTCGTTTCCGGGTGCCTGCTAGCAACAAAGTTGAATTCTTTAGAATAGGATGGTATTGGAATGCTGTTTACTTGATAGCCTCCACAGGTGCCAAGCTCAACACATTCATCGGACATGTGAAAGCAGCAACTGTCTGGAATTGATACGGATGAATAAACCGATGGTATTTCTTTACTCGTTGAGCTTCCAGATATAGAGAATACCAATATAAAGATAAACTAGTAATTTTAACAAAATTCATTAGTTAGTGGTTATGGCTGCATATAAATTTTACACGGAAATGTTTAAGAGTTTTTTTTCCTATATCTTGGCATTTTTCTTTTTCACAAGATTTCAAGTCTGTATAAAGATTTTAGGAATTATGTAAATTAATCATTTCTTTTCTTCGACTGTTTGTTCAAAATATCATAAAAAACATTGATTTTAAAAGGTACAAACCTTGCTTTTTTACTTTTTACATTCGATGTCTTCCACGCTTGACATTTTTGAACGAACTTTAAATATGGCCGTGATATGGCTGCTATAAGTAAAGCTTGAATTTTATTATTGCAAACAAGAATTTAACATAAAAAGTATGGCACCACCTTGCAAAAAATTATAATACAAAGTTTTTTTTAGTTTCAACTTGAACCTTGTACATTTTCCATGCGCAGAAGTTAAAGTTTCATAATATCATTTCATATGTCAATAAACCACAATCACTTCCATGTCATGTTCTATTAAGATAGTACATATACTTAAACTTACAACATATTATGATTCAGAGGAAGCTAAACTACAAAAAGTAACCTTTTTTACCATCGTAATCGTATACTTGCACTTTCATACCAATTTTACTACTCATAATCCACTATTATTAACATTTATATTCGATGAAAGACACATTGTAAATAATACAATATAAAAGATTTATTACTTTCTATTTTCCCACTGATATCTTGGGTTTATTTTTGTGGAACACCACAAAGTCTGTTCTTAACTACCTTAACATAATTCCAGATATTGTCGGTATGGTCAGTATTTTTATCATAATCGTAATTTCGACGTCTTTGGCCACGAACAGGCAAATAAAACTCATCATGTACTGCCCTCAAAGATAGCAGTTTGAGTTCTGTAGAATTCGAGGTATATAAAATAAATTTAAATTCTATTATATTCCCATTGAAGAGCTTATATATTTTCGTATGAAATAGAAGGAATGAATTAAACTATCATCATTCAATTCACGATGTGCTCCATAAGTTGTGCTAAGACGCACAGAAGGGTAGTCTCTATCGATCTTTTCACACCCTCTAGATATGATTAGCGGCTAATTGAATTCCGGGGTGAGATCCACAGTTTAGTTTTCTAATTTACGAGTCTTTCCTTTGCTCGCCGGGGTGAAGGGTTGAATTTAATTATCTCCACGTAAACCACCCCTTACTTAAACACAGAAAAAATGGATGAAATTGCATCTCAATTTGAGAAAAGGCTTCGTTAACCTTCAGACTCTCATTATTACGAGTCTATAATACACCGTGCTACACCACCGCTTGCCGTAGCAGACACCTCGTAGCATCGTACCGTTAGTTACACAAGTTCGTAGACTCCTCGATTCGTTATTGCAAATTGTTATTTGATATCTTGAATAAGATCAATCCCTTTTGAAACAAATATTTTTGTTGTAAAGTACTTTGAGGGTCCAAAAAGTTTGCTAGGATTTATCCTTCCTCGAAAATCCGAACAGTAGAATGTGAAAGTATTTTTGCGACTTTTAACAAAAGGCAATGTTTTATTTGGATTCGCATGTGTTGCTTTTATAAATTGTGTATACATACAATATATTTATCATACTAACTTGTTAAATTAAAAAAATTAATTACAATATATTGGCTTGCTTTCTTTAAAAATAAACATGAATAAATTAAACTTCCTATTAAAATTCTATAGCCATCCAGCCGAATTGCGTTGTTAATCGGCTGCTATTTTTTGCATGGGATTCAGTGATAATCACTTTCAAGTTTAACTTTGTATTCCATCGGTGCACCACCCTTCCCTTCTTCTGCTACGATTTTCATAATGAAAGGGCCCCACTTGTGTGCTGCAGAGATAATGTAAATAAGTATGCAAATTATACACCAAGTTCCATTCAAATGAACCTTTGCGGCTCTTTAAAGTTTTGCTCAAAGCCAACTCTAACACCAACATGTATCTACCCCTGCATTAGAATATTTTGAAATAAGGAAATTATGTACAAACAGACGCGGAATCATGTCGGCAAAGTTTGCCGTCGATCCCTATTTATGAGGTTATGAGTCGAGCGCACCAGACTGAACCAGCCAATATTGTGAAGAAAACTCACCTGTCTAGGTTCATACCTCAAAAATAATACGCGGGCCCTTTGAAGGGCAGGTATCCGTAATATACGTCAGAGCACCAGATAACATCTCTAGGAATATTTTATTTAGGAGAGTGCCACGAGTAACATTGCGTGACACGTAGCGGTGATGAGTGCCGTGTCATTGTCGGTCGGTTCGCTTTCTCGTTTCATCCAACATTGGCTTCGAATGTGTAAAATATTTTCGTTGTAGCTAAGTGAAAGTCGCGCGTGATAGCGCAGTGTGACGTCACCGAACCATCAATCATTTATCCGAGTGTCGCTTCCAGCTCTACCGGGAAAAGCTCTAAGGTGAAGCCATTTTGATAATGTATCACGTTTAAAAACCGGCTTTTAAAAGCTCCCCTTCTTCATTTCACCAATGAACGAATGAAACTGTGGAAACAAAATAAATTGATACTGGTTTTCTGATAAGCGAGAATTTCGTTTTATTTTTGGGGATGTTATCCATGTTGAAAGAAGATTCCTTTCAATCGTTTTGTAATAACATCTCTATGGGAGAGAGGTAAATTGTTGGTTTTATGGACACATTATGGCATATAGTGAATTATTTTTAGCATTGATTATAGGAGAAAATGTATCATAGGTTTCAGCTTATTTAAACAAATTCTATAAATTGATATAAAATATATTTAATTATTGTCTAGTTTTTGCCTTTAGTATAAATATAAATTAAAACACTGAATTGAAATGTATTGTTTCTTACTACAAAATGATGAAATGGTTGACGATTGTTTCTTACTTTTTTATGATATCGTGTTGGAACAAGCACAAGGCCCACCTTGCGGTAAGCAGTAGCCTTTGTCTATAACAGATTCACTTCGTCACAATTGGCGAAATGTACTGCGCCCATCATGCTAACAATATTTTTTTTATGCTCGATAGGTAAGCCTTTGACCACTATTCCACCCGATGGCAAGTGATGATGTGGTCGAAGATATGCTGTTCAGGCTAACCCAGAATTAGTTATAAAGTTGTTATGTCTCAGGTGCATGTAATTTCACCAGTATCCATACCCTTTAAACCGAAACAATAACAATAGGTACTGCTTGGTGGTAAAAAGATATAGTGCATTACATCCCCGGGACGTCCTACAAAGAGTTCTACAGCTACTGAGGTACATACAAATTTGTAACAATGTGTCTTCAAAGTTATTTATGTAATTGTTATATTGATAAGGTCCTTTACATGGGCTGAATTCATTGACTATCAGTTTGATATTACTTTTCTTCATCATTAATGCGATAATTTTAATGCTGCTTTTTGATGTTACAAAATAACTCCATGCCGAAAATAAACTTTGGTTTTTTATTTCGGATGTTAATAGCGAACGATGGCCTAATTGGTGCCATTATGACATCGTTACACGATATTGTCAATTTATTTGGTGTTTCTTATAATATAAGTCGATAGAGTTCTGGGACAGCGCTTGTAATGGCCCTATATATCAAATAGGATTTAGTGTAAATGAGCGTTGTGCTTCCGACTGATACTTTGTTGTGCGACAGGGCTGGAATGGATATGAAAGGAGTAGGGGAAGCAATTTTAAAACTACATTAAGCAAATTGCCACTAAAATATTATGGACAGATATGGGAGCGAGTGCAGTAATATGATTAGTAACAATATTAAAGTACATGCGCACCCCTAAAGCACTCCACGGTGAATCAGTTTAGCGTATACGAAAACATAACTAAATAATAAACGGGCGTCTGCGTTCAAAGTAGCCCGACTAAATCGTATTTGGGCACGGAGAAGAGTGCACGGCACTAGACGTCCATGGGGAGGTACGAATTCGCAAACGTTTCCAGTTTTTTCCACTTGAGTGGTGAGGTGCAGACCGTCTACGAAGGTAAACGATTTGTTGCCATTGCCTATCTACGCGAGGTATGTTTTGAATGTGAATATGAGAAACCTTTATGTTCAATCTGCAGACAAAGCAGAGCAGTTGAAAATGTGTATAATATTATTTGTCTACGCAGGTTTTTCAGCCATCTGATAGTTACTAAATTCTACTATAAAGTATAATTCATAAAGATTAAAACGAACAACATATGGTTGTAAAAATGACAATCAGTCATCATTATGGATCTATATTTTATTCCTGAGTTATCTAGATTGATGAGATTACTACCGAATATTGAAAACACGGGCGTAAATCTTGAACTCGCTACGAGCAAGTGAACGTTTTATTATTATTTTATTTATTAACTGGTAGCGGACCGTCCTGCGTTGTTTTTAGGGCATTAGAGTCAATAGTCGCAAAGTTATTAACGTTTTATAGTTGTTCATTTTTAATATTTCGTATATTTTTGTAATTATAAATACATTTTCAACCTTTTTAAATAGCTCCACGCATCAAAACACGCGGGCCGCGTTCCCCAATCGTTTCCCGTTCGACTGAGCGCGATCGGAGCTATACTTTTTTAAATATTACAAAATCATTGTTAAATTTCACTTAAAAATCCACCTTATGGGTACTGTTCCCCATACATTATGGAAATAGCAAAGCCAATTCCACGGCAAAACATAGAGCGTAGGCGACCAAAATTTGCGCCTTTGATAGCGCAATTCATCTAAACAGTTTAAAAAGTATCGGTTTATAGAAAAATCCTACACTATATAGTAAAAACCTACTTTTGCAAACATTTTAGGACAGAATTTTCAATTTTTCGTGTTGTCTTTGTTTGTTTCCTAATTGTATGTTGTTTTTGTGTTTATTAAATTGCGCCCGCTGGTAGCGGACCATCCTGCTTTGTTTTTAGGACATTTGAGTCAATAGTTGCAAAGTTATTAACGTTTTATAGTTGCTCTTTTTCAAAACTTCGTGTATTTTTGTAAATATAAAATCGTTTTTTTTTTTTTTTTTATAGGTAAGCCTTTGACCACAATCTCACGTGATGGTAAGTGATGATGTGGTCGAAGGTGTTAACAGGCTTAACCTAGAATTACTCTGGCTCTCAAGGACAGCTGCCGGAACACACCGCTAGGTGCTTGGCGACAGATTTTCTACTTGAGGGTGGTCGCTAGCCAGGCGGGCATTCACAAAATGCCCTTCCACCATGCGGTGAAGCTCAAGCCCGAGGCGGGATTCGAACCATGGACCTGCTGCGCGGCAGTCCATAGCCAAAGCCACTAAGCTATCACTGCTTCAAAAATAGAAATTTTCAACCTTTTTCAATAGCTACATGCATCAAAACACGCGGGCCGCGATCCTCGATCGTTTCCCGTTAGATTGAGCGCGATCGGAGCTATACTTTTTTAAATATTACAAAATCATTATAATTTACCTAAAGTTAATCTCTACAGTAGTTTCTACAGTAGTTTCTACAGCAGTTTCTACAGTAGTTTCTACAGTTGTTTCTACAGTAGTTTCTACAGTAGTTTCTACAGTACTTTCTACAGTAGTTTCTACAGTAGTTTCTACAGTAGTTTCTACAGTAATTTCTACAGTAGTATTACCGTTTTATTACTTTATTATTTAGTTAAATAAAAAAGTTTATAGAATATACTGAAAACATAACGCAACTTTTTACTACTTAGTGACGATATTTTAAGTCAGTCTAGCGTTGTCGTAAATATTAGAAAGACAAACTCCGTAGACAGTAAAAAAGGAAGATCAAAATGAACGATTCGTAATGAGCTTTTTGTCGGATATTTTACACACGATTAATGTGGACAGGGCGGATCAGTGACGACTCGGCAATGGGACGAGGACGTTTTCCAGACGTCGTCGCCTGTTCTGACATGACTTTCTTTCTTGATTAAAACTTGGAATAATAAACTACGAAACAATTTTGCTTCCTCGCCGCGCTCCGGCCATTTTCTGAGCAAACTAATATTAAAGATGAAAATGATGAGAATATTTATTAGGGTTTTGCGATATTCTTTGACTTTGATTGCTGTTCTACAGGTATTAATCGAGATAGTGGTTGAAATAAGCTTTATCATAATGTAAGGGTTTTTATTTTACATAGGTAAGGTAAATCCGGGTCTACAACCTATTAGGAAAAAAAGGAGTATACAGGGCAGTGGTGGCAATTTATTCTTTTTTGTGATGAACATGGTGGTTGACATCTCTTGGCATTTCGCCGATAGACTAAAATGCATGAGCTAAAAATCCGCCAACGCTTTGGGAGTCTGCGTTATTCACGTTCACTATTGACAGACAGATGGACGGATCTATAAACACGTTTCTATCAGATGCGATAGAAAATACATTTCGTGTCTGATACGACGAAACATTTTGCATCCACATCTATCAAAACGTTGAAAACAAAAGAATTACGTAGCTGCTAGGAATAAACATATGAGCATAATTAATAAAATCTGAACAATTATTTTATACTATCTCATAATCGTGCCCGTGGGGTGCCGGGCTAGAATGTAACCACCCATCTCTACCGTGGGTGTCGTAAGACGCGACTAAGGGTAACATACGAGAAGGTGGGCAGCACCGCTTTCTGAGGAACTGATATCTCGTACTGCGATCCCCAAGACGCCTACTCAGCGTGGGGATTGTCACTGTGAACAATGCGGTTGACACTGTAAATCTAATAATCGAAATTTAAAAGAAAACACCTAATAGTTTATAAAATCCGTTACTTACATTTTTATTCTGGTTATTAATTTTATACTATTTGCAACCTGATTGAATATAAATATTTAACTAATGCTTTACAATAATACCTATTATATTACGATTTTATTTATATACACTGACTTGATGTCTCATGAGTGCCTTATCTATAAAACCTGCACTTACCACTATCTCACTCCTCTTAATACTTTACACATATACATAAACACGGCTTACTTGCTAGCACCCTGAAAATGAACTAGTCCTCACAGACTCGGGGTATCCTACCGCGAGGACTCGAGCTTAAATATATTCGTCTACTGTGATTCCTACATTGTATGCCATAAAACTTATCTTTTATCTAAGACATGCAAAGCGAATTCAAAAATGTGAAGCGCTCGTAGCGAAGTTTGCTTAACCATTCTGAATCGATCAGCAAAGTTAAGCAACGTCCGCCTCGGTCATGACTTGGATGGGTGACCGCTGGTGACATTACTACTGAGCGCTTCCGTGCTTCGGAGGGCACGTTAAGCCGTCGGTCCCGGTTGTTGTCTTAGGATGGCAGTCGTTACAGCATGGTGGTAGGACTTTGCGAATGCCCGCCTGGCTAGCTACCACCCTCAAGTTGAAAATCTGTCGCCAAGCACCTAACAGTGTGTTCCGGCAGCTGTCCTTGAGAGCCAGTAATTCTAGGTGAGCCTGAACAACATCTTCGACCACATCATCACTTACCATCAGGTGAGATAGTGGTCAAAGGCTAACCTATCAGGCATAAAAAAAAAAAAAAATGCAATTACCCATATCATTATTGTGCAACGTGCACACATATGGTGAGATTTATTTTTGCATATATTTAATTTAATATAGATGTAAGGTGTGTACATTTGTAACTTTTAGCATAAGTTATTTTATAAATCCAATATTTTGAGTAAATGGATATTATTTTTTGCTGTTTTTATAAAATGTACCTTATGGTAATTTTACTAAGGAACGCTAATCACAAGTAATCACTACTGACTCTTCCTATTACACCAGCAAAAACAACTAATTTTATTGTTCTAGACATAAATGGAAAAAAGATTAAGTGATTTTATTTATCGCCGAATAAGACTCAGGAAGAAATAGGGGGAAGGGGTTGTAATTTTTGCAAACACCGGCACCACACACACACTCACGAAAGGTAATACAATTTATTAATATGATTTGTAAAACATTTCTAATTTTAGAAAACAATAATTAAAGTATTTTAAAGAAATAATAAATCATAAGCCGCATTATAATCTAAAGTGTCATTAGAAAAAGACGATCAGTAATAAGCGCTGATCAATTTCAGATATCTTCGTTCCATATTCAAGTAAAATATGATTGTCATGAGTCGATATTTTCCAGAGAGAAAAGTTTCAAAATAATCCTGATCCATCGTTACATAAAAGTTGTAAGTTGTTCGCGTCTCAACGGATAATCGAGTTTATACTTGGAGGACCCCCATCAATCATTTATCCCGGACTGTGTGGATGGATCCGTGGCGCGGTACGCGGAAAAACTTTAAAGTGTTCCGAGTTACTGTGACGTATAGGTACTCGTTCCCCCGGCCCTTGTATAATGCTCCCCTAATGTTTAATATTATGTTTACAAGGTACAACATTAGTCTATAAGTGGGTTAACTTAGCAGTACATAATGTATAAGGTCCCTACCTTCATGTGTATACATATAAATGTATACACACTGAAGGCAGGCACGTGCTTGGCAAAAATTGAAACAAAATCACAAGTTCACTAGGTTAACTAAAGATACAGGGTGAATTTTTGAGACAGGACAGTAAAGGCAGTAAGCAGGTAAGTACCTTTAGTTTTCGATCCAGTAGAGACTTTTAATCCCTATAAGAGACAAGATCGATTAGTGTCAAAAGAGTTTTTGTGTAAAATAACAATTTTCTTGCCGACTGTAAATTTTTTCAAAATTTATGAATGCAGTTCAGAATACCTTAAAAATTTATGCGGTCTCCTAAAAACGTTTTCTTGTATAATATATATAAACTATAACGGTTACCTGCCCTTACGGTCCCTTCTGAAAAATTCACCCTGAATATAATTTAATGATACTTGTATTAATTTTACTGTTCAGTTTGATTTTCTAAATAATAGAACCAAGAGCATCTTATCATTATACCATATAAGCACGCCTATATATCACCGAAAGTGGAAGCAGCTGAACACCCTCGTTTCTTTAGTTACGTTCTGGTTATATGTCATAGTGGGCAAATCTATTGCCATCTGCCGGACACAGTACTCTCAGATTGCTACTGAAAATTTATTTGGAAGAAAAAAAAATACTGCAGAGGGGATCGAATCCAAGATTGCGATTCCATATCGAAACAATAGGTACTCAATTAGAAGGCAGACAGGTAGAGGCTACAAAAGCAACAAATTTAACATGAGCCATACAATAATAATTGGCAAGGTAATATACTCAGACGAAGTCAGCGACCGCTGAATAAACAACATAAAAGAAGAGCCACCTATATGGATACTCGTACGAGTGTTTTATGAGCTCTTGAGTGCTTTCCGGACGGGGATGCTTAGCCCTCCTCATACCAGTATCGCAGATCGAGTCCCACTCAAAACATGACAATGTCGGATTTGAACTCGACCGAGCGAACTTTATGTGCAGTTAAAAGTTTACCAATACACGTCAAGTTGAGTAGACTGCAAGTACCTACGATAAGCGCGTATACATGAAATCTGAGAGTGCCTTATCACAGTGTAAAAAACTTATGCAGCCAAATTATTAGAGTATATATTTTGTCTGCCTGGTTAAGAGTCGTTATAAAGTACTGATATTGTGCTAAAAAGTTTGTTGACTGCTTCGCTAGTAGATTGGCTAAGTACAGCTTTTGAGTACATGGACTCTATCGCCTATGGAGGTTGAAACTTCACCCGGTTGATATCGAAATAGGCATATCGCGTAATGGTCAGTTTAAGAAGTGGAGTAAACAAATACGAGTAGCAACTTAGTCCAAAATTAATTTAGGTGCTACGTGAAATAGGCACTGAGTTTTATGTACCCAGCGAGCAAATGGATGGCAACATGCTCGTCCCCTATTTTATAGGTTCAAAAAGTAGCTTCCTAGTTCCGTGGGCCTAGCAACGCCTTCTGAGGAGCTGCTATTTTATACTGCGATTTCCAAGACGCCTGCCAAGCAATGATATAACAAAAAGACAACGCCATTATGAAACCATTAATTATATTCCTAGCAAAATCGAAAACAGACACTCGTAGGTACTTATATCTCCGGTTGTAACTCTCTCGTAAAAAGTGTATTGTTAAATGTAACGACTGAAAGTCCGTCAAATGAAATAGAAGAGTGCCGACAAAGAATGCTTCAGTTATATCAATTTTACCGCGATGTTAAACGATGTAATAACATTTTTATTTCCCCATTAAAAGGAAGAAATAAACGTGGCAACGTATACAATGCGGCAGCGGCCGTTGAAATATAATGAGATTGCGAAATAACCCATTATTGACGTTGAGGAACAAAAGCGGTTTAAGTGCCTTAATGTTTTGTTTTTTACATACAACAGTATACCCACGTATATTTTAATAACTCGTTACTTCTTTATTAAATGATTTGTAGTCACGAATGGATAGTATAGTTTTTCGGTTTAAATTAATTGATGTTTTTTTAAACATGATACTTTGACCACTATCTCACCTGATGAAAAATGATGATGTGGTCGGAGATGTTGTTTAGGCCCACCTAGAATTACTGGCTTTCAAGGGCAGTTGCCGGAAGACACCGTTAGGAGTTTGGCGACAGATTTTCTACTTAAGGGTGGTAGCTAGCCAGGCGAGCAATCGCATAATGCCCTACCACCATGGAAAAAGCATTTTTATATGAATGTTGTGTCAGGTTTTCGCTATTATTACACATAGTAATTAAACAACTTGTGGTGACATGTCACCCCGTGATTAAGATGATGATCTTAATCACGGGGTGACCTGTGCAAAGTGTTTGAAATGTCGGGATAAAATTAATGAATATATGCAATTGAAGCCTTTTAAAGTTATTAAAGTACTATATTTTTTTAATGTTTTATTTACATCAAAGATATGTAACCTTATTATACATATAACTTAATATGGTTATTAGTATTACTAAGTAAGTATGTTTAAAAGCACGCCTTTACGAACATGACTATAGGTTATAGCTTAAACATTTTCGTATCTAGACTTAATTTTGCAAACGGTAATGTTTGAAGTGTGTAAATAGGTCTTAGCTCCACATGAATTTCGGACCTATTTAATATTGTTAACTAAATTAACATTAAAACCTACCTATTTAATATGTTTTTTATTTTATTATTTTACCCTTTGCTATTAAAGAAGCATTATTATTATTATTATTTTATTGTTAATAGTCTAGCCTTTGACCACTATCTCACCTGATGGTAAGTGATGATGTGGTCGAAGATGTTGTTCAGGCTAGCCTAGAATTACTGGTTCTCAAGGACAACTGCTGGAACACTCCGTTAGGTGCTTGGCGGCAGATTTACTACTTGAGGGTGGTAGCTACCCAGGCTAGCATTCGCAAAATCCACCATGCTGTAACGATTGCCATTGTAAAACAACATTATTTCTGTTTCACACTACTATTATAAACTATTATAAAGATTGTGAGCGAGTGGGGATGGGTGTTAGTGTGTATGTTTGATATTCTTAAACGGCTGAACCGATTTTTATGTAACTTGGAATATAGGTCTTGGATTAACACATATTATAATAATTTATATTATCATCATGAAAACCATAGCGTGCAGCTAGTATATACAGTAATGGCGTTATCAAAAAGAGTTTTTAAAGATTTCAGTTATATTCACAGATTAGGAGGTGTTTGGGCCTGGACAAAGGAAATATCTAGCTAGGATTAGGACTCATCTTTGATAAATATGTTTAGAATCAGCAGCAAGTTATGTGCTCCGCAAGCCATATATTAATATGATAAAAAACATACATATTTTTCACTTATCATTGATTACTACGGGTAAATCAAAGGAACATGTATTAACAAATATATTGTAACATAACTTCATAAGATAATTAAATAAATGTTACTTGTTAATTATCTTGTAATGGGAAATAGAAAACTGTCTACATTTTAGAATGAGTTTTATTGTATTATAACCAGGTAATGTTAAAAGATAAATTATGTCTTAAAACAAGCGACGGTAACATTTAAAAGAGCAACATAAAAGGACGTACTCAAATAGAAGTGTACAAATTAGCTGTTGAATGTAAATGGAAAAATAGAAAGTATTATAATAACAGAAGGCAAATACGACTAAGTATTCGAGTTTCAACTGGAAACAGCGCTCCTTGGAAGCTCTAACAATAAGGCATCGTAAAAATTAAATTACAGAGAACCTCCGGGGAGGTTTCAATTTTCAAGCTGGAGGTCGACTTGAGACGGTCGACTTCGCTGCAAAATATTATTGCATCTACAAGCAACGCCTACTAGGAAGTGAAAAGTTTATTTATATCTATCTTCTTCGACTGTCCGCGAAATCGAATAAATGAAACATTATAAAAAAATTGCACCATACATAAATTTAAAAGGCATTCTTAATTCATTCACTATATAATTACGAAAAAAAGTTATCAAACATGTAAGAAATGTTAATGTGAAGTACTATTTGAAAGGTTAACTGGAACACTGAACACAAAACCTAACCAAAAATGTGTACATTTTAGAGCCCAAAAATGTTGTTCACTTCGTATGGGAATCACGGTTTTACATTAACCACTGAGCTATCGAGGATGTCTCGACCACAGTAAACCCAGACAAGTAGTTTAACTCCATACACCGGCACTAAACATGACTTGTAACTACGTGTGCGCGCCCGTAAGCAAGTACCAAAACATGCACACTATGGCTAATATCTGGAGTGTCTAAAGTGCGTTGATTTATTCAAAGAGAATATAATTATTAACAAACCTAAAAGACGTGTCTGTAGGTAGCAAAGAATCAATTTGATTAAATATAACTATACATATTGCGTAAATGCCTATAAAACTTTGAAGTATCGACAACCTGTGTATCCAGACTAGAGTAGACATTTAAGGCTCCTATTAATACGAGTATATGTATCTCAAAGATGAAATTTATCTTAAGTAGATATTCGATAACGTCAATCTGTATCTTACGATTGATCTCAAATTTGAGATGCATTTATTGGTACGAGCCTAAATCTCCTACGGACCTCAAGTCAGATTACATTTCTGGTTTTACTATGCCTTAGTGCTCTAATTCTATTTATATTTTACTTTAACTGTGATCGGGGTGGTGCGGCCATCAAGCAGACTTCTTGACTTAATCTAATCAAAAGAAGTGCTTTTTCAAACACTATACCTTGGTAATGATGACGCTACATTAATTATATATATATATTACTAAATATGATGACAAGCACTACATTAAGCGAAAGTCACATTCCCAAATGTAAAAAGCACATAAATTTTCACCTACATTGGGAATTGAACCCGCGTCCCCTAATTTTAGGCCCCAGGTATCTTAAACACTGAGCTATCGAGAGTGGCTCAACTGAGCCAGATTTTGTCCTTTTTTTGCGGTATAAATTCAAGCACGAGGTGAAAAATTTTATGGTCTACAAAATTTGTAAATGTTGTTATATCTTATCACGCGTTTGTGCATGTAATACATTTAAGACCTAACATATTTTTTAAGTACAAGCACAGCATGGGTATAGTGTATGATTGAGTAGTTATCATTTAGATAAACGTTTATGAATTTAACATTTATATAAAATTCAACGGTAATAAACTCTTAGAACCTATCATAATATTTTTTATAATATTCAGATGATAAAATGTATTCTGTATTCACTGTTTGCTTTCCATGAAGGCATTTTTATTGCATTTTTATAACTTTACTGTGGAGAAAATGTCACAAAGTTTAGCTAACATCGTCGGCTACATTATCACTTACTATACAGGGCTCTTATTCAATATAACATTTGATATTCCTTGCCAGTAACGTGGTGTGGGTGACTAAAGGGTGTAAAATGGTGTGCTGCAGTTTCACAAAGAGCAACTCTCACTTATTAGCCTCACTTATAAGATCGAAATCTTGCGTCTACAACCCCAGATAGCTCAATAAGGCAAGCCAGGGGTCAGAAATCCCATTTATTATTATTGTTAAAACATTTTTCAATAAATTAACAAGTTATATTTCTCCCCCCATTGTATAAGTAATTAAGATTGCTTTAAAGTGTATTTGGTAGGTATACTCGTATGTAGCTTACTTTGGACGTCATGTTTAAAGGGAACCTAATTTAGTGATATAATAAAAAAAACGCCCATACCCTGAGACTTGGGCCTAAGGCAAGTTTCCTTAGAATAGTACCAAATCATGTGAACCTTTACCCCTTTAAGGATTTTGTATTGAGCTTCACAGCATTACTTGAGCTTCTGTCCTGCATTTTACTGTTTGTGTCAAAACGGGCAAATCCACCTAGTGTAGCTTTTCATAGCACTGTCATAGGCATGGGCCTATTGAAGTAGGAACCAGTCAGAATACTGCTGACTCTTTGCATAAGATGTGGTATTAAATTTCACGTGCCTGTATTAATTGGCAATCTCTTGTCGTTTAATAGCAATTGGCAGCTGACATAATGAACAAAACACCTCACCAAGAATCCTACCACCTGGCATGACGTGTCGCAACACTTCAACGAAATGTTGAACACGACTCGTGCTTGCTATAAATATCTACAGACACATTTACAGCATTTTTTTATAAAACGTAAGCATTTAGTAAAGCATGTTATTTTTTTCGGTTAGGTTTACTACTTACATTCAAAAATATATTTCAATTCTCTCCAACAAAATAAACCTACACAAACACACCTGGATTTATTTGAATGAAATATACTAATCTAAAACGGCAAAAACTCTTGTGTACTGGGACTAGCGGCCAAATTAGAGGGAATGGAATATAGTTTACTTTAAGTTAAACTTATTACGGTCCTCGTGGAACAAGCAACGGGAGGCTCGCTCGGCGCGCGGGTCAAGTGCCCAATTTGTCACCAGCGCAAACTTCCGACTACTTCCCGAGGCCCTGTTCGATTCCATTAAACTTTCAAGACCTTTTGAAGCTATTTTCTTGTTTGAATCAAGATTTGCCTAATTCATTTTCGCCTCTACATACCTCTGTTGATATTTGCGCATTCAATACTATACTCATCATTTATCCACCTAATTTAATATGTAACTTTATATCTACAGTGATGGTGTATTGAAGCGTGTGACCTCACTTAGGCGAGAGAATAAACCAAATAAAACTCTCAACGCAACATTCACAATGCGCTATCATAAAAATTAAATTACTGTAAGAGTTTCTCTGTAAGGGCGCGCCATTTTAGCGAGAGAGGTGTACGGCAGGGGGCCGAGGGCAGCCACATCAAAGCGACTCATCCTGCTCTCGCTCAAATCAAATTTAGCAGCTTTCTTCTTTCGTTACGGTTCTGAAACATGCCCGACTCTGACCTGAGGCTCACTCACCTGTATTTATTGACAGTACAATATAAAGTTAAAAAATGATGGATTACAATAAAATTGATGAGAGTATTCGAGAGCTAATAAATGCGAGTTGTAAACAAGGAAAGAGCCGTCAAAGGGAGATGGAGAAGAAATTAAAAGTCTGAGTTCTTTATGTACACGCGCCTCGGGCGAGGTAAGATCAAGTGGCTAATTTGTCAGCGCGAGTAAACTGCGCACAGGACGGAGTTGCGGACGATGCGATTCGATTAAACTTCTCCGAAGTAAGAGTACATACAAGAACAGAGCCTACTTAACTGGCTGTACATTTACGCGCGGAAACTTAATTAGCTAACTCATCGGGAGAGTGGTCCCCTCTCCGGCTGTGTGTGATGCGTCTATCACACTGTGATTTACTGTTTTCTTGAGAAACTATCTTTGTATTGTATTAAAAAGATATATACCTATTTTCAGGTTACAGCTGTTTAATAAAACGTTTACCAAGCATACAAACAATTTAATTCCCCATAAGTATTTTTATGCGATATAGTAAGTACGTATATTCCTTTGGTAGGTTCAAAAAGATTACGACTTAGGGCTCCTTTTATCTTATCCCGATTAATGTAGTCTTATCCGAGGGTGCGCGATTTAAGATATTTTTATGCATTTGAATTCGCGGGCGGATGCCAGTATAAGTTTCCTATTATCTCACATATACGTAATTTCTATTTAATTAAAAAGTTATCCCCACAATAGGATTGTTTAAAATGGTAACTAACGAAAAACTTTATAATTGAAAGCAATTATTATTTTATGTTTAATACTTTATAACAACATAATAAAACCTATACAATTTATTGATCAGTTCTTAAAAGTAATTATAAAAGTGGCTATAAATATAGACACACGCATTGGGCCAGTGGAGTTTGTGTCGTGAGCTAATCGTATTTTTCAAAATTTATCAAAACGCTTGGTTGCTGCGACGCGTGATCAAAATGATTGGCTCAACGTATAAGCACTGCAATCCTACGGGGCAATGCTGCCAGCTTGTTGGACACGCTGCCAACTGATAGTAGGCTGGAGCATTTGGACTGCCTGTGAGTCTGCAATCACTTGTAGGTTGTCTAAATTTAATTGAAGTAGATGTAGTGTTGAATATAGTTCGTAGTATTTTTTTAATAAATGCATACCACCGAGAAAAAAAATATTTACAGCTGAAGGGTGAAAAAAATTGATAGGTGTTATGTACTAGTATTCCATTGGTTTATAATAAGACTATTGTTATGGAGAACCTTGTGGTGAGTGAATTGGGAAACCTGAAGTAGTAATGCCCTCTCCCAGGCATGTCATCGTCATCATTATCAACCAGAACACTTCCCCTGCTGAACAAAGCCTCCTCCATAGAACGCCACAAAGAACAGCGATTAGCCTTTAGCTTGCAACCATTGCCTACCCGCGACTTTTACGTTATTGTCAGTGAAGAGCCTCCCAAGGCATTTATAACATTATATCTATGTACTGTACTATATTGTATCAGCTGGATTATCCACTGCTGAACACAGGCTCCCCCATTTAGGAGGGGTTTGCCCTATATCTATATATATACTGTTCGTATATAAATGAATAAATTAATTATATTAAGAGTCCATTTACATCTGGTATACAGCAATATATGTACAATACCTATGTTAAGTAAAGTATATTTATGCGAAACAAAGCCTTCCATGGACTATGAATTTCGTTCAACTATTACATTAAACGAAGTTTAGAGAACCCTCATCTTGAAACTTAGATTAAACGAAAGTTTGTTTGCATAGTTTGTTTTGTATTCTGTGGCTAAAAATCAAAGTGCAGATATAAGACAAAGTTGTATTGAATAAGAACAATAATTATTTTGTAATATATATAGAACAATAATCTCTTAAACTATTGTTTTAGATTTTTAACTCTATATAGGGCAAAAAATATCTGTAAATTACGTTAATATTCACCATCATCATGATTTACAGCTATAACATCCATAGTCATCAAATTTCTCCCCATAAGTTTGGTGCGCAATAATCGCCACGCTTGGCGAGCGTCTTGTGAATCGCAACGTAAGATGGCAACTCTCCAGAAAGCGCTTCACCGGGCGGCAGAACTGTGAAACCGGGTCCACAGACCAAAAAACAAAGACTTACATACACGTTCCCATAGCAATGGGATCAGACGAACGAGAGCAAGAGACCCCAGCCCTGAAGCTCTTTCCCAGGACAAATCCACGCGCTGGAAGACAATCACAAAAAACCTATTTTGCTGTCTTGACAAAGGATGATTAGACAAAATTGAAAACTTTTTAATATAAAAGTAAATAATAGGAGCCTACAAAGGTATACTCTTTTTAAAAAAATAATACAAAACATAATTGAAACGGTTCAGTTTTGGACGACAAAATAGGGAAGTACGAAATGTCAATCTCGGGAAAATTCTTCAAAATATCCGCAGGTCTCGTTTCATCTTAAAGACAAAAGGTCATGTCACATGTCACCTTCGCCTCTATTTAAAATAAATAGCGATAAAGATCTTTCCATGGCAATTCAATAAGTTTTTGTTACAAGACACTTATGTATGTCAATCCTATTCATGAAAGTGCTACTAGAATGACGTCATGAATTTCAATAGACTGCGTAGATGCTTGATAAAAGAAAATTTATTATTTTTCTCCGTATTGAGCCTCGTCTGGCGATCAGCTACTTAGATATTCTTTTAAAGTAAGTTATTTTAAGTGGCTTTGCTATCTATATATTGACCTTCGAGTATCTATCTTAGTATTATCGAAGATATTGACTAATGTAGGTATACTGAATATATTATGCCTGGGAATTTTAGTATGCCCAAGACGTTTACTAAGTATTATAATCTTAGTTCAATGGTAATTTTCCATACATATACATTATACCCGAATCCAGAGTAGTAACCAGCATTTGTAATAAATATTTTTCTGTTTGTTATTAATAATTTGGTAATTTTAGAATCTTTATTATTATGACAACATGTGTTTTAACTTGGAGTTAAAAATATTAACTGCACTGATTTTTAATCCTGCTCACATATTTGGCGACGGGCGCACTGAGTTCAAGAGTTCTGTGATCCACGTTCTCTGTGCTATACACTTGCTACAGACAACGAGCGATTTAGCTCTTTAGTTCAATGAGTTTTTTCTATATTGACATAGCAAGAACGACGAATAACAAATCATGGCTGGGAAACAACGTTCAAAGACAAAGGTTAGATCCTTTTGAAAAATAGATGCAACATACTCAAATAGAACTTGCGTTCTTTTTGACCGCCGTAGTCTCACAGCTGTTGTGTGTATGCATCATGTACACGTTCATCAAAGCGATCGCATCACGCACTTCACTGTTAACGCCGACTGTAGAACTTGGAAACAGTACTTTAGAACGTTCTTTGTGGGCCCAGCGCGTTATACTTTCATTAAATTCAGACTTAAAGCACAGCATATTCTGGTTTAAAAAGTATAGCGTTGCCAGTGTCAATTGTATCAAATGTAGAATCAAATGTAATTATCTGCAAATGATATTTAAGTGACCATACAATTTGACGTTCAAGTTACTCAGAAAACACACGCGTTTCAGGATATTGAACTTTGCAAAATTTACTCTTATATTAGCCCAGGCAACCCTATTATTGTTTAGGTGATTCATAAATGAAGATACTCTGTAGGACGAAAACAATAGTCAGATATTTGTACCCAAAAATATGTTTTAAATTGTTAAGATACAGTTTGATCCACCATTGACTAAGAAGTTGGTTATTAACCAACTTTCAACGTAAAGGGGATTTTTTTAGCTTTTTCCTTAAATTACCAAGCTAAGAAAAGATATTGTCTTGTCTAGCGATAATATTATATAAAATAGCTTCGAATTAAGATTAATAAAATGTTTGTCATTGATAAAGCACTGACTTGATATCCTCGTCCTCGACGCGATGATTGAGCGTTACACTTACCTTCTGACAAGTAAAGTCGATCAGCTTCGCCAGGGGGCTCACAAGGCCTGTGCCTCAGAGTCACATGGAGAGATGGACCTCGTGGAGGAACCTCAGGAGGCGCGGGCTCTGGTGGAGACTCACACTCCCGCTCAGAAGATTGACCACCGCTGTTTGCATTACCTGTTATAAAGTTATTAATTATAAACATTCAATTTTCAAACCGCGATATAATTGTAAAATATTACAAAACAATATTTCGTTCATTAAATTAATAGATTCATATGTTACTTTACGGAAATCGATACTTAATAATAACAAATATAAAAGTTGAGATTTTTCGATCGTGGGCTTGAAGAGTCAAGAACTCCTGATGATGATTCGTGTAGAAGATAAGCTACGTGTTGGTTATGTTATCACATCGGTTTAGCAAGAAAATTAGGCAGTAATGACACTAAATATATTTCATTATTAAATTATATTTCTAAAACATTGTGTAACTTCTAATATTGTAATTTTCGTATCATAGCCTGCTTAGCAAATGAGCTTTCATCCTCTGAAGACGGTTAAAATATTTGTTTCCTTTGTAATTTTATAAAATTACTAAACTGTTTTCATTTAAATATTTATTATTAGTATAAATTTTGTTTCGTTATCACCCTAGTGAAATAAAATGAGATGAATGCCTCCTGTCCTTCATTAGATACTGGGTGCCCCCGCTCTTTTACCAGCGAAGACGAAGATGAATATTAAAGATGACGAAACGTTTTAATATTAAGGACCTAAAAACTATCTTTATTCCAAGTTTCATCTAAATCAGTTTAGCCGTTTTAGTATGAAGAAGTAACAAACATACATAACAAAGCAAACTTATTTTGCATTTATATAATAAGTGTGATTAACACGTAGAATAATAGTACTCGACGCCTTATACAGGGTTATTGGTAATATGCTAACAGCCTCTTAGATTTGACATCTGCTAGTCCTAACAAACATTTTGAGATATTGTTTTTTGTCTTGAAAAAAAAATACTTTTATTTCTTGATTTTTTTTTATGTGTTTTTGACGGAATAATTACGAGGCCCATCTTATGTTAAAAGTCTCTTGTGCCTGTAACGTATTATTTCATATTTTTTATTACTTTGCTCGACGTAAATATTCAATACTCTAATCCGTGGTGAACACTCTTGGCTCGAAGTAAGCATAAAAACACAAAAAATATCATAATGTTTGTTAGGACTAGCAGATGTCAACCCTAAGAGGTTGTTAGCATATTACCAATAACCCTGTATAATAGGTATTATATACCTACATGTTGAAATTTAACTCAGTAAGATATTAGATATTATTATTATTATAGTTTATGTTTCAATGTTGATTAGTTCTTAAAAGTCTGATTTATCATTTGAATATATTGCTACTATAGTACTGACATTGTCAGTCCGCAAAGAAGATTATTCCAAACGATAGAACAATGTTTGACAAAGTCGGCTTGAGCCGAAAGCAAGAACAAGCCATAGTCCCAATTATGGATACGATAACCTTTATGGATGTTTGTCACACGAAGTTATTCAATAGGTTTCGGAGAAAATTAAAATTGAAATACAAGGAAATAATATACGTAACTTTAGATTGAGCGCTTGCTGCCTCTTTTTACTATAATGCCTTGTCTGTTTCCATTCTGATCTATTTTAATTCCTGAGCCTGAACTCATATTTAGTCATCTATACTCAACACTCATTGATAATTATAAGTCTCGCTTAGATTATAACTTTTGGAATATGAAAATCAGTAGTATGTACCAACAATTTTTTAAATTTCTCTAACTCGCTGAGTACGTGCGTGCCCTCATGTTTTTCGCGCTCAGATATAGCGTACGCGCGCCAAAATGAATGAACCAGAGAGTATCTAGCAAAGAGTATATTTGAAAATGACCTCCATGGTTTTATGTGAATAAATAATAGAATAATGTTACATAATAAATGATTTATAATTATTTTAGGATGGAAGTTTAGGATAGATATAAGTATATTGGCACAATATAATAAAGTACGATTTGTGTGTTTTTTTTAATAAATTGTAACTAAAGACATTTCTCCGTATAGAACACCTTGCGCGTTCCCCTTTTTAGTGAGACAGAGGTACATTAAAGAAATTGAAATGAAATTACAAAATAAAACCCACTATTGCGTTTTATTTTGTAATATCGCACGGTTTCATATAAGGTGAGCGATTGCTTACTTTTGTAAGTACAAGTACTACATATCTACTAAGGTATTTTTTTGAGCATGTTTTGTAAAATAATTTGTATACTTTATATATTACAGTTGTTTAAGTCGTTTAGAAGTTATGATGCAATAAAGAAACTCACAAACATACATACATGAACCCTGAGCACATAACACTCCTTCTTTGGGGAGTCGTGTAAAAAATTACACATAATACTTGTACGTAATAAAAGCAAAATAAATTGTGTTAAAAGCCAGTTGTAATCAAGATTTTCCATGTTTACCATCTGAGACCACATCATCACTCAATAGATGAGATTGTAGTGAGAGCAAAGGCAAATACACTCGAGAGCAATGAATCCGGGTCACTTAAAGAATGTTAAAAATCTCGGAAACTAAAAATGATAGGTTAATGCAATAAATTGTATTTAATAGACAATGTAATACTCGATACACTCTGTGTCTTCCATCGTGCTTGTAGAGCATAAATTTTGATTCGTCGGAGAACATAACTTTTGACCAATCTTCAATACTCCAATTTACGTGGCTCTGGGCATATCTTAGTCTCGAAATACGATGCCCACGCTCCAGTTTAGGGCCGTTTGCAGGTCTAAGGGGTTTTAAGTTAGATTCAGCAAGCCGACGTCTTACTGTCCATGCACTTGGGTTACTTCCTCCGAGGCGTCGAAACTGATTGGTGAGTTCAGTTCCTGTGAGAAAGCGATTTCGAAGCATGGTGTTCACCAAGTATCGGTCTTCTCGTGCTGTGGTACACCTGGTTCTGCCCGTTCCTGGTCTGCGTAGGTTAGAACCAGTTTCTTCGTAACGTCGGAGAACTCTTTGTACTGTTGACAGCGACACACCGACAGTCCTGGCTGTATCGCGCTGACTCCGGCCGGTTTCCAGCATTGTAAGTATTCTGGTGCATTCTTCAGGCGTAAGCGACATAATTTCAGCTTGAATAATGAATATAGAGCACTATCAACATGGTATATGTACCCACATAAATGACAGATTACAAACAAAAGCAAAACCAAATGCTGTAATTTCGTAGTTCCATCTTCGAAAGTGGCCCTTTTTCAAATTTGATTTTTTTATGATATAACTTTACAATAACTAAGAAGTTTTAATACCTTCATTTAAGGAGTATTACATTGTCTATTAAATACAATTTATTGCATTAACCTAGCATTTTTAGTTTCCGAGATTTTTAGGATTCTTTAAGTGAGTCGGATTCATTGCTCTCGAGTGTATATGTCAGACAGAAAAGGTTACAAACTTTACACTTGCCGTCAGAGGTTAAGATACGAAAAAAACTTTAGAGTATTTACTAATATAAAAAAACAAATCATATAACGCCGCATGCTCCCAAAATAAGGCCACCTATTTACAAGAATCTCATTACTTTAAGATACGCATGACCAAAATCAAATTATTCTTATCTTCTCACAAAATGAACGTTTAATGTTATCTTATCATATTTCTCGAAGTCACTTCAAAGATTGGGGACTTTATTTTTACCTGCTGACTACAGCGAGATGTCCGTACGTGTTTATTCTAAAAATATGTTTCCATTATGGTTATGACAAACTTGTCATTCATACTTATTGCTTAAGATTTTTAGCATTTTATACATACTCCAGTACGTTTTTTTTTTATGCCTGATAGGTTAGCCTTTGACCACTATCTCACCTGATGGTAAGAGGTGATGTGGTCGAAGATGTTGTTCTGGCTAACCTAGAATTACTGGCTCTCAAGGACACCTGCCGGAACACACCGTAAAGTGATTGGTGACAGATTTTCAACTTGAGGGTGATCGCTAGCCAAGCGGGCATTCGCAAAATGGATTTCCGGTCACCATGCGGTGAAGCTCAAGCCCGCGGCGGGATTTGAACCAAGGACCTGCTGCGCGGCAGTCCATAGCCAAAGCCACTGAGCCATCACTGCTTCAAAATATACTCGTATTTATCTAAAGTTATACGAATACGTCATTGAGTTTCAACCAATATAAATAGCTGATAGTGCATCCTTTGACCACCATCTCACCGGATATTAAGTGATGATGGAGTCGAAGGTATTGTTATGGCTTACTAAGAATAACTGGCTATGAAGAACAGGTGCTTGGCGAAAAAAATTCTACGTCAGGGTGGTAGCTAGCCAGGCAGTATGCATCACGACCATGGATAACGATTCCATTACATTGATTCCATGTATAACGACTGCCATTCTAAGGCATAAACCATGAGCGACAACTCAGCGGGCATTCCGAAGCTCAGAAGCTCTTAGTAGTAAATTCCTCTAGCGGTCACCCATCCAAGTAATGACTGCAGCATAGGTTGCTTAACCAAGTTGAGTAATGTAAGGAATGAAGAAAACGTAATACACATACTGGGAATCCAATGTATAGCAATTGTGTCTAAGCATTCTGCACTGCCCTTTATAGCTGTATGCGAGTAATGTAGAGATGCCTTTGATAAGGATGCCGAACATAGCTTCCGCATATCGATGTCACGGGCCTTTAGCTTCGTAAGAGACTGTTTATAAGTTGCTTGTTCTGGTAATGTCGAACAGTGATATCGTATAAATAAATATTAGTAAGTATATTATGTAATGGATCGAGGCATAAAACATGAAATTACAGCCGAGACGGTTAACAGCTTGAGCAAAAGATATAACTTGATATTTTTAAATAAGTTAAACTATGCACTAGTTATTTGATATTTCATTATTTTTATCCCGATATTTCAAACACTGCAGTGGTCGTCAAAGTCATAGTTACCACGGTCACGGGATAACAATAGTAAATATACGCAATCTTACCCATAGAAGTTGTTTCATTGAATAATTAAAATAAATATATTTTAGTTCATTTTTAGGGTTCCTTGTAAAGAAAACAGGATCCTTTTACTAAGTTTACTCTGCCTGAGCGTCCTTTTTTATATTGAAGATTTTTTTAATTGTAGGATTGTGACGGTACAAGTACGAGACCTGATGTTAAGCGGCCTATAACAGCATTTCGTCATAAGTGACGAAGTGCATGGCGCCTGTCCCCCTGAGCAATACAGTCGTAAAGTCTCATGTGCCTGTAATTTTACTGGCTCTCAAGAACTGCTGCCGAAACATGCGTTTAGATACTTGAGGGTGGTAGCTAACCAGGTGAGCATTCGCCAAATGCCCTTCCACCATGCGGCGAAGCTCAAACCGGCGCGCGGCGGTGGTGAAGTTCGAACGATGGATCTGCGGTACGGTAGCCCATAGCTATTATCGTTCGGCTATCATTGCCTCCTATCTTTAAGGGGTTGTATGTTTTGAACGGTAATAAGTAGCCGCTTGGTATAAAAATATCAAAAATTTTTTTTCAAAATTAATTGGTTAATTTTAAAACAGAACATAATTGAATGGAGATCACATTCACGCAAGAATCTTTTTATAAACGTTTTTCGTTTTTTTTTCTTTGTTACGATAGAGCATATACATAAGTGTCAAGTCTAATCTGAATATAGTATAAACTCAAACAATTAACAATTGCCAAGTCTGAGTCAGAATCCTACTATGCTCGTACGTAATCCCAGGTGGGATGAACTGCATGAAAAAATCAGTGAGTTATGTTCAATTGTGTTTTAGTACGGAAGTACGGAGTGAGCACTATTCAAAGCTCTCGGTGTTCGAGTACAACTTAGGATGTTCTATTCGTAGATATCGTGAGTACTAAATTTTTCAGCTACAATATACTAGAATATTGTAGCTGAAAAATTTAGTACTTACACATGTTACAAGGTTATGTTTGTTTCCTTACGTTGCGCGTTGATGAAAACTTGAACTTACCATTGTTAAGACAAACGCGTGCGTTCCGCGCGTTGTTATCATGCACGAAGTCCTCCGTGCGGCGATCTCGTCGGCGGGATAGAGTGCCTCCGGTATCATTACTAAATATTTCTTCACCTGTAAAATAAAACACACCGTTCATGATTGGTGAATGATATTTTTGTATTCGGTTGGCTATTGACCACAACCTCTCCTGATGGTAAGTGATGAAGAGGTCAGAATTAGAGATATGCTTTTAACACAGCTGCCGGAATATACAGTTATTGTTTTTTTTTTATGCCTGATTGTTTAGCCTTTGACCACTATCTCACCTGATGGTAAGTGATGATGTGGTTGAAGATGTTGTTCAGGCTAACCTAGAATTACTGGCTCTCAAGGACAGCTGTCGGAACACACTGTTAGGTGCTTGGCGACAGATTTTCTACTTGAGGGTGGTAGCTAGCCAGGCGGGCATTCGCAAAATGCCCTACCACCATGCTATAACGACTGCCATCCTAAGACAACAACCGGGACCGACGGCTTAACGTGCCCTCCGAAGCACGGAAGCGCTCAGTAGTTACATCACCAGCGGTCACCCATCCAACTCCTGACCGAGGCGGACGTTGCTTAACTTTGCTGATCGTTTCAGAATGGCTAAGCAAACTTCGCTACGAGCGCTTCGAGTTATGTGCTTAGGGATTGATTTTCTGATTGAGGGAGCCCTACTGTGTAATGTGTTGAAGTTATCAGGCCGCACGAATGCCTCCAACATAGCCTAACAACAACTGTAATAAAACCTTTGGGGATGTTTATTGTTAGTACCTTTAAAATTTTACAGCTTACAACTATTACATTATCATCTCATCGCATTGAATGATCAAGACAATGTCTGATGAAACGTAATTATATTCGAGGTAGTAGATGAATACTGCAATTCCCACACATTGTGAACTGAATAAGTCCGCACACATAATTCCATCCAAACGTAGTTTAGTCAGTTTACTGAAAAAACTATTTAAATTATGTATGACATTTTTACACCAATTAACTGGGCTATTTGCTTTATTTTATTTTATTTATTATATTTTACAATGTAGATGGTACGGGGTCCGTGTTCACCTAATGTGTAGCAACACCCAACTAACATCGGACAGAAAGCACTAAGTAAACTCATTAAGCAAAATTATTTATTCACCTTTCACGACATCTATTGGAACAGTCTTTATATTCATTAGCCGGGAACCGTATGGAATAGCATTTTAAAATGTTTTTTACAGGTAAAGTAATTAACATTATATTGTTACACATTTTTTTATGATATTGTGAAGGAAATAGCACGATGTCCACCTGATGTTAAGCGGTAACTAAATGGGGCCATCTTGAATCTGTTATTATTGTGTTTCTGCTACTTTTGCTGCTGTCACTAAGAAGCTTTTCCGTTGGCCTAAACAAATCGATGCATAATTTCTGTGGCTAGTTATCGCGCATCTTATTGAACTGGAAAGTGCTCAACGGGCTGTACTGAAAGTGATGCTGCGCAAGAAGAAACGTTACTCGACAGACAAACTTTTTGAGGAAGCAGGCGTGCTAAGAGTTCGTCAGCTTTTTGTTATGCGTGCCACAGCATGCAAACCCGCCGGTTTTAAAATCCAAGCGCTTAAGGCCACGTGCCTAAAAGGATACTTCTTCCCTTTCGGAAAACGGAATTTGCTCATCGCCTTCCTCCGTACGTACTGGCGTATACATACAATGGAGTTTGTAAATTATGCGACATTTAAGCATGCTCACACAGGAAAGCTAGGGCTAGAATCAAAAAATGGCTGCTCTCACTGGGATACGAGCAAACGGAAATATTGATTAGAGCATAATTTTCTTATTCTTTATTTATTTATACCGTAGGAATTTCAAACTAAACGCCCACTAAGTACTACATTATTTCAAGCACGCACAGAAGCATCCATTCATTTATATTTAAACTCACAATAACATTTACTTACTCTCCAACTATCTACATACATACACAAACACACACACACACACACACAAACTCACACACACACACACACACACACACACACACACACACACACACACACACACACAACATATATAGAGATATACTTAGACTTTATTTACATCTACATATTACATTTTATGTCAATCCCAAGATTTCTAGGAAATATTTTATTATGTATACCTACGCAGACTCATTAAAAATAACTAGATAGTAAAGTTCTGCATTATTAAATTTAAAACAAGGATAACTGAGCGCTACATCATCATGAAAACAATCGCTTAACGGTATAGTTGTGTAAACTCACATAAGGAAAGTAAACGTAATACAGTCGTTATTTCAGATCCTCACACAGATTACAGAGATCTCTTCCATCTATAACTACACCTTAGTGAGTTCCACAAGTGTACACTCATTCTTTGGGTCACCAAGATGTGCCTAGTTTGGGGCCCTCAGTTTAATCTTTTGCAGTTAATCATCACTATGTTATCCTCAACGAAGTAAGAATAATATATAATAAGTATTATTAATACTGTGCATGCAAGAACAATTGTAAAATAACTTGTTAATCTTTTGGCAAATAAAGATTATTTATTTATTATTTATTTATTTATTTATGCTCGCTATACCTACATTTTCCACAAAAGCTGTAAAATGTTGTTAAAGAGAAATTGAAATTATGTTCACATTAACAACCATTAGTATAATTCGCTAAATCTGGTCTATCTCTGTACTGAATAATTTTCTTTGTTAAGTGTATATTATGCAGATTTTGGACAATTTTGCTAAAGGAATAGCATCGTGGTGTTAGATATATAGATAAGATAGAACATCTCTCGCCAGAAGTAATAGAAAAATGCACCCTACGATATGTTCGAATTATAGATCTACCGTGCTACGACCACATCTACTGACCACATTATCTCTTACCAACGGGTGGAATAGTGTACAAAAGCTCTCAAGTGTTACAATGAGTAGGTAATTGCTATTTATAGGTAAGTATACAAAATGGCAGTAGACAGAAATATGTCTTCTTCCTCTTACTTACAAAATACATTAGTAACTTTTTACGGTAAAGCATCAAAGCCGATATTCATTTAGAATCACTGCATCGGGGGGTTATGAAGTCCTTTTAATGGTATAGAATATATTTTCATACTTAAATTAGCTTTCCGGGCGCGGCTCCGACCGCGTTTGTCGGTTTTCGCGCATTAACCTCTTTTTGCGCATTTGGATAAAAACTATCCTATGTTTTTTCCCGGGTCTCAAACCAAATTTCATTCAAATCGGTCCAGTAGTTTTGGCGTGAAAGCGTTACAGACAGACAGACAGAGTAACTTTTGCATTTATAATATTAGTACTGATTATACAAGTCCAGAATTTGTAAAAGGTCATAGCAAACCTGTGATTAGTTGAAGTCATCTGTTCTATAATTCTTCAGCTGTGGTCATTGAGTTAATTAAAAAAGCCACATTATAGTAAACTCTTATTTCCATACCTTTAGAGTTCCTGTTCCTTCTGTAATATCTTCGGTTAGTACTTTCGTGGGGAAAGGGAGATGACTGGCGTTGGGGACTGCTGACAAATCTTGGCGGCGGATCGTCTCCACCTTCGGAGCCGTATATTCTTCTCTGCTCGCCTGAAACAAGACACAATTAGGTCAGCAATAAAACAGAACTGATTAATAAAACCGTCGTCTTAATCACTCCTCTAAAAAGATGTCAAAAACTAAATACATGTGAGAGAACTTAAGATACAATTAGGATTAACAGGTTATTCAATAAAAATAACTATTGTGTGGCTTATCTGCAGCAAGATGCCACTCTAACATTGAGTTATCCTTGTTGTTAGCAAAACTATATTCCATCAATTCCATATAAATGGAATGCAGGAACATTGTGATTGTTCAAAGAACAAAGTATATGTTCAGAGAGCACATTATATTTAAATTCTATTCAATCTGTCCCACCGCGGTATAATAATTTATGCTCCAACCAAAGCATCGCACATTCACCAGTGAAAAACTTGGCGGAAACCACTTAGTTATTGTTACGTTCGAGTAATAATTTTCACCACTTTACCCAAATAGGTCAGTATAAAAGTTGAGGGTACAAACTTTGGAATTTATGACGCGGTCTGTTTGGGTAGGTAATTTTGAACAATAACAAACAAATTGTATAGCGGTGCGGGGAGGTACAAGTTAAGAGGCCGGAGGCGCCTTTTCGGCGGTCCCTCACTACGAAGACGAAACGTCTAGCCCACAACGCTGAACGCTAATGCTGCTTCGACTTGTGTTTTACGATTTCATTTAAATTATAATATCGTAGTGTGGCTTCATATAAGATGTAAATGAGCTCTGACAGAGTGAACGAGAGTGCCGAAATAGTGGGTTAATTTTGAGTCGACGTACCATAGTGCGAGAAAGCGTTAGGGTTGCACCGTAACTATACTTATAATTCAACGAGTTGAAACATTTGTGAAGTACACAATAATTTAAATATGTGACTGATGTATTTTTTATCTACAACCATGCTATAAATCCCCCATAAAACAACAAGATACAACTAGCTTATTGCCAACATTAAAACATCTTGTGTGATAGTACCCATAATATCATCCAAACCAGTGTTATAATGTCGTACTTATTAAATTTTATACTGACACTCCTTTTTTAAAAAAAAAAAAACATTTTCACGCACGCGCCTTTCACTACCTAAGCGCCGTGTTTAATAAAAGAACTATTATTCGGATTTATGTCGTATCCTGCAATTTATGTTCAATATAAGTATTTTTTGTGTTAAATAAGTATTGTATAAATGTAATATTCAAGTGCATTTCAATAATTGTACGATACAAAATGTAAATAATTATTACAAATAATACTTTTATTATTACCTATACATAGTTAGTCTGTATTAGGTATTCAACAATTAAACTTTCCAATAATTTACCTACAGTTTTTACTCCACTGTACACCATCCTATGGTTTCAAAGCTTTTATACAGGATTCAACTTTTATACAGGATTGAACAGGAGGAACTTTCATCAGGGACGTAGATAAAGTCTTGTATGCAACTGTAGGTATTAAAACACTCATGTGATACAATTATCACAACCCACATTCGTGATTTAATACCCATTAATATACAATATATAACTATTTTACGAATTTGGCCCTGATAAATACCTACTTGCGTCTTAAATTCAGTCAGATTAAAAAACTTCAACGATATATAATATTAGAGGTTAAAAACCCATTTTCTCAAATTTGATACATATAATTAATACTTTATTGTTTTCTGTTGTGAAGATAAAGGTGGTCAGAGTAAGTAAAAAGTTACAATCCCTGTTGGGCACACAAGTAGGAAAAAATAAGAACTTATATTAATATTTAAATTCAATTAATGACCACGATCACTGCAAAGTGTTTGAAACGTCGGGACTAAACTGTTTAAAGTTGTTTAATTACTATGTGTAACAATCGTGAAAACCTAAGACTACATAAGTCTACTGACTTTAATTACAATTAAAGTCAGTAGAATTATGTAGTCTTAGATTAATTGAATATTTTTTTACGTAATTTTTAAATAATTTTATTTTATAATGACTGGCAGCACTATAACATATGCAACACTGACAGTTAAGTCTGATTAACCTGACACATATATCATAGTGTAGAAAACCGGTTTATATTTATTCTTTAGAATAATAGTTTTATTATATAAATGCTTTGGTCTAATTATCAGGACAACATAAACAGCTGAAAATACGTAACCATGGTAGGATTGTGCCCAAAAAGGTTACAACGCTACAAAAGCGTGACCGAATCATGACACTTGTTATGACACGAATAATATTTGGTAAGCAAGCGAAGATTATTTTCGGCGTTGACCTGAACTGGAACTAACATGACGTGTTATTTACTGTAACATATAACAACCTCCATGTTTGCTCAAATGTTTTTTTTTATGCTATTGTGGCGGAACAAGCTCGAGGTCCACCTGATGTTAAGCGGACTAACTTCTGCCTATAACAGATGCATTTCGTCACAATTCACGAATTACACCACGCCCGTCACCTTGAGACGTAGTTGTTATGTCTTTAATTTCACTGGCTCTCAAGGACTGCTGCCGGAACACTCCGTTAGGTGCTTGGCGACGGATTTTCTACTTGAGGGTGGTGGCTAGCCACAAGCGGGCATTCGCAAAATGCCCTACCACCATGCGGTGAAGCTCAAGCTCGCGACGGGATTCGAACCATGGACCTGCTGCGCGGCAGTCCATAGCCAATGCCACTGAGCCATCACTGCTTCGCTTTTATATATCCATCAAAAATAAATCTACATATTTATATATTTTTTGACATATGCGTACAACTAAACTCGTCAAAAAAAAACTAAAAACCACATGAACAAACTCAACAACAGCATGAAGGAAACGTAAAGGCAATTGCATTCTCATAGGTAGTCCAAATGATTCAGCCCACTACAAGTTGGCAGCGAGCCCAGCATGCTGGCTAAATTGCCCCGTTGCACTGCAATGCTTATTCGTTGAACCAATGCGAGCATGTTGATCACGCGTTGCATCGACCAAGCGCGCTGATGAGTTTTGGAAAATAAAATGATCTCCCAGTCCTCACGGACCCACTATCTCTACACCAAACGGCTCAAACATAACCACTACCAAGATGGGCCTACTTGTGCCACTTGATTAGCTCCGCTGAAGTAGCCGCGATGCCATCGTCACTCATTAGACCATTCGGTCCGAGAATAGGTGTAACATTGGCGCTGGTATGACATGTAATACCCCGGCAGATGATATCCTTAAGGCTGGTGTGACGTTATGGCGACCGAGTTGATCAACTTGAGTACTATACTGGCAACAAGACATTAGCACCCAAGGGTAAGCTGATAGTGAGACGAGAAGCGGATGGGTCCATAAGGTTTCCAGTATTGGAAGATAGCCTGTATGAAAAGACCAGATTGCCACACAGAAACATTGAGTACGATCTGTGACGCTAGGATACGTATCTATAAAAGATAGTGTCAGTGCTAGATTGCAGAAGGGCCGATCCCATGTCTCTGAGAGAAGAAAACCAAGGGAATTCAGTATTTGAACAAACCAATTCCCATGTAGTTTTGGTTAAAATCATAGTTTTTAGTCATAGACCTCAGATGAAGGATTAGGCGCTTTTGCTCGATATACATATTATTATGTCTGTAAATTAATTGTAGAATTGTTGAAATTATGTTGTTTCGGGCGTATCTTGTATTTAAGTAAGTGTGTTTATTTGTAAATTTTCACATTACCTCGTATCTTTCAAGTGGTTGGATGGATTACGACATTTAATGTCTGGGTATATTTGTCTTAAAAACCCAAATAGCCATAGATATGGCATTTGAAAAAAAATGGGGATTTTTGGTGCGATATAGTAATATGTACGTTAAACCTGTCGAGTAAAAGAATCTATCGAGGTATCAAAAGGAAATTGAAAGGGCATTACATGAAAATATATAAAAGTTGTATGTTTTAGTGTTCTGGTACACTAAAGAATACAAAGTAAAATAAATAATTAAAAAAAACTGAGAATCCCGCATCTCGCAAGTTTCGTAGCAGGCGAGACTTAATTGCAAATTAATTAATGCCGAAAGAAAATTATAGGTTCCGTTTGCAACTAAACTTAATGAAGCATGTAACCTGGCTAAGGCCAGGTACAATAAATTATAAAAATTATTAGAATAAAATTACTTAGAATTGAAGAGCAGCGCCATCTGCTCAAGCCGCAGCGTACTAAATGGTATGAATGACTGTTTGCTATCACACTGTCTACACACCTCACTGTAGTACCGATCGTGGCTAGAATCATTTAGTTCTTCACTAAACCTATAGAGGTCGCAATAATAAATATGTACGTACCGTCCAAACTTCACGACGGTGCAAAGATGAGCGAACTTCAGACTTAAGCCAGAGCTCAAAACTTCCGGCTGTTTAGCAAAAATTTCAAAATAATAAAGCCTCCGATTGGCTCTGATCATCATAAACGATTTAGCAGCGAAGATTACCTTATAAGGTAATGCTTTGAGGACCAAACTTCCGGTAGACTCAAGGTGTCTTCAATGAGAGAGTGCTTCGTCACTTGTGACGAGACAACCGGACCGTGAAGAACTAAAGAAAAAGTTACTAAATTCTCTTCACTATAATTTAATACAAAAGCTTTCACATTTTCTACCCCGTTCTAGGGTGAGTGATAGATTATAAGATGTATTCTGTGATCTAGCCATAATACTGTGTTATTCTAACCTAACTTTTTGCAACATAGTTGTGTAAATTAACAGTGCTAAATACTTCTATATCTGTTCCTATTAGTGTCTGAACTTTATTACATTTACCATGTGCTTGTAATCAGTGAGTAAGCTCTTAAAGCCGCCACAATGTATGAACATGTGTAAACTGGATTGCAAATACTTCTGGTATGTAACCTAATTTTAACAACCAGTGCACTCAACCATGTGACAACTATATGCTAGGAATGCTCTTCAAGCTTCTAATGCATTGTAACCTTTTTGTACCTAACCTTTTCTCTTTTTTATCTGTTCATATTATCTTCAACTTTTGTAATTTTGTAATGTCATTGTGTTTTTATATCTAGCCCTTCAGGCAACCTAGCCCTTCAGGCAACCTCATGTTTGTTGGTGGGCCACATCCAAAGGCTCTCTGCTCGTCCCCAAATGCTCAGTAGCAGGGACAGTGGACCCACCAGCTCAACGTCACACTGGACCTATTTTAACCGGAGCCATGTGGATTCCAGGGTTCCAGTAGGAGGCTGATCTCCGGCTTCACTTCTAACCCGCTAGCTTCTGCAAGCTACAAGGCCAGCAACTTCCTTATCGACCGCTGCCACTCTACGGTTCCACGGACCCGTCTCTACAGCATCTGGCTGGGACGACCTACCGGCGCGGCTCTCAGGCTGACCACGAGCGGAGTGCATCACAGCGCCTGCTGCTGAGCACGTGCTACTCTTCACTTACCGGAGATAAGTCCTTCAAAAAGGAAGTCTACCACACGCCACCTGTCTGTAATCCACGACCCTTCTCATACTTGCTATATCTACCCTTCTAAACGTTCTTAATATATCTCTAAAACTCTTATTCTGTTTTCTTTTATGCCCCCTACTATCTACTGCTAGGTAGGAAGGTGACATTGGCGCCCATACTAGCAGAACAGACAGGTTTAGCGTGGCAGGCTTTCTCGGGTGTGGCTCTGCCATTTTATTTTGTGTATACTGTTTTTATTTTTGTGTTCTTCTGTGTGTTAATTATAAGTTGTGTACGGCCCTGTGCTGTTCTCGGGGTTCTTCGAATAAGACAGCTGTAGTTCTGCATGTCGTAAGAGGCGACTGAAAGACACGGGTAACACCCAGGGGGTAAAAACCGCCCATAGCTTCCTCAAAGCACCGTGTTATACGGCCAAGCCCTGTGCTGTTCTCGGGGTTCTTCGAATAAGACAGCTGTAGTTCTGCATGTCGTAAAAAGCGACTGAAAGACACGGGTAACACCCTCCGGGGGTATAAAACCACCCGTTGCTTCTTCAAAGCAATAGATCAATAATCAACAGTTTTTTTGCTTTAAATTTGTCACTTTTAGTTTTTTTTCTTTGGTTATATGGATGATCTTAAATCATATTTTAATATCTTAACTTAACTTCATTATATCTAATATCTGCTTATAAATTGTTCTATCTCATTTTTAAATCTGAAATCAACTTAAAATTATCACACTTAATATTTATCTACCTACATTTTTCCATCGGAAAATAATTTTTCTGTATAACTTTTATTTGACCTTGTTGGTGTAATAGGTATAGATCACAGAACTATCACTCACTCCTAAACGAATCTTTTCTCACTATAAAAATCATGTCACTTTTGAATAACTTAACATTTTCTCAAAAATTGCATCGGAGACTGCCGTTCTCCAAAATTCCAATGTTCTCTAATTACTTGGAATGTCGTTTTAATTCTTATATCTCTTCTTATCTGTTAACTTACGATATTCATAGCATATATTTATGACATATCAAAGTTATTTAGTAAATATTAACTAAATATTTACTTCTCTAATTACAACGACTGACTAAATGCAAATTTTTGTGATAAATCTCTCTAATATAACTTAATTGACATTGACTAAACATAAATATAGTAGATAAAACTTAATCCTTATTTTGACTGATAATTAAATTAAAAAAAATATCGGTTTTCTAAATAACTTGTAATTGAATACTTTGATTGTCGCTTCAAAACTAAAATATTTTTCCTGTGTATCAACTGACTGATATGCTAGGTAAAAACTTATGCTTTTAGCATATCAATGATTTTAAAATGAGTAAATACATACTTAGGTAATTACCTTACTTTTTATTATCATTGAATATTATGCAAAACTTCTCTCACTAAATTCCTTTTTATAACTTAACACTTGTAAACATTAAATAAACTAAATTCATACTATGAATAAACTTAATAATTGCTCTAAATATACAAAACATCAATTAAAATATATATTCTTGTATCTTAAATAACTATATGGAAGGTAAATAAAACCAAACTCTTAAATTTGCTTAATTTAATCATTTTTTAACATACTCTTTACTATTATGGAAAAATAGATCTTATAACTACTCTTGCAAATAATTGTATCTTATATACTACTTAAATACTAGAAAGCTTGTTAGCTTATATACAAGTGAACTATGTATATAAAATGTGTCTTACATACTACTTTAATACTAAAAGTGGTGATTCCTATAAATGTTTGTTATATACTACTTATCTCAACCATATTATACCTATAAAACAAACACAAATAATATGGTACTTAACTAATTTTTTTACTACTCTTGTAAATAATTATGTCTTATATACTACTTTAATACTAAAAATGGTGTTTCTTATATACATTAATAAATGTTTGTTATATACTACTTATCTCAACCATATTATACCTATAAAACAAACACAAATAATATGGTACTTAACTATTTTTTTAATTTTTTTTTTTTTCCCCTTATATACCGAATTAATAGTACCAGACCATACATTATCTCTGACACTCTCCAATTGCTAATGGAAGATGTGTAAAAACTTGCTAAATTCATTCTATAACGTACCATTATGGTAATTCTTCAATTGAGAGCGGTTGTTCAAACTCTTTAAAAATAAGCCTTATGAACTGAGCGGTAGGTAACTCATAAAACCAAGCCATTACCTGGAGCGGGCACACAGACTCCTTAAATAAGCCTTAATGTATTTTCCTTTTGTTTAACTTCTATCTATAATACAAATTTTCAATATAAGCGAGGCAATCTTGGAACAAATATTAAGAATACACTCCATTAATGCCTATTATCTGTACTAAACTTAGCTATTGATCTATAGTGCTGTTCATGACTTATATGTAGCTAGCTGTTCTGGGGGATTTATCCATCCGCAGCCTACAGAATTCTAAATCCTATATATGTCTTATATATATATATATATATCCTATGCTGCTGTCAGCAACCGTTCTTGGAGTGTTTACTAATGCACTCAAACGGTGATACGGATTACTTGGGAGTTCTTTTGTAAGAATATGACATCACTATAGTGAACTAGGCAAGGCTAACACCTAAGGCCATATACTGGAGTTACCATAGCTATATATAGGTATCTCAAGTAGAATCCTTGGAGTAAGTTAGACCTACTAGAGTTTTAGTATTAGGAACGCTTCAGGCTAGAGAATTTTTTTTCTAGGAAAAAAAATTCTTCTCACCGAAGGGGAATATGTAACCTGGCTAAGGCCAGGTACAATAAATTATAAAAATTATTAGAATAAAATTACTTAGAATTGAAGAGCAGCGCCATCTGCTCAAGCCGCAGCGTACTAAATGGTATGAATGACTGTTTGCTATCACACTGTCTACACACCTCACTGTAGTACCGATCGTGGCTAGAATCATTTAGTTCTTCACTAAACCTATAGAGGTCGCAATAATAAATATGTACGTACCGTCCAAACTTCACGACGGTGCAAAGATGAGCGAACTTCAGACTTAAGCCAGAGCTCAAAACTTCCGGCTGTTTAGCAAAAATTTCAAAATAATAAAGCCTCCGATTGGCTCTGATCATCATAAACGATTTAGCAGCGAAGATTACCTTATAAGGTAATGCTTTGAGGACCAAACTTCCGGTAGACTCAAGGTGTCTTCAATGAGAGAGTGCTTCGTCACTTGTGACGAGACAACCGGACCGTGAAGAACTAAAGAAAAAGTTACTAAATTCTCTTCACTATAATTTAATACAAAAGCTTTCACATTTTCTACCCCGTTCTAGGGTGAGTGATAGATTATAAGATGTATTCTGTGATCTAGCCATAATACTGTGTTATTCTAACCTAACTTTTTGCAACATAGTTGTGTAAATTAACAGTGCTAAATACTTCTATATCTGTTCCTATTAGTGTCTGAACTTTATTACATTTACCATGTGCTTGTAATCAGTGAGTAAGCTCTTAAAGCCGCCACAATGTATGAACATGTGTAAACTGGATTGCAAATACTTCTGGTATGTAACCTAATTTTAACAACCAGTGCACTCAACCATGTGACAACTATATGCTAGGAATGCTCTTCAAGCTTCTAATGCATTGTAACCTTTTTGTACCTAACCTTTTCTCTTTTTTATCTGTTCATATTATCTTCAACTTTTGTAATTTTGTAATGTCATTGTGTTTTTATATCTAGCCCTTCAGGCAACCTAGCCCTTCAGGCAACCTCATGTTTGTTGGTGGGCCACATCCAAAGGTTCTCTGCTCGTCCCCAAATGCTCAGTAGCAGGGACAGTGGACCCACCAGCTCAACGTCACACTGGACCTATTTTAACCGGAGCCATGTGGATTCCAGGGTTCCAGTAGGAGGCTGATCTCCGGCTTCACTTCTAACCCGCTAGCTTCTGCAAGCTACAAGGCCAGCAACTTCCTTATCGACCGCTGCCACTCTACGGTTCCACGGACCCGTCTCTACAGCATCTGGCTGGGACGACCTACCGGCGCGGCTCTCAGGCTGACCACGAGCGGAGTGCATCACAGCGCCTGCTGCTGAGCACGTGCTACTCTTCACTTACCGGAGATAAGTCCTTCAAAAAGGAAGTCTACCACACGCCACCTGTCTGTAATCCACGACCCTTCTCATACTTGCTATATCTACCCTTCTAAACGTTCTTAATATATCTCTAAAACTCTTATTCTGTTTTCTTTTATGCCCCCTACTATCTACTGCTAGGTAGGAAGGTGACAAGCATTCTCAATCTTGTTTTCGTGTTTTTAGTGCAGTCGGGTCTTTGAATTTTTTCCTGTATTTTTTATTTGTTTTTTTTTTCCAGCAACCAAACCAATAATTTTATGTATTAATTAACATACAAACCCATATATTATTGTGTACATTGAAATACACTTCTTCCCTTTTGAAAACATAATCCTGTAAAAAACATTTTGTAATGGACACGAAAGCGTGCGTTAACAAAGGCTGTTTTTACCTATAAAAAGCTGCGAGTAAAATAAAAAGTACAAGAAACTTTTTAGCCAAAGAAAATGAATTTGCAAAAAGACTCGGTGTACAGATTGGTAGGTTTTGCAATACTTTCAAAATTTGTTGGCAACGTTAACAGTCTTTGAAACGGGACGTGAATAAATTCTCAATGAGGAGGGTGAAACTTATGTATTCGATTTTTACCTACTTAAGAAAACATTTTTTATTCTGACCATTCAAAAGAAATGATAAGCAATTCTTAAAATACTTATCATTTCTTTCGTGAAATGCACGTGGAAATTTGCTCCAGGCGCCTAGAGATTGTTCGTTTTGAAACTTTTGATTTTAGGTATATCGCGCTCTAAAGCAATTGAACCATTATTGAAGTTATTTAATTTTCTTGGAAATAGAATATACTGCAATAGTTATTAAGTATGTTGGATGAAAATGTGTACAGCCTTTTCCAAGATATTGCACACACACGCGTGACGCGCTGTGCTTCACCGGGTGTTTATTTCAACTACGCGGTGATGTTCAGATTTGAAACGATATTATGTTTAGGCCAAGGTTTTGAGTTTCTATGACTACGGGGTTATGTTTCAAGTATGTGGTATTTTCATTCGTTTACATGTTAACTACGAGAACATCGTTAAACAATCCAAATTTATGTAGTTTAATTCAAATTATAATTTGAAAATTATTTTTCTGTATGGCAAACACTATTAATACTAATCATAGTAAATCCATATAGATAATAAAAAACAAACCATAATAAGTATAAATTAATTTAAATAAGTAAAAATCCCGACTGCAAATGATTTCTAATCGATAAGCGATTTATCGTTCCATTGAAATTAAAACAGCAAGTTATATATATTTATGGAATCCTTTTTTACCCATTCTATGGTTTGGAAGAAAATATTTTTTTTACCTCACAATATGGGGTTTAAACTTTGCCAGTTTGTTTTGCTATTTATTTTATATACCTAGTGTCGCTTGGGCTATCAAGACGAATGTAACAATATCTCTTACATCAAAATCAGTCTAGCCGTTTAGAAGTTATGATGGAATAAAGATGCTCACAATCATACATACATACCTAAAGAACCCTGAAAACATAACTCTCTTTTTTGGGCAGTCGTGTAAAAATTAACGTAAGCTCAGCCACTGATAATTCTGCTTATAACTTTAACTATAAACATTTGTAACTTTGTACGAGAAATAATGTTTCCCATATTACGTTACCTAACTAAAAGTTAAGTCGATGGGCTCAGAGTAAAACATAGCCAGAGGCTACGAAACTAAACACCTTGTTTTAGTTTACTCAACGAGTCTACAAACTCAATTAGCATTACAACCTCCAAAAGCAAATTTAGGTGGAATTGTATAATGTGAACGCGAAATCTGGTTAACGCTTTTAGCCCTTTAACCACTCGAATAATTCCATAGTGTTGAAATTTCCTCAGATTTTTTTAATCTGGTGTGTAGTTATTGCAATAGTAAATATTATATTTTTTTAGAAGAAATCATAAACTTAACTCAGGGACTTTTATTTAGAATAGATTTTATTTTATTCGATAAGAAATTATAGACTTACTTATTACTTAGGGTCCGTTTCAGAATGTCCTAATAAAGTTTCGGGTTGCTATGCAACTCATAAAATAACTGAATGATTAAAATGACAGTTAACATGCAGCGCGTTTCAAGCTTTAACCGATGGATAGGCGAAATCGATGACTGTGAAGAACATATTTAATAAATAAAACACTATCTTTGCGTTTGATAGTGTTTTATTTATTAAATATGTTCTGGGTAGTAAAACCGGAACTTACTCGAACATTCTGAAACAGGCCCTAAGAGAATTAGACAATGTAGACATTTATAAATTTAGATTGAAAAAATTCAAATTGATAAGACGTATTATTCTATAGACGATTTTAATGATAAGAACATTTAAATATTAAAATTGAAATTAATTATGATGAATGTTATTTTTTCTTGTGATTGTAATTTTAGTTTGTACACAGTTAATACTCACTTATTGCTTATTTATTAAAACTTTTGCATGCCAATTTGGTTAAGGGATGGTGATCTTTCCTATTGACTACATATCATTATTTTGTAAATATTTTGATTTTGAATTATTTTCTAGAAAATAATCACACATATATATTCCTGAAGTTGAAGAATCATACATGTTTATTTACAAACAAATGCATATATTTCGCCAGAATCTCATACCTAGAAAATATGGCATCTCCAAGACAATACTCCTTATTATAATTGAGTAGATATCAATGTGAAACAAATGAAAGAAACCATAATTGTATAAGACCAACAGTAGATCAACAGTCCTGATTATAAAATAAAATTGTTTGTATTCAATCAATGTTCATTGAATTGACAAATCATGATGTAATCTAATTCTGCGTGTTCAATTTATTACATTCAGTAAAATTATCATCTGATTCGCTGTAGGTTCCGTAATTTATTTTTCAATACTCGAAAAGTGTACGTACGAGTTCAAGGCCTATATTGAAGATTATTTATATCGCCCCAGTATTTTTCTTTACATTTATATATATTTGTCAATGTTACAAATTTTTTAGGAAAATTAATTAACTAAATATTCATAACTATGCGTAATTATGAACTAAAAAGATCTTTTCGCGAATGCCCAATAAAGGAGAAGACTCTAACCCGGCACCCCACGGGGTAAGTGACACTAGGGCCACAAAAAAATATAAAATCAAACTAGCGGGTTTTAGACGCCATATCGTGAGAAAAAAAATGTTTTTCTTCCAACCCCATCGAACGTGGTATCAAAATAAAGGGCTATAAAAAACTATTCCATAAATACATGCAGTTTTAATTCCAATGAGACGATATAACGTTTAACGAAAATAAATAATTACCAGTCGGGTTTTTAATTTATACTTGTCCTATTTGCGTTTAGTGTTTAGTAACTAAATTCTTTATTATAAAGTATGAAAAAGCCTTAATGTAATCTGTCACCAAGCACTTATCGGTGTGTACCACTATGTGTCCTTGAGAACCAGTAATTTTGCATGGTGGTAGGGCATTATGCGAATGCGCCTGGCTAGCTACCACCCTCGAGAAGAAAATCTGTCGCCAAGCACTTTTCAGTGTGTACCGCTATGTGTCTTACTTACTTAATTTATACTTGTTTTATTTGCGTTTAGTAACTAAATAATTTTATATGAAGAATAAAAAAGCCTTAATGTGAGTTTGAATCATGCTAAGGATACTGAATCGAATAAAAGTACAGACATAATTATTTGGTAAACACATAACACAAATATATTTTGTGATGATTTTCATTACTTCCATAGATTGTAAATAACAAATAGAAAAAAATCACCAAAGCAATTCCATTATAGGCCCTATAATGTTACAGTTAAAACCTAAAGTTGTTTATCAAGATATCGGGGAGCGAGATGCTTCCCTATAGTAAACAGCTCAGGATTGAATATGAAAATTTAATCGCCTAATTTAATTGAACAGCGATACCGGCCTGGTCCCGTCTACGGAAGATATAGACATCTTAAAGGTAGATTACGGCTGTAAATATGAATATCTGATAAGTAAATACCCATTTAGATAAGCCTTATTTGTCTCTATTCAAATACAATCCGGTTTGAATAGAGAATGAAAATCAAATACAACGGAGTTGCCAAGAAATGTTAAGTAGTAAAATTATCTTTAGGTATAAGCAAACAATTAGATGTATGTATATACACTACAGGGTTATTGGAAAAATACTAACAACCTCTTAGAGTTGATTTCTGTTAGCCTAGCAAACATTTTGAGATTTATGTTTTTAAATGGTTTTTTTATGTGTTTGAGACGGAAAAAGCACGCTGCGGGCGCTGTTAGTTTGGAGTAGGTATTGTCTTTTACCACGAAAAATTTCATCTAAAAATGTTTCTTAGGACTAACAGAAGTCGACTCTAAGAGATTATTAGCATTTTTTTTATTGCTGATAAGTAAGCCATTGACCACAATCTCACCTGATGGTAAGTGATGATGTGGTCGAAGGTGTTAACAGACTAAACCTTTAATTACTGGCTCTCAAGGACAGCTGCCGGAACACACCGTTAGGTGCTTGGCGACAGATTTTCTACTTGAAGGTGGTGTCTAGCCAGGCGGGCATTAACAGTAGGTACCCCTGGGGGTTGTAGGACACCATGATGAGCTCATGATCTCATCAATCCTAAAATGTTAAACGACGTTTTAAAACCAATCAGTGATTTAAATAATTTAATCGATACCAATAACGTTTATGACCGATTTATTTTTATTTTGATATGTTATCATATAAACAATATGTCAACTGATGGTAAGTTTTGTAGGTTTGAAGGTGGTAAACCGGCTACACCTAGATTAAGAACTATATCTAGAAGGTTCCAATAGACCTATATACACTTGACCTAGTTATGCGCATAAGTTAAACGTGCTGAGATGCGCTACTTGCTCATTTGTACAACATAGAAACACAATGAAATCAAAGAATTTAACTAAATCTAGATGTTTCAAGTGTAAACCAGCCACCAAGCATTCATTTGCAAACCACCAAACTTTGACAAGTAACGTTGCATTTAAATGCCAAGCGGAATCTCGGATGTGGTGGTTACAGACCGGCGCCACCCCACACGAAATTTGCATTTTCCAAAGTCTTTTGTGCCCCAAGGTTGAACCGGGCTGCGTTTCCCACCCGTACCTATATATAAATGCACAGTGTTAAGAATACAGCAAAAATTGTATTCACAAAGATCGCCAGACGCTAACGGCATTAAAACTTTCACCTCTTTGTGCATAATAACAATGAAGCATCATAATATTAACAAGTACGAGTAGGTAAGTACAACTACCTACTAATGGCTGTTACGGGGAACTCGGCAAACTCAACGTGGATTGCATAAGTAAACAGAATCAGAGCGCGTCTGCTGCGAAAATAATATTTGTATTAATAACCATCTTTAGGGAAAAATAATAGATTCCTTCGCTTGTGCCACGAAAATGACCTGAATTAAATTTTCACATTCAATCGTCGGCTGTTTGCCCCTGAGAGCGATCGCAACCCGCCGCTCGCCGCAACCCCCCCTTCCCACCCCGCTTACTGTCTGCCGTTTCTCATCATACTAACCTATGTATTTATGATTGCTATGAAAATTGTTTGCTACCTCTATAACATTTATTACTTTTGAACTGCGTGAAATTGAAGGTGAAAGTTTAATAGCAATATTTTGGACTACGGAATTTAGGATCAAAGGTAAATATCGAACTCAGCCCGAGGTCATATAATATAATGTTTTGTATTAATTATATAATTAACAGTGATTGGCTTAGCTGCTGAAGCAAGCTTTTTATACGGATGGGCTGAAAGTTCTGCGGGGACTGCTAAAAAAAGCTAGTAGAAAAATGAATGTTTGATTACCCTATAGTTTCGTTAGTAGCTGTTATCTGCATAGATACTATTGAGATAAAAAAAGGAATTAGTCTTCCATTTATCTATTTTTTAGAGACTTCCGTCATATAATCCACATTTAATCCTTTAATTATCGTTTAAGTCAACGAAAACAAAGTAATAGATTGCTGGGAAACCACTTAGAGCTATTTCCCGGGATTGCGTGATAGCAACACTTAATTTACAAGCTCCATTTAATTTGAACTATTTTGAGGCTCAGACTGGAATTTAAATATCTGCAGATAAGGAGCTCACGCGAATGCCTCCCCCAACCGTATACAACGATGCAGCCAGTACCTTACCTCTTAGGAATTAGGTATTCAGAATGTCAATATCATTACATATCTATCTAGATGAATACACTCAGGTATATTTTAAAAGCCACTGTCTACAACTGTTTCTGGATACTTTTGATATTACACAAAAAGGTATGTCTTCTCGATTTGGTATTTTACTTATGAATCCACCTAGTGTAGTATCCAACATGTTTCTGACTTTTGTGAAAAAATAACAAAAAATAATCCAACCTTGGACCTTGCAAGTCAATAGTAACGCTTTACATCACACGAATAACTAGACAGTCTAAATAAAATGATGAAGACTTACATATCTTTAGATTTTTGTATGTCTTACACTACTCCAGTTTGACAGTTCAAACGCGGTACGCCTGCAAATCAGAATAATTAGTAAGGGATGAACGCTAGTCATAAAATTAAAGTTATACTTTGTTCGCTGAGAATGTGTAATATAGGGTGCTCTCTCTTGCCCAATTGTATGAAAGTAAAAAGGACGGCACTATCACCATGAGTGACTGTGATTGGTCAGGGGGTATGATCATTGTTTTCAATGTTAGGCTTTCAATGTTAGTTTAGTTTTTCAGTGTTAATTTCTTTATTGCACCATAGGTTTTGAATTCCTGAATACATGGGGTATACTTAGAATCATTATATCATACCGAGTGACTATGGCTATGTTCGTTATCTTGGACCAATGACGTGCAGCCCCTGATTTCCCTATTAGACATTCTCGACGAACAGTGCTGAATGTCATGAAATTTCAATTAGTAAGGGCTGAATCTAGTCATGAGATAGAAGTTAGTATGTGCTGATTGCTAGTCATAAAATTACAGTTAGTCAGAGCAGATGGTCTTGAAATTAAAATTAGGTAAGGCTGAGTGCTAGTTATGAAATTAAAGTTAGTGAGTGCTGAATGCTAATCATAAAATGGAAGTTAGAGATAAAAGTAAGGATAAAAAGTATGAGCTAGTAGAGGTATAAAAATGATGTTGAGAATAATGTACCTGTACAAAACGTCATCAAAATTGGTGTTTCTTAATAAAACACGCAATATTTTCTTAGAGAGCAGTTAATACACATTTTTATGCATATTGTTTTTTTTTTTTGGCACATCTATCATCAGACAGCTATTAATGCAGTTTATCTTATGTCATGACCTTTAACACTGTCTGTATAAAAGTTGTCTACAACCACTGAGCCTCGGTTAAATTACGCTCTTAACAAATAAATGCTATGGGAAGGTTTCCAGGGTTTTTTTTGAGCGGAGAAATAAATGCTATCCAGTATCCAGATGAAGAATAGTTTGAAAGTGCGCGTTTGTTATGGGACTAGAGAAATACCTATTTAGCGATTTTAGTACAGCAGACGCTTGAGATAAACATTTTATATTTCTATGCTTATATCGCTTATCTCAGGGCGCATCATGGCACTGTTTCCTTGCGAAACGCACTTTCATAGCACACCTTACTAGCGCCGCTACACCACTTAGCTATGGTGGAAACTGTTCCATCGTTTTTAGCTCAGCTTTAATTTCGCTCACCGCTTAGCTACCTCACATGATGAAAATGCAGTCTAATATCAAGTGAACCAATCGAAGCGCAACAGAGATGAACAGCGGCTTATTACAAGGTAGATAAGCTGAGCACAAACGCTGTAAGCAGCATTGTTGGGCCGTGGCATAATTAAAATCCTTACATCTAATTTTTTATATCGTCTAGGATGACAAACGAGCATACTACCTACCTGGTGGTAATAATTACTGACGCCCAACGACATCCAAAACACGATATGTTGTTATATCGTTCTTAAAAATGCATAAAATCAAAGGATCATAGGACTGATTTAGTGAGGGAACCGGTAACACTGAAACTTTGTATCGAAACAACTTACGATAACTGTGTTAGGATAGGTTGAAATTGAACCAAGATTCATTGAGTTAAAAAAAAAGGTTTTATACAGTGGATATATAATATATAAACCAGCAAAGTGCGAGTCAAAGTCACACGCTGAGTGTTCCGTAACCAACACACAATAATATTATTTACTATTATCACATCTCACTAAGTTATATATATAACACACGTTGTATGTGTAACTGTTTATACGACACGGTAAATTAAGAAGACCGATTGCTGGGCTCAAAGACTATGATTTTGATATGTGGCTGGGCTAGAAGTTCATCTCCTAAATCTTCCTCTTGGGTAGTAGTAAGAGGCTAAGGAGATAATACCAGGATGTGGGCTGTAGCGTCTTCCGTTCAACCATGGAAGTTATAAATATTATGTTATAATAAATTTAATATTTTAATAAAAAACGTCGAAACAAACATGTATGGGGAACATCTTATGTTTTATTTTGAATTTAGTTTTCATTATCTTATTTGCTAGGAAATCTGGCAGATTACTAATAAATGTTCTGTGAAGATTCCAAAGAGCTAATAGTAACAACTCTTTAATACGTTCACGATGGACCAACGGTGCAGTACGAAGCATTTGCTGACATGGCCGGTTATACCTCCGTGGTCACGTCACATTATACTTTTAATGTACTTAGAAATTTGCGCCGCTTTGAGAAAAGGTTTTGTATTTACTGTTTCTGCCTAATAAAATCAACCAATTTTCATAGTGTCATTCAGAAGATGGATATTATTTAGAGAAATAAAAAAATACCAATATTGAAAAAATATATGTACTTATTAGAAAAAAATATTGATATAATCACGACATCAAAAGCAGGAAATGCAAATTATTTATGATTAATTACGTTGACGATATGTATGAATACATATTCAGAAATTAATCGGAATTGAAAACAATGCCATTATGGATGGTATTAAATGAAAATTATTTTCTATGAACCACATTGAAACCATCTAAACACATTGATTTGCCGCATGCAGAGCAAAATATATTAACGTGTTTTGTTTTTTTTTTCTTGAACAAAGTATGCATCTCTTTCAGGTATTTCTTAGCTTTTTTCTGTTTTCTCTAACATATGTTTTTACTACTTTGTACATTGGGCCGGACGGACCCCCAAAAGAGGGTCCTCTGCAACGTCATCAGGTGGTGATTATCAGTACTAGGCTTGCTAATCATCACTTTTATAACTTCTAAATTACTTTAAAAAAATCTGCTAATTTTTTTGGAGTATAACCTATAAGCATTTATTAACATACTGCCACAGACAATCTCAATTGTGGTAACATTAGGGTTTTCAGAAGACTGGTATAGTACGATGCTATTTGAACAGATATATCTTCCTCTTTTTCACATTATTATAATCCAAAACCGAGTCTGGTTTCTCTACGACAGTGGCTTTGGCCTTAGCCACCGGTAGCACACCCCACCAGGTAAGATTTTGTTTATTAAGCGTGATGTACCACACCGATGGCTTTATCCAGATTTGCCCCGAAAATTAACAGAAACCTACTCATGAGGTTCCGGTCTCAATGTGTTAAACATAGAACGAACGGAACGAAAACAATCTAAGCTAAATAATAGTGTCCCCTCTTCTCGTACTATACGAATGTTATAACGATTTTATTTTTTTATGCCTGATAGGTTATCCTTTGACCACTATCTCAACTGATGGTAAGTGATGATGTGGTCGAAAATGTTGTTCAGGATAACCTAGAGTTACTGGCTCTCAAGGACAGCTGCCGGAACACACCGTTAGGTACTTGGTGACAGATTTTCTACATGAGGGTGGTAGCTAGCCAGGCGGGCATTCGCAAAATGCCCTACCACCATGCCGTAATGACTGCCATCCTAAGACAACAACCGGGACCGACGGCGTAACGTGTCGTCCGAAGCACGGACGCGCTCAGTAGTAACGTCACCAGTGGTCACCCATCCAATTCATCACCGCGGCGGATGTTGCTTAAATTTGCCGGTCGGTTCAAAACAGCTAAGCACACATCGCTGCGAGCGCATCGAAATTCATAAAGGTCAGCCCACAAGTATGTAAATTGTAGGAAATATAAAAAATAACAGATCCAGGCAGATCCAAGAGCAAAGTGCAGAGATTAGAAACGGTCCCCATCAATTACGAGTAATCCGAGACACGTGCGTACGGCGCAGAGAGAACCTATGGGGATTATTGAAATTTTCCCTGCGCACGGCCGTCCGTGCACACGTGCTTTATAAACTCACCGTGTGTGCCAAGCTTAATTTGGTTTGAGATAGAGGGATAGCTGGCATGGTGTGAAATAGTTTTGAGATAGCGGAAAAAGATTGGGGCAATATACTGGGTTATACTACATTTGAAAATTATTTTGCATATGTAGATACTTTAATTATGCGTTTGTTTTGGAATTTAATGTTCAATTTTGAAAAGAAGACATTTTGTTATTTTTAAGCTATCGTGATGCAACAAGCTCACCTGGTGTTAAGTGGTAAACTCTGCTTATAACAGAAACTATTCGTCAAAAGTGGAAGATTACAGTAATCTGAATATTATTGCTTGGCGGTAGAAATAGGTAGGTATGTTTATTACTATTTTGTATATATCTATTTTAATGAATAGATTCAGGCGTTACTTTGCGGAAACCCATATTTAATACATGTTTAGAAGGTTTGGCTGCGTGGTGTTTGTGACGTCACGTGGACTTAACAGGAAAATTGAAATTGAAAATTGAAATTCGAGTGAACAGATATCTTCTGGGTAAGCGCGGTCCATCATCGACCGCATCCTCACTTAACATCATGTGAGATAGTGGACAAGTGCCACCCAGTTGTTCAGTAAAAAAAAATAGGCAGAATTTTCACTAAATATACTTTTATATTATTAAGTGTTTTATTTAAATATTAATTTGATGTTTCCTTAAAATATTTTTTAAATATTTGCTATTATCACATGTTTTGAGAGTTAAAGTTTTTCAGTTTCACTAAAAAATATATATATAAATTAATTTTACTGTACAGTTATGTTTATACTGACGGAGGCTATAGACATTTCTGTTCAACTTGTTACATTTGTAATCTTCTATGATCATAATGCGTATATATCTGATGTCAATATTTCTTTATCTTTAGTTGAATACATTTTTAGTTTAAGCAACAGTATGGTTTTTATTTTTACACTTGTTTTTCGGTATAGTCAGATTTTCGTCGATTACATTGGGGTAAGAGGAGCGAGAGAGAAATTTCACTATACGAAGTTGCGAATCCTATATACTTAATACAAGTTAAAAATATATATTTTAAAAATAGCGCTTCACCGCTAGCGCTGCCGCGACTAACCAGGGTTTCTTTCATATACAAAAACGAAAATAAAATAATTATGTTATTGCTTGAATTTAAAAAAAATCGGTCAAGTGCGAGTCGGACTCGCGCAAAGGGTTATGTACCGTTAAGTGTACAACATTAGACTTCACATTGAACCTTTTTTGTTTAAAGTGCGCGAGTCCGGCTCGCACTTAGCCAACTTTTTTGTATTTGTTGTTATAGCGGCAACAGAAATACATCATCTGTCTAGCTATTACCGTTCTTGAGATACAGCCTGGTGACAGACGGACGGACGGACGGACGGACGGACAGCGAAGTCTCAGTAATAGGGTCCCGTTTTTACCCTTTGGGTACGGAACCCTAAGAAACATCAAAATCTGTACATCCTGTATACATTTATTTACTACACACACACAAAAAAAAACAGTCGAATTGAGAACCTAATTTTTTTTAAGTCAGTTAAAATTGGATCACACATTGAAACGTTCAATTATTAATATTTCAATAACTGTACGTAACAAATCCCTAAAGGGTCAAATCACTTAAACTAAGTTATTATTCATCAACAGTAAACAAACAATATAATTCTCCATCAACGGAACAGATAAACGGCCACCGTAATATAATAAAAGTGATAATTTAATATGCACATCCGCAAATCCCGGTGGTGGTACCTACTAGACAATCTCGTGAAATATTCAGTCAACCCCGTTGGGTGGCTAAACAGAATAACCAATTAGGTTCCCACCTATTCGGATCAAGTGTGTACTTAATATTACATTGCAATTACATTATTACAAGCCGGTGCTCAGCAGTGTTGTAAATATATTGTGAGAAAGAAACACTTTTTAGGGTACCGTTGCAAAATGAAACCTTTTATTGTTCCGTTGGATACGTTGAATACGCATACAATCAAGCGGTTCTAGTGCGTGTTCCATGACAATCAAATGAACTAAAAAATCGAATACTCTGTAGATTAATTCCAAAGTACTAACACACACAAAGCCTTGCACTTAGTTTAAGACATTTTTGCCACATTTATCTCGTTATAAAATAATAAGCAATTCAATGTAAGGGCAGGATTATAAAGGAGACCTATGTACTTGATAATGGAGTGCCAGCGCAGGAACTATTTTCAAAAGGCGTAATTGGCCTACATTATTAGTTTCACAGTCCTACCTAATTCGTGAAGCCAATGCCTAGACTACGAATAAAGCTATCAGAGTATATTGGTCAATATGATAATTACTATTATCATCTTAGGATATCGTCGGTCCCGGTCGCTGTCTAAGAAGGACAGTCGTTATAGCATGGTGGTAGGGCATTTTGCAAATGCCCCGCTGGCTAGCTAACACCCTCAAGTAGAAAATCTGTCGCCAAGAACCTAAAGGTGAGTTCCGGCTGCTGTCCTTGAGTGCCAATAACTCTGGGTTAACTTTGACAACATCTTCGACCACATCATAACTTACCATCAAGTGTTCAAAGGCTTAAATATCAACTAGGGTGTTTAATAGATACTATAAAAATCATTATTTTGTAACGTCCAAAAATTTCACTTCAATTTTAAATTATTACTCAACTTTCTCAAAAATAAACTCCGATGGTGGAATTTTAACATCATTATTTATAGAAATTATTTCGGATAGAAAAAAACAACTTCAAGCTGGACTTAAGCCCGAAACCTCAGATACCGTATTTCCAATTATGCTTTGGGAGAAGGTGTGGTACTGTAGATTTTTTCTATCCGTTTGTTTTTGACGTTTTGGCTACATCTACCTGTAAATACCTACCAACAGTTTTGCTTCGAATGCGTCAATCCTCTATAAATAATACCTACTCTTAATAATCACGCATGATTAAATTACCTTAATGCAATTTATTTAAGTGTATTTACCGCAACAAACAATCTGATTCCCAAACCACCTGCTTCCTTACGTGGGGTTCCAAACTTCACATACAAGTCATTAATTAAATGAGCATTCTACTTTCCAAATAAAACGTAATGCATTGTTAATGACCCGTTTGAACCTGTCTGTAGGACGTGGTACACTGGGTACTACGGGAATTTGTATATGGAGCAGTAATTAATCTTCTAGCAAATAGTTTAATTCAACTGTCATTTAATTCACCTGTCAAAACGAATAATTATGTGACTAAAAACTATAATGACGTTCCTTGAGAAGCAAAATACATGGGTGTCGTAAAGTGAGCTTTAAATATGTTGCGTATAGTTACTAAGATCCTATTCCTTCTGGCCGTTTCTTACAAATGCCTATCATTCAGTCAATTCTATGTTCAATATCAGTGGAACGTAAAATTCTTTTATATATATATATGTATATATATATATAGTACTAGTATGTACATTTATCTAGACATATATTATAGAATAAGTTATGAAGCGATATTGAATAATAAGAAATTTAATGTTCACGATACTTTGTTTCACCAATTGTATTTTTCTTGTATTTTACAATGCATAGTCTTGGTACGAGTAAACGACATTTTTTTAAAATGTTATGTGACGGAACAAGCTCGAGGCCCACCTGATGTTAAGCGGTTACCTCTGCCTATAAAAGATGCATTTCTTGACAAGTGACGAATTGCACTGCGCCCGTCACCTTGAGACATAATTGTTAAGTCTGATCTGATTCGTAGCCAGCAGTCGTAGTGAGTAGTCGTGTACACCAATTACTTTAAACATTGGTACCATACAGCCATTACGTTTTGATCCCAATCGTACTTACAAGAAAATAATAATTGCAACTGCATGTAGTGGCAAATACGTCGTTTTGCTAATAAAACTTGTTGTGCATACAACCACTGGAGTGAAAGAGACGCAGATAGCATCGGCCAGTGGCAACGTATACTTGCGAAATATAAAGGTGCGTATTGAGTACTGAGCGGAGCGATAAGCGGAGCGTTTTTATTAAAATGAGTGCAACTCATTCTCCAACTAAAAGTCTATCTAAGAACATGGCATCGGCAGGGGGCGGTAGTAGTTCCCACCCGAATCTGTCCACGCTTGCCCTAGACTCAGCTGAACCACCATCGCGAAATATCAATTTACGAAAAAGAAAAACACCAGAAAATGACTTCGCAAGCCAGTTTAATGTATTCAAGCAAGAAATTCTCGACACACTTCGAGAAACTAGCAAATGTCACAATGAAAATATAAATAAAATAAGTGAAAATACATCCTCTATCAAAGAACAGCTGCAGGAAATAAAAATTACAACAGAACATCTACTAATAGAAAACAAGAAACTAAATGCTGAAGTAATTACATTGAAGGAAACAGTGAAATTAAATGAAGACAAAATTACCCAACTACAAAATGATATTGTAGAACTAAAATCAAAGCCCAGCCCACAAACCTCACAACCAATGATATCTCCTGTACAAGGTGCTTACGACGAAGTAATAGCGGAGCTTCAAGAACGCGCAGAACGAAGCAAAAATATTGTAATAGTAGGAATCCCTGAACAATATTTAGATAGTCAAGAAGCGCGGCAAGAAGCTGATAAATCCAAGCTCGATAAAATTATAAAAAACATTATCCCAGATTGCCCGAACACCAAAAAAATCCTAAGACTTGGTAAATATGATGGTAAAAAAGCACGCCCTTTGAAAGTATGTTTTAATTCGGAGGAAACAGCAAAAATGATTTTACGACATAGAGATAATATCAACTTAGAAGGTGTCCGAATCTATTCTGATCAAACTCCTCAACAGAAAAAATACTTAATGTGTCTCAAAAGTGAACTTAAACAACGACAGGATAGCGGTGAACAAAACCTTACGATAAAGTATATCAGAGGAGTTCCAAAAATTATTAAACATGAGACAAAAAACTAAATAATACTGAAAGTAGTACAGAAATAATACATAAACCAGTAACATATCAAATAACCAGTAACTATAATGACGTATCAACTACACCGAAGACAATAAACTTTCTATACGCAAATGCTCGTAGTTTAGTGAAGAAAGGTAAACACGATGAACTAAGATGTATTATAGAAAATTTTAAGACAAGTCTGAATATAATCATTGTAACAGAGACATGGATAAAAAATGAACAAGATGCCCAAAGGCTAAACATACCAAATTACAATCATTACTACAATTACCGGACTGCAACTGTAGGAGGTGGTGTATCAATATACGTGCATAAAAATTTAAAACATGAGTTCCTTGATGACCATTGTGAAGATTTTAACCATTACCTCTGGATTCACTTGAAAAACTTATCTCTTGATATTGGAGCCGTCTACAAACAACCTTCATCAAGTGGTAAAAAGTTCCTGGAGACATACAGTAACCAGCTATCAAGACGAAGACGAGCAATCGTATTTGGGGACCTAAACTTAAATTTACTTAGTAGAGAAAAAACCATCAAGGAATATAAACATATATTGAAAGAGAATGGGATAAAAATATTAAATAAGGTTGATAAGGAACACTGCACAAGGAAAACCGATACCACTTCAACGGTATTAGATCATGTTTGTAACTACGATAATGTATAACTTATAAATAACTTGGCAAATAATAAAATAAAGAAACACTCAATTCCTATAAAACTAAATACTACTGCAGGTCAAATTTCTAATACCAGAGATATTTGCGAATGTTTTAATTCCTATTTTTCAAATATTGGGGCTGAACTGGCTGGTAAAATTTCAAAACAATATAACAATAGTCATAAAATTTTACTCCCAGATAATATGCAACAAACTAATTTTATTATGACCACACTGAAACCTGCTACCGTAGATGAGATAGAAAAAATTATCAATGATCTGGACTCTAATACAAGTGCTGGTATAGATGGAATTACTACTAAAATGATTAAATGTGTGAAAGTTTTGATAAAAGAAAATTTAACCTTTTGTATTAACAAGTGTTTAAATGAGGGCAAATTCCCAGATACACTAAAAATAGCCAAGGTTAGTCCTATTTATAAGAAGGGTAGTAAAACCGACCCTGGAAACTATCGGCCCATATCTGTGCTACCCGTACTCTCAAAAGTATTTGAGAAAATTTTACATAATCGCTTGACTGAATATCTTGCACTTTCAAATGTGTTATACAGTAAACAATATGGATTTCGACCTAAATCAAATACACTTACTGCAGCCATTGACTTAGTCACGTCGATAAAACTCAGCATTGATAAAAAGCAGATAACGCTAGGCATATTTATAGATCTGAAAAAAGCATTTGACACTGTGAGCCATGAAATACTTTTGATGAAATTAAAAACCTTAGGAATAACCGGGACGGCATATAAAATGTTTCAATCATATCTTTCAAATCGGTATCAAATAACTAAAATAGGGGATACACAAAGTCAAGCTCAATTGATTACCTACGGCGTGCCGCAAGGTTCCATTCTCGGCCCTCTGTTGTTTTTAGTTTATATAAACGACATACATAAAATTGGTTTAACAGGAAATTTGAATTTTGTATGCTGACAACACAAGTTTATTTTATTCTGATAATTCCATTGAGTCTATTGTAAAAAAAGCACAACGTGATCTTGATGTACTACATATATGGCTGCAATCAAATTTACTTACAATAAATACATCTAAAACGAACTACATAATTTTCGCGGCAATTAATAAAAATATAGGTCAATATCACCCTCTCACTATTAATGGTCAAGAAATTAACAAAGTTACGAAGGAAAAATACCTTGGGCTCATTCTTGATAATCAACTCACATGGAAACCACACATAGAAAGTATACGAAATAAGATTACATCACTAACGGGAGCAGTAAAAAGCATGGGCCGATGTCTTCCTAAAAAAGTACGCTATATAATATATAACGCCATGATAAAGTCACACTTAGATTATTTAGTTGAAATTTGGGGAACAGCAGCTAAAACAAATTTAGAATCTTTACAGAGAAGTCAAAATAAGGTCATCAAAACTCTATTTCGTTACAATTACCTAACTCCCACTACTAAAGTTTACAAAGAAACCAAATTAATGAATCTAGCCCAGATGTACAAGTTTAACACGTGTATTCTTGTTCGAAAAATCCTTACCAAGGATATACATACACAAATAACATTCACAAAACAAATAAACGTTCAAAAAATTTTAACAAGACAAGCAAACAATATTTGTCTAAGAAAACCTAGAACAAATTTTGGAAAAAAAAATATTATGTATGAAGGGGCTCAATTGTATAACAACCTACCAAAAGACATAAAAGAAATAAAATCTTATAATCTATTTAAAAAAATACTTAAGGCTCATATTTCCAAGGATTTATCGTAACAATTTATTAATTTAAATTAATTAATTTTACTATTAGAATTATTTATTTATAAGTTTCCATATGGTATATATAATATTATGTATGTCCATATTCTAAATTATGTATTTATTTCTGATTAGTACTAAACAGTTTTAATTTATTAATGAAAAGACCTGAGCTGTATGCCAAACATAATTGCTGCGTACTGTCACTATGAACATGGCCTTAATAAACACGCTTGCGATATGTCTCGTAGCCAATGCTATGCAGGTCTGCATCCTAACGTATGCGCTTGTAGGGTACTTGTAGAATCGAATATAATTTCTTATTTTTAAGTAATTCATTGAGATTGATTACCGTGATAGTTTTATTTTAGCTACATCTACGATCTGCGGCACATTATATTTAAGTTAGTTTAAGTAATCTCAGTAAGTGAATGTTTTGTGTTCTTATGAGATTAATAAATATTCTGAAACCGTAAGTCTCATGTGCCTGTAATTTCACTGGCTCTCAAGGACTGCTGCCGGAGCACACTGTTAGGTGCTTGGTGACAGACTTCAACTTGTGGGTGGTCGCTAGCCAGACGGGCATTCGCAAAAAGCCCTTCCACCATGCTGTGAAGTTCAAGCCCGCGGCGGGATTCGAACCATGGACCTGCTGCGCGGCAGTCCATAGACAATGCCACTGAGCCATCACTGCACAATAATCATATCTTAGTGATTAGTATATTCAATTGTTTCCTAATTATCATTTAAAGAGGGTAAGACAGCGGTCAAACGCTGTAATGAAAGCAGTAATTATAAAATGTTTTGTCACTGCCTTACATAAAGCTACCGGCATGCTTGCGGTTTAACAGCGACCGCGTAAAGAAGTTGTCTTCGGCGCCCTCTCGTAACCTCTCAACGAACAAAACGACAAAGAGAGGCAACATTTACAGAGAAAATGGCCGCGGGGCAGGTCGACCCTCCACCCTTTGTTTTCTTACAGCAACGCTCGTGCTGAACTTACCCAACCACCCGGAGCACACTGCGGCCTCCATTCTAATATTAATGTGAACTGTAAAACATGTTTATTAAACTTCTATGTTCACGGTCGAGTGGGCGGGAAAGTTGAGGATTAAGTCAATAACTACGAGTAGGTATCTGTTTATTTTATGAAAGGCTGGTAAGTTTTTGGTTTCGTGGCATTATATAATGAAAATTATTTCTATTCATATGTGGTAGTGGGAACTAGGCATTGTTTTGATGTATGCTGTAGATGATTACTCGATGTATAATTAGAAAAGCATTAAGGAGTTGTTGATTACAGCTTTATTAATTGCTGATTCCTTGCCTATAAAAATCATCCGGCCATTATATCATCGAAAGAGTTAATCGAAACGAAAGTGTACAAAGAAACAACTTTTGCCAGGTATTGCTTGTTTTTATGTTAAGGGAACTAGCCTTCCGCCATCTACGGGAGACAGTGCGAGACTTCTGTCTGTTATAAAATTATATTTTACATTTAATATAATCCCATTATTTAAATGTAAGGTACCGTGTATCCGTAAAATGCGGTACAGCCACGACACGGCAAGGCAAGCGAGACGCATACCACAGGAATTTCTAAATCTTCATAAGATAATGGATCGCTTCGCGGAAGAAAGGGACCTCGTCGAGTCGGAACTTTGTTGAATTCCTGACTCGTAATTAATAAAATTACTTTTTGGGAGCTTTCCTCGACTTCAAAGAATTTTAGCATAAAAGAAAAAGTTAAGTAGATGAATTATTTTAGAATGATAAAGGAAATTATTCCAGATATTTATACGTCTTAAGCTATTTGCAGAACAAACATACTCTATGTACAATTTTAAAACTCGATTTAATTTACTCTTTATACATTGTATGTACATTTTCTCACGTGTATTCAATGCCATAAAGTAATTTTATATTCTGCCCAGCTCTAATTTTTCTATTAATAATAAAATAAATGAAATCAATAATGATATAGATATTTCTATGCAACTAGACTACTGGTTCAATGTCTTACCTACAAGGGAACACGTCATTGTTACCGCTATTTAATTATAGTAATAGTCACAGTTACCTTTTACATTAGGAAAGTTTTTATTTCTCAGTCAAATAAAATGGTTTTAAATTTAAAATTTCACTCTGCAAGATCCGAGCAAAAAGTATTTGCTCTGCAATTGAACTCCGCTAGATTTATAAGGTTTCCTTCAACGGTGGCGTACACTCGTCGGGTTTCTTATTTAAAATACCTAATGGAAAACTTTCATATCATATTTATCACAAATGTTCTTGTTATTGTAATTTTTTTTTCAATTAAGGTCACATATTAGTCAGTTAAACAGATATGCGTAGCTATTACATATTTTACTGAACAGGAAAGACATGAGATTGTTAAAATTAAACGGAAATTATTGTCTTGTGGAAGTAATATACCCAGTGAATGAATATGGTATAAGTAAAATAATATGGGATACCGATCAGTGGCTCCACGATTTCAATCCTGCTGTGAGCTTTAGTATAGTCACACTTCGGAACGGCATTTTGAAAATGCTCCTCTGGTTAGATAACACCCCCAAGTAGTAAATGCGTCGATTAGTACTTGACGCCGTAACTAAAGTCCTATAAGGTATTAAAGACTGATTAACTGATGAACGACAACGATCATGTCCTGCTCGTAATATAAATATAAGCTGGTAAGTTTTCAAGACTTGGTCAGGATTTTAGACGCTATATGGTTTATAAATGAAATCTTTTTATCTTCCAAACCCAGTGAAATGGGTATCAAAATGAAGGGTTTTAAAAAAAGATTTCATAATGATATATAACTATCAGTTTTATGGAACGATAATACGCTTAAATGAATAAATTACAGTCGGAATTTTTACCGCTTTAATTAATTTATACTTGTTTAAAGTTGTATTTTACGGGACTTAAAAAAAGATTTATTTACTTCGACGCTTTAACGGGACGCTTTATCACGATTAAGTCCCGTTAAATACTTATAACAATGTGTTCAAGTCGTGAAAGTCTTAAAGATATACTTGTTTGTAAATATGTTGTTCCTGATGGACTAGTCGCTCGCCTGATGTTAAGCGTCACGCTTATAAATTACAGTGTCACCATTCTCACAACACTGCGCTCGTTACTTTGAGACGTTAGTTCTTATATCTTGTTCTGCCAGTGATTTCACTGACTACAGTGCCGCTTTCACTCCTAAACAACACTGCATTGACTGCCCACCAAGACAGACTCATGCTAAAGAGAATGACCACCCAAGTACCTGGCTACTAAAAGCTGAAATTGCTTTATGGTAGGTATCAGCTGATAGCGGGGCCTCAAATATTACGATTTTTCAACATTCAATATCTTATAATGTCTTTTATGAGCACAGCTGGGATCGGCCTATGAATACTGTGTGTCTATGAGTGCTAAGTCCTATTTCAGGTTACGCTTCTTTAACATTTTTGACCACATCATCACGAACAGATGAGATAGGAGTCATAGATCTATCAGCAATTAAAATAAATGGGTTAATTTAGTTCTGGAACCTTCGAGTTTCATTAACGTCAGTCCGTTTAGCATATAATAGTGTTTTGATGAATACCAATATGCGTAGGTACTAAATCTGTCACTAACTGATTAACACTCTACCAGCTACCTATTGACTAGTAAAATCAATATCGCCCTAATAGTTATTCAAAATCTATGATTGTTGTGTCTGCACAGTACAAACACAGAACTCCAATTAATTACTTACTGTGCTACAGAACAATGTTCTTATCTGGATTGATAAGAGCCCGCATGAACGACGCTATTGCATACAATGCAATGATATGGCCAGGACAGCTACAATTGCTAGTGGTTGTAGTTTAATTTAACCAGCATAAATCCCACTTTGAAGAGGGTAGACGTGAGTTTTGATTAGATATGAATTCTATGCTTGGGTCGCGATTATTATCTTGTACAAAGGACTAGTTGGATGCCAGATATGGATATGGAAAGGGATTGAAGGTTAGGTAATATCAAAGGAGACGGGATATATGGCTATAAAATAGTTACTACAAATTTATATATGTTCCATTTAGGTAATATCTCAGCGGTATAGGATAAAACATTTACATGCACGATGATAAAAAGCCAGCCGATACATTTTCAGAGTTGAAAATGAATAAGAAAAAGTAGAGGTGATCGCGACAGTAATTAAAATGACACGAAAAATAAAAATATATCGCCACTTAACTGTCGGAGTAATCAGTACTAATATTATAAATGCGAAAGTAACTCTGTCTGTCTGTTACGCTTTCACGCCAAAACTAATGGACCGATTTGAATGAAATTTGGTATGGAGATAGTTTGAGACCCGGAAAAAAACATAGGATAGTTTTTATCCGACTGCGCAAAAAGAGGTTAATGTTTTCGCGCGACAACCGACATACGCGCGGGCGGAGCCGCGCCCGGAAAGCTAGTGACTTATAAAGCCATAAAATAATCTTGCCGTAATTGTGAATTAAAATACTTACATGAAAATACCCACAAAAAATGTCTAATTTCGAACTTGTCTTTCGTAAGAACAAACAGATGTATTTAAAATCATACTTACTTGTATGTAGGTATAATTTATTTCATAACTAAACTCTATTCATTGCAGCTTAATTATCTAAGCTAAAACTTAAGTAACACTTAATAGTTTCTACTTACGTATCGTGTGTTTGGCAGTTACGTGACCCAATTATGAAACTTAAACAATATACTTATGTGTACTGTTTTGAAGTAGATAAACGCACCATCGTTTATATATATAAAATAAAAGAGTATAGTAAACAAGGCATGTTCAACGACGATTTATATATAACCGGCGCCAATGACGTGAAAAATATTACGCGGCCAAAGACGTTGGGTCGGTTCCAGCACAAGGGGCACCGACAGCTGAGACGAGCGCCCTGCCGGACTATTTCATTGAAGGCGTGGCGTCGCGGAAACCTGCCTTTGCAATTTGCAACGACGACAGCTCAGTGCGTGATGACCATTGGGCTCCACCAAGGAACCGCAGGTGCATCTATGAGGCTCACACACACACACACATATATATATATATATATATATATATATATATATATATATATATATATATTTTATGCTTTACCTTCAGGTGAGATAGTAGCAAAAGTCTAACCTAAGGCATAAAATATATATAATTTTATTTATAGTCACACACCTATATATATACATACATTTTATGCCTTAGGTTAGACTTTTACCCTATCTCACCTGAAGGTAAGTGATGATGGCTCTCAAGGACAGCTGCCGGAATGCACCGTTAGGTGCTTGGCGACAGATTTTCTACCTGACGGTGGTGGCTAGCCAGTCGGCCCAAATGCCCTACCACCATGCTATAACGACTGCCATCCGAAGACAACAAACAGAACCGACGGCTTAACGTGCCCTTCTAAGCACGGAAGCGCTCAGTAGTAATGTCACTAGCGGTCGCCCATCCAAGTCATGACCGCGGCGGACGAAGCTTAATTTTGCTGATCAATTCAGAATGGCTAAGCAACCTTCGCTACGAGCGCTTCAAAAATTATAGCAGCAAATTTCAGTTACTTGTCCCCTTATTCTGAGAAGTCTATTTCAAAATGAAGTCAGAGTTTGTACCTACGTACATCCTAAGCCTATGGTACCTACACACCAGCTTTCATTAATCATGTCACCTAACGGATATCCCTAACTTGATTTTGGCTTTTCATGTTTACCTACTTACAAACTGTACACCTAATGTACTATATATAGAAGCTTAGCTTAGCAATATTCATTTTAAGACATGGAGAATAAGTATTATAATTGAAACAAATTTTACTCAACATATTCTTCATAAATATAAGACAAAACCTATCTATCTTCAAGTAATACCATTACATATACTTCCAACGCATTAGACATTATTTAATACGAAAAGCAACAAAAAGGCATTTAAGTAAATCAACCCATAAATTTATTATGTTGTCCCTGTCCCCATATTTATGGTTAACTTCCTTACCTCCACAAGTCAATAATGCGTCAATAACGTTATAGATTAGGAGCCAGGCGTAACTTCGAATTAGGAGTTTGTTATAAGGGATATTGTATAAACAATTATTTCTGTCTGGAACGATAACGACGACAAAGTAGTTGCAGTAGCAAATTTAAGTTTTTATTATTTCACTCTATGTCAGGCAGATGGCATTAAGATTGACGGATTTACATGAAATTAAACCTTTGTCTGGTGTTAACTGCGTGTTGGTTACGTTTTAAGGGTTCCGTAGTCCTAACAAGGAACCTTTATAGTTTCGTCATGTCCGTCTGTCTGTCCGTCTGTTTTTGTTAAGAGACCGTTAGTGCTAGAAAACTTAATTTTTTATGGGTATGGAAATCAACCACACCGACAAGATGGTAAAGTAAAATTTTGAAAAATATTTTTTAGGATAGCTCTCCTACAAGTGAAGTGGGGAACTTTTTTTTGTCGTCTAACCCGACCTATTTGGTATCGTTGAATAGGTCTTTTGAAATTTCTTAGGGGTTTTTCGATTGAATGCTCCTTTAACGAAATATTAAACTTTAAAGTGCAAATTTTTGTTCCAGCAGGGCATCCCCCACCCCTAAAATCTAAATTGGCTTGAAAAATCTGGAAAAATCATAATGATAGTGCAGTTCATGAACTTTAAAGGAAAGCTATAGCGGTTGAGATAACTTTATTACTTTAGCAGTAATAGTCATTGAACTTGGGTGTTGGATAGTTTTGTAGCAAATACAAAATCCTTAGAATAATTCCTTTAAAACGACTAAGATGAAGTATTTGGTTGTTTTTCAAAGGTAAAGACGCATTGAAAATTTAATCTAAAATAAAAAATCTTAAAATAATAAGTATGATCTATGTCATATATAAGTTGATTCGACTTCGGTACAAAGTACTTTTTGGACGATACAAAGGATATACTTGACGATACAAAGAACTTTGTACTTTTTGTACTATTCCTCGCCGTACACAAGAAGTGATTGCTGTTCCCACCTGTCGTACCAAGGCTGGTCATCGATCACTTCTGTGTTGTATTACAGAATCCTACTATACTCGTTTCAATTGTATAGACAAATTTGACGAGCGGGTAAGTTGTTTTGTGAGGTCTTTGTTGTATCTGCTGGAAGGTAGCGTCAATTATCACTCGTGATGATCCTCCCTTGTTGTGTCTTGTAAAGTAACTCAAACCTACCCTACTCGTATAATACTAAGACTGAGAGCCATATAATATGTTTTACTGCTATACTACACCGAGTACGGCCATAAGTTAAAATTAAATATAAAAATTAATATTTTAAAAATAAGTTACAAATTACAAATGAAAATGCAATTTTTTAATTAAGTTATGTAATATTACTAAAACTGATATGTTCATATTTATCAAGATCTCAGCAATAAAATAATAACAATATTTTATTCGAAATGGTTACCTTTACATACCTGTCTGGCCATAAATATATGGGTTAACTCATCCATTCCATGGATTTCGTCACCGCTTGCTCTACACATATTTTAAGAGTTTCAATGTCAGCGCGACGTTTAGAGCAAGCCACGGACTCTAAAAGTGGCTTTAATTGGTAGTCTAAAGGGTTGAGAACTGGGCTAGATGAAGACCTGTCTTCAGCTCTTATAAGGTCTGGAACATTGGCTTCAGTTGTCTGGAATATGACTGACGGCTCCACACCCACTTTGTGCAAGGCGATCACTGCAATCCTATTTACTTTAACACCCCATTCCATATTTTTGTAATTTGATAATGAAAACGAAAAAATGTGAAATGGCGAGAAATCGAAAGAACTTATTAAAATAATAAACGCTTTCCCAATTCAAAATAATTAAAAAGTTGAAAAAAAGGAAAAGTTTATGTTACAGTATTTATGACGAGACTATAGCATAGTATGATAGCCCTTTTATAAGCTAACATGCATTTACCGGTGTATACTTTTTATTTTTCTTTAATATATATATCAACTATATTAGAACCAAAATTAATAATTATTTATTGCTACAGAAAATAAATTAAATAACATAGAGCTTCTTACAAACAATATACGACTTATAGCACTCAGTTTGAGTTATGGCCACATCTGTTAAGGTGCAACCATAACACTGATTTGCAGTGAATTCTGGAACTCTGGCTAAGATGTTAGCCGAGAAAAAAGTTTGTTAGAAATTAGCGAGCAAGGACTACCAATAAATATTTATATATCTAAGCACAGACATAACAGTAATCTATGAATAAAACTTATTTTAACGGTTAAATAACTTATGTATTTTCAACTTATATCATATTCACAAAAAAATATGTTTACTTAATTTGTGGCCAATGAAGTTGGTCTCACAATTATTACTATAAACAAAATATTTTTACATTAAGAAAATAAAGTATATAATATATATTGAAAATTAACAAAACTGGCAATGTACCAACGGATTCTGAATCACGCTATCGTAGTATTATTATATGTTCTATGCCATCGTTATATTTCCATTCGAGTACCAATAGAATTCATAAACGAATTTTGTTTAATTATCGAATCACAATTAAAATGATAACTTGGCGGCAATCGTAATTTAGCTTTAGCAGGAAAAAAGTGGAAGAGTGAAGAACTACAGAATCATTTTATATTATGATAATGGGGTACTACGGAACCCTACATTGTGCGTGGCCCGACATTCAAACGTTTTTTTTATCTATTACACGTATGAAGCTAATTTAACGTGATGGCAAACAATTATGTTTTCGAAGGTATTAACAGGCATAACCTGGAATAGTTGGTTCTCTAGGTCAGCAGCCGGAACACACCGTTAGGTTCTTGGTGGCAAATTTTGTACTTGAAGGTGGGTTAGCTAGCCAGACATTCCCTAGATGCCCGACTTGTTACGACTGCCATCCTAAGACAACAACTTAGACCGACGGCTTAACTACCCTCCAAAGCACGCAAGCGCTCAGTAGTGACAACTAGCGGTCACCCATCCAAGTCATGACCGCGATGGACGTTGATTTACTTAGCTTAAAAATGGCTAAGCAAACTACGCTACAAGCTCTTCGACTACATGTAAAATAATAGAAGTAGGTATCAGCAAAATCGCAAAAAAAAAACTTAATGTTTACTTAGTGGAATACGTGGTAGAAATAACGTGATATCTTATTCATTATTAATGACTGTCTCTTACACTATAATATGTCAATAATGTTCGCAAGCGCACCTCCCGCCCGCCACAAAACCACCTGTCACGTGGAAAACATTTATCATAATTCCATCGAATTTCCATTCTTGCGAATGTAAAAACATATCCGTTTGTAACGTCGCCAATGAATTCGTTTGTAACTCAAAGCGCGGGAAAAATATTAGTGCTTACCGTTATTTTCTTAATAGTTGGTACAAAATTTTTTGTTAGTCAACATAAACTATGTTCATAATTAACATGCACACAATAATGTGCATTATAGGTGATATATCGATTGCATCTATGAAGTTATCTAGGTTAAGGTTAAGTCATCCACGTGGCGAAATTGAGCTGCAGGTAGTAAATCGAACAGTTCCTCAGAACACTCCTCGTGATATATACGGTAAAAGATGCAGAGTGATCCAACATTTCTACGCAAAGCCAAAGGGTCGAGCCGACCGGAGAGAACTTGATCGTCGACGATTCGAGTCGCTCTGCGTTGAATGCGGTCAAATGGAAAAAGCTGGTACTGGGGAGCTCCCGCCCAGAGGTGAGAGCAGTACTCCATGTGAGGTCGAACCTGAGCCTTATAAAGTTGCAGGCGATGGCCGACGTGAAGTACCGCCTCGCCTTTCCGAGCACACCAAGCTTCTTAGAGGCTAACTTAGCCTTATCTTCCAAGTGACAGCGAAATTGAACGACGTTCGATATGTCGATGCCAAGTACTCCGATACTGGCTGAGGTAGCAAGGGGAGTGTCTTCAAAACGAAGGGATACGACAAAGGGGGATATCTTGGCGGTAAACGCACAAACTTGGCCCCATTTCGAAACATTTGACAACATGGTCTCGACTGAAGACACAAGTTTGTTCCGACTCTCGACAACGTTTTCCCGAGAAATTTTAGCGCGGCCGGTGTATGAGGCATCTCCGGTATTGTCATCCGCATAACAATGAATATCGCTGAGTTGCAGCATGTCATTGATGTGCAAGAGAAATAGAGTCGGAGATAGCACACAGCCTTGCGGAACGCCTGCATTAATCGGCTTTAAGTCGGAGCATGCACCGTCGACAACGACCTTAATGCTCCGATCTGCCAAAAAACTGGAGATCCATTCGCACAATTTCTCAGGAAGCCCATAGGAAGGAAGCTTCGATAGAAGCGCTTTATGCCACACCCGATCAAAGGCCTTCGCTATGTCCAAACTAGCCGCCAAGGCCTCACCCTTGGAATCCACCACCTCCGCCCATCGATGCGTAAGATATACTAAAAGATCACCAGCTGAGCGACCACGACGAAAACCGTACTGGCGATCGCTAATCAGCTGGTGCTCCTCTAGATACTGCAGGAGCTGGTTGTTGATAATGGATTCCATTATGTTGGAGAACAGAGACGTTATGGCTATAGGGCGGTAATTGTACGGATCTGAGCGGTCACCTTTTTTAGGGATCGGGTGCACCAAAGCCGTCTTCCATGTTTTCGGGACAACGCCTGATGAGTAGCAGAGCCGGAAAAGACGCGTTAGAACCGGTGTCAACTCTGGAGCACAAGTCCGCAGCACTATCGGAGGGATGCCATCTGGCCCATCGACCTATGAATGTCCAAGGAGAACAGTGCTTTCCGTACTGCACATTGCCGGAAAATTATATCCGGCATCGAGGTATCACACCGTTGTATAGTCGGTGGTGAGTTCCCTTGGTCATCCAAAGTTGAGTTAGACGCAAAGAGAGAGCCCAGAAGATCGACCTTGTCCTTTGCGGTGTGGGCCAGTGTGTCATTCTCTCTGTGCAGGGGCGGTAGGGATGACTGACAAAAATTCCCCTGGACAGCCCTGGCAAGAGACCAGAACGCACGTGTTCCTGAAGGAAGGCGGGCTAATCTCTCGCCAATTCTGCCGATATGCTCCGACTTCGCTCTGGCGATTGCTCTTTTGAAGGACCTGGAGGCAAAGTTATATTTCTTTTTGAGATCGCTGGTATTTAAATGCTTAGATGCCATTGAATCGGCCCAAGCTTAGTAACGCTCTCGTTTATGGCCAGAGGCCATTTTACAAGAGCGACCAAACCAGGGCTGTGACCTGCCACCGATGGGCACTGCAGAATATGGAATAAAAAGTTCTATACCCTGAAGCACTACATCAGCAACATAGTCAGCAGTGACATCTGGATCATCCGGCAAGAAGCAAACTAGCCCCCATGGGTAGGATGCAAAAAAGGACCGCATCCCGTCCCAATCTGCTGACCTATAGTGCCACACGCGACGACAACCTACAAAACGGGGTCGAGTTGGGCGTGTAACCGGCACTGAACTCCGGACCAGGCAGTGGTCCGACGATCCGAGGGGAGCGTTAACGGATACTGTGTAGTTGTCCGGGTGAGAGGTCAGCAGAAGGTCCAACAGGGAAGGTGTATGATCATCCACATCTGGGATTCGCGTAGGCGAGGTGACCAGTTGTGTCAGATCATACGCTTAAGCGAAGTCGTGAACAGATCTCCCCGCATGATCGGTGGTGCGTGAACCGAGCCATTCGGCGTGGTGGGCGTTGAAATCGCCAAGTATCACGATCTCTGCGGTGGGGATCTGCTCAAGCACGGAATCTGTAGCCAACTGTAGGTGCTCCACGAATTGATCTATTTCGGCATTACCATTCATATGGGACCTATAAAGGCACGCGTAGATTCGCGGATGGTTATCGCAGTCTACGCACAACCAAATGTCAGATAGGCCCCGTCCTTCAAGGCTGCTGAGACGACGAGCACAGATATCCTCTCTTTTTTTTATTTTTTTTTTTTATTGCTGATAGGTAAGCCTTTGACCACAATCTCACGTGATGGTAAGTGATGATGTGGTCGAAGGTGTTAGCAGGCTTAACCTAGAATTACTCTGGCTCTCAAGGACAGCTGCCGGAACACACCGTTAGGTGCTTGGCGACAGATTTTCAACTTGAGGGTGGTCGCTAGCCAGGCGGGCATTCGCAAAAAGCCCTTCCACCATGCGGTGAAGCTCAAGCCCGCGGCGGGATTCGAACCATGGACCTGCTGCGCGGCAGTCCATACCCAAAGCCACTGAGCTATCACTGCTTCAAAACTGTCTGACGTAAAGACACACCCCCGCCCGCGGCAAAAAGGAATGTTCCAGTTTGTACCCAGGGTATGTGAGGAATGAAGTGTCTGCCGGAGAGCATATCTGTGTTTCGGTCAAAAAGAGCAAGGCCGGCTTAGCAGTCTCCAGATGGTAGTGGACATCGTTCAGGTTAGAACGGAGACCCCGTATGTTGCAAAAGTCCACAGCTAGCGTGGTGTGGGGTGACTTAAGCCTCCTGCTTCGTTTACCTCGAGCAGCAGAAATAGGGTTGAGCACGGTTTTGCCCCCTCCAGAATACGCAGGGCAGTCCGAGTATCCACCTTCAGGTTCAGGTCCTGGAGGTGGATGCACGGAGAGGGGTTCTCCAGCAATTTCACGGCTGGTACCCTCCTGGAGTAATGTCTCTTGAAACTGTGTTATGGGCACATAAGATTTTCAGTACCTAAATTAAATGTGACTGAAATCTACTTGACAGAAGTTGATGAAATTCAAATAGAACCTTAATATTTTATCTTAAATAATCTTCAAAGTAATACATTGAAAGGCTTGGCAGCCTTTGAAGTGATAATTTTTTACTTTTTTTGCGTTAACATATTCATTATAAAAAATATATATACATGGCGTCCCACGGCGATGCCACATGGAGGGAAAGTACCTTGAATATTGTAGATAGAACATTTTACTGAAAGAAGACATTATTTGAATTTAGAAAACAATTTAAACTGCATTAATAGATATATAAATAATATAAATAATTACATGGATGAACCGGGAATCGAACCGTTACACGAGAACAAAAAACACCCTATAGTTTTATCATACCCATCGAAAGATTTCATTATAAGGATTATTTTTTGCCAAATAACACACTGTCAGAAATAAAAGGAAGGCCATGAATTTTAACATTTGTTGTGAAATTTTATTAATAAAAATGAAAAGTTGTCATTGCCGTAAGGACATTCAACTGACATTATCATAAGTACCTATTACTAATAAATGATCTTCTGAGACTTAAAAATCATTTCCCTATTATAATTTAATTGCATGATAAAATGATAAATAGATGCGTAATTAGTAGGTACCTGGTTGAACGCAACAAATCGAGTCGTATCCTGAGCCGAAAGACGCGTTAATTATTTAGTCCATCGAAAAACGCAATGCGGCAGGCTGATTATAAAGAAATAATTCAAAATTCCATATCAAATGTTTGCATGGTCTTCTTTTTTATTTCTGACACTATGCTATTTAGCAAATAATAATCCTTATGATGAAATCTTTCAATCGGTATGATAAAACTACAAGCAGATTTTTTTCTCGCGTAACAGGTTCGATTCCCGGTTCAACCATGTATAACTCAAACAACCATTATTTAAATATCTATAAAAGCAGTTTAAATTGTTTTTTAAATTCAAATAATGTCTTCTTTCAGTAAAATGTTCCATCTACAATATTCAAGGTACTTTCCCTCTATGTGGCATCGCCGTGGGACGGCCTGTATACGCATCAACATGAGGACCTTTCTTTTTTGTAGGATGTCGGTTAGTTAATATAATTGGATAAGAGGATCTTCTCCATTTAAGGCCATGTTGTTTTATATGGTAGAATACAAGTATTCGTACGACTATATGGTAGAATACAAGTATTTGTGTTATCTAATGTTTCCGCAAGCTGTAAAGTATTTTTTCGTTGTTCGATTGGGCACGGAACAATACTAAACTACTATGATAAGGTTTATATTCCGCTTAATCTTATTAAAAGATTTTGAATAAGTACTCAACCTCCTTCCTCCATATACTCAACCCTTAAGGTGGTAATCTACGCTACGGTTCAAATGTCAGAAATATTTATATATTGGGAATATGACAACATCCTTTAACGCCGTATTTATTACAAGAAAAACATGTTTTTTCGGATTTGCAAAAATCTACAACTTTTAGAGATGATACAAGTATACATTTGGATTCAAAGTTGAAAGCCATATGCCATAAACGTTGTGATTGTTTTTTTGTTAGTTGTAAATTTTTAGAAATCATATAAATATATATTTTTTTTAAGCAGCAAAGCATATTTTTGTGGTATAAACATAAGTTTGCTGTTTCCGGTATATTACTTTTCTTTATGGTTTGCTGTGTGTTTGTAAATAAATGTTATTCAAGCTGTCATTGTCACACAGACGGAATAGCGAAATTGTGGCAAGACTGCATAAGCCATATTAAGAAGAAGAAGAAGTTGAAGTTGATGTACAGTGGCAGAATTTTTAAATGCTCAGAAAATAATAAGAAGGACATCTTGACTAGCTTTCTGGTTTTATAGCTTCATTGACTTATTGTCATAATTGCTGCCCAAATCCATAAAAGAAAGCATCAGCTTTTCGATTCATTATTAGTAAACAAGTATAAATTATTTATCAAAGTGAAAAACCCGAAATTTGTAATTTTGTAATGTAATCCGCAGAGCACGCGTTATTGCAAACATCAAAATATTAAAATACATACAAGAACCCTGAATACATAACAATCACACACTAGTGTAATAATGAATCATCAGCAATATTATATCTGATTGTTTTTAAATGTCAAACACAATTCAGAATGTTTAATATCAAACTGATATTCTACAAACTAAATAAAGCAACTGTAAAAGAAAACATTGGGTTTCATTACAAAGCTGCTATGACAGTTTCATTGCTTATGTATTTCAATACAGGGCAAAAGTAATTATTTTGTGCCAAATAAAGCCATGCAAAACTAGACAGATGTTGCACTACATATTTCTTTGTGTTTTTGACTAAACCCACCTTTAATACATTTTAATACATCTCCCTTTTTTCCAAATTACTTTCAAATATATAATAGAATCTTGAAACCCAAGACAAAGGATAAATCCTCGACCTATACAAAAGAAGAATTTTATTTATATCCAATAATAAATTAATTAATTCACCGCTCGTCCCGCTTCTGGGCAGTTTCGTATTTGACCGACTTTTTCCATACGTGTCTTCCACACAAAGGTCCGCTTGTTCTGCTTAATTGAATAAACCTAACTGCTTGTGATTCTGGGAAGGTAATATCAGGTGCCTCCCTCGCTTTTGAAAAACAATAACCTGGGAACATTGCGCGGAAACCTTTATACAAAAGAGAGTCGCTCAATGAAGTTGCACGCCGAAGAATTTCCATGCAATAACGGCGGCATAGCCCTGCCGCATAGAAGTAATCTACTCAGTACATAAACTTGGGTGAGTTTAGAGAACATTAAAATCTGGCGGAAGTGACCCTTAATTGCGTAGTGACACTATTTTCTACTTGTGAGTGGTAGCGCTTATATTACTCGCTTATAGTGCTCGTCTGGCCAGACGAGCACAACAAAATGGCCAACGAGATAATGTATGAAATTTAAATATAACATAAAATATCATCTACTGGAAAAATGGTGTAAAAAAAAACAAAAAAGGTTTTAAAGTTTATACATGTAAAAATTTCATCAGCGTATTACGAGAGCCATTCAGCTACCGCAATAATATTCATATTGGTGAGGAACTTGTAAGAATAATTTTCACACAGTTATTTAAACAACAACATAATGCATAAAAGTAACAAAATAATGCAGGCTAATTTTCTCAGCAGCTTTTACGTAAACAAAAGAGGTCTCATTACCGCGTTGGAATTTTATGGCTATTTAAACATAGAGTTCAGCATTCAGATACTGTATAGATGATAGAAAAGGGTGTTAAACCTATCCTACCTATCTCAAACGACATCAGTTGTTATTAGGTTAGTAACTGGTTTCCACGGGATCCTCAGTAAGGATTCTTGCCGAGACCGGGAGATATTGCGTACTTACTGGGCTTGCCTCTAATAACACCGCCGATACCGTTTGTGTAAGGAGAAAAATACGAAATGAAATGGAAACTACCCGCCGCCTTATGGTTTCCAATCTCACCTAACAATGTACCTACATGGCTCATCTTCTATTTAAATATTCTCAGACATGTTGGTTGAGCAATTCTTAGATAAATACGCGGTTTTTATTAACATTTCATAAACGGAGATGTGGTTTTTGTGCAGGCCCTATGTGAACACACCGTTTATGAGTTCGGTAGGTATCCACCTGATGGGCACTGGCACATGTACTGTTGCTGGATTGGAGGGTATGGAGATGTTCTTCCTGAAGAAAAGATTCCTTTCAGTATATTGCTTCCTTTATTCTTCTTATAGTTGTTAACCCTATGGAGGCAGGTTCGGTACTACATGCTCCCTGAACAAAAGCTTCCTATTTATATACAAAATCTGAACAATGAACCTCTGTTCCCATCGTCTAAACGGTCACGTACGACCACCAGCGGAGCTATTTGGACCCATTTCTTTCACACTAACATAAAAATAAATCATATGAATTATACAAAGAAATTTCTAACTTAACAAAGGATTCCCTATACTAAATTGTAATAATGTTAACAGTCTATGTTATTATTACGCTACGTGTTAATACAATGCCCTATTTAGTCGTCTTGCACACCTCGTAAACAAAGTCAAGTATAACAAAAACAAAGCTCTTAAGTTCTAATATAAACAATGCAACGCTATGCCTTAACGTAAATATTAATTTCGTCTGTCGTCTTGCACATTTCTCCCGCCGTGTGACGCTGTCACATCTTCTACCGGTGCTGTGACGACTTTGTCCTCAATCGGTAGAATCACCAGTTTTCTCACTGGCCTCCGTAGCACTCCTCCCTTGGTTTTGATGTCGACGGTGCGTACGACTCTGTCTGGCCCAGGATACGCTGCGATGACTTTACCTCGAACCCACATGTTTCGAGGGAGATTGGGGTCAATAAGTTGTACTAAGTCCCCAACTTTAACTGTTGATCCTCGTCCGTGGGGCTCCCGCCGGTTTTGAAGCTCGGGGAGATATTCCCGAATCCATCTAGTCCAGAATATATCTGCCAGTCTTTGTGCAGCCCGCCAGTTAGATTTTGTGGCTGTGTCTTTTTCATCAAAGCTTCCCGGCGTTGGCACTCGGCCTGGTCCCCCCAGTAAGAAGTGGTTGGGAGTGAGGGCTTCTGGGTCTTCTGGATTGACTGATACGTGAGTGAGTGGCCGGCTGTTTACTGTATACTCCACTTCTGCCAGTAGAGTGGTGAGGACTTCTTCTGTTGGATGACGCTCATGCAGGGTTGCTGTTAGAGCTATCTTCACTGAGCGTACCATTCTCTCCCAGGCACCACCCATGAACGGCGCCCCTGGAGGAATGAAGCGCCACGAGATATTCCTTTTCGCTGCTTCTTCTGTAGTTGCTTCGTCGATTGCCTGTCGTAGTTCTTTGTCCGCTGCTTTCAAATTAGTGCCATTGTCTGACCAAATCTGTGTTGGAGAGCCTCTTCTTGCCATCATTCGTCGTAAAGCCATAATTGCTGAACTGGTGCTGAGGGACATGGCTACTTCCAGATGTATTGCTCTCGTGGTCATGCAGGTGAATATAGCGACGTATCTTTTCTGATTGGAGCGTCCTACAGTGACCGTCAGCGGGCCAAAATAGTCTACTCCGGTAAACGTAAATGGGCGCTGGTGATGAGCTAGGCGGCACGACGGTAGATCTCCTGTTCTCGGGTGTGGTGGTACTTGTGTCTTCATCCTACAGTGTAGACATTGACGGAGAATTGTGCGAGTTATGGGACGCACGCGTAATATCCAATACTGTTGACGACACTCGTTAACTGTCGCTTCGACGCCGGCGTGGTGTAGCTGGCGGTGGATTTTCTGTATCCAGAGCTTCACTGTAGGATGATTTCCATCCACTACCATCGGTCTTTTCAAGTTTTCTGGAACTTGCGGCGTGGCCTCGATGCGACTTCTCAACTTCAGAATTCCATCAATGTGTTCGACGCTTAATTGATGAAGTCGACTTTCTTTGTTGACAGCCTTCTGCTTTTTGATGTCTTCTATTTCCTGCGAGAAGCTGTCTTCCTGTGATGAGCGCATGAGAAGTTCTTCCGCTTTTGTTAAGAGTTCCGCTGTGACGGGAAGATACTTCTTTTCTTCTCTTTTGATTTTCTGTCCCTGACGCTGTACTGTTACTGTTTTGTTTGTCTGTCTTTTCCAATTTGGATCTTTCTGTGAGTTCTTCTTGTTTCTCTTATAACAGACCGTTTGTTTAGTGGCCTTGCAGAATTGAATGAATTGGAGAACTCTTGCTGTTGTGTAGCGCAGTCTCTCCCAGTTAGAGAATCGGGAGACTTCTGGCAGTGCTTCACAGAGCTTCTGCCTCCTTTCTATTACTACGTGATGTATCCTTTCTTCGCCTGTCGGTTCTGTTGACGTTGATGTGGACGCTTCTGTTGGCCAGGAGTCTTCATCTTCATATAGGAACTCTGGTCCTTTGTACCATCGATGTTGTGTGTTGAAGGGTGATGGCACATCTCTCGTTGCGTCATCGGCCACATTCAACTTTGTTGGCACCCATCGCCATTCGTTGACTGTAGAACTCTCTTCTATTGCAGCAAGACGATGAGCCACGTACGGTTTATAAGAGCGTGACCCTGTCTTTATCCAGGTGAGTACAGTTTTGCTATCTGTCCAGAATGTCTTGGAGTCTGGTTTTCTCTCGTGTTCTTCAATGACGGTTTCAGCGAGGCGTGAACCCATGACGGCGGCTTGCAGTTCCAGTCTTGGTATAGAAGTGAGTTTCAATGGTGCCACCTTTGCCTTTGCCAGGATGAGTGATACATTGACATCGCCTTTTGGAGCTACTGTTCTCCAAAACAAGACCGCTGAGTAAGCTGATTCGCTGGCGTCGGTAAATATGTGTAGCTGGACTGAGGTGGCATCGCTGTAATGTAGGTAACATCTCGATATTGACACGTTGCCCAGGTTTCGTAGCTGAATGAGCCAGCTTTGCCAATGTTCTGCGAGGTCTTCATCGATCTCGTCGTCCCAAGCTGTTCCACGACGCCAAACATCTTGCAGAATTTGCTTCGCTCTGATTGTAACTGGTGAAGCGAAGCCAAGTGGGTCAAAAAGTGACATTACTATTTTCAATGCTTCTCTCTTAGTTGGTTTCTTGCCTTCGATCAGTGCTGGTGGGATTCTTGCTAAGTTAAGATTGAAGGCGAACTTGTCACTGGCTGGCTTCCATATCAGACCCAGTACTCTCTCTGTTGTGTCTTCTGTTTTGTAGAGTTCTATGTCTACTTCAGTTTCTATTTCCCCGATGGCTTCAAGGAGTCGTGGTGTGTTTGACTTCTACTGTTTAAGTTCGAAGCATGCTTTTTTATGGATGTTTCGAACCTCTGTTGTAATGCGTATTGCGTCTTCTAGGCTTCTAAAGCTGTCCAGATAATCATCAACATAGTGCTTCTGTATGATTGCTGTTGTGGCTTCAGGATAGCTTTCTTCGTGCTTCTTGGCATTCAAGTCTTTGACGTAAATTGCTGTTGATGGAGAACTTGATGCCCCGAATATCAATGAAGTCATTCTGTATTCTTCTGGAGGTTGGTCATCTCGTCGGTCTTTGCGCCATAAGTACCGAAGAGCGTCTCTGTCTTCTTCTCTCAGCTTGACTTGCATGAACATTTCTTTTATGTCTGCCGTCACTGCGATCATATGCTGTCTAAAACGCATGACAACCCCTGGTAGTGACTGCAGTAGGTCCGGGCCCTTGAGGAGTAAGTCGTTGAGGGCCACTCCATTTGTCTTGGCGGCTGCGTCGTGGACTACTCGCAGCTTTTCTGGTTTCATTGGGTTAATCACGCCAAAGTGTGGTAGGTACCATGTTCTGTTTGCAGTCTTTTTATTCGGTGCTGGCTCGGCGTAACCTTTAGTGACCAGCGCTTCCATTTGTTCTGTGTACTTTTCCTTCAGCTGTGGGTCACGATCAAGTTTCTTTTCGATGCTGAAGAGTCGCTTTAGTGAGTTTTCATAATTGTCAGGAAGGGTCACATCTTCTTTTTTCCATAACAGAGCAGTTTTGTATCTTCCTTCTTCTGTGTGGACTGTATTTTTCTGTAAGATACGTAGAGCTTGCTCTTCTGGATCTGTCTTCGGTTTCTTAGGGTTGATGCAAAGTGAGTCCATTGCGAAGTACTGTTTCATCAGATCTTCTAAGTTCTGTTCAACTGGCTCTTCTGTGACGTGAGTGACGAAGTCTATGTTTTTTCCGAGAGTGCGAGTGTGGCTACCGTGCAATACCCATCCCAGTGGCGTGAGAGATGCCACTGGTTGGTTTTTACTTCCTCGTCTGACTTTCGTTGTTAATAGCAGATGCCAGTTGTCTTGGCCAATGAGTATTCTAGGCTTTGCATTTTGATAAGTGATGATGTCGCCTATGTCTCGTAGATGTTTGCATTCTTCAATTCGTTCCTTCGAAACTTCTTGCGGTGATACATGAAGATTCTTTACTGTTCTCGCTTGAATTCTTTCTTTGTGATGGTTGATTCTCTTAATTGTGATATAGACTCTTCGTGACTTCACCTCAGCCGTCTTCATTTCGTTGATCGCTTCTATGCGTAGTGGATCGATGGGTCCTGTAGCGCCAATCTCGTTGGCTACGTCGTCGTCGATAAGAGTTACTGTTGACCCATCATCCAGCAGTGCAAATGTGTTAACTGCACCTGCTGCTCCTGACACTGTGATTGGAATGATCTTTAAGTAGGACTGTTTCCTAGTTGAAGTCCAAGCGGAGTTGATGGCTTCTGTTGACCCTTTGTTCTGTTCATTGCTGTTTCCTGCCTTTTCTGTTGCCTTTGTGTAATGCAGCATCCTGTGGTGATAATATTTGCAGCTGTTTAGGCCACAGGTTCTCTGTTGGCAGCTGTGGGTCTTGTTTCTGAAGCGAAGACATCCAAAACACAGACGTCGATTCTTCGCAATGTCCCATCTTCCATTTTCATCCGCTTTCTTAAACTTCTCACAATCTGTTGCAGTATGTCCCGTCTCTTCACATACAGGACATCTTGTTGTTGATTGTTTTTCTGTAACTGTGTTCACTTTTTGCTGACGTTTCTGTTGAGTAGACTGTGTTTGTGAGCCCACTTGTTCGGGTTGTGCGTAAGGTCCGCACAAATCAGCTTCTCTCTTCAAGAACTTATCAAATTTCAGAAGTTCTGGTTCTTCCTTTGGCATTGTTGCAGCAAAGTCGAAGTATCTGAATCTCAGCGTCGGAGTAAGCTTCTCTACCATGGCTTTAGCGACTTCTGGATTGTACAAGTAGTAGATGCAGTTCAATGCTCGAAGAGTAGACACGGCATTTGTCACTTTACTTGAGAATATGCAGATTTCTCTTGGTGACTCTGTTAAGCGCGGCAGTGCTCGAAGTGCGTCTATCTCCATCATGGCAAATGATTTTGGTCTCCCAAATCTTGTTTCCAGAGTTTTAACTATATCGGATGGTTCAGCGTTGGTGATAAGTAGACCATCAACAGCTTCCTTTGCTATTCCTTTCAGGTTTCTCCTCAGGCGATTGATGTTTTCAATCTTTGTAAACATCTTCTCTGTTTCATAGTATGCAGCGCGGAAGTGTAGCCAGTCTTGATGCAAACCATTGAATATTGGTAGTTCGATGAGCTTCGGTTGTTGTGCGGCTTTGACAGCGAGTGTGATTGCCGTAGCCAGTTGTGAGAGATCTGGCTGGGCGTGGGTACTCGCTGTTACTTTCTGTTGTTCAGATTTTTCTTCTGTAATGATTGGTTTCTCCAATCTTCTACTTTCAATCTTGATTGTAGGCTTCAATTTTCTGTCTTCTGTAATGATTGGTTCTTCCAATCTTCTTTCTTCTAACATAGGCTGTGGTTCATCAGCGATTGCTAACATCGTTGGTTCCGGCTGGTTGTTCAGCCAGGTGTTCACGCAAATGTCAGCTTCCATCTTCGAATATACGGAGACGTTGTCTTCATCATCTGAATCCGCTTCTAGTGTGGTGAGTCGAGCTAAGGCTAACTCTACCTTTAGGCGCGCAAGCTCTTCTTTGGCTTTCGCTATCTTGTAGGCTTTTGTCTTCGACTTGACGGAGCCCGTACGTCTGTTTGTTTCTGTTAGCTTGCTGGGTTCTAGCAGACAAGCTTTCTTCTGTGTTGCTTCTCGTTCTGTTGGCGGTGCGACCTGTTGAGTAGTAGGCGGAACGCATAGTTGAAAAGCGTCTGTAGGTGATGTTTCAGTATCCGGACCCCCCCTGGGCTTCATTACTTGCTTCATCGTCTTCACTGTTGCCTCCGTCGCAGTTGACTTCGCTACGGAGGCGCTAGTTGCCACAGTTGCCTCTGTTTCCGTCGCGGATGATGCTGTTGCCCTGGAAGTTTCGTCGGTTTCCGTAGTGGCGGTCGCCTCCGCTGAGGAGGACGGCTTTGTTTCCGTCGACGGCTTACGCCCTTTTCCAACTGAGCGTGTAATTGGCATATTGGCTACCAGCACAAATTTCTTCTTTCTTCAATTAAACCTCGAAGATCCGGCTCGAAGGACCATTAAATGTGCAGGCCCTATGTGAACACACCGTTTATGAGTTCGGTAGGTATCCACCTGATGGGCACTGGCACATGTACTGTTGCTGGATTGGAGGGTATGGAGATGTTCTTCCTGAAGAAAAGATTCCTTTCAGTATATTGCTTCCTTTATTCTTCTTATAGTTGTTAACCCTATGGAGGCAGGTTCGGTACTACATGCTCCCTGAACAAAAGCTTCCTATTTATATACAAAATCTGAACAATGAACCTCTGTTCCCATCGTCTAAACGGTCACGTACGACCACCAGCGGAGCTATTTGGACCCATTTCTTTCACACTAACATAAAAATAAATCATATGAATTATACAAAGAAATTTCTAACTTAACAAAGGATTCCCTATACTAAATTGTAATAATGTAAACAGTCTATGTTATTATTACGCTACGTGTTAATACAATGCCCTATTTAGTCGTCTTGCACACCTCGTAAACAAAGTCAAGTATAACAAAAACAAAGCTCTTAAGTTCTAATATAAACAATGCAACGCTATGCCTTAACGTAAATATTAATTTCGTCTGTCGTCTTGCACAGTTTTGTTTCTACAAAATTCATCTTCCAGCAGTATAGTTCCAGCATTTTAATTACTATTTTGGGGTTTGGAATGTTACCTGTTATCGTGGTTTTTATGCGCCCTCACATTTTCTTCAAATTATGTGTTCTATCTGCCTACTGGGGAATAAATAAACCTAATCATTTCGGTGATTACATAATTTAAAATAAACTTATTGCAATTATGTTTACCAAGTAATCCATAATATAATTTTTCTTTAATTTCTGAAGATATAGTTCTGTATAGTTCGAGATATAGTTCGAGAGTGTAAGCAACAAGTGGCAGTTTTATGTTGCGATCTATCGAAGGCTTTCGATGTAGCTGACCATGACGTGATCGCTGTGAAACTGCAGCACTACGGCTTAAGAGGTACATCGCATACACTTCTGACTGATCTCTTATGCAATAGATCCCAAACTGTTGTCAGTTGCGGCGGAAATGAAAGGTCTGACCCATTGAACTCGGTGATGGGAGTAGCTCAAGGGTCTTCAGTATCGAACATACTCTTCTCTCTGCTCTTGAATGATCTGCCGAGTGCGGTGACCGCAGCTGACATATTTATGTATGCTGACGACGTCGCCGCTATAGTCACTGCGTCATCGCTGGATCTACTAAGACAGAGATTAAATGATGCTGCGTCGCAATTGTCGGAGTGGTCTCAAAGAAATGGTCTCGCTCTTAATTTTTCCAAAACTCACTTCATCCATTTTAGCTTATCGGGACTTCAGATGCAGCAGATTCTGGTAACGATTGAAGGAAACGTTATTGCACAAGCAGATACTACTTCTTTTCTTGGCTTTGAGTTAGATCGAGGGTTAAAATGGAACACCCATATAGATAAGCTATGCGGTAGGTTAGGTAGCACGTGCTTTGCTCTCAGACGAGTCGCTAGAGTTGTACCTGCAGAAATGGTAAGGTCGTGCTATTTCGCTACAGTGCACTAACTGATTCAGTATGGTGCAGAGCTCTGGGCACGCGCTGCAGACTGGGAGCGCGTTTTTAAATTACAGAAGCGCGCAGTACGCGCTATAGCTAAAATCCCACAGGATACCTCCGTGCGCCCTCATTTTAAGAGGTTTGGTATTTTGACACTACCAGCGCTGGTTATCTTTCAGGTAGCAGTTTACGTTAGGATAAATCAGGCCTCTTACATTAAACACAGTGATAAGCATTCATACAACACCAGGAATAAGGATAAACTTACTATATCTCGAAGTCTAGGGAAGACCTCCAAAACTTGTCATGTTATGGGCCCTACAATATACAACAAGCTCCCAGGAGAAGTAACCACTGCGCCAAGTATGGCCTGCTTTAAGTCTCGCCTAAAACGCTGGCTTATTGAACAGACGTTATATAGTTTTGACGAATTTTTAGGATTATAAATGTTTATTTCAATAAATAATTTAATATTTGCATTTGGTACAAACTGTACTCTGACATTAAAATTTTATTTTTATTATATAATAAGTTTATAATGTAATTAGTATGTAATGTGCTATATTTATGTAAATTATGAAAGCACTTCTTGACCTGTAATTTGTATTACCAATAAAATGATTATGATTATGATTATATATATAAAAAATCGGCCAAGCTATACAACATTAGACTTCATAATTTAACTTTTTTTTGTTTTAACGTGCGCGAGTCCGACTCGCACTTGGCCAATTATTTGTATTTCTGTTATAGCGGCAACAGAAATACATCATCTGTGAAAATGTCAACTGTCTAGCTATCACCGTTCTCGAGATACAGCCTGGTGACAGACGGACGGACGGACAGCGAAGTCTCAGTAATAGGGTCCCGTTTTTACCCTTTGGGTACGGAATCCTAAAAACGGTTGGTTTGATATCCATCCGCTTTATAGTATATATACTTTTTAAACGTTTTTAGGGCATGCGCAAATAAAGTTTCAACTTTTAACCCGCTTAGATGGAGTGGCGACACGGGCGGCATATCCGAGCGTTTTGTCAAGAGGCGCTTGGTGCGCAATTACTGGACGGGCTGAACTAGTATTTTTTACAAATTTGCTAACCTCAAAATATGCATAAATTTATTTCCTTCATAATTTTAAAATAAAGAATGCTTATTGTTCGGGTGAACTGTGGTCGAGATTGATACATCGAGAAGATTTAATCGATTCAATTTTCCTTCGAGCTCAAGATTGAGAAACTTATTTTAGTCCCGACTTCACTACAATATAAATAAATCGAAGTTATTCAATAACAACTCTATTCCATAATTGCTACTTTCATTACTGGATAATTTTGATTGTTGATTATTGAGTTTTTGTGTGATTATAATTTTCAAGCAAAAGTTGAAGTACAAACTCTATAACACCTTTCAAATGATACTCCGCGACATAGACAACTTAAGTGACATACACACATGAAGAAAAAAAAAATATATCAAGATAATATATCCTCATGGATGTTCTGAAAACCAAAGTTTTCTATATTATACATATCAAGTAGGTTTACCTTTTTTATTTTAGTGGATCACACCTTTTTTGCAAAAGTGGGAGTTGACAGCCCTAGCGCGTCCAACGAGCGTAGGTCAAAAAAATCTAAAACATATATATGAGCTCCACTTCTGTACTCTCTAGTTTCAAAACTTTCACAACACTATGCCTCCAAATGGCAAGAACTGTGCTTTGTACGATTGCGAACAATGTAGAATTTATCCATTTGAAGTACTGTATATAAAACATAAACAGGAAGCAAAACGTAACCGTCTACATGTTGAATGTATTCATACTTGACACACGAGACTTGGAGCATATTATGTGAACTAACGGCACAAACTTCGTAGCATGTACTGAACCAACTGCTTCTTAAGAATCCTAAGCACACAGTACATGCCGTGAATACAGTAGGATATCTAGGAACAGGAACTTAAAACGTATAATGAAAATTATGTTTCTACATGTTTTTTATGCGACTTTTATAATTATTTACTATACTTTCGAGAATCATACTCATGTTTTATCGAAACATCGATTGGTGCAAAGAAGTTAGTTGGTGCAAAGATTTAAAATAGTGCGCGATTAGACCCGTTGTTAAAGAAACATAACTAACAAGGTATTAGCGATGATCTGTTTATGAAAAATACATAATATATATAAATACTCCTGCCTAGAAATACTGTTATTCTGGAAAAAGATATAAGAACAGGTACTTCCAATAAAATTTTAATATACCTTATATACCTACTCGTTGCAGAAGCTTAAAACATAAGGCAATAATTAATTTTAATTCTGTAAAATTAATTATTGCTTTTTATACGCTCTCTGGTAATGATTGCAAAAATAATAAGATTCGTTAGTATATTATACGTGTGTTTAACTGTGTTGTTACTGAGTCCGTAAAATAGCCGCTGCTGTGGATTTATCCCATGATCCATGGGACTAAAGTATGAAGATATGATATACGTTTTTTGGGTTCCGTACGCAAAAGGCAAAACGGAGCCCCGTTAATGATACACCGTCACGGGTCTCTAATTTGTAAACAGATTAAGTTACAAACCTGAAATTCAGATCCACTATGTAGACATATTTCATGTAAAAAATTTACCCAAAGGCATCTGTTGTTGTATACTCCTAAATATTTTTTATAGTGTCGTAAGAGGCGACTAAAGGTAAAATACCGGAAGGTGGGCAGCAGTACTTTCTGTGAAAATGAATAATGATGTCTTAAACTGCGATCCCCAAGTCGCCTGCCAAGCGTGGGAATTATGGCAAACCCGTCCTTAATGGGAGAAGCTGAGTTCAGCAGTGGACAATCCGGCTAAAACAGTACAGTACAGTACTCTCAAAGCGCTAAAACCGACTCGCACTTGGCCAGTTTTTAAGTGTGAGACTTTTAATGGATCAGATTTTTTTTCCAAAATTAATAACTTCATTCAATAACAAATTATTCTTATTATAATATATACATACACAGTATCGGACAAAATATTTATTTACTAATATATATCTTCTTCTTACAGGGTTTTTTAGCTGTGACCATGTTGCTCTACCAACTAATTTAATTTATATTAGTCAGATTGTTCAACTCTTGCTATACGTTAGAGATTTCAACTGAAACTTTCTTCCTACAAGTTTTCATATGAGCTCTACCTTTTTGGTAAAGTTTCAAAGTTAATGTAGGTCATCTTGTAATATAAAATCTCTTCTACATCTTATATTCATGTATAAATTATTTTCAGTTTGTTTGCAAGTTACACTAAGTCTTTAGTCATTACAGAAATCCGCATTTATGTTTAGTAATTCCTTAATTATAGATCTTTTGGAGGTACTATTGGGACTTTTTTGATTACTGCGAGTAGTTGTTTTAAAACTGCAAACGTATGCAAGATAGTCATAGATTTACTTGTGGATTTTATGGCCCAGAAAACTAAGTTCCGATTATTATATTTTTTCTCGAGATTTTGTTATTTTGGTTACATTAAAATTAGTTCCTAAACATTTTACAAAATATTATTTATTGCTATACTACATATCTATGTTCAATGTGAAGACTTGTGGCAAAGTTTAAAACTCCTATGTTTAATTTTAATTTGATTGTGATAATTACGCTGTAGGATTTCCGATGACAATAACAATAAGTTAAAATTATGTCTTATTATTATTTTTACGAAAGATTTTTATAATGAATTTGAGTGTAGTTCGTAAACTTTTTCGTATCTGTAGTTCCTTCGGTAGACTTAAAGGTCATTAATATTCCAAAACTTCCTTTTTCGTATTGTAAATTGACGTAGATGTTATATTTCGTTATATCAATCAATATGTCAAGATATAATCACATTGGTAATTTGTAGATGGGGCTAGTACTGGCCTTTAAGCTTGCTCCCTAGTATTAACATTTCTGGTAGGTATTTTCAATACAGAGTAGCCTTCAAGCGTTAGTAACATTGCCTTTGGCGATTCCACTAACGTGATTAGCGTCGGCGCACACCGGTATTTGCGGTCGTAATGCGCTACTGGACTGCCATAAATGAGTTTTGCAGGTTTAGTTGATCGATGAGTCTGGCCCAGTTCTGTGATGGGATAACTGCGCGGCTCACTTCGTTGAAACTGTCACATATCTAGCGAGAATTGAAAATTGATGGCGTTTTTGACACGTTTTAATTTCTGTTTCATTTTGAGCGTCGTGTTGACACGTTGCGTTGGCGAAACGTGGTGGATTTATAAACTCTGAGAGTGCTACATATCTAATTATAATTTACTCTTAGATTTTGATACGGCCCTTTGATTTGCATCATAAAAAATCTATTAGCACTAATCATGTTAGGTAAAAAGTATACAAATGGTAAAAAGAATACCAATTTTTATTTGTTACAAATTAATCATCTGTTTCTATGTGTTATATTCGTATAACTTGTAATTTTAGGTTTTTATAATGAACTACCTTGCACTACAAGCTCATCCAATGAGCAGAAGATGGTCAAAAGATTAGACCTAGAGAATGTGATTCGGTAGAGCGACAGTTCTTCACTATATGTATTATCCATCGAGCCAACGGAAATATTATCTACTGAAATGACTTTTTTATACTCTAGTTTCATTATTTTCTTACCCCTACTCCTCATGATTTGCGGTTGTTAATATACATTTATTGCTAAAATAGATTAACTAACAACCTCTTAGGTTGACTTCTGCTAGTCCTAACAAAAATTTTGAGACTTTTTTTTTGTTTTGAAAAAATATAAAAAAAGTTCTCTTATGCCTGTAATGTATTATTTCATATATTTATTACTTTGCTCGATGCGAATATTCTAAACTCTAATCTAAGGGAGCGCGGGGCGGTCCAGTGTTGTCACAGCGGGTGCTCTTGGCTCGGAGTAGGCATTAAATCACAATTTTATTTTCTTTCAAAATCAAAAAAAGAATCATCTCGAAATGTTTGTTAGGACTAGCAGAAGTCAGCCCTAAGAGGTTGTTAGCATTTTACCAATAACCCTGTATTTTACTTTTCTTATATATTTTACTACCTTTTAATTAATATGAACGCCAACAAACTTTTTTGCAGTGCACATGTAGCGTATTCATGTCGACGTGATTAATCCCATCCCATAGTGCATTACGTTTCTTACTTAGATAACGCGCTGGCTGGACATCCAACTGGGCGAACATATAACTCTTATTTGTCTGATTCTGAAGCTAGTCTGACCGGCTCGAAACCAAGGTTATAATTGCCATTAATTTCTAGAAAGGAAAACAGATGGCTGTACCAAACTCGAAGCGAACACGCCCGCATTCATCCATGCTTAAATTCACTCATAGTACATCAACCTCTAGTCGTGTATTGCCAAAATGTACTATTTATGCTTATGTATTGTGTGTAGGTAGTTAGGTACACTGTTGCATACTGTGAAGTGCGTTCGTGATAATGAAGCGGCAATTCGTTTGGTGCGGGTGTAAATATGTGGATAATTGATTGATTCCATTGATATCGATAGCGTTAGGTTCACCATTAGTACGAATTTATGGTACTTAAAAAACTCAATTACAATTCATTGAAAATATATTCTTAAATACATATTTCCTAAATCTATTACTATTTCTTAAAATGACTACTACACGGTGATCGAAATAAATGTTTATTTATTACTTTATAAATCTATACAGCATTGAGGCCAGATTTTGAAACATCATAAATACTCGATACGCTTATAAGTCGAATATTTGAAGACGTAGGTATTTACATCATGCATGCAATATAGTCATGTCTGAACTTTTATGGCTCAAAATTTGCAAAAACTACTATTTTATTGACCCTGCTAGTCACCTTAAGAACATTTTAATTTAGATCAACTCTATTATATAATAAGAATCAAGAATGTTCTAAGACTATAGGCATACTACTGGCCGCCGTATTATATGTTTATTTTTGGCCATAGATAGAATAGGTAGCTGAGTCGTTGTTAACCGAGCAACTAAATTAAGCAACTACGGTCGTGATTCGGATAGGTGACCGCAGAAGCATAACTATTAAAGGTTTCTGTGCTTCGGAGGGCAGGCTTAGCTATCGGTCCCGATTGTTATCTTAGTATAGCAGTCTTGTGGTGTATCGTGTGGTGGCATGCTGGTGACTACCATGCTCGTGGTTGGGCATTTTGTGAATGCCCGTCTGGCTAGTTACCACCCTCAACTATAAAATCAATCGCCAAACACCTAACAATGTGTTCCGCCATCATAGTATATTAGGTAGTTGAAGGAAATGTCTAGGACGTGCTTATGTAAAAGACGCACTGCCATGGTCGGCAAGTAGGCAAATATAAATCATTCATAACTACACCGTTTTTACAAGTCACAAATGTATTACAGTTATTTCTCCATACATTCAATTTAATATTGTAATATTTTTTAATTTAAACTTTTGACCACAATGACAACCTTGTAGTAGGTGATGATATCGCCGAAGGTTAGTAGTAGTACTATATTTTTAGGACAGTTGCCGGAACACTGTCAGGTACTATGCGACACCTAGCCAGGCGAGCATTCGCAATACCCTACCACCATGCAAACAAAGCATGCAAATTGATAAACAACTCATATTTATTAATCACTAACGGGTCTACGTATTCAGGACCAAATAAACATCAAAATACCTTTTTCCTTTTGACGTTTCAATAAAGTTGTAGTAGCCCGTAGTTACGGGCAGATACTCTAAATAAACATGAGTTGAGTTTAGTTAGAGTATAATCTCGAACTAAACATGAGTTCCAAGACCAATAGTGTCAAATACTAATCTATAGAGACCGGATCATTTGCATATTTAGCTCAATTTCACCAATATTTGCTTATTTTAACTGAACACTAATTATGATGGATATTTTCTGATTAGATGTACAATATTTTCAAAATAAATCTAGACGGTTGATCTCATTTCGTAGGTAACACCGTGTGCAGGGAGGAAAATCCCACTCCTTGCCAAGTAGTAAAAATATTTTGGCCTTGAACCCAGGCTTAGAACAAAGATTCAAGTTGATAGTCGTATGAATAAGATTTTTTCAAAAAAGAAGACTTTTTATCAAAAAATAAAAAGTCTCAACTTTTCAAATACAGGCAGTATTGGTAAATAAAGGTTCCTTTTCAGCTTAATAAAATAATATACCAATCAAAAAATCAATTTTACTAAGGAGCATATGGACAGTACGGTGTTTTTTGAGATAATAATAATCAATAAAATAATTTACTGATTGTTAGATGTTGTTATAGAAATAAAAAAAAACTTATAAATTATCAAAAGGTCATTATTAATAAATGATACATATTTTGATACTTTTTATGCGTATTTACAGCATTTTACATGGAAATTGCAAGTATTTTATGTTGTCCATAATCCAGTATTTACAAATTCATATTAATAAACAAAGATATATTACCAAAAAAAGCAGCATGAACACGAGGCAGATTTATCTCAAAAATTCATCGATATACACCTAGCGATCTTCTATTGTGACGTACGTCTTTATGTATCAAAGCTCTTACTTATATCTACATCCCAATTAAATACCGCAATTGCGATAATAAGCAGTGCATCAAATACTGTTTCAAAATGAAATATTGGTGTAAATACCTCAGCCTCGCAAGAGGCGAGCCACCGCCGCGCGCCGTGACTAAAGATAATGAGATACCTATGTGTTTAGTTTCGAATATGGTTTATTGGTTACCCTATGAGTATGTGAATTTGGTGTTCATTACGACAGAGCGATGAACTACGTGTTTATGGATTGTCATATTACTCGTGTTTTGAACATGTCAAGGTTTTATTATTCGTGACTAAGTCCCGTGGGGTGCCGGGCTAGGATTGCACCTCCCCATATCATCCCATGGGTGTCGTAAGAGGCGACTAAGGGCAAAATACTGGAAGGTGGGCAGCAGCGCGTTCTAAAGAACTGCCAGCTTACACTGCGATCCCCAAGACGCGTGCCAAGCGTGGGGATTATGGCAAATACCCCCTTAATAGGGGAGGCTGTGTTCAGTAGTGGACGATCCGGCTGATACACTAGTATCGTAGAATTTGATAATATTAAGTTTTCTTGGGAACTATTTATTAAATCAAGGTAAACAGTAGTCCTACTTGGAGTAGGTACACAAATATGCTAGTATTTTATAAGCCATTCCTGAGCCTAATAAATCTTTAAACTACATCGATCTCCGTTAAAATCTTAAAGTCAATATATGTAAAATAGTGGTAGTATATTACTTATGTAAAAATATCATTCCTCGTTGGTACCTTGTAGTTCACTTAAGAATAAAAGTACTGTTCTCTACAAGTAAATATGTATTGAAACGTAAGTCAATCTTAAAAACAGAAAAACTCAAAAAAAAACCGCGGCGGGCGTGGTTTAAAAAGTGTGCCGTTGGGCGCAACAACGTTACCATTCGGATGCGACCATTTCTACGCGCCAATTCAAATTGAATTTGGAAGATTGTGCGAGTTTTGTTAATTGTGAACTTGATGAGTCCGAAATCAAAGTGGTGACTGTATCACACACAGTTACTCTTCTTTACATATGTATTTGTAGACTGTTTTATGTCCTCTTGTTGGAATTCGCTTAAAGAAAAAACGCGCTTATAGAGCAGCATGTCATTATTCAGGTCAATGTGAGTGGGGTGTGTCTGCTTATTGGCGCAAAACAATACAATTTACCATCTTAACGCCCTAAAAACTTTAGCCGGTATACTGACAACAAAATAATTATTTAAGATTTTGTCTTTGTATGTGTGTTATTATACTTGTCCATTATAATTTAAAATTAATCATATTAATAAATAATAAAATTAATTCGTAAAAACGAATAATACAATTGTGAAATAAGTCCAACCACAATCAATTTATGCTATTCAGTATAATATACTTATAAGTTTACAGTAAACATTTAAAATAATGGATTCTCAACAATAATACTGATAAATTTTGTATGTTTCAGCTATTTTTAAGGTTATAAATACCATTGTTTGCTAGTATTTTGGTTAACAGCGACAATTTGTGGTTAGTAAATTAATTTAGCTCATGTTTAATGCGGTACTATTTTGATATCGTTATAATTGTCTAGTATAAAATGTAATGTAGATATAATGAAGCTCTCAACTGAGTTTTGTCAATTCATAAATAAAATACAATAGATTGACTTTCATTACAAAGTTTTCAAAGAGTACCGTGTGATTCCTACGGCTTTTTTTGCCTCACACTGTTATTTATGTAGAACTACCTGTCATCTGAAGTATTTCTGAACTGATATGACCTAGAAACTTTCAAGAAAAGAGCATATGCCCTCCTCAAAAGCCGACAACACATCCTTGAGACTTCAGTGCGAGAATGACGGTACTACTTACCACCAGGTGAGCTACCTGCTCGTTTATCTTCCACTCCGGTAAAAAAAAAACAACGCTTAGCACCAGATTGCCAAAAAAGCAGCATTTGGTCTTTTGTCGTGTTAACCATTGTTTTGAATTTTGAGAAAGTTCAATTTCCGGGTCGGTCAAATATTAGGGTATGTGCCTACTGTAATATAATATCTTTCAATTATATTGGACCAAACGTATCCAGTAAAACTTGGATGTTTAGACGACTCTGCTATAGGCAGAAACCCGGGCCTCATATTATTTTACAAAATTTTCACGCATATTGGAAAATTTTGAGGTTATCTACCCGAAATCACAGAAATACCTTCCCGACGCTTAAACGCTTTGGCGGCAAAACTTAAGGGCTTTTATTTCTTACGTGATACATTAAGCTTTTTACGTAAACACTAATACCATTTGATTATTCTCCTACAACTTATAGACTAACCTTTGAGCACTATTTCACCCGATGGTAAGTGATGATGCGGACATAGAAATATTTTCAGGCCAACCTATAATTATTTAAATACTACCTTCTGCGAGATACTTCGTGTTCAATAGTCGTTTCCTACAACAAGTGGTTAGCGAAAGCCTTATCATTAACAAAATAAACTTGACTCAAATGCGGCTTAGCATAATAAAGATACATGAGATAAGCTCACTCATATAGAAGCAAAGTGAAACCACCTAAAAGTAGTTACGCCGAGGCCAAAAAGATAACGCCATTGTCGTCGTTATTACCAACTACGGTAAAGAAGACTAAACGCGCAATATCTGAGCCGCAATAACATGAACCTTTATGATAATGCCATCCGCTCGTTCCACGGCAAATGTACCTCTTGCATATCGGGGAAATATTAAACTGGGAGATTTACACCCGATTACACATACTAACGAATGAGAAACTTGTACAATCGTTAACAAGGGCAGAAACGGATATGATGTCTCAGAATTATCAAAGCTATCATTAGTGTCGTTTTAATAGAGTACGAGAATCCGTGATCAACTGTAGAGGATAATTTCAAAAATAGAACAGGCAGCTTATATATGACTTCCTTAAATTTATACAATGTGATCTGTGACTTCATCAAGCATCACTCAGGAGGCTAAAGCTAAGGTTTACGCGTAAAGTTTTCCTCATAAGCTCACCGCAGGGTGCTCCCCTATCAATTGCTGTAGATCCCTCCCCTACCGCCATCCCACCCCTTGGACTCCCACTAATGATCCCACTTGTTAGGGCTCAACGCGGACCTTCGACCGTGTCACTCGGTGAATAACAAATTCTAAGCTGATCTCGCTACGCCGTAGCTCGTAGCCCGTAGCAGCCGCCCTCACTCAAATATTACCAACCATGAGATATCGCGCAACAAGCTATTCACGACGGCTTATGTATATTTCATTATTCGTCTTGTTTACGTTTCGTTGTTTGTTGACGTGTATTGGAATTCAGAACGATACCTATCATGATATCAAATTTATTACACCTAATAAGTTATTGATAAAGAAGCCTTGGAGGAGACCTTGGCACATATAGTGATGAAGGCAATATATAAAATCGATAGAAGTCTTTGAAAATGCGTGGAATTCATAGTTCTCACATAGGCTTACAATGAATGGATAGTCAGCTGAATTAGGGTGGCTATGACAAGTCATGCAGACTGAAAAGTAATTGAAAACAAAAACCATTGTATGTTGAACTTACAGAGTACATATAAGGAAGATAATTTTACTTAAGTGTGGTAGTTCTACTTCGTCTGCGAACCTTATCCAGCTGACTGTTTTGTTAGCTGGACGAAGGACAGAGAATTCAAGGTCAGCAGATCGATTCAATAGGACAAAAATATTAAATTTTGTAGGTATTCATGTCTACGTCAATATGTGGATTAAAATCAACGAAAAACACACACAGTCAATTAGTTTTTCCATCAAATTACATACACGGTCTGGTTGAGTGTCAACGCACCTGAGAGAATATAATTTTGCAACTTTTGCACATTCGATTAATCGTTGAATGCTATTAATTTAATCAGTAGTCGGTAAAGCCGTCGTTTATCAGTATCAAAAAATACACCAAGCACCTAACGGTGTGCTCCGGCAACTGTCCTTGAGAGCCAGTAATTCTAAGTTAAGGCGTTTAAGGCTTATACAGTCGCCAATGGCCTTGAGCATCTAGGCCTAATCGAGCTTACTTTACCAGCGCATCGCCGCAGTTAATCAACAAACGTTCGGCGCTCGCTGCACAAATATAACGGTCAAAGAATATGCAGATGCGCGATACGCTCCGGTAACATGGCACTTTATATGCCTACCATATGATTCTAGTGAGTAGTTAATAGATTTGGCTGAGTAAGTTACTCCGATTTGGCTGAAATTCAAAATCTAGGTTGTTCTGGAAGTTTTTATTCAGAATTTGGAATTATTTTCGATGGCGTCTGCCAAGTGAATAATGTTACTCCGATTTGGCTGAAAATCGATATCTAGGTCTTTTGGACGTCTGCATTGCAAATTTGGAATTCATTTTTCGAAAACATCTGCCAAGTGAAGATAGTTACTTCGATTTTGCTGAAAATCAATATCTAGGTATTTCTGGACGTTCTAATTTCGAATTTGGAATTTATCCTGACAGATCAGTACTAAAATTCATTCCTACCTAGGTTTTTCTGGACGTCTTTATTCCTGGAATTAATATTTCGACGTCGTCTGTCTAGTGAAGAAAGTTAGTCCGATTTGGGTGAAAATCAAAATTTAAGTTGTTCTGGACGTCCTTATTCCGAATTTGGAATTTATTTTACGATGTGGTCTGCCAAGTGAAGAAAGTTACTCCGATTTGGCTGAAATTCAAAATCTAGGTTATTCTGGAGGTCCTTATTCCAAATTTGGAATTAATTTTTCGATGACGCCTGCTAAGTGAAAAAAGTTAGTCCGATTTAGCTAAAATTCAAAATCTAGGTTGTTCTGGACGTCCTTATTTCGAATTTGGAATTTATTTATCGATGTCGTCTGCCAAGTAAAGAAAGTTAGTCCGATTTAGCTGAAAATCAACATCTAGGATATCCTGGGCGTCAAGATTCCGGATTTGCATTTATTTTTCAACGTCGTCTGCAAAATAAAGAAACACTCCGACTTGGCTAAAAATCGATATCTGTAGGTTGTTCCCAGTTGTCACACAGACTCTTTAAAAAATCTGCTGATTTTAGTGATATACTACATAAACGAGTTTTCCATTTACATTTTAAAACTCAGTCTAGCGCGGTAGTGCAGCACAGCTGTTTACTTTACATAGGTTTTAGTCAGCACTATGAAATAACAATGATAAATAAGGAACTCACCCTAGAGGGATTCATGCACTTCACAACTAGTAAATAACAATTAAGATTGATACTACGTATTGTATTTTTATTTAGCGCCAGACGAGTGTTCCTTGCTAATTGCATAGATGAAAACGCTAAGATATATCGTGTTTAAAACGCTAAGATATGTTTGTGGATTTCGCACAAAATTATTTTTAATAATTAGCAATATTAACGTAAGTTTATCCTTTAAGTGGTATGTAAGTTAGTTAAAGAATTTAATTAGTATATTTTTAGTTTATGATTAACATCTAATGTTTCATATTACGAATAATACTATTATTTAAGTAACGGCGTTAGCCACAACGTTACACTACATATTATCTTACCGTTTTCGAGATACGTCATCTATCTTCACTTGGCAACGTCATTGATAAATAAACTCCATATATAAAATTGTAGACTAATGACGTCCAGAACAATCTAGATATCAATTTTTAGCCAAATTGGAGTAACATTTTCACTTGGCAGACGTCTTCGAAAATAAATTCCGAATTCGAAATAAGAACGTCTAGAACAACCTAGATACCTATCGATTTTCAGCCAAATTGGAGTAACTTCTTTTACTTGGCCGACGTCATCGAAAAATTAATTCCAAATTTGGAATGAGGACGTCCAGAAAAACCTAGATATTGATTTTCAGCCAAATCGGACTGGTTTTGATTTTTAGAATCTTCTATCCGCCAATTTGGATTTATGACAAGTGTCATTTGACTGCTCTACCGATTCCCTGCGATAATTTTTCAAATCTCCCGTCATTGAAAAATACATTCAAAATTCGGGATAAAGCCGTCTAGCTACCTAGATTTTGAATTTCAGCCAAATCGGAGAAACTTTTTGCACTTGGCAGACGTCATCGAAAAATACATTCCAGATTCGGAATAATGACGCACAGCACAACCTAGATATCGAATTTCAGCCAAATCGGACGACCTTTTATCACTTGGCAGACGTCATCGAAAAATAAATTCCAAATTCGGAATAAGGACGTCCAGTAAAACCTAGATATTGATTTTCATCCAAATCGGACTGGTTTTGATTTTTAGAATCTTGTATCCGCCAGTTTGAATTTATGACAAGTGTCATTTGACTGCCCTCCCGATTCCCTGCGATAATTGTTCAAATCTCCCTTACTGTAATTGTAACAGCCAGATCGTCCATTGCTGAACACAGCCTCCCCTATTAAGGTGGTATTTGCCATAATCCCCACGCTTGGCAGGCGTCTTGGGGATCGCAGTGTAAGTTGGCAGTTCTTTAGAAGGCGCTGCTGCCCACCTCCCAGTAGTTTTCCCTTAGTCGCTCTTACGACACCCACGGGATTATATGGGCACCCCAAGGGGCAAATCTCCCTTACCTATCTCTTACTATTTTCGAGTTATCCATCTTCACTTGGCAGACGTTATCTTTATGCAGTATTAATTAACCTATATCAAAACACATAATACATTTATCAAAATAGCTTAGAACTCCAAAAGATGTATGAAGTCCCATACACACTCTTAATGTAGTAGAGAACCATTTTGTACCCTACAAAGTACTAAAGCCGGAAACTATTTACCATAATATAAAAAAAAAATATTATCTTTAGTTTACCAGTTATGTCATGAGAGCGTTAAAGACATTACTAATTAATTTTGTACATGTATTATGCACCTAATTAAAAAACTTTCATTGATCTTATTGATAAGGCCGCCCATTGTAAAGTACCTACAAAATTGTCAATGTCAAGTTTTGATTCTTTTCATATGTGATAAATTTCAAATAAAATTTGTCTACAAAGTACCAATAATAAAGCGTTAACGCGCATACTTCACGTCGCAATCAAGTTGGCCCTCTGCAGCGAGCGAATCATTACACGCACACAGCTGCGAATCTCGCGTGTCAATGCACTAATACAAAGACAAGATCGTCGTCAGTCGAAAGCGCGAGCGGAGCTACGAGCGACACAACCTCCCCGTGCCAACGCTTGCGCAACACTGCCTCGGAACCGCCGCGCTGGTGTGCTCGAGTAAATTCGCGATAAAATAATTAAATAAATGAATATTACACAAAAGTAAAAAAAATAAAACAATAGGGATTTGTAATTATATGTAATACACCTCTTGTATTAAACTTATCAAGATATGTTGATAAATACTAGAGTTCCAACTGCTAGAAGATATTTTTAGACCTATGTTCATAATTTTTTGTTATCACGTAAATTGATTGTGATCATGTTTTGGGATCAATAGGAATCTCACAAATATGATCAAAATTTACATAATATTTTTTGTTTTGCCACAAACGTAATAGTACGGCTCAACTTATTTTTTGAAAGAACCTTATTTGCCTCCACACCTCGTCACCTCCACCTTAACACTTTCGACTACATCAATACTTACCATTATGTGAGATTGTAGTCAAAGGCTAACCTCTCAGTAATAAAAAAAAACAGTAGTAGGGAACTATTCCTCTTTCACGACCCAGTGAAGCGCAAATTTTATTGCCAAGAAGGCCATGGTTGAGCACATACCCAGGTGGTCTGAATCTTTAGCAAGATTCGTCTTTGTAGACACCACCGTAGTCTCAAGCATTCTACTTCCAAGCAATAGTGTCCTAATAATACTTTAGGCGTGAAAAGCACTGTAACAAAGCTATTACTGGGCGAACGAGGCATAAATACTAACGTCTCGGAGTAATTGAGACAGTGCAGTATCGAGCAGAAGTACATGGTGACACTGCAAATGTGACGGACAGGCGTTATAACCATTATCACGATTGACTTGTCCGCTTCGTCACTTTATCACAAAAAAAACATATATTGTCCCTGAAAATAAACACATCAAAAGTGCCTAGGGATCAAGTAGATACGTTTTCAGGGTAAATCAAGTAAGGTTTAAACAGATCTCATTTAGATCTAAGGCCACCTCAATGCTCAGATTTATGCGGAGAGTATTGTTTCAGAACTGATCATTCCTTTGCGAAGCCGTTTGGGAAATTCGTTTCGTCTAATGCACGATATTGCACGTCCACACACGGCTAGAGTCGTAACTCGCACTCTTGCCGATGCTCACATCAACGTTCTGCCGTGGCCTGCTCAATCGCCAGACCCCATTGAACATGCATGGGATATGCTACAAAGAAGAGCTCTGCAAGTATAGATGCCATGCATACCCCACAACAGCTTTTTGCATTGTTGCAAAGAACGTGGGTGGCCATTCCTCAAGGTGATTTTGATGAACTGATTTTAAGCATGCCAAATCGCTGCGCTTGTGTGATTATAGTGTAAATGGTTGAAACAAAGATTATTAATTAATATAATTTTACAATAAACATAGATATTACATTTTGCTGCCAAACAAGTCAGTTATAGTTCAAAATATGCACGATCCCTACGCACTTTTGATGTGTGTAGTCCCCGGTTAGGGTGATAGAAGCTTGGTCAAGTTCAATTCTCAAAACAAGGTGTATCTATTTTCACTTGAGTCAATTGAACATTTAGGCCCATATACAAGAAATTCAATCACGAAAATTGTTTTCATCATTGTTATACTATCCTAAAGAAACACATTTTTTTTCTAGACTGCAATTCTTAAGGTCATCTCCAAATAATTACTTACCACAAAAAGAAAAACAAACCAATAAACACACTCGCATTTGTATTAGATGTAGGATTATTCTTATATTTATGACAAGCAAAGCTTAAAATTAGGTAAACCAAACATAGCCACTGACCAGTGGAAGGTGACTTTACTTTACTCATACTCAAATTCTGAAATAAATAAATATTGGAATATTTATGAGCTTCAAAATTCAGGTGTAAATATTTATGAGCTATTTAATTGAATTTTTATCAAAGAAGTTATTGATGCAACACATAAAATCCACAAAGTAAATAGGTATATTCTGGACAAAATATTCCAGCATCGACCTTTTCGTCACTATCCGCGAGGTCAAATGCCTTCAAAACTAGAGTTAAAGAAATATATTGGAAATTGCTCACCAATGCCAATCTCAGAAAGATAACTTTCGTGAACCTAAACTTTGTATGTATATAAAACGTTTAAATATACTTAATATCGTTAAGTATTTTATATATATCAGTATATATTTATTATATGCAATGTTATTATAAGGTTTATATCTATACTAATATTGGTTTTGCATTTATATGTATACTGTGTATATTAAATATTATAATACAATTTTATTTTTAAGATATTATAGTGTAGTGACACCACCGTTCTTTTAATTTTGTAATTGAACTTCTATCCAACCTAAGGTTGTCTGAAAAGGATTTGCCTATTTGTGTATTTTATCCTTCTTTGGTTGATTAATATTTTGGTATCAATGAAGAGTTTTGTATAGTTATGTATTAAACTGCATTGATTTGCACAAATGCTGCCAATCTGATGCCTTCGATCGCGTTCGCGCAGTTTATAAAAGGGAGACTTCATGTTAACAATGTAAATAAACGTAAAAGGTTTCGTATCGATTTGAGTCACTCTACTTCTAACATAGTCATATCGTATGGTTCTATTAAGACTTACTGTCAAACTGATGGGTGGCCTGAGCAAGGAGCGAGGCGAAGACTCGGTCGGCGAGTGGCGGCGGCTGCGGCGGGCGGTCGTCATCACTGCTGCTGTACCTATCGCCGCCCCACTCGAGCGAGCGCTGCCGCCTAACGCCACCGTTCGAAGGCAATCCGCCCGACAGCCCGCTGAGCGAGCCGGCCTTGGGCCGCCGCCCAGGCCGCTCCATCCTCGATGTGCTCATCTCATCTTGTCACCACATCTGTAAACAGAAAGTCATTGAGAATTAAGAAAGTTAAAAATATATACATATTTGTACAAAGCTATGTATGAGTCCTATATAATACATAACATCAAAGGTTAGGCAGGCAGATCAAAACATGATTGGTGAAATGTGAGTGTTTAACACAATTTTGACCAATTATGTTTTCAGGTTTTAACATGTCTTGTCCCGTGTTATATGAGCCGAACGAATATATTGATATTCGTATCACTAGTCATTGGGCTAGTGATACTTTTCTTAGTCCCACAAACATATTGAGCGCGTAGCACAAACATTGAACACCACTCCGATTTTGTTTTCAAAACAGTATAGTCGTATAAATTGTACAAATAAAACGGAATTATAAAAACAAAGTCTCATTTTTCTTATTAGAAATGAACCCGGTATAACTACGTCGTAATCCCCCGGTCAAACAAAACGAATGGCCACGATATTTTATCGAAGCGGTAACAGCATCGTGAGCGGAAAAGAACAACTGTAATAAAGAGCCTACAAGTCGTTTGGTTAGCGACCCAACATAAATAGGAAGTCGACGCGACTGTGCGTGTTGGAACTCTAATCCGGAGGATCGAGTCGCGACGGACGCCCTCTTGCGAACCAACAATGTATACTTTCCACTATTTACTTTATGTCTATAACCACTATGTTGCTATCAAGTGCGAAATGATTGGAATATTAATGCTTTAGATGATAATATTTAAAACTAATTTTACAGGATGTTGCTTAATAATGCAATTCTGTTGAGCGACACTGATCACGTAATCGAAATTATATTTTATACTTTTTTACTCATAAAATTTGATAACAGCCTTTATCCTGTTTCCAATTAAGGCCCTTTCATGTTTAAAAATATCGTAAATGGAGGGAAACCGTTATGTGGAATCAAGATGGAGTGTTGTTAACGATCAATCCAGAATACTTACCTACAACAGGAGCATATACTGATCTAAATATTACTTCAACTGTACATTAAAACTGATGTGGTAGACAATAACAAAAAAATTCATCATTATAATTATGGTACAAGTTACAAAACTATGATAATTTCTTAATCATTCTTACTCAGATATCTTTTTTTGCAAACGTAATGATATTTAAATGAGGTTAGAAAAAGTAGGTGCAACATTGTTTTTTAAAACAATATGATAACCCAGTGGTAATATGATGGCAACATATGATGGCTGTTACGCGGGGGTTCCAAAATCCTGCCATGATCTTGAGCTTCACCGCGTATATTGAGGTGATAGCAAAGATTGCTTAGCCGTTCTGAACCGATCAGCATAGTTAAGCAACATCCGCCGCGCTCATGAGTTGGATGGTTGACCGCTCTGGTGACGTACGCGTACTACGGAGCGCTTCCGTGCTTCGGAGGGCACGTTAAGCCGTCGGTCCCGGTTGTTGTCTTAGGATGGCAGTCGTTATAGCATGGTGGTAAGGCATTTTGCCCGCCTGGCTAGCTATCACCCTCAAGTAGAAAAATCTGTCGCCAAGCACCTAACGGTGTGTTTCGGCAGCTGTTCTTGAGAGCCAGTAATTCAAGGTTAGCCTGAACAACATATTCGACCACATCTTCAATGGCTAACCTATCATTAATTGATAAAATCGCTTGATTAGAGACATCCTTTGTTACAGAGCAACTAACTGTGTGTTCTGGCAGCTATCTTTGAGAGACAATTTTCACTCAAAGTTTATCCTGATCAACATCTTATACCATATCATCACTTACGAATAGGTGCGAAAGAGAAAGTCCAAGGCCTACTAATAAGTTATATAAATTGTACGAAAATAGATAAAACCCACGGTTTGAAATCATATAGTCTTCGCAGCTAACACGTGTCACCTTTTTCCTGAGAATAGAAGACTATCTTTATTCATGAATCATTTTCTCTATTCCAAAACTAATATCAGACAAACAGTGGCCTTTTGCGTAAACAAATCTGCCTGTTGAATCCGTCTGAAGGACAAGTATGTATAATATTGAAAAGAAACTAAAATATAACGAGAATAAATGGTTTTTCCAAGGTTCTACTCTAGAGAAAAACTTGTTCGTTGTAGATATTTATTTCTGGACAAATAAAGGTTACCGAGAAATTACTTATTTTTCAATTTGTAACATCATTATAGCAGTTTTAAGGAAATTATTTCACCTATCGCCTGTATTCAGAGTAAGTAAACACCCACGTTTCGCCAATTGGGTTTTGGTCCCATGTAATAGCGAGCTAAGCTACTGCCATTCACTGGGCAGTGTCAGGGTCCTAAAAAATATTTCCTCTAACACACTGGACGAAACACAAGAACATATTAAGGATAATATGTTAGTCGCCTCATACGATACCCACGGGTAGATATTTCACAAATATCACAAATTCATTGTGAAATTTTATTTTATTACAGCAGTATTTAAAACATATTTCAATTAATTCCTAAATAAAAACATATCACTTTTATATTCCAAAAAGGAGCTAGGTGATACGTATGGAAATTTAAAACCTTAGACTTTGTAACCGATCTCTAAAGGATTAAGGAGTTTTAAATTATATTACTCACTTATCTCAACAATTATTGGAAGCACTGCACATGCTTAAAAAAAGCGCGGAAATATGTTTTGTTTTGTAATTTTATTTCTTCTAAATTTAACAATATACTTTTAATTATTCTAAATAGTTTTCTAAAATATCGTCCGATAGTGAAAGTGAGGATTTTATAATGACGCTACCAGAAATAAAAAATACAGCTCAAGAAATCATAGAGAAGAGTCCTGAGAAGTCTCGAGAAAAATACGGGAAAACTTATGGTAATTTTATTTTTCTCGTAGGTGTAGTGCATTATGTACCACTCGGGTGAAAGTTATATTTCTTAAAGGAAACTCGAGAACAGAAATAGATCGTTTTCTCCCCTCGGTTTATAATATAATACCTACATTATAACTTTGTTGCTAATTGTTTAATAAGGGGCATAAATATGATACATATCTAAAAATATACTCGCGGCAGTTTTTTAGCTCATATATCCATTTGGTTGGTATACCAGATGTTATTAAATTTTCCGTATGTCAGAATGGGTTTTTTCAATTAAATAATTTTAAAAGAATATAGGTTAATATGAATTGTGTGCCCACAGCAAGGTTTACTGCACACATTTCTCATTTCGTATCGGCAAAATAAACAGAAGCGGTTTCATTAGAGATTCACTGTCAGTCCATAGATACAAGTATATTTAGACAATGTATCGTAAAATACTAAAATTTGTTGTAAAAATTTAGATTGCCGTGTCTAACAGAAAACATTGATGACATACTCGTAATTAACTTATATTTTTGGTTTTGAATATTTGCTTGATAAAACAAAATAATTAAAATTATACAGGGTTATTGGGAAAATGCTAACCACCTCTTGGGGTTGACTTCTGCTTGTCCTAACAAATATTTTGAGATGTGTTCTTTTTAGGATTAAAAAAAAAACTTATTTTTTGTGTTTTTTTATTTTTTTTTGACTGCATAAGAACGAGTACCACCTGACGTTAAAAGTTTCTTGTGCCTGTTATGTATTATTTCATATTTTTTATTACTTTGCTTGATGTAAATATCCAAAACTCTATTCAAAGGGAGCACAGCGCGGTCCAGTGTTGCCGCGGCGGGCTTCCTTGACTCGGAGTACGAAAAAAATATTAAAAATAAACCAAAAACAAAAACATATGCCAAATCGAATATTGTTATAGGTATTTCCTGCAAATAATGTCACTTACCACGCATGGTACGGAACAGTGGCAGATAGAATGACAAGACGATATTTTTGCCCCCAATTACATGTAGGTCGTAAAAGTATCTAAGTAAGTTTGTATTCACACACTTCTTATTACTGCTTCAGGCACAGGCGTAATGGCGATGAAATAAAATAATGAAGTAATTAATAATTGCTTGAAAGGAACTAAAATAGCTAGGATTAATATTTTACTCAATTTCGTAACTCGGATTATATTTTTAAATGCCAAGTTTAGTAGCCGAGAAACTAACATCAACCGACAAGATTACGTATAACCGTATCAACCAACTCAATAAGGAGAAATTGTTTTTGAAAGGAATTAAAATAATGTCGGGTCTATGAGAGTGCAGGTCGAGAACGCTAGTCGACGCAAGCTAATAGCGCGTCTGATGGACCGCTTGGTTTAATATAAAGTAGATTCCCTGTTTACTCGGCTGTGTCGCAACGTTAATAAATATCCTCTTCCTTTACACTCTCTATTCTGTTTCCGTTTTCACTCAATATTTACTCTCCTTGCGCGAATGAAACGGTTTTAGCTACAAAAGTGACGGTTGGCATTCGTTTAATTAATTTGTCGTTTCAATGTTTATTTTGCATTTTAGCCTCTTTAACAAAAGTAAGAGTTGAATGAAGTTTGTTTAATAAATTAAGAAAGATGTAACTAATTAGCTTAACATTGAAACAACGAAACCACCTTTCGACACTTTTTAACCGACTTCCAAAAAAGGAGGAGGTTCTCAATTCGTCTGTATTTTTTTTTTATTATTGTTACCTCAGATCTCTTGACTGGGTGAGCCGATTATGAAAAGTCTTTTTTTGTTTGAAAGGTGATGCTTGTCGTTTAGTCCCATTAAATTATTATCTAAATCGGTCAAGCTGTTTTTGAGTTACACTAAAATAACTAAAAATTATTTGCTTATCTTGATGATATAGTCGTTAACAATGAATGATAATCGAAGTAGCAAGGTTCACTAAAAAGTGTGAAATTTTTTTTTTACCAAAAAATGGAACCGACTTCAACACCCAAAAGTGTGAAATAACTTGTCGAAGCCGGTACCATGCGCACAATATTGTGATAATAGATACTTTTGAACTGTCATGGTACCGACTTCAACAAGTTATTTCACACTTTTGGGTGTTGAAGTCGGTTCCATTTTTTGGTTAAAAAAAAATCTACCTTTACCTTTCTTTTTTGCCTTTGTTCAACGCAAAGTGCAGTGGGCACTACATTTATTCATGTGCAAATTTTTTTTCACTTTACTCTGTTAGCACTAGGTTTTACGTTTTTCATACAAACTTCGTTTCGTCATATTTTATATACCAAATGTTCAAACTCTGTGAAATATTGCATGTTGCAATGCAATAAGCCTAATATCTATTCTTCTGATTTTTTGTTGCCTGATAGGTTAGCCTTTGACCACTATCTCACCTGATGGTAAGTGTTGATGTGGTCGAAGATGTTGTTCAGGCTTATCTAGACTTGCTGACTCTCAAGGACAGCTGCCGGAACACACCGTTAGGTGCTTGGCGACAGATTTGAGGGTGGTTTACCAATTTTTCGATTTATCTATTATATTACCCGTAAATGTAAATGTAGAAATTCACATACAAATCGTTTTTACTTAAATTAATGGTAAACTGGCAAACCAGAAACAGAAAATAGGGCATACTCAAGGGCATGTATGCAAAATTTCACCAAGTTTGACCCCTTGGTTTTAAATATATGAACTAGCTTTCCGGGCGCGGCTCCGCCCGCGCGTATGTCGGTTATCGCGCAAAAACATTAACCTCTATTTGCGCAGTTGGATAAAAACTATCCTATGTTTTTTCACGGGTCTCAAACTATTTCCATACCAAATTTCATTCAAATCGGTCCAGTAGGTTTGGCGTGAAAGCGTAACAGACAGACAGACAGACAGAGTTACTTTCGCATTTATAATATTAGTACTGATATATAAAAATGTCAAAATTGTTTTTATATCGATAGCGCTTCGAAGACAATTCAATACAAGCCTTAGTTAAACATTCTTCACGCAGTCCCCTACATTTTTTGGCTTGCTTAACTACGGCCAGTCAACTAATCTTAGTGCCTTGGTGTTTCATACAATATGTTCTTGTGAGTGATTTGTGTGTGATAGAGAAAACATTTTGTATGACCCTTATACTGTGGCCGGTCAATGGCAACAGGCTCGCCCCCTATTACATGGGACCAAAACCCAATTGGCGAAACCTCGGTGTTTAGACACCTGGCGTGGTTATATTTATATTAAAATATGAATTATTTAAGATGAAATATAAAGTAATTATAAGAAATATTTGACTTTTAACTTTACTGTCAAATTTATTGAAAAACAACTCTAAGGGGTAAATCACGTAGTATTTTGTATGTTATAAAAGTTAACAAATGTGCAACAATTATCAAAAATACATTTCAAAATTACTATGTAATTACCCTGAATTCCGGTTCCAAGTTGGTTGTCAGAGAGATTTTGTGTAAAAGTCAGCGATTGCATCGCATTCGACACACGTGGCTGGCCTGATGCCTGCCCGACCTATTCCCTACGTGATGGGACTCCCACATTTTAAAACAACCAGTGCAAACCAGGGCAGTATCTAGGGAAGGGGGACTATTAAATTTGATGTCAATTTGTATTGTAATTAGCTTAAGTTTCTTTTCCCCCACTTGCCTTAATAATCCTTTTATTTTGTACAAGAACGAAACTGAAAGCAAATAAAACAACCTGATATCAAAATATTATTAATAGCCTATGTTACTTAAGGATAGTGCAGCTTACGATAAAAATAATAATAAAAACAATCCAATTTGTAATTATGAACTCTACAAATATATATACAAACATACAATTTACAAACTTTGGCACTCTATTATAGTGATATCAGTTAAACTTAAGTTTTATCTTCATTATATTTCTTGAAGACCAGCCGCATAATTCTAGCCTGCCACACAATCTGCTACTAACAAATAAGACTTGATAGATCTTAAATTATATAAACAATGTATTCCGGAGAAATGAACATTATTGTACATGTCATTACAGTCATAGAAATATAAAAGTTAAATCAAGGTACTGGAGATATGAGCTTTAAGAAGTATGTAGTATTTTTTTAAATAAAATCAGGCTTATCATGAGTAAGAAATATGGAGTGAATAAATATATAGTGACTTATGTCGAGAAAGGTTTAAAACTTGCGGAAATGGTTTTGATATCTAGAAATAATTGACGAAAGAAAAAAAAAAAATAGCGACCGTGAATTCAATAGTGGGAAGGCCACTGCGAACGTATTCTAAGAAGATTGCAGATGTTTTGGAAATATGTAGTTCAAATCAGGAGTTCCTTTCACATAACCATGTATGTATAAAGTAAAAAGTAAAAGAAATAAGAGAGATATGCAAAGATCAAAGCAAAGTCGGTTGTATGTGCTTACCGCCCCGGGATACAGACGTATAGAGTAGTATAAGAAGATTGATTAAATAGCCCTCAGGAATGCATTGTAAGGAGCGGAAAACCTAAACAAGTTTCTTACATATTATTGAATTCCCCGAGCACTCCTAGCAACGTGCCTGTCATCCGATGAGGTTTTCGATCACGTCCAGATATAAATTGTGTTTCACTTCTTACCCCCAATCTGATTGTAAGTGTTACTTACTTATTTAAGCTTTTATTTATTTTTAACAAAGTTTCAAATCTAATTGTAAGCTAGCTTTCTGAACAATGAGTATTTAACAACGTTACATTATTAGGTTGTGTCGTCGCTTCGTAATTTTAAACGGCAATATGTAAATTACTTTGATGGTACCTCGTCATTTGCATGCTATGAATTTTGCTACAAACGAGCGTATATTGTTTAAGGTATATTCATTAGAGATTTAAATGAAAGGACCTCATTATACATCAGTATTTATTTAAAACCATATACTATTATACATACTCTCAAACGCAATTGAGTGGGATCGTGGACTTTGTACAGTACCTACCTATGGCATCTTTATTATGAAAATCTCCATTGGTAGAATCCTTATCTTATTTTTTCCGTAAACTGTCATCATCATCTTTCTACCCTGATCTCAATCATGTGAAGTCCGGCCGACAAAACGTCTTCTCAAACAACGCAAATTACTACACAAGAATACTCGTAAAATGTATTATGTGTTGTTGATGATATGATGTTGTGATAAATGTTGTATCTATACGCTGGTAGGGAAAGTAACACAGTTGCAAGATGCAGTTTGCACGGACGGAAGTGTCCGCGCTAGTTGAACATATTTCACACTATTCTCGTGTTGATTTATTAAAATTCAAATTCTACCTAAACCTTAAATGTTTATCAAAATATGTCACACCTATTTGTTTTTCAAAATCTACTACTGTTTTATTGTCCATATATGGTCCACATATTTCACAGTATGTCCACATATGGAGATGATGTATCTACTGTGCTACGTTGATGATACTGCCAAAAATCTTTTTAACATAAAATTATTTCTTTAATACGGTAATTTTCCAACGTTAACAGAATCTGGAAAAAGAGCAATATTTATCAACTGCGCTGTCTTCTTAGTACTTGACACAGCTGATGTTTTCCGCTTCTGACGTTAATGCGCCACTGCTTTTGGAAGGCAGTTCTAGCTTCTGCCTCATTCAATGCCTTAGTTTTTAATAAGGGCGTCTTTGTCCACACTATTATATCATTGTTTCTTAAAATTATATGTTCTAATATTAGAACTCATACACATATTGAAATTTCAAACATTGTCGTTATTGTTATTTATTTTGTAATAAAAATACAGCATAGTTTTACTGTCCTTTAAATAAAAGATTGATGTCCGAACTATGACCCGTAATAAGTGCTTGTGACACCTGTATGACCACAGGTATTATTTCTTCACCGTAACACTTATAGTATTTACTTTTGTTAATCAATATAGCCCGTAGGGTGCCGGGCTAAAATGTCACCTCCCATCTCATCCCGTGGGTGTCGTAAAAGGCGACTAAAAGTAAAATACCGGAATGTAGACAGCAGCGCCTTCTGAGGAACTGATATCTTACACTGCGATCCCCAAGATGCCTGCCACGCGTGGGGCTTATATAGACATAAATCTCCCCCAAGCGGAGGCTGTGTTCAGCAGTGGACAATCTGGCTGATTCAACAATAAATATAACCTCAAACTAATATAGTTATTTACATACTTCGACCAGAACAGAGATAGCCTGCTTTCTAATATGCGTTATTTGAACAAGGCAATCAAATAATATTAATAGATGAAATATCTCATCCACTCCTATCACAAGATTTCATGGACCAATGAATGACCGTATTAACTATGTAAAGTACGTGACGTGAATTCTACAGTAGAAACAGATGGACGCCGACACAGAATTAGGAGTTAATTAATTTATGACGCAATTGTAATTAGATTTCCAATAACATATTGCGCTGAACACAGCTTCACGTTACATCAATAATTGTAAATCACGCATCGCATCAATTGCGTAGTTCGGTTTCTAAGCTGATTAAACTAAAATTACGTATTGCACCCTGATGTTAAAGTACAAGCATTTGAGTTAAACATTAAAGAGGTCTTGAAGCAGTTTTGTACCATCGATGGCTTAGTAGTAGTAATTATATAGACATACAACAGATTCATTATCGATGTGATCGAATCCTGCCGTTGCGCGTTGGCTTGAGCTTTGCCATATGATTCAGTTGAGACTTTGTCGCCTATCACCTGGCGGTTAAAAAACAGTATCTCTAACGATTAAGTTAAGCTCGCATAACATTACTGACCACATCATCACTTACCAACAGCTGAGATGACGGTCAAAGGATAATCAATCAACAGAAAAGAAAAAGAATTGTTCTGAACAAAGATGTTGTGATTTGTTGGTAGAAATCTAATAATTTTCAATGAAAATTAACTTTATAACTCAATCAAAAAAACATCAAATGATAATGACGTGGTAGACACCACGTTAACACTGTAATAGATGTATACCTACGCCTAATACAAAAAAAAGCATACAAAGTAAGCATGGTGCCTATGCTAACTTTGTATGCTTTTTTAATCAATTCTTAAGTAGATTGTTTGCCTAACGGTAATTCGTGTAATACGAAACGATTTCATTACAATTAGTTGGTAAAGTGAGGTGCATAGGTTTTGATTAGGTACTCCTTTCCTATAATTATTCATGCCTAATAAGATAGATAAATTTTGATTTAACGATACGGGAGACTGTTACATTTATTATAATTCTATGTATGGCTAGCAGGACCCGAAATACACAGTAGTAGTAGCACAGCAGTACCTTGCGTACCTACGCGTTCCAAGATCTTTACGGCGTTTTTATGGTTCCGCATACCTAATGAAATTTGAATACATTCAAATATTTTAGGCACAAGATTATTCTTAGTAATTTCTAAGATTTTCACGATTATGATACGAGCTATATATTTTATATTACTATTAATATTATATAATTAACGGAAACCACAGTACTTAACGGATTTTAACACATTTTTTGCAGAGACAGGAGCCGATTTGCTGAAAAGAGCGCAAAAGGAACATAATGACACCTCACTAATACGTCAATATTAGTCGAGCCAAGCTTTTACAACTTAGTAAACACAACAAAATTATCTAACAAACATCGTACCTCTGAAAGCAGTATATTGAAACTAATACATACAAGGAACGACAGTCGAATCAGGTCCGATAATCCAATGACGACTTGGACTACGTATAGTTACCTACCTATTTCAGTGCAGATTAACACAATCCAATGAATGTCTCACATAGTGCTCTCTCAGGATACCGAACTGCGTTACAATGTAAATCAGCGATTAAGATCCACAGAATTAGTAATTACACTTAAAGCGCTCGTAGCTTGCTTAGCCCTTTTTAACTGATGAGGTAAGCAACGTTATCTGCAATTATTATTTGGATGAGTGAACGCTCGAGGCATTTACTATCGAGCTTCCTGCTTCAAAGAGTACATTAAGCTGTCTTACCTGGTCGTTGTTTTAGTATGGAAGTCGTTATAGCACTGCGGTAGGGAATTCTGCGAAAGCCCGCCTGGCAACCATAACCTAAAGTAGAAAACTGTCACCAAGCAACTATCGGTGTGTTCTGGCAGCTGTCCTTGAGAACCAGTAATTCTAGATTAGCCTGAACAACAACTTCGACCACATCGTCACATATCAGAGACCACATGATTAAAGGCTAACCTATTAAGCAGAAAAAAAGTTCATGGTTAAATTTTTATTGTATGAGCTTGTGTATGAGCCTATTAGCTAAATTTTCAATTGACTCAAGTACAAATAGATAGGTATATCTTATTTTTGCAGCATTGATCTTGTCCAAGCTTCTATCACCCAAAGCGGAGGCTATTTTCAGGGACAAGTTTATGTTTGTTTTGTGATAAAGTCGGCGGACAAGTCGCTCGTCATAATGGTAAGCGTAACGCCAGTCCGTCACATTTGCAGTGTCACTATCTTGTTTTGTCTTGACTGTTCATCACTTACAATCAGGTGAGGTTATAGTCAAAGGCTAGTATAATATTTGGGTGTAATCTTTTAAGATCAAAATAGCGTTTTTGACTAACCTCGAATCGATTTCGATCAAATTGTATCATTCGGGTCTTCTCGTAACCACTAGTAGACTTTACCCTTAGATAATAGCTTATTGCGTAGTTGAGTCTCATTTTCTTTCATTATCTACATATAACTGCCTATAGAGTACCATGCAAGGTATAAAGCGTCGCTGTAATACACGGGTATGTTCTAAATTCGATTCTTTAAAGAAAATAGTATCATCCTTGAACGTTTCGCTGATAGTAAATATTAAAGCAGTGCGAATATGTTGCATTTGTTTCGTTATATGTTTGACACAAAGATAATTTTATTAGTGTAAAGTTGAACTTTTATCCCATGCATATTCTCTCCTGTCCTAGTTGAATTTTCTATTTAGGTCATGAACGTGCTGGTATTAGATTAACAGACTGAAAATTCAGGCTAGCTAGCGTTCGCTTCCACATTAACTTACTTTGGCTAGAACTTTTTAACGACCAACATTGGAGCATCGAGCCATTCGGGCACAGCTATACGTCCACTACTACTGTCGACTTAAATGCATTTATGCAATTTAAATGGTAATCTTAATTACTGTACAGGAATATTAAACAAGGAATCTAGTAAGAGGGAACATTAAGGTAATTGGACGAGCGTATTTTAAACAAAACTTTAAGTACTATGCGATGCAAAGACATTTCAAGGCATGACTAAATTCCATGACACGTAGATGAAACATTGAAAATCATCTTAACCCATATCCAACTTATGACCATTCTGTAAAAAAAGGTGTTTTCCTAACATCAAAACATACATAACATAACACACTTACTAATAAAGCGCTGGAAGCGAAGCTTGCATTGTCATTCTTAACCGTTCAAATATAGTAGTAATCTGCGGTTACTACTTAGAGGGCTGACCAGTAGTGCTTATTACTACTGGGTGCTACCGCCATCTACCGGTGTGTTCCCTCAGTTGTTGATATCAATCAGTTCCCATTTTAAGTTAACCCTATTTACGAAGTCTGACCAAATCGTCGCTTACTATTAAGGTAAGATTGTAGTCAAAGCTAGGTTAGCTAGCTTATTAGCAATAAAAATAAATCTTGAATGTGTAATAAATTCTAACTACGCATAGGACTGCCTCACAATAACACTCTAGGGATTTCCGCTGGTTAAATAGCCTTACTAAATGGCTAAAGCGAGCTAGCTTGTCATGAGGTCATAATGTGCAGATCGTGTTTGCTAATGAATCGTCGACACTGGCGTCATCTATTATCTAAGTACGAAATCTTAAAAGTATATCACACATGCTGTCACAGATTTTTATAAGATGACGACTACCTATGTTATATTAATGCTTAAACTACTCGACTTGCTGACAAATAAAATATCATACAGTCTAAAGTAAAATCAATGGACCAAAAACCTACAACCAGCACAGAATAAATGATAGTAGGTACCTACTGCCTCTAAGTAGATATCTAGTTGGTATTCCCCAACATACTCAACTCTAATACCAGAGACAAGCTAATACGCACATAGAGGTAAATTAGCTAGTGTATCATAGCATTCATCGCAAACGTCGTATCAGTCTGAAGACGTATACAGTAATATTTTGACGAATCTAATCTCCATGACTATTGAACGGTCCTCCTCTATAATTGGATGCACACAACGCGACGCAGAGTGGTCTCTGAAGCTGGAGATATTACCCTGTATTATGTTGTCGTCAATAGTGGTTTAATTTTGTGTTTCAAACTGATTGACTTGATTTTGCTGCGTGAAGAGAGGCTTTAGTATTACATTGTCTTGGTTTCTACTGTTTTAAGTGCATGCTTTTTATAGAACAGTATTATAATTTATTAAAATGTTGTTGTACATAATCGCACTAATATTATACAGGGTTATTGGAAAAATGCTAATAACCTCTTAGGGTTGACTTCTGCTAGTCCTAACAAACATTTAGAGAAGATTTTTTTATTTAAAAAAAAATTTTTTAATGCCTGCTCCGAGCCAAGAGCGCCCGCCGCGGCCACACTGGACCTTGCCGTGCTCCCTTTGAATAGAGTTTTGAATATTTACATCGAGCAAAGCAATAAAAAATATGAAATAATACATTACAAGGAGACTTTTAATATAAGGTGGTCCTCGTACTTAGTAATTACACATAAGTAGTAAAAACACATACAAAAACAAACAAAAAAAAAGTTTTTTTTCTAAACCTAAAAAAATTTATCTCAAAATGTTTGTTAGGACTAGCAGAAGTCAACCCTAAGAGGTTGTTAGTATTTTACCAAAAACCCTGTATATGCGAAAGTTTGTATACACACATCGGTATGGAATAGCTGAACCAATTCCGAGTACACTTGGAATAAATATAGTGTAAGTCATGGTTTAACGCACAGAAAACTATTCATCACCATTATTCACACCATTCTTCATCTTTGTCTACACTAGTAAACAACGGGAAGCCGCTAATCAAACATAAATAACTTGAATGACTGATAGTAGCGTTCGACCACTGTCGTTAAAGAACTTACTGTAATTGAATGGCTATCGATTGCCTCAGTGGTAGCGCATTTTGATTATATTCAAGTATAAAATCTGTCTAAAAGCACCTAACTAAATATATATAATTATAATTGTAATATATATATATATATATTTTAATAAACCCTACATAGGACAACACGACATAAGTGCTAGAAATTTTGGCTTCAGTCTGATCTGCCACTTGCCTGACGCTGAACTCTTTGAGAATACTCTTAACGGTAATATTCTTGTTACCTTTCTGATAATCTGGGTGACATGGAGCCCTGTTGCTAGCCTTAAGTTCTGCAAGTCACTATACTTAATCGTATCGCCACAATTATAGGTAAAAACTTGGCCTATTCTTTCATTAACATACAAACGAAGTTTCATCATATTTTAAATACGAAGATGTTTAAACTCTCATTGTTGCATGCATGACTATGTTTATGGTATGCCAATTTTCCGAAAAATTATGTATTTTGAAAATTAAATCGAGAAATCCAAAAACTACAAGGAACAATAATTTGGCTATTTAATTATGACCAATTCAAAAACTACCCTCATATTTAATAATATAATTTGCATTTACCATTCGCAAGCTGTTAAAACTTTCCCTGGGTTTGCAGCGCTGCTGTAAGACTTATATACACGTCCTTTTGAATGAAGAAAAAATACGAGAGAGATTTAAAATTGAGAAAAAAATAAAATATAGTTAATTCAACTTAAGTTTAACTTATTTGGCAACGGAAATGAGTATAACGTTGCATTGTATAGTAGGAGGATTAAACGCTAGCCAATTAAACTGGCTCGGAGTCCGCGCCTGCCTCGACTCGATATCAGATTAGCTGCTGCAGGATTACATTAGTGCACGTCAGAGTTCCAATGGGAGGAGATACATACACGTATATATGAGTACCTATATACCTTCGTAGATATACTTTAGATATTGTTGTTCTATCTATCTAATCCTACTGCTGGCTCGGGGCATAGACGCCATTTATTCCGATGCTGTGCGAGCCTCTTCTATATTTAGTCTATCCATCGTCTACCACTATACAGTAGGACGGATATTATGATTTCTTGAACTCAAACCATCATATTTATAAATTGAAATTGTCTTTTATTTGCGCAATAACGGATATAACTAAGAAGCGCTCGTAGCGAAGTTTGCTTAGCCATTCTGAACCGATCAGAAAAGTAAATCAATGTCCGCCTCGATCATGAGTTGGATGGGTGACCGCTGGTGACATTAGATACTACTGAGAGCTTCCGTGCTGCGGAGGGCACGTTAAGCCGTCAGTCCCGGTTGTTATCTTAGGATGGCAGTCGTTATAGCATGGTGGTAGGGCATTTTGCGAATACCCGCCTGGCTGGCTACCACCCTCGAGTAGAAAATCTGTCGCCAAGCACCTAACGGTGTGTTCCGGCAGCTGTCCTTGAGAGCCAGTAATTCTAGTTTAGCCTGAACAACATCTTCGACCACATCATCACTTATCATTAGGTGAGATAGTGGTCAAAGGCTAACCTATCAAGCACAAAAAAAAATATGTAAAGAAGTGTAACTCTCATCCAGTTACCGTTTTGATTTCATACTCATCACTCAAGTTCACAATTATCAAAACCCGGACAATCTTCCAAATTCGTAGAATGCAATGTTGTTGATCCGCACGGTACACTTTTTAAGCCGCACCCGCTTTGGTTTCTGCTGTTTTTGAGCATGACTTAATTTTTTTTACATATGAATTCGTAAGGATACATCTTATTATGGGAATAATTTTACTTGTGATGTAAAGTTTTATTGTACATAAAAAGTTGCTGATTTAAAAAAACGTAGAACATTAGTTTTTAATTATCAAGACTGATTCATATGGTATGTGCAGAGGCCGATTGTCACATTCTTTCAACGATGTTTACCTATTTTGAGACACTACGATACCATCACATAGAATACAACATAACATATTGTAAGATCTTCTTCGCGCTTAGCCACTCTCTATGTAACATAATTCAAAGATTATTTCACAGTACATAATTCGTATAATATAACACCATTTTTCTTACTAAGCTAGAAATCTTCTTAAAAACTAAGTACGAGTAAAAGTAAAAAAGTTTGCTTCTATTGTTAACTAGCAAATAGATGGAACATGGGAAACAAATATCTTGAAATAAACAGGCAAATTAAAATAAATCCCACATGTGTTCCAGAAAAAACACGAGACATGGCACAAAAAAGTATTTATTCCCCTATGAATAGTAATTTCACGGTGAACAGATGCAATAATCTGTGCCGTGGCAGATAATTCAATTCCATTGTAAGTACATAGGCCGTTTTGCCAAATTTCCTTTGAGAGATGGAGCGTGCGCGGTTACAAGCGCGGGCCGGCACGTCTCTCTGAACTTCGGAATTCCAATTTTGAAAAGTTTCCCAACAAGGGCCCGATATTGACAGCCAGTGTCAGAGGGCCACTCAGCCGTCCATGTCCCGCTAAATAAGTTTTCCAGTTTCAAGATGTCAGCAGGTCGAGAACATAAATAAAAAGCAGTCAAAGTGGGCCAAATTGAATTCAGAAGTGTAATGCAGAACGTTTCTCCTTTAGTTCACTTCTGTATCACCAAACGTTGATAGATCATTTATAAAGTAAATGTATATGTTTATTATTTTTTTTAAATTAAAAAACGTAGATAAGTTTTCGTACATATACATAATTTGCTGAAAGAATAAAATATTCTGTTTTTATCGGCAGTATGCCCGTATTAACAAAATACAAACTATACTAAAGCACCTACAAAGAATGCTTTAGACAACATTCAAGTCATTGCAGGCTGACCAAAGCTCCAGCCCACTACCAGTTGGCAGTGTGTCCAGGCAGCATAATCTCGATGGATTGCAATGCTTATACTTAAGGCAAATATGTGCCAGAATTGTGATCATGCGTCGCACCGACCAAGCGCTCTGGTAAGTTATTTTTTAATATTAATTGGATTTTCAAGGTTAAAAGCAATTTTTTTTAATCAAAATATTACGTCTATAGATGTATTTTATGAGAGAGTGGGATGTTTTAACAAGTCATTATGTGGGCTGCTGAAGGAAGTAGAATAGGATACGTTGGACTTGTCATCATAGCAGCTGACACCAATTTGTAAATCATCATTTCTAAATTTTATTTTCTATATTCACAATCTTAGTGAAGCATATATAATAAAGAACAACTTAACAAACACTTTGTAACATAAAACATATTTTGTAGTCTTCATTCTCAGCATATCGCATTTCGCGTTTATGAATATCGAACCCGCATCTTTCACCGCAGACGCATTTTGCCTAAGACCGATAGCAGAGGCGCATAGAGGAATGAATTGAAGGTTTTATGTCAAAGTCTTTATTCACTATTTAAACTCATTTCTGGTCCTACAAATAAAATATATTAGAACAAATTTTATTGAACTATAACACTTGGATATCAAGGGGATTAGCCTCAGGAAGTTGGACGCCTTCAGCAGGACTCACCTTAAGGTTCAGGAAGTAGGAAGGCATCAAGAATTCATGGGAAAAGTAGATGTAATATCCAAACTCAGAATTGGGATGATTTCCGTGTAATAAATGGTAGAACCAGTAACAATGAATAAAAAAAGTACAGTAGGTATAACATTTTTCTATAAAACGAATTAATTTAGAATCTACTTACTATCCGGGATCGCTTATCTTAAACTTCCTTTCTAGTACAAAAGTTCCTAAAATAAATTACAATGTAAAAGAACTGTTATTAAATATAAACCTGATAAGATTTGTCAAAATACCAAAGTTTTCAATGTAGGTACGAAGTATATTATATATAAGGTAGTCAATGAATAATTAATACTACAAGCACTTATGTACTTTTTGCATGGTAAAAATACCCAATTTATCATTAAACAATAAAATATATACAGCGTCAATCAATTGATAGGGTTAAATAAATTAAGGAATATTTTTTGTCAGCACTGAAACTCGAGATTGGTGTCCATTTTACGCAAATTATCTAAATTTAAACTTCTCTAAGCTACGGTAGTTCTGATTCTGTTCACACTAAATACCACAATTTAAAGAAAACTTATGACCATTCTCAAAATAGGAGTATTCTTTTCAATTTTAGGTAATTTTGCAAATCAGTTTAAAGAGCGCCAAGTTACCTACGCGTTTATTAAAAATAGTATTTTCTTAGTCTCCTGCTAAGATTTCATGTCATTTACTTACTTGAGTTATTAACTGTACCTATAGACCGATTGTAGGCATTGTGCTACGTACGAAATAAACGTAAATAACATTACTCAATAGCAACATGACTTTATTGCAAAACGTCATAATGACATAGGTACCTATGCCTTTATAATGTCTCGATTATAAAGATTTTAAATTATAATATTGTCAGATTTTTATATTTTGTCTACATTGTCATTCTAGAATTGAGTTACTTACGTGGTTTTATACCATAGAGAAAAGTACTAATACATTTCTCTATGTTTTATACTATACAAATCCCAGACTATGTTACCCTAACCCATTTACTCAGTGTCTACATTAAAATACACGGCTCATAATTTTTTAAAGAATATGTATTATATATTACCAAATATAACTTTTATAACTGCCTTAATAAACAGACCATACAAATTAGTATGAATCCTTTACCTTGTTAGAGGTAATGTTTCTTAAAAGCGCCATCTGGGGTACCACTAGAAAACTTCCACGTCTCCCTAAAGCTTTATGGCACCAGCGCCATCTATGAAACGAGGCCCAAACTTCGAAGCACTCTCGGCATCCCGTCCGTAGCAAAGGTGAAACCGTAGCTCTCCGGTTTCACAACTTTCAAGAAGGTTGAACTGGAGAGGGCAACTAGCTTTTGTTTAAATGATATGACAACGGATAAGGTACATAGTGTAGGTAACATTGAGTCTATATTTCTCATGCAATTGTGAAATCGCTATTTGTAGCCTTACAAATAGCGATTTCACAATAAATACCTAACCTAAGACAATTTCACATCCTGAAATCACACTGAAAAAAGCTTACTTTACGGTTCGGTTGTTGTTGTTCAATAAAACTTGTTCAATAGAGTACTATGTGAAGTTATATTATGGCAAAAATAAGCTACCCTTAATATGTAAATAGGTATCTATACGCCGCTAACAGCTTTTTATGGCTCATATAACATGCCCTAAGTAATAATAAAATACGATCATATAATATGTATTATACCTACCTACTTGATGCACCACAAACCTATAAGAGTTTTCGTTACAAAATTTGGATGATTATAACCACTGAAATTCATGTTTTATATAAACTGTGAGACAGGTACAATTAAATGCAGGTGAAATTACAATGATTAATTGCCAGACTTTATCGGCTTATAAGCTGTAGGTACAGTAATAAAATAAAAACACTGTGTAGGGTCTTGCAAAGGGCGAAAAAAGTTTATTTTTATATCTAACCTTACTACTGATTTTCTAGATACAAAAAATGCCAGCTGTAGCAAAAAGCGTCGACTGCCTTCAGATGGTATGAAGTTCGCATCCACGGGCTTGAGCTACGTAGTATGGCGGTAGTGTATTATGTGAATATCTCCTGGCTTGGTACCTAACTACCACCCTCATGTAGAAAATCTGTCACTTAGCACCTAACGGTGTGTATTAGCCAGTTTTTATTCTGAATAAAGCCGTGACTACATAATCTAACAGGTAAGTTAATGCTGTAGGTAGGAATCTAACAAAAAAACTGTATCACCATCACTTACCATTGTACTACTCTTTGACCTAATGTAAATTATATCATCATCGCATCAACCGTAACATCCGTTGAAGAAGGTCGATTGGGGGATTTGCCAAAATCCCCACGCTTGGCAGGCTTCTTGGGCATCGCAGCATAAGTTGTCAGTCCTTCAGAAGGCGCTGCTTACCACCTTCCGGTGTTTTGTCGTTAGTCGCCTCTTACGACACCCACGGGTAGAAATTGGGGGTGACATTCCAACCCGACACCCAACGAGGAAATTAACCTATTTAAAGTTCATACATTTCAGTACACACTTTGAACCTCTGATTGGATTTCAAAATGTTTTATACGCTAGGTCTCTCACTCTGTCATCTACAGACAAAATAAAAAAGCCACTGGTATCTACGTAAATATATAGGTACGTAGGTAGTAAAAATGCCAATCCATCGGTTCCACAGTCTGACTATGGAATAAACGTCAGACTCAACAAAGAACCGAAGTTTTCGATACATATCGTTGGTCAAAGGCTGAAGAATGATTGATAGAAACCTCTATTTTTCATATACACTTCACAGAGGTATTCTGGTTTGAGATGTGGACCTGATGAAAAAAGTCTGTTTGGGGCTAAGTGAAATTGTTGTGGTGTTAATATTAGACGTAAGTGCCAGTGTTATAACTGTTATGGGTGAAGCCCATGGTTCCTGAAATGAAACACAGCCGATGCTATTTCGGGAACCTATGGATTCATATGTAGTATTTACCTACATAACTTGAGTCAGTAAAAACAATTTGTATATGTATCCTCAACTAAGAAAACAGTACCATCGGAAGTAAGGATCTACTCAATAAATTAAAAATTACCTGCTATTCGGTTGTCTATTTGGCAGAGACTGCCAAATGTTGATTGTTTTATTTCATAGATAGCAAATAATTACTTAATTTATATTTTGTTATTTGATACACTAGTTAATAAAATGGTAAAATTATATGATTACAAAGTATTTAGAGGCATTTTTATCAGATATACAAATAATTATTTTTGTATAGAACTTTCTATTATCATATTAAAGCTAATTGCAGTAACTAAATTTTAATATTATTATTATTAAATGTGTAGTTATGTAGTGGTATCTCACAAAATAGGTATAATGGTTAATAATAACAAATACTTTTAAAGGTATCCTAAACAACATTAAATAATATTTAAATAAAACACTTAAAAAAGCATAAAATTATATATCTAGTGACAATTCCGCCTAATTTTCCTGTTATCTACGTGACGTCATAAACATCACGCAGCCTAACCGGAAGAATACCCGACTAGTTTCGCTTCTAAACGAAGCGCACGATCGAGACATGTCTCGATCGTGCGCTCGGTAAGTCAAGACCTCCTGAAGATGCTTCGTTTAGAAGCTCAACTAGTCGGGTATTCTTCCGGTTAGGCTGCGTGATGTTTATGACGTCACGTAGATAACAGGAAAATTAGGCGGAATTGTCACTAGATATATAATTTTATGCTTTTTTAAGTGTTTTATTTAAATATTATTTAATGTTGTTTAGGATACTTTTAAAAGTATTTGTTATTATTAAATATGGATTTCCGCAAAGTAACGCCTGAATCTATTCATTAGGTATAATGGTACAATATTTAATAATCTGAATTAGTCAATAATATATATGGCCCAACATTCGTATTAAACAAGTGATAACACATATAAAAACATCCGCTTTTGTAGATTATCTCAAAACTTACGATTGAGAAGGCGATTGGGCAGAATTTTAGTATTGTAAACAGCTTAGAGTTTAAGTATAGTACAGTGACCACCGAGTGCATTGAACATGTCACTTATTTAGGTTGAGACGTCAACAGCCCCATTTTTTATGCACAAGTATGTGTCCCTTGCTGTCTTATTTACAAACCCGTGCGTAACTTACTCCGAGGATGGCACTCATATTAGGCAAAAGTCATATTAATAAAACGGACGTATAGAAAGAATAAGCTAATTAAATTTGAAGCGCTCGTAGCAAAGTTTGCTTAGAAGTTCTGAACCGATCAGCTAATATTAGCAACGTCCGCCGGGATCATGATTTGGATGGGTGACCCCTAGTGACATTACTACTGTGTGCTTCCGTGCTTCAGCGGGCACGTGTAAGCCGTCGGGCCCGGTTGTTGTCTTACGATGGCAGTCAATATAGCATGGTGGTAGGGCATTTTGCGAACGCCCGCCTGGCTAGCTACCACCTTCAAGTAGAAAACCTTTTGCCAAGCACATAACGTTGTCTTACGGCAACTATTCTTGATTAGCCCGACTTACATCTTCGACCACGTCGTCACTTACCATCATGTGAGACAGTGTTCAAAGGCTAGCCTATCAGCTATAAAAGAAATAAAAAGCGGAGGTTTACCCTCGGAGAAAATTTTACTCCTACGATCAAGTACGTTTAGTTTTGTTTGACACATAATAGCCTCAAGTTCAAAACAAAAAGGGTTTAATACGTTTATTTGTTAAGCTGCTTTCCAAAAAAGAAAGAATTTCTCTGAAATTTCAACTGAATTGTTTTTTTTTATTTTGGTTGGGTAGAGTCGATACGTCCAAGTTGGTTCCATTTTAATTTCATCAAAAATGCTTAAGTTGTCTTTAGGTTATAATCAATTAACTGTAAAATGTATTTGCATCTAGATAATTTAATGGTAATTGAACACTTGTTGATCATGAACAGTATATTAGACTAGTGAATGATTTTACTTAGTAAGCAGTATGCATAAATATATAGAGTGAAAAAAAATTATTTATAAAGAACGGTTCCAACACTGAAAAGTATAAAATAACTAGCGGAATGTCTGTGATAATGTGAGATCAGATTTTTGAATCAGTACGATACCGACTTCGACTTGTTATTTTATTTATACTTATCAGTGTTGCAAGTCTACGTTTTTATTTATTATTGAATAATATTAATTTAGTGAATAGCTTCATCTGTCACGTATGACGCGAGTAAATAATTTGAAAAACGGCTACAATGAAAATTTAGGACTTATACAAGAAATAAAGGAAATTGATGATACCATTAGACGACTGAAAATCTCGCATAACATTAATGGCACAAGAATAAAGATATCCCAAAGCAACAACCACGTATAATATACAAAATATACATTTAATCAGAAATGATTTGCATCTTGATAAAAAGGTTGGTGGAATCTCACCATATCTCTAAGTTTAGATTGTCATTATCAGAACAGGCTCGAGGAGATGTAAAACAATGTGAATGTGTACTATGGCCTTCGGGGGCCTGAAAACTCTGACTCTTCGAAACAGTGATAGTCCTGTCAGTGTGGCAATGATTATGGATTGCCATGGAAAAGGTAGAAAAACTGTCGCCAAGCAACTAAAGGTGTGTTCCGGCAGCTATCCCAGAGAATGGAAAAATCCTACACAGAATAAATATATGTTACATTCCGGATTTCTTTTAAAAACTATCAGAAACATTTTACTGACATCCATTTCAGCCCCGTTTGTTTAGGCGCATCTTTTTATTTTAATTAATACATTAATTTACCAAAAAAAATATGTATATGTCTCTATGCTGTATTTAAAAATCTTTTGTCACATTTATGATAGTTTCTCGAACTTAAAGAAGAAAGGACTATTTCTTAAAAATGTATTCTCCTTAAAAAATCCAATTTACGAGAGAAAAAATTATAGTCATGTGCGGGATTCGAACCCGCGTCCACCCACCCCTATAGCTGGGATATGCTCTGATCCACTGAGCTAACATGACATTATGATTCATAACTCTAATTTTTGCTCTCGTTCTTCAACCATCGTATGGGAATGGAGCGACAGTATTATATGACTAAATGGGAAGTTACTGCCTAAATGGGAAGTTGCAGACTAATAAGACGCACGACAGGGCTCTTTACCATCTAAATTCTAAACGGTGTACTTTCAGTGACAACATTATCGAGGAGAACTGTAATCCAATGAATAGATTCAGGCGTTACTTTGCGGAAATCCATATTTAATAATAACAAATATTTTTAAAATATTTTAAGAAAACATCAAATTAATATTTTAATAAAACACTTAAAAAAATACAAAAATATATCTAGTGACAATTCCGCCTAATTTTCCTGCTAAGCCGACGTGACGTCACAAACGCCACGCAGCCAAACCGGAAGAATTTTCCGACGCGTTTCGCTTCTACACGGAGCGTCCTCAGCAGGTCTTGACTCTACGAGAGCACGATCGAGAAATTTACGAGTTTCTCGATCGTGCGCTCGTAGAGTTTTAAAATATTAATTTGATGTTTTCTTAAAATATTTCAAAAATATTTGTTATTATTAAACTGTAATCCAGCAAAAAGTATACAATATCTGCATATGTGGGTAGCCCAATACTTCTTACTACCAAACCTTCCTTGAAGTAGAATAGGGTTAGAAAGCTGTGCAATTATATGAAATGGCAATGCTGCCAGCATGCTGGGCACGCTGCCAACTGGTAGTAAGCTGGAGCATTTGGACTGCTTCTGAGTCTGCAATGACTTATAGTTTGTCTAAATGCTTTTATTGTGGTAGCTGTAGTATTGTTTATAGTGCGTAGTATTAAGCAAGGGCATACCACCGTTAAAAAATAAAATAAAAAATAAATTATATCAATGATACCGCATCTGAAGATCATTTGAATACAAATTCAAATACCTAAACCCACCATAACCATTTAAGCAGACGTTTCGAATAGAGTGATTCCCAAAAGCTGCTAAGCCAAGCGTGAAGATTGTAATAAAGACTGCGGCCGGGTAAAGATTAATTAAGATAGAAACTCAGGAACATTTCACTGACCACGCCCGCTACTTCGTTTTACTGGCCCGTTTTACTTAGCCTTTTTGTTTAGAACTACGGTGGAATAATCCGTGATTGCCCTTAATAGTATTGTCCTGTATATAACTATACCTAGTCGAAGACAATAATATGCTTGCTAGATGTGTATACATATATGTTGATATAAATTATATAAAACATATTTAACGAACACGGATCTGACTTCTAACACATGAAAAGTATGAAATAATTTGTTGAAGCCGTCCCGGTTCAACCAACCGTGCTGCAACAGCTGCTTCAAATCACAACAAGGTCGAGGCCCACCTGGTGTTAAGCTGACTAACCTCTGCCTAACATCTGCCTATAAAAGATGCATTTCGTCACAAGTCACGAATCACGAACCCGTCACCCTGAGACAAGTCACATGTGCCTGTGATTTCACTGGCTCTCAATGACTGCTGCCGGAACACACCGTTAGGTGCTTGGCGACAAATTTTCTACTTGAGGGCTCGCTAGCCAGGCGTGCACTCGCAAAATGCTTCCACCATGCGGTGAAGCTCAAGCCCGCGGCGGGATTCAAACCATGGAACTGCTGTGCGGCAGTCCGTAGCCAATGCCACTGAGCCATCACTGCAGCAATTACGAGTACCTCACATTATCATTTTTGACCCGTTATAGCATACTCGCCACTGAATTCGGGCATTATAAATGGAAATCAAATGCTTTACTTGAAAAGGAGTGTTCGAGTGTAATTTACAATGACCCTTCCGACCTTTCAGTGTTTAAAATTAAATTAAAAGTGGTGTTCAAAACAAAATATCACTAAGAGATGAGGAATGCTGTCGAGATAACCATTATTATCGACACATTTTCACTAACATTCAATTGAATCACGGATGAAATAAACTATGAAACTCCCCGCGCGAATTCCCACTTTACCATTGGACATGCTCAACGTTGATTTAGGATTATTCATTCGTTTCAAAGTTTCAGTTTGTTTGAATTCGAAATTATATAGTTTCTAATGTAACAAATCGATCCATTGTACCCCAAACACAGATTGACTGGTAGTTTGGTAAAAGCTAAATAGTTATCCACAATTTACATAGCTTTAATGACCAAAAAATGTTTACATTAAATTGACTTATTTAACCAAGTATTAGACGCTTACAAAACTATTACATACAAAGAGACATGAAAAAGCAATTTAATAGTTTACGTCATTAGCCCACGAAACTTACGTACTTACTTAATGCTTAATTTAAAAGTTCTTAATGAAAGTTTACTTCGACCCAATTCGATTTTTTACGTATTGGACGTGTCATATACCTATTCGTATTATATAACGGAATCCCTGTTGGTTTTGGAGGTCCACAGGGTACAAAAAAATGTTGTTAAATATTGAGGTAATTATAATAATTATCTTAGACTCTTTGTGTCGTGGCTTGAGTCATCCATAATTCGGGGAGAATGTCAATTATCGAAAATCCGAGAACTCTCTTTTGGCCAAGAATATCACAGCTGTGGTACCAGAAGGGTCTCTGAGGCGAAGTTTATTTTTTTTAATCGTCAATAGGCTAACTTTTGGCCAAAATCTTACTGGTTGGTAAGGTATGATGTAGTCAAAGATCGTAAACAGACAGCCTAGAATAAGAACTGGTTCTCAAGGACAGTTGATGGATGGATGGAAGATTATTGTCAAGGGATTTTCTACATGAGAGTCGTAGCTAGGCGGGTATTACTAAAAGCCCTACCACCATGCTATAACGACTGCCACCCTGAGACAACAACTGGCTTAGCGTGCTTTCTAAAGCACGAAAGCGCTGACTAGTAAATGCCACTAACAGTCACCGATACAAACAATGACGCAACACTGCTTAACCTAGTTGTTTGGTTAGGAATGACTAGGTAAACTCCGCTACATGCGGCTAAAAAATTTTTTTGGTGACAGTTATATAAAATAGATTTGAAGATGTTTACAATTCGTAAATAATCATTTAGCTGTTGGTATAGATTAATAAGTAACCTACGCCTACGCCCTCAATTTTAGCAGAAAAATCTATTTCCCTCTAGGGATGTGTAAGTACATGAATAAATTTGAGCTTCTGAGCACTGATTTGCGAGTAACTCACCAAGAGCAATTGCATTGAACTACTATATGGCATCCTGTTTAATCTATTTTTAGAACGTCACGGGCATAACTTTGCACAGACATTCCGACCTGTGCCGCCACGCCGTGCACACCTGTCTACAGCTCCGCCAGTATCTCCCAGTGAGACCGCAATAGTCCCCGCACTATTGCCGTCTCACTCGGGTCATCGTTCCGACGCTAGTTGCAGACCAGTGCCTTGGAATACGCAGTCCTGACGAAGTTTTTGTTTTGTGTGCAGAAGCTGAGCAGCCGCCGAACGCCGAGCAACGCGAGCTACGAGCTCGCCGTGCCGTCGCGCAGAGGCGCTCTAAGACGTCAGGCATTACCACCTACCCAAGTCCCTTGTTTCGGACGAACAACATCATATCGGGCTGGTGGTCTTGTTTTGACCGCACTTTTCGGTGCGCATTTCACCACTTTACTACCCGACACAACATAGTAACAGTCGCGTAACAACACACTTTGTGCTGTTAAGCGACGTCGTTCAGGCGTGGGGTAGCGTCAGCCAAACCCGTCTGAACGATCAAATCCGCCATTTGCTGCGGTCGCAGTGTGACACCCTACGGTGACAACGGCCACTGTTGTTGTTTTGGTTTAACCTTGCACCGTGGCCTTTCCCGCTTCACGGGTCAGCCGAAGCAAGCTGGGCTCCGGGATTACTGGCCTTGGGGTCACCCCTAGTCAACCCCGGAGTAGCGCTTAGGAGCACCCCTCTCCGCCGAGAAAAAAGCTCGGAGAGGGTACACAACTAGGGCACACCCTAGGTACACACTCCCTCTCACACAGTGAGCTCACAAGGTGTGTGAGGGAATTCAAACCCTTGATAGGGCGTCCTGAGTATTCCCCTCAGGATGCAGTCCCGTCCCTCTAACGGTGAGGTGCAGGTCCTTCAGACCTTCGCCCTCCGCCACCCCGATCTGTATGTTGCTCATATGCAACTCCTAGAAGAGGAAGCGAGTGCCCGCCTCACGGACACTCTTATTGCTCCCTCCGGGACTTCAATCCCGGAGGCCAACGTCCCTCCTCTGACCCGGTCCTTCTCAGAGGACAGCCCGCTTTCGCCCGCCCCGGGCCCGGACAATAGACGCACGGTGGCAGCCCCTCCCCGTGAGAGGTCTCGCTCGCGCTCACCGATCGGGAGGCCAGCGAGCACCCGTCCCTCCATCGCCGTTGTCGAGCCCACTTCGGACTCCGAAACGGAGATGGAAGTAGATCCGAGTCGCGCCTTACGCACTGACTCGGACTCCGACAACGACGGCTATACCGTCGTTGACCGCAAACGCAAGCGTGCTCCTAAAGCCGCTAGTTGCGCAACTTCCGCCCCTCCCGCCAAGGCACCCGCTAAGGCCCCCGCCTCCGGCAAGAAGCCGACCCCCGCCCCGCGCCCCGCGTCTCCTCCCTCCGCTCCGGCCACTACTGCCGCGTCCCCTCAGGACGCGAGCGCGCGCCGCGAAAAACCGCCTCCACCCCTGTTCATTCAGGACAAAACCAAATGGGACATGCTGTCCCGTTTAGTTTCGGATCGTGGGATCCATTACACTAATGCCCGCTCCACGCAGCAGGGCATTAAAGTCCAAGTGCCCACCAGTAGCGACCACAGAGCGCTAACAAAGCTCCTCCGTAAAGAGAGCATAAGTTTTCATACTTATGCGCTCGAAGAGGAGAAAGTCCTTCGCGTTGTGATTCGCGGTGTGCCTAAGGAGATACATACCGATGCGGTATGTGACGACCTTAAAGCACAAGACTTCCCTGTGCATGCGGTTCACCGCATGTACAGCGGGAAGGACCGCAGTCCATATGACCTAGTACTCGTAGTACTAGACCGTACACCAGAGGGCAAGGCCATTTTTAATTTAAAAAAGGTCTGTGGCCTCTCAGGACTCGATGTCCAAGCCCCATACAAAAATGGAAGTCCCTCGCAGTGCCATAACTGCCAACTATACGGGCACGCCTCCCGTTTCTGCTTCGCTCGCGCTAGGTGCGTTAAGTGCCTAGGCGATCACGCGACAGCAGCGTGCACTCGCACCCGGGATTCGCCGGACCCACCCAGTTGTGTTCTATGCGGTGCTCAAGGGCATACCGCGAATTACCGTGGTTGCCCTAAAGCACCACGAGTGAACCACAGGGTGGCAAGGCATAGGCCGACCCGTCCCTCTTACGACCGTTACCAACGGGTAAGCCCTAAACTAACGGTAGTACCTGCCTCACAGGTAATACCCGCGCCGCTCCCAGCCCGTAACGCATGGTCTAAACCACCCAGTATGGTTAAGACCGTCGCTACCGCCCGCGCCCCGGCCCGCGCGCCCGCACCCGCGCCCGCACCCGCACCCGCCCGCGCCGCGGCCCCTGCCCGCGCACCGGCCCCGGCTCGCCCCGCGCTCCCGGCACCCGTCGCCAACACCATTCGCGCGCCTCCCCGCGCCGCTTCCCGGCCACAAGCTCCACCTATGCCATTGATGGCTGCCCCTCTTCAAGAGGCAATCAACCTAGTCAGCGATCTGGCTATGTCGGTTGACATCAATGAGGTACAAGAGCTATTCCACAAGATGCAATACGCTCAATCCCCAGCGGACGTGATCCAATACACATTGGAACACGCGAATTTACTTAGCGCCCTTAAGCGCTTCGTTCCCCAGGCCCCTCCCCAGTACAACCACTATGGGTAGTACAACCGAACGCACGAAACCGTACTCAGTTTCGTTAGCGTCATTTAACGCTGACGGCCTCTTCAGACAACGTGACCTCGTCCACGACTTTTGTTGTACCCACCTTATCGATATCATATGCGTGCAGGAAACCTTTCTAAAACCGGGGAAGGCGAACCCTAGGTTTGCCAATTACAGAACGGTACGTGATGATAGAGTGAACTCCCGTGGGGGAGGCACTCTTATCTATTACAAAAGGTCCCTGCACTGCATTCCCCTACCTACCCCGACTCTTGTTAATATGGAAGCATCTTGTTGCCTCCTAGCTATGACTGGTCATCAACCTATAGTCATAGCATCCTGTTACCAAGCTTGCAAAAAGCCGATCGTCCGAGCTGACTTAGAAGCCCTATTCTCATTAGGAAGCGCCGTCATTCTGATTGGCGACTTCAACAGTAAGCACATCCTATGGAATTGTAACGTCAACAATCCCAGAGGTATTGCACTTGAAAACCTAATCGCAGAACTTAACTTTGACATAATTGCGCCCACTGAGCCCACTCACTACCCTTATATGGAAGACCACCGATCTGACTTGCTTGACATGGCACTATTCAGAGGCGTAACACTCCGGGTACGCTCCATAGAAGTGGTTCACGAGCTTCACTCTGACCACCGACCCATTATACTGCGACTAGGTCCCGACCCAACGACTGACCTCCCCCGCCCCACTAAGACGATAGTGAACTGGAAGCAAGTAGGCGATGCCCTAAAGGCTATCAGTTCACCGGACCTAGACAAGATCCCTGACGACATCCTGACAAAAGATGACATAACCCTTGCGATCGATTCGTTCACCAATCACCTCTCCACCGTAATAGGTGCATCCGCAAAGGAGGTCATAGTGCCGGACGACCGGCGCCTTGTCATTCCAGCGGATGTGAGACGATTGGTGACGGAGAGTAAAGCAGTGACCCGACATTACGACTCTTACCCCAGTAAAGAGAACAAAATTAAGAAACGCCACTTTGAACGCATGGTTCAAAGTCGCATGTCTGAGTTGCGTGATCAACAATGGGGCGATAAACTTTCAAACCTCGTGCCAAGCCACCATGCTTACTGGGACTTGGCGCGAGGCTTGAAAGGAAGTAACCATAACGACATGCCTCCCTTATACAGACCAGTCCCACTAGTCCCAGCGTTCTTTGACGAAGACAAAGCTGAGTGCCTAGCTGATAGCCTAGAGGCTCAGTGTTCCCCTAACGTAGATCACGTTGACCAAGCTCACCTCGATTCGGTGGATGCTGAAGTCGAACGTAAAAGCTCTGTGGTCACCTCTGAACTCCCACCAATCACCTTAGCGACTTACGCTGAGGTGGAGAGACTGATCAAGGCCCTCCGACCGCGCAAATCCCCCGGTGCCGATGGCATCTCCAACAGGGTTCTTAAAACCCTCTCTCCTCCTCTCATCCATCTCTTAGTCAGCATCTTCAATGCTGCTATGAGCCACTGCTTATTCCCAGACACCTGGAAATGTGCAAATGTCATTGGCATTCACAAACCAGGCAAAAGCTCATCTGACCCCACCAGTTACCGCCCCATCAGCCTCCTCAGTGCCTTAGGCAAACTTTACGAGCGGTTACTTGCAAACCGTCTCCAGTCCCATGCTAAGGAACACCACCTTATCCCAGATGAGCAGTTTGGCTTCAGACCCGGACACTCATGCGTCCAACAGGTGCACCGCCTCACGGAGCACATCATTGAGGGCTTCAATAAGTACCCCAAACCCCAGACTACGCTAGCAGTCTTCCTCGACGTAGCGAAAGCTTTTGACAAAGTCTGGCACAACGGCTTGATCTACAAGCTATACCAATTTGGCGTGCCAGAACGTCTTGTGCTCATCCTACAAGACTTCCTTAAAGCCAGAAGCTTTCGCTATCGCGTGGAAGGCACCCTCTCCTCCCCCCACCCAGTCAGAGCCGGAGTCCCTCAGGGCTCCGTGCTATCACCTATTCTCTTTGCACTGTATACCAGTGACATCCCACGCTCTCAGCCCAAAGTATTCCTAGCCCAATATGCGGATGATACCGCCGTTTACACCACTGGGTGGCATATCAACAGACAGTCCTATTTCGTCATGCAACGGGCCATCACCGAGATCGGTGACTGGTTCCGAAAATGGCGCATCGCGGTCAACCCAGCTAAAAGCACAGCTATGTGCTTTACTGAGAAGACACGCTCCCCTTACCCGAAACCGCTTATTTTGTTCGACGAACCCATTCCCTGGGTTCCTAGAACAAAATACCTCGGAGTCACCCTTGATCGTCATCTCACCTTTAACGATCACATAACAACCGTCCGTAACAGAGCGGCCTTCATAATGGGTCGCCTTGGTCCCCTACTTCGCAAAGGGAGTAAAATGTCTCTTAGTAATAAGAAGACACTTTACACTGCCTGCATCCGCCCCATCATGACTTACGCATCAGTAGTGTTTAGTCATGCTAGTGAGGCCCACCTTCATAAACTTCAAGTCATCCAAAACCGTTTTCTTCGTAATGCAACCGGCGCCCCGTGGTATATCCGGAACACCGAGTTGCATTGCGACTTAAACCTTCCCTCTCTAGCGCAGTTCAATAAGGACTGCGCCCGCCGATACTTTGATCGAGCGCCCCACCACCCGAACCCATTGGTTGTCCAGGCATCGAACTACTCGACTGCCTCTTCTATCCCATTTTTCAAACCCCCCCGTCGCCGACCACGGCAGGTATTAGACGACCCGGATGACCCCATCGCAGCCATTACGTTGGCAGCTTTAGCGTTATCCGCAAGTCGTCGAGGTAAAATCCCCAGGTGTGAGGTAATCAGAGGTCACACAATCAAACACCGAGCTCGCCGGCGAGCTCGAGGCAAAAACAAGGTCACGATAAATTGCTCTCCAAATAGTCAAAGAGTATTATTCAGTAGGGCCCAATTGTGCAACACTGCAGTTGCACAGAGGCATTTTGCTCCGATCCCCCCCATGTCTCTCGACAGCGAGACAAGCCGAGGTCCGAACCACAGTGGTGCCCTTGAGCTCGCTGTCAACCCCTCCTATAGTAGCGGTACGTTTTCGGCGTCCGCAGGAGACGGAGGTAGAAAGCGCTTTTCGCCTTCTACGCCCGTCTCGGGAGAAGTGCCTTCGGCACTTCTCCCTCCCGGGCTATTGTAGGGCCAGGCCCTCGCCCAAAACCCGGTGGAGCTGGACGACCGCACAGGCGGTAGCCAGCATCTATGTCCTCCCTAAAAAAAAAAAAAAAATAACTTTGCACAGGCACACTGATTCCGACCTGTGCCGCCACGCCGTGCACACCTGTCTACAGCTCCGCCAGTATCTCCCAGTGAGACCGCAATAGTCCCCGCACTATTGCCGTCTCACTCGGGTCATCGTTCCGACGCTAGTTGCAGACCAGTGCCTTGGAATACGCAGTCCTGACGAAGTTTTGTTTTCTGTGCAGAAGCTGAGCAGCCACCGACCGCCGTGCAACGTGAGCTACGAGCTCGCCGTGCCGGCGCGCAGAGGCGCTCTAAGACGTCAGGCATTACCACCTACCCAAGTCCCTTGTTTCGGACGAACAACATCATATCGGGCTGGTGGTCTTGTTTTGACCGCACTTTTCGGTGCGCATTTCACCACTTTACTACCCGACACAACATAGTAACAGTCGCGTAACAACACACTTTGTGCTGTTAAGCGACGTCGTTCAGGCGTGGGGTAGCGTCAGCCAAACCCGTCTGAACGATCAAATCCGCCATTTGCTGCGGTCGCAGTGTGACACCCTACGGTGACAACGGCCACTGTTGTTGTTTTGGTTTAACCTTGCACCGTGGCCTTTCCCGCTTCACGGGTCAGCCGTAGCAAGCTGGGCTCCGGGATTACTGGCCTTGGGGTCGCCCCTAGTCAACCCCGGAGTAGCGCTTAGGAGCACCCCTCTCCGCCGAGAAAAAAGCTCGGAGAGGGTACACAACTAGGGCACACCATAGGTACTCACTCCCTCTCACACAAGTGAGCTCACGAGTTGCGAGAGGGAGACAGAACCCGTTAGGCCATCCTGAGTATTCCCCTCAGGATGCAACGTCCCTCTAACGGTGAGGTGGAGGTCCTTCAGACCTTCGCCCTCCGCTACCCCGAACTCTACGCTGATCATCAGCAATCACTTAACGATGCAGAGAGTGCCCGCCTCACGGACACTCTCATCGCTCCCTCCGGAACTCCAATTCCGGAGGCCATCGTCCCTCCTCTGACCCGGTCCTTCTCAGAAGACAGCCCGACTTCGCCCGCTCCGGGCCCTGACAACAGACGCACGGTGGCAGCCCCTCCCCGTGAGAGGTCTCGCTCGCGCTCACCGATCGGGAGGCCAGCGAGCACCCGTCCCTCCATCGCCGTTGTCGAGCCCACTTCGGACTCCGAAGCGGAGATGGATGTAGATCCGAGTCGTGCCTTACGCACTGACTCGGACTCCGATAACGACGGCTATTTCGTCGTAGACAGAAAACGCAAGCGTGCTCCTAAAGCCGCTAATTGCGCAACTTCCGCCCCTCCCGCCAAGGCACCCGCTAAGGCCCCCGCCTCCGGCAAGAAGCCGACCCCCGCCCCGCGCCCCGCGTCTCCTCCCTCCGCTCCGGCCACCACTGCAACGTCCCCTCAGGACGCGAGCGCGCGCCGCGAAAAACCGCCTCCGCCCCTGTTCATTCAGGACAAAACCAAATGGGACATGCTGTCCCGTTTAGTTTCGGATCGTGGGATCCACTAAACTAATGCCCGCTCCACGCAGCAGGGCATTAAAGTTCAAGTGTCCACCATTAGCGACCACAGAGCGCTAACAAAGCTCCTCCGTAAAGAGAGCATAAGTTTTCACACTTATGCGCTCGAAGAGGAGAAAGTCCTCCGAGTGGTCATCCGCGGTGTGCCCAAGGAGGTACATACCGATTCGGTATGTGCCGACCTGAAGGCACAAGACTTCCCCGTACATGCAGTTCACCGCATGTACAGCGGGAAGGACCGCAGTCCCTACGATCTAGTACTCGTAGTACTAGATCGTACACCTGAAGGCAAGGCCATTTTTAATTTAAAAAAGGTCTGTGGCCTCTCAGGACTCGATGTCCAAGCCCCATACAAAAATGGGAGTCCCTCGCAGTGCCATAACTGCCAACTATACGGGCACGCCTCCCGTTTCTGCTTCGCTCGCGCTAGGTGCGTTAAGTGCCTAGGCGATCACGCGACAGCAGCGTGCACTCGCACCCGGGATTCACCGGACCCACCCAGCTGTGTTTTATACGGTGCTCAAGGGCATACCGCGAATTACCGTGGTTGCCCTAAAGCACCACGAGTGAACCGCAGGGTGGCAAGGCATAGGCCGACCCGTCCCTCTTACGACCGTTACCAACGGGTAAGCCCTAAACTAACGGTAGTATCTGCCTCACAGGTAATACCCGCGCCGCTCCCAGCCCGTAACGCATGGTCTAAACCACCCAGTATGGTTAAGACCGTCGCTACCGCCCGCGCCCCGGCCCGCGCGCCCGCACCCGCGCCCGCACCCGCACCCGCCCGCGCCACGGCCCCTGCCCGCGCACCGGCCCCGGCTCGCCCCGCGCTCCCGGCACCCGTCGCCAACACCATTCGCGCGCCTCCCCGCGCCGCTTCCCGGCCACAAGCTCCACCTATGCCATTGATGGCTGCCCCTCTTCAAGAGGCAATCAACCTAGTCAGCGATCTGGCTATGTCGGTTGACATCAATGAGGTACAAGAGCTATTCCACAAGATGCAATACGCTCAATCCCCAGCAGACGTGATCCAATACACATTGGAACACGCGAATTTACTTAGCGCCCTTAAGCGCTTCGTTCCCCAGGCCCCTCCCCAGTACAACCACTATGGGTAGTACAACCGAACGCACGAAACCGTACTCAGTTTCGTTAGCGTCATTTAACGCTGACGGCCTCTTCAGACAACGTGACCTCGTCCACGACTTTTGTTGTACCCACCTTATCGATATCATATGCGTGCAGGAAACCTTTCTAAAACCGGGGAAGGCGAACCCTAGGTTTGCCAATTACAGAACGGTACGTGATGATAGAGTGAACTCCCGTGGGGGAGGCACTCTTATCTATTACAAAAGGTCCCTGCACTGCATTCCCCTACCTACCCCGACTCTTGTTAATATGGAAGCATCTTGTTGCCTCCTAGCTATGACTGGTCATCAACCTATAGTCATAGCATCCTGTTACCAAGCTTGCAAAAAGCCGATCGTCCGAGCTGACTTAGAAGCCCTATTCTCATTAGGAAGCGCCGTCATTCTGATTGGCGACTTCAACAGTAAGCACATCCTATGGAATTGTAACGTCAACAATCCCAGAGGTATTGCACTTGAAAACCTAATCGCAGAACTTAACTTTGACATAATTGCGCCCACTGAGCCCACTCACTACCCTTATATGGAAGACCACCGATCTGACTTGCTTGACATGGCACTATTCAGAGGCGTAACACTCCGGTTACGCTCCATAGAAGTGGTTCACGAGCTTCACTCTGACCACCGACCCATTATACTGCGACTAGGTCCCGACCCAACGACTGACCTCCCCCGCCCCACTAAGACGATAGTGAACTGGAAGCAAGTACACTTTGAACGCATGGTTCAAAGTCGCATGTCTGAGTTGCGTGATCAACAATGGGGCGATAAACTTTCAAACCTCGTGCCAAGCCACCATGCTTACTGGGACTTGGCGCGAGGCTTGAAAGGAAGTAACCATAACGACATGCCTCCCTTATACAGACCAGTCCCACTAGTCCCAGCGTTCTTTGACGAAGACAAAGCTGAGTGCCTAGCTGATAGCCTAGAGGCTCAGTGTTCCCCTAACGTAGATCACGTTGACCAAGCTCACCTCGATTCGGTGGATGCTGAAGTCGAACGTAAAAGCTCTGTGGTCACCTCTGAACTCCCACCAATCACCTTAGCGACTTACGCTGAGGTGGAGAGACTGATCAAGGCCCTCCGACCGCGCAAATCCTCCGGTGCCGATGGCATCTCCAACAGGGTTCTTAAAACCCTCTCTCCTCCTCTCATCCATCTCTTAGTCAGCATCTTCAATGCTGCTATGAGCCACTGCTTATTCCCAGACACCTGGAAATGTGCAAATGTCATTGGCATTCACAAACCAGGCAAAAGCTCATCTGACCCCACCAGTTACCGCCCCATCAGCCTCATCAGTGCCTTAGGCAAACTTTACGAGCGGTTACTTGCAAACCGTCTCCAGTCCCATGCTAAGGAACACCACCTTATCCCAGATGAGCAGTTTGGCTTCAGACCCGGACACTCATGCGTCCAACAGGTGCACCGCCTCACGGAGCACATCATTGAGGGCTTCAATAAGTACCCCAAACCCCAGACTACGCTAGCAGTCTTCCTCGACGTAGCGAAAGCTTTTGACAAAGTCTGGCACAACGGCTTGATCTACAAGCTATACCAATTTGGCGTGCCAGAACGTCTTGTGCTCATCCTACAAGACTTCCTTAAAGCCAGAAGCTTTCGCTATCGCGTGGAAGGCACCCTCTCCTCCCCCCACCCAGTCAGAGCCGGAGTCCCTCAGGGCTCCGTGCTATCACCTATTCTCTTTGCACTGTATACCAGTGACATCCCACGCTCTCAGCCCAAAGTATTCCTAGCCCAATATGCGGATGATACCGCCATTTACACCACTGGGTGGCATATCAACAGACAGTCCTATTTCGTCATGCAACGGGCCATCACCGAGATCGGTGACTGGTTCCGAAAATGGCGCATCGCGGTCAACCCAGCTAAAAGCACAGCTATGTGCTTTACTGAGAAGACACGCTCCCCTTACCCGAAACCGCTTATTTTGTTCGACGAACCCATTCCCTGGGTTCCTAGAACAAAATACCTCGGAGTCACCCTTGATCGTCATCTCACCTTTAACGATCACATAACAACCGTCCGTAACAGAGCGGCCTTCATAATGGGTCGCCTTGGTCCCCTACTTCGCAAAGAGAGTAAAATGTCTCTTAGTAATAAGAAGACACTTTACACTGCCTGCATCCGCCCCATCATGACTTACGCATCAGTAGTGTTTAGCCATGCTAGTGAGGCCCACCTTCATAAACTTCAAGTCATCCAAAACCGTTTTCTTCGTAATGCAACCGGCGCCCCGTGGTATATCCGGAACACCGAGTTGCATTGCGACTTAAACCTTCCCTCTCTAGCGCAGTTCAATAAGGACTGCGCCCGCCGATACTTTGATCGAGCGCCCCACCACCCGAACCCATTGGTTGTCCAGGCATCGAACTACTCGACTGCCTCTTCTATCCCATTTTTCAAACCCCCCCGTCGCCGACCACGGCAGGTATTAGACGACCCGGATGACCCCATCGCAGCCATTACGTTGGCAGCTTTAGCGTTATCCGCAAGTCGTCGAGGTAAAATCCCCAGGTGTGAGGTAATCAGAGGTCACACAATCAAACACCGAGCTCGCCGGCGAGCTCGAGGCAAAAACAAGGTCACGATAAATTGCTCTCCAAATAGTCAAAGAGTATTATTCAGTAGGGCCCAATTGTGCAACACTGCAGTTGCACAGAGGCATTTTGCTCCGATCCCCCCCATGTCTCTCGACAGCGAGACAAGCCGAGGTCCGAACCACAGTGGTGCCCTTGAGCTCGCTGTCAACCCCTCCTATAGTAGCGGTACGTTTTCGGCGTCCGCAGGAGACGGAGGTAGAAAGCGCTTTTCGCCTTCTACGCCCGTCTCGGGAGAAGTGCCTTCGGCACTTCTCCCTCCCGGGCTATTGTAGGGCCAGGCCCTCGCCCAAAACCCGGTGGAGCTGGACGACCGCACAGGCGGTAGCCAGCATCTATGTCCTCCCTAAAAAAAAAAAAAATAACTTTGCACTCACTCACTGATTCCGACCTGTGCCGCCACGCCGTGCACACCTGTCTACAGCTCCGCCAGTATCTCCCAGTGAGACCGCAATAGTCCCCGCACTATTGCCGTCTCACTCGGGTCATCGTTCCGACGCTAGTTGCAGACCAGTGCCTTGGAATACGCAGTCCTGACGAAGTTTTGTTTTCTGTGCAGAAGCTGAGCAGCCACCGACCGCCGTGCAACGTGAGCTACGAGCTCGCCGTGCCGGCGCGCAGAGGCGCTCTAAGACGTCAGGCATTACCACCTACCCAAGTCCCTTGTTTCGGACGAACAACATCATATCGGGCTGGTGGTCTTGTTTTGACCGCACTTTTCGGTGCGCATTTCACCACTTTACTACCCGACACAACATAGTAACAGTCGCGTAACAACACACTTTGTGCTGTTAAGCGACGTCGTTCAGGCGTGGGGTAGCGTCAGCCAAACCCGTCTGAACGATCAAATCCGCCATTTGCTGCGGTCGCAGTGTGACACCCTACGGTGACAACGGCCACTGTTGTTGTTTTGGTTTAACCTTGCACCGTGGCCTTTCCCGCTTCACGGGTCAGCCGAAGCAAGCTGGGCTCCGGGATTACTGGCCTTGGGGTCGCCCCTAGTCAACCCCGGAGTAGCGCTTAGGAGCACCCCTCTCCGCCGAGAAAAAAGCTCGGAGAGGGTACACAACTAGGGCACACCATAGGTACTCACTCCCTCTCACACAAGTGAGCTCACGAGTTGCGAGAGGGAGACAGAACCCGTTAGGCCATCCTGAGTATTCCCCTCAGGATGCAACGTCCCTCTAACGGTGAGGTGGAGGTCCTTCAGACCTTCGCCCTCCGCTACCCCGAACTCTACGCTGATCATCAGCAATCACTTAACGATGCAGAGAGTGCCCGCCTCACGGACACTCTCATCGCTCCCTCCGGAACTCCAATTCCGGAGGCCATCGTCCCTCCTCTGACCCGGTCCTTCTCAGAGGACAGCCCGACTTCGCCCGCTCCGGGCCCTGACAACAGACGCACGGTGGCAGCCCCTCCCCGTGAGAGGTCTCGCTCGCGCTCACCGATCGGGAGGCCAGCGAGCACCCGTCCCTCCATCGCCGTTGTCGAGCCCACTTCGGACTCCGAAGCGGAGATGGATGTAGATCCGAGTCGTGCCTTACGCACTGACTCGGACTCCGATAACGACGGCTATTTCGTCGTAGACAGAAAACGCAAGCGTGCTCCTAAAGCCGCTAATTGCGCAACTTCCGCCCCTCCCGCCAAGGCACCCGCTAAGGCCCCCGCCTCCGGCAAGAAGCCGACCCCCGCCCCGCGCCCCGCGTCTCCTCCCTCCGCTCCGGCCACCACTGCCGCGTCCCCTCAGGACGCGAGCGCGCGCCGCGAAAAACCGCCTCCGCCCCTGTTCATTCAGGACAAAACCAAATGGGACATGCTGTCCCGTTTAGTTTCGGATCGTGGGATCCACTACACTAATGCCCGCTCCACGCAGCAGGGCATTAAAGTTCAAGTGTCCACCATTAGCGACCACAGAGCGCTAACAAAGCTCCTCCGTAAAGAGAGCATAAGTTTTCACACTTATGCGCTCGAAGAGGAGAAAGTCCTCCGAGTGGTCATCCGCGGTGTGCCCAAGGAGGTACATACCGATTCGGTATGTGCCGACCTGAAGGCACAAGACTTCCCCGTACATGCAGTTCACCGCATGTACAGCGGGAAGGACCGCAGTCCCTACGATCTAGTACTCGTAGTACTAGATCGTACACCTGAAGGCAAGGCCATTTTTAATTTAAAAAAGGTCTGTGGCCTCTCAGGACTCGATGTCCAAGCCCCATACAAAAATGGGAGTCCCTCGCAGTGCCATAACTGCCAACTATACGGGCACGCCTCCCGTTTCTGCTTCGCTCGCGCTAGGTGCGTTAAGTGCCTAGGCGATCACGCGACAGCAGCGTGCACTCGCACCCGGGATTCACCGGACCCACCCAGCTGTGTTTTATGCGGTGCTCAAGGGCATACCGCGAATTACCGTGGTTGCCCTAAAGCACCACGAGTGAACCACAGGGTGGCAAGGCATAGGCCGACCCGTCCCTCTTACGACCGTTACCAACGGGTAAGCCCTAAACTAACGGTAGTACCTGCCTCACAGGTAATACCCGCGCCGCTCCCAGCCCGTAACGCATGGTCTAAACCACCCAGTATGGTTAAAACCGTCGCTACCGCCCGCGCCCCGGCCCGCGCGCCCGCACCCGCGCCCGCACCCGCACCCGCCCGCGCCGCGGCCCCTGCCCGCGCACCGGCCCCGGCTCGCCCCGCGCTCCCGGCACCCGTCGCCAACACCATTCGCGCGCCTCCCCGCGCCGCTTCCCGGCCACAAGCTCCACCTATGCCATTGATGGCTGCCCCTCTTCAAGAGGCAATCAACCTAGTCAGCGATCTGGCTATGTCGGTTGACATCAATGAGGTACAAGAGCTATTCCACAAGATGCAATACGCTCAATCCCCAGCGGACGTGATCCAATACACATTGGAACACGCGAATTTACTTAGCGCCCTTAAGCGCTTCGTTCCCCAGGCCCCTCCCCAGTACAACCACTATGGGTAGTACAACCGAACGCACGAAACCGTACTCAGTTTCGTTAGCGTCATTTAACGCTGACGGCCTCTTCAGACAACGTGACCTCGTCCACGACTTTTGTTGTACCCGCCTTATCGATATCATATGCGTGCAGGAAACCTTTCTAAAACCGGGGAAGGCGAACCCTAGGTTTGCCAATTACAGAACGGTACGTGATGATAGAGTGAACTCCCGTGGGGGAGGCACTCTTATCTATTACAAAAGGTCCCTGCACTGCATTCCCCTACCTACCCCGACTCTTGTTAATATGGAAGCATCTTGTTGCCTCCTAGCTATGACTGGTCATCAACCTATAGTCATAGCATCCTGTTACCAAGCTTGCAAAAAGCCGATCGTCCGAGCTGACTTAGAAGCCCTATTCTCATTAGGAAGCGCCGTCATTCTGATTGGCGACTTCAACAGTAAGCACATCCTATGGAATTGTAACGTCAACAATCCCAGAGGTATTGCACTTGAAAACCTAATCGCAGAACTTAACTTTGACATAATTGCGCCCACTGAGCCCACTCACTACCCTTATATGGAAGACCACCGATCTGACTTGCTTGACATGGCACTATTCAGAGGCGTAACACTCCGGTTACGCTCCATAGAAGTGGTTCACGAGCTTCACTCTGACCACCGACCCATTATACTGCGACTAGGTCCCGACCCAACGACTGACCTCCCCCGCCCCACTAAGACGATAGTGAACTGGAAGCAAGTAGGCGATGCCCTAAAGGCTATCAGTTCACCGGACCTAGACAAGATCCCTGACGACATCCTGACAAAAGATGACGTAACCCTTGCGATCGATTCGTTCACCAATCACCTCTCCACCGTAGTAGGTGCATCCGCAAAGGAGGTCATAGTGCCGGACGACCGGCGCCTTGTCATTCCAGCGGATGTGAGACGATTGGTGACGGAGAGTAAAGCAGTGACCCGACATTACGACTCTTACCCCAGTAAAGAGAACAAAACTAAGAAACGCCACTTTGAACGCATGGTTCAAAGTCGCATGTCTGAGTTGCGTGATCAACAATGGGGCGATAAACTTTCAAACCTCGTGCCAAGCCACCATGCTTACTGGGACTTGGCGCGAGGCTTGAAAGGAAGTAACCATAACGACATGCCTCCCTTATACAGACCAGTCCCACTAGTCCCAGCGTTCTTTTACGAAGACAAAGCTGAGTGCCTAGCTGATAGCCTAGAGGCTCAGTGTTCCCCTAACGTAGATCACGTTGACCAAGCTCACCTCGATTCGGTGGATGCTGAAGTCGAACGTAAAAGCTCTGTGGTCACCTCTGAACTCCCACCAATCACCTTAGCGACTTACGCTGAGGTGGAGAGACTGATCAAGGCCCTCCGACCGCGCAAATCCCCCGGTGCCGATGGCATCTCCAACAGGGTTCTTAAAACCCTCTCTCCTCCTCTCATCCATCTCTTAGTCAGCATCTTCAATGCTGCTATGAGCCACTGCTTATTCCCAGACACCTGGAAATGTGCAAATGTCATTGGCATTCACAAACCAGGCAAAAGCTCATCTGACCCCACCAGTTACCGCCCCATCAGCCTCCTCAGTGCCTTAGGCAAACTTTACGAGCGGTTACTTGCAAACCGTCTCCAGTCCCATGCTAAGGAACACCACCTTATCCCAGATGAGCAGTTTGGCTTCAGACCCGGACACTCATGCGTCCAACAGGTGCACCGCCTCACGGAGCACATCATTGAGGGCTTCAATAAGTACCCCAAACCCCAGACTACGCTAGCAGTCTTCCTCGACGTAGCGAAAGCTTTTGACAAAGTCTGGCACAACGGCTTGATCTACAAGCTATACCAATTTGGCGTGCCAGAACGTCTTGTGCTCATCCTACAAGACTTCCTTAAAGCCAGAAGCTTTCGCTATCGCGTGGAAGGCACCCTCTCCTCCCCCCACCCAGTCAGAGCCGGAGTCCCTCAGGGCTCCGTGCTATCACCTATTCTCTTTGCACTGTATACCAGTGACATCCCACGCTCTCAGCCCAAAGTATTCCTAGCCCAATATGCGGATGATACCGCCATTTACACCACTGGGTGGCATATCAACAGACAGTCCTATTTCGTCATGCAACGGGCCATCACCGAGATCGGTGACTGGTTCCGAAAATGGCGCATCGCGGTCAACCCAGCTAAAAGCACAGCTATGTGCTTTACTGAGAAGACACGCTCCCCTTACCCGAAACCGCTTATTTTGTTCGACGAACCCATTCCCTGGGTTCCTAGAACAAAATACCTCGGAGTCACCCTTGATCGTCATCTCACCTTTAACGATCACATAACAACCGTCCGTAACAGAGCGGCCTTCATAATGGGTCACCTTGGTCCCCTACTTCGCAAAGAGAGTAAAATGTCTCTTAGTAATAAGAAGACACTTTACACTGCCTGCATCCGCCCCATCATGACTTACGCATCAGTAGTGTTTAGTCATGCTAGTGAGGCCCACCTTCATAAACTTCAAGTCATCCAAAACCGTTTTCTTCGTAATGCAACCGGCGCCCCGTGGTATATCCGGAACACCGAGTTGCATTGCGACTTAAACCTTCCCTCTCTAGCGCAGTTCAATAAGGACTGCGCCCGCCGATACTTTGATCGAGCGCCCCACCACCCGAACCCATTGGTTGTCCAGGCATCGAACTACTCGACTGCCTCTTCTATCCCATTTTTCAAACCCCCCCGTCGCCGACCACGGCAGGTATTAGACGACCCGGATGACCCCATCGCAGCCATTACGTTGGCAGCTTTAGCGTTATCCGCAAGTCGTCGAGGTAAAATCCCCAGGTGTGAGGTAATCAGAGGTCACACAATCAAACACCGAGCTCGCCGGCGAGCTCGAGGCAAAAACAAGGTCACGATAAATTGCTCTCCAAATAGTCAAAGAGTATTATTCAGTAGGGCCCAATTGTGCAACACTGCAGTTGCACAGAGGCATTTTGCTCCGATCCCCCCCATGTCTCTCGACAGCGAGACAAGCCGAGGTCCGAACCACAGTGGTGCCCTTGAGCTCGCTGTCAACCCCTCCTATAGTAGCGGTACGTTTTCGGCGTCCGCAGGAGACGGAGGTAGAAAGCGCTTTTCGCCTTCTACGCCCGTCTCGGGAGAAGTGCCTTCGGCACTTCTCCCTCCCGGGCTATTGTAGGGCCAGGCCCTCGCCCAAAACCCGGTGGAGCTGGACGACCGCACAGGCGGTAGCCAGCATCTATGTCCTCCCTAAAAAAAAAAAAAATAACTTTGCACTCACTCACTGATTCCGACCTGTGCCGCCACGCCGTGCACACCTGTCTACAGCTCCGCCAGTATCTCCCAGTGAGACCGCAATAGTCCCCGCACTATTGCCGTCTCACTCGGGTCATCGTTCCGACGCTAGTTGCAGACCAGTGCCTTGGAATACGCAGTCCTGACGAAGTTTTGTTTTCTGTGCAGAAGCTGAGCAGCCACCGACCGCCGTGCAACGTGAGCTACGAGCTCGCCGTGCCGGCGCGCAGAGGCGCTCTAAGACGTCAGGCATTACCACCTACCCAAGTCCCTTGTTTCGGACGAACAACATCTTATCGGGCTGGTGGTCTTGTTTTGACCGCACTTTTCGGTGCGCATTTCACCACTTCACTACCCGACACAACATAGTAACAGTCGCGTAACAACACACTTTGTGCTGTTAAGCGACGTCGTTCAGGCGTGGGGTAGCGTCAGCCAAACCCGTCTGAACGATCAAATCCGCCATTTGCTGCGGTCGCAGTGTGACACCCTACGGTGACAACGGCCACTGTTGTTGTTTTGGTTTAACCTTGCACCGTGGCCTTTCCCGCTTCACGGGTCAGCCGAAGCAAGCTGGGCTCCGGGATTACTGGCCTTGGGGTCGCCCCTAGTCAACCCCGGAGTAGCGCTTAGGAGCACCCCTCTCCGCCGAGAAAAAAGCTCGGAGAGGGTACACAACTAGGGCACACCCTAGGTACACACTCCCTCTCACACAGTGAGCTCACAAGGTGTGTGAGGGAATTCAAACCCTTGATAGGGCGTCCTGAGTATTCCCCTCAGGATGCAGTCCCGTCCCTCTAACGGTGAGGTGCAGGTCCTTCAGACCTTCGCCCTCCGCCACCCCGATCTGTATGTTGCTCATATGCAACTCCTAGAAGAGGAAGCGAGTGCCCGCCTCACGGACACTCTTATTGCTCCCTCCGGGACTTCAATCCCGGAGGCCAACGTCCCTCCTCTGACCCGGTCCTTCTCAGAGGACAGCCCGCTTTCGCCCGCCCCGGGCCCGGACAATAGACGCACGGTGGCAGCCCCTCCCCGTGAGAGGTCTCGCTCGCGCTCACCGATCGGGAGGCCAGCGAGCACCCGTCCCTCCATCGCCGTTGTCGAGCCCACTTCGGACTCCGAAACGGAGATGGAAGTAGATCCGAGTCGCGCCTTACGCACTGACTCGGACTCCGATAACGACGGCTATACCGTCGTTGACCGCAAACGCAAGCGTGCTCCTAAAGCCGCTAGTTGCGCAACTTCCGCCCCTCCCGCCAAGGCAACCGCTAAGGCCCCCGCCTCCGGCAAGAAGCCGACCCCCGCCCCGCGCCCCGCGTCTCCTCCCTCCGCTCCGGCCACTACTGCCGCGTCCCCTCAGGACGCGAGCGCGCGCCGCGAAAAACCGCCTCCACCCCTGTTCATTCAGGACAAAACCAAATGGGACATGCTGTCCCGTTTAGTTTCGGATCGTGGGATCCATTACACTAATGCCCGCTCCACGCAGCAGGGCATTAAAGTCCAAGTGCCCACCAGTAGCGACCACAGAGCGCTAACAAAGCTCCTCCGTAAAGAGAGCATAAGTTTTCATACTTATGCGCTCGAAGAGGAGAAAGTCCTCCGAGTGGTCATCCGCGGTGTGCCCAAGGAGGTACATACCGATTCGGTATGTGCCGACCTGAAGGCACAAGACTTCCCCGTACATGCAGTTCACCGCATGTACAGCGGGAAGGACCGCAGTCCCTACGATCTAGTACTCGTAGTACTAGATCGTACACCTGAAGGCAAGGCCATTTTTAATTTAAAAAAGGTCTGTGGCCTCTCAGGACTCGATGTCCAAGCCCCATACAAAAATGGGAGTCCCTCGCAGTGCCATAACTGCCAACAATACGGGCACGCCTCCCGTTTCTGCTTCGCTCGCGCTAGGTGCGTTAAGTGCCTAGGCGATCACGCGACAGCAGCGTGCACTCGCACCCGGGATTCACCGGACCCACCCAGCTGTGTTTTATGCGGTGCTCAAGGGCATACCGCGAATTACCGTGGTTGCCCTAAAGCACCACGAGTGAACCACAGGGTGGCAAGGCATAGGCCGACCCGTCCCTCTTACGACCGTTACCAACGGGTAAGCCCTAAACTAACGGTAGTACCTACCTCACAGGTAATACCCGCGCCGCTCCCAGCCCGTAACGCATGGTCTAAACCACCCAGTATGGTTAAGACCGTCGCTACCGCCCGCGCCCCGGCCCGCGCGCCCGCACCCGCGCCCGCACCCGCACCCGCCCGCGCCGCGGCCCCTGCCCACGCACCGGCCCCGGCTCGCCCCGCGCTCCCGGCACCCGTCGCCAACACCATTCGCGCGCCTCCCCGCGCCGCTTCCCGGCCACAAGCTCCACCTATGCCATTGATGGCTGCCCCTCTTCAAGAGGCAATCAACCTAGTCAGTGATCTGGCTATGTCGGTTGACATCAATGAGGTACAAGAGCTATTCCACAAGATGCAATACGCTCAATCCCCAGCGGACGTGATCCAATACACATTGGAACACGCGAATTTACTTAGCGCCCTTAAGCGCTTCGTTCCCCAGGCCCCTCCCCAGTACAACCACTATGGGTAGTACAACCGAACGCACGAAACCGTACTCAGTTTCGTTAGCGTCATTTAACGCTGACGGCCTCTTCAGACAACGTGACCTCGTCCACGACTTTTGTTGTACCCACCTTATCGATATCATATGCGTGCAGGAAACCTTTCTAAAACCGGGGAAGGCGAACCCTAGGTTTGCCAATTACAGAACGGTACGTGATGATAGAGTGAACTCCCGTGGGGGAGGCACTCTTATCTATTACAAAAGGTCCCTGCACTGCATTCCCCTACCTACCCCGACTCTTGTTAATATGGAAGCATCTTGTTGCCTCCTAGCTATGACTGGTCATCAACCTATAGTCATAGCATCCTGTTACCAAGCTTGCAAAAAGCCGATCGTCCGAGCTGACTTAGAAGCCCTATTCTCATTAGGAAGCGCCGTCATTCTGATTGGCGACTTCAACAGTAAGCACATCCTATGGAATTGTAACGTCAACAATCCCAGAGGTATTGCACTTGAAAACCTAATCGCAGAACTTAACTTTGACATAATTGCGCCCACTGAGCCCACTCACTACCCTTATATGGAAGACCACCGATCTGACTTGCTTGACATGGCACTATTCAGAGGCGTAACACTCCGGTTACGCTCCATAGAAGTGGTTCACGAGCTTCACTCTGACCACCGACCCATTATACTGCGACTAGGTCCCGACCCAACGACTGACCTCCCCCGCCCCACTAAGACGATAGTGAACTGGAAGCAAGTAGGCGATGCCCTAAAGGCTATCAGTTCACCGGACCTAGACAAGATCCCTGACGACATCCTGACAAAAGATGACGTAACCCTTGCGATCGATTCGTTCACCAATCACCTCTCCACCGTAGTAGGTGCATCCGCAAAGGAGGTCATAGTGCCGGACGACCGGCGCCTTGTCATTCCAGCGGATGTGAGACGATTGGTGACGGAGAGTAAAGCAGTGACCCGACATTACGACTCTTACCCCAGTAAAGAGAACAAAACTAAGAAACGCCACTTTGAACGCATGGTTCAAAGTCGCATGTCTGAGTTGCGTGATCAACAATGGGGCGATAAACTTTCAAACCTCGTGCCAAGCCACCATGCTTACTGGGACTTGGCGCGAGGCTTGAAAGGAAGTAACCATAACGACATGCCTCCCTTATACAGACCAGTCCCACTAGTCCCAGCGTTCTTTGACGAAGACAAAGCTGAGTGCCTAGCTGATAGCCTAGAGGCTCAGTGTTCCCCTAACGTAGATCACGTTGACCAAGCTCACCTCGATTCGGTGGATGCTGAAGTCGAACGTAAAAGCTCTGTGGTCACCTCTGAACTCCCACCAATCACCTTAGCGACTTACGCTGAGGTGGAGAGACTGATCAAGGCCCTCCGACCGCGCAAATCCCCCGGTGCCGATGGCATCTCCAACAGGGTTCTTAAAACCCTCTCTCCTCCTCTCATCCATCTCTTAGTCAGCATCTTCAATGCTGCTATGAGCCACTGCTTATTCCCAGACACCTGGAAATGTGCAAATGTCATTGGCATTCACAAACCAGGCAAAAGCTCATCTGACCCCACCAGTTACCGCCCCATCAGCCTCCTCAGTGCCTTAGGCAAACTTTACGAGCGGTTACTTGCAAACCGTCTCCAGTCCCATGCTAAGGAACACCACCTTATCCCAGATGAGCAGTTTGGCTTCAGACCCGGACACTCATGCGTCCAACAGGTGCACCGCCTCACGGAGCACATCATTGAGGGCTTCAATAAGTACCCCAAACCCCAGACTACGCTAGCAGTCTTCCTCGACGTAGCGAAAGCTTTTGACAAAGTCTGGCACAACGGCTTGATCTACAAGCTATACCAATTTGGCGTGCCAGAACGTCTTGTGCTCATCCTACAAGACTTCCTTAAAGCCAGAAGCTTTCGCTATCGCGTGGAAGGCACCCTCTCCTCCCCCCACCCAGTCAGAGCCGGAGTCCCTCAGGGCTCCGTGCTATCACCTATTCTCTTTGCACTGTATACCAGTGACATCCCACGCTCTCAGCCCAAAGTATTCCTAGCCCAATATGCGGATGATACCGCCATTTACACCACTGGGTGGCATATCAACAGACAGTCCTATTTCGTCATGCAACGGGCCATCACCGAGATCGGTGACTGGTTCCGAAAATGGCGCATCGCGGTCAACCCAGCTAAAAGCACAGCTATGTGCTTTACTGAGAAGACACGCTCCCCTTACCCGAAACCGCTTATTTTGTTCGACGAACCCATTCCCTGGGTTCCTAGAACAAAATACCTCGGAGTCACCCTTGATCGTCATCTCACCTTTAACGATCACATAACAACCGTCCGTAACAGAGCGGCCTTCATAATGGGTCGCCTTGGTCCCCTACTTCGCAAAGAGAGTAAAATGTCTCTTAGTAATAAGAAGACACTTTACACTGCCTGCATCCGCCCCATCATGACTAACGCATCAGTAGTGTTTAGTCATGCTAGTGAGGCCCACCTTCATAAACTTCAAGTCATCCAAAACCGTTTTCTTCGTAATGCAACCGGCGCCCCGTGGTATATCCGGAACACCGAGTTGCATTGCGACTTAAACCTTCCCTCTCTAGCGCAGTTCAATAAGGACTGCGCCCGCCGATACTTTGATCGAGCGCCCCACCACCCGAACCCATTGGTAGTCCAGGCATCGAACTACTCGACTGCCTCTTCTATCCCATTTTTCAAACCCCCCCGTCGCCGACCACGGCAGGTATTAGACGACCCGGATGACCCCATCGCAGCCATTACGTTGGCAGCTTTAGCGTTATCCGCAAGTCGTCGAGGTAAAATCCCCAGGTGTGAGGTAATCAGAGGTCACACAATCAAACACCGAGCTCGCCGGCGAGCTCGAGGCAAAAACAAGGTCACGATAAATTGCTCTCCAAATAGTCAAAGAGTATTATTCAGTAGGGCCCAATTGTGCAACACTGCAGTTGCACAGAGGCATTTTGCTCCGATCCCCCCCATGTCTCTCGACAGCGAGACAAGCCGAGGTCCGAACCACAGTGGTGCCCTTGAGCTCGCTGTCAACCCCTCCTATAGTAGCGGTACGTTTTCGGCGTCCGCAGGAGACGGAGGTAGAAAGCGCTTTTCGCCTTCTACGCCCGTCTCGGGAGAAGTGCCTTCGGCACTTCTCCCTCCCGGGCTATTGTAGGGCCAGGCCCTCGCCCAAAACCCGGTGGAGCTGGACGACCGCACAGGCGGTAGCCAGCATCTATGTCCTCCCTAAAAAAAAAAAAAAAATAACTTTGAGTTTGAAAATTTGTTGCCAAGCACATATAGAATAGTTCTGGTGGCTGTCCTTGAGATCCATAGTAATTCTAAGTTAAGATTGTTAATCAGCCTCAACTACATCATGACTAACCAGCAAGTTAGATGATAACCAAAAGCTTTTTTCAGCAGTAAAAAAATTATGATAACTTGATGACATGTGCATCCAAAAAGATGTTGCAACAGCGTATTTTGCATGAGCCCCTTGAGACCTTCTGAGGCAGACATTTGATATTGGGTTTCAGTGCCATACTGATGGCCATATTCCTAAAAGTCTGCTTCCTTCTTAGAACTTAGTCATTAAAGTCACGAGCTTTTGTGAATAAGCCTCGGACTCTGGCAGTTCTCAAAGAGAACGTCCATCAAAGTCAAAGAATCTGTCGCCCGAAGTTCTAAAGAGAACTGGGGATATAATTTCTTAAATTAAACTATGGCTTGACAATATAATAATTATAAAAATATTTACGCACTGCTCTGATAATGAATAGATTCAGACGTTACTTTACGGAAATAATAACATATATTTTAATATATGTTATTATTAAATATGGAAAACATTAAATTGATATTTTAATAAAACGCTTAAAAAATATAAAAATCTTCCTGACCCGACAAACGTTGCTTTGGCTTATATATACATAAAAATGACAAATAAAGTTTAATATACCTTTTTGAAAAATAGTTAACGTCATATTCTCAGACCTACACACAAAATTTCATAGGAATCGGTTAGCCGTTTCGGAGGAGTTTTGTTACAAACACTGTGACGCGAGAATTTTATATATTAGATATGTCTAGTTACAATTCCACCCAATTCTTTGAATTGTTTTTCTTTACTCATATCATCAATTTCAGTCAAAGACTTCACACAGATAATATTGACATCAATCATCACAATAGGTATAAAAACGCTGAAATTGGTATGCTTCTGATGTTGTAAAATAAGAGGATTTGTGGGAACTACTTTTAATATATATTATAAGAGCAGAAGTCTACACCGTAGGATTCCCAGGGCAAAAGAACGACCCCTAGAGATGGCACATCATTCTAACTTAAGCTACTGATGTGACTCGATGACTCGAATAAGTTTGCGATCGATAAGTGTGGCAACTATTTCTTATTCAATACAACACCTTCTAGGATTCATTTTTGACAATACATTAAATTGTAAAGCTTATACAGACGAGTTGAGCAAAAAATTGAGTAGCACTGCTTATGATGTGCACAAAATTGCTCGAAGATTTACTACACATGGTTTTAATGTTGTTAAGTTTGCAATAACGCCTGCTAGGCGAATTACATTACAATAATACAAATTTACGAGGAAAAAAAATTATAGTCATGTGCGGGATACGAACCCGCGTCCATCCACCCCTTTAGCCGGGATATGCTCTAACCAATTGAGCTAACATGACCCAATGACTCATAACTTTAATTCTTGCTCTCGTTCTTCAACCATCGTATCGGGATGGAGCGACACCTATAGTTCAACTTGCGTTGTTCTACAAACAAGACCAATTTTGCAATTGGTTTTAACAAATGGTTTGCTAATGTATTGGCTGACAACATCCCTTATATATTTTTGGGAAACTCAACTGATACTGAAAATGACTTCAAAGCACAGTAGCGATAACTCCCGTCCGTGTTTGGAGTAAATATTACTAATACTTATGGAACTCTCTTTTAAAGGTAGTTATTAAAGTAATTAAAAAAAAAGGTAGTAGTAGTTCGTAGCTCTTACAATATAAGCGTAGTTTCGTCATAATTTAAATGTGCTTTTTTTATGCCTGTTAGGTTAGCCTTTGACCACTATCTCACCTGATGGTAAGTGATGATGTGGTCGAAGATGTTGTTCAGGCTAACCTAGAATTACTGGCTCTCAAGGACAGCTGCCGGAACACGCCCTTAGGTGCTTGGCGACATATTTTCTACTTGAGGGTGGTGGCTAGCCAGGCGGGCATTCGCAAAATGCCCTACCACCATGCTATAACGACTGCCATCCTAAGACAAAAACCAGGACCGACAGCTTAATGTGCCTTCCGAAGTACGGAAAAGCATGAGAGTGTTCAAACTCTGCTTGTCTGTCCTTGAGCCTAAAATCTATACTTCTGGTTTATCAGCTTTTCATAAAATTATGTATTTATATAATAATTTGGAAATAACGTTTTGTATGGATTTTCTTATATTCACATTTACAGATATAATAAAACTGAAAACTGGCAAACCGTGTGTACTTTTAACACTTGGTATTTAAAATATTGCGGAAGTACGTTTATGAGAGTTACGAAAACCATAAAACTATAGTTTTACAACTATCAGTAATTTGTAATCCAAACATGGACTGGATGTATAATGCTTTGAAGTGTATAGATAGAGCTACGAAGAAGAAACTTGAAATTTAAAGTCTTGAAGCTTCCATCTTTGTCAATTATAGAGATTGTGCTGTATATTTATAACAATCTTCAACTTTTTAGATGATTATCAGACAATATACAGCGAGATAAGCATGATGGCAGCCAACATTCATCACAGCTTCATCAAAGAGATTTAATTAAAAAAAGTTTGATGTGTATGGCGCCAACCATTTATAACATAATCCCAAAATAGATTAAAAACAGCAGTGGCAATTTGTTTCAAAGAAAGCTGAAATCTTTGTTGACAGATAAATGTTATCAAAGTGTTATGGATTTCTTATAAATAAAACATTTTAAGCAATTCATAACACGTCACATTGCGAGATTGTAATTTTATGAATATAATAATTTTATAATGTATGCCTTCGTATTTCAGGTTCGTTTTTTCTGACTTTATAAGTTCAAAACTGAGCTGAGTTTAATATTGTTTATTTTTGTTTGAATTATTTTTGTTAATTTAAAATTAAATTGTTATATATACATTGACATTCTACGTGGTTGTTTTTTTTTGCTGAATTTTGCGTAGTTTTTTCACATTCAATTTGGTTTTAAAATTTCGTGCATACATTATTATTTAAAATGTTTGTACGCCTTTTTAGGCAAAACATTTGGATCATTTTATGTGTGGTGTTATTGTGACGGAACCAGCACGAGGTCCACCTGATGTTAAGCGGACAAACTTCTGCCCATAACAAATGTATTTCGTCACAATTTACGAATTGCATTGCACCCGTCATCCTGAGACATAGTTGTTAAGTCTGCCTGTAATTTTACTGTCTCTCGAGGACTGCTGCCGGAACACACTATTAGATGCTTGGCAACAGATTTTCTACCGAGAGCGGAAGCTAGCTAGGCGAGCGAAAAATTACCCTCCAAAATGCGGGGAAGCTCAAGCCGGCTGGGGATCGAACCATGTACCTGCGGCACGGCAGTCCATAGCTATTACCGCTCGGCCATCATTCCTTCAGAAATAATGAAAAATAGAAAATTTTATGAACTCAACTGAAGTTCGATCGTTGCAGGCAGATACACTACTGAGTAATACCTTGTTTACCCCGGTTATATTTATGACCCAATCATCACTTACCAACTGAAAAGACAGGCTAGCCTATAAACTAACAAAAAATGTTACAATGATGATTACAAAACCTTATGTTACTGTAAGGATTACCTTATTATATGATAACATTATATAACTAGATATCGTGTGTCGGTCCCATATTGACAGCCATTTTCCGAATAGTTTGCTTATTTCTTAGGACTAAGTCATTAAAAGAGCTTTTGTGAACAAGCCACAGACTCAGGCAATTCACAATGAAAATGTCTGTCAAAGTCAAAGAACCTGTTGCCCGAAGTTCTAAAGAGAACCAGGGATATAATTTTATAAATGAAACTGTACGATAGCTTGGCAATAATAATAAAAAAAAATATTACGAAATGCTCAGATCATTTGAGTCCAAGTCTTCACACAGATAATATAGACAACAATTATCAAAATAGTTTATACCTAAAAAACGTTGATTGTGCTCTTTTTCTAGGATAAATCATTCACAAAAAATTAAATTATAAAGCTCACATAGAAGAGTTGAGCAAAGAATTGAGTAGCATAAAGTATTTTGGGGTTCCGTAGCAGGGATTATTTTATGAAGAATATTCTATCCTTTCGTCCTACCTTTAAAATACTGAATAATTTGTACCGTAATAAGAAGTCAGTAATTAATTTTTACACAATACCTATTATTATGGAGGTTTTCATTCAAAAAAATTCATAAAGCAAAAATATCCACCTAGTTCATGCAAGAAACGAGTTTTCTTAGTATTTTTGTGACTTTGGTGCTAAGTCTACGCCTTGCGTTTATATATTTGGTGGTGCACTGGTCGAGGCAATTGACCACCGTGGCCATAAGAGTATCTTTTGTGAGACCTAGGTACCACGATATCGACGAAATTGACAGATATGCCCTAATTTTGGCAAATATGCCTTGTATTTTAGAGCTCTTGGTTTATACAGCTCCCCATGTAATGTAACTTGGCCGTTCACCGTCCAAATGGGCTAAACCAGGTAGGCGGTTATCCCATGGCAGATAAAGAAAGGTATCTTATTTCGGATGCCACGTACGGGAGCACATTTGCATCCTGTCACTCCTCCATCCAGCGCGAGGGAATTCTTGATTGTGCTTGAGAGTTATATGAATTCCAATTCATACAATGATAAATTCGTATTCGCGGTCTCGACTTCGCACGGCTATTAAACAAAAATTTCAAAAATTATAAATTTAAACACATAAAAAAGTAGTTATTGTGACATAACAGTAATAGTTAGACTTATAGTATTGTAGATTTTTTTTGTAGATATTAATGTCCTCTATAAAATTGTAGTACATCACTTTGCTCTTTTTTTAATATTGTTAAGTTTGCAATGACGCCTGCTAAGCGAATTACATTACAAAATTACAAACCCGGCTAAAGGGGTGGATGGACGCGGGTTCGAATCCCGCACATGACTATAATTTTTTCTCTCGTAAATTTGTAATTTTGTAATCACTTTGCTCTATTATCAACAATTTCTTCAGCGTACGCGATATAACGTTTTTTTTTGTATTATTTTCGAACTTTTGGTTACATTATCAAAGTTTTCATACGGATCCCTAACTTTTTGAAAATCTTCTATAGCGTATTTTCATCAAGAATAGTGTAGAATCCTAATGGTGAAAGAATTTTTCAAATCGGTCCAAAACAAACAATGAAATCTTTCCTCTTTATCATAAATATTTTCGACAATATGACAATTATTTGGTCTGTATAGAAAGCTATTATTAAATTTTAAACTTATTTTATTACAAATAACCTATGTTCACAGATTCAGGCTTATTTAATTCTGTGCCAATGTCACTCATAATGCGTCCATCACTTCAATTCAATAATAGTCTAAACTCAATAACTCTTTTCGCAAAATAACTGAACCACACTAGGTGCACTAGATCATAATATAAGCTATAATCTTATATCACTAATAATCTATAAATCTAATACTCATAATCTTAAATATCAAAGCAATATTACGCAAGAAGTACTTAATTACAGACTTGAACAGATAAGCTATCCGCACCGTTAACGGAGTGCAATGGATACCACCGGAAGGATTCCTTACGTGAAATCCATTGACCCAATGCCAGCGTAATTCACGACTACGACCGCGCGGGACACACGGACTATAATGGGCCCCATAATTTGCCTGTAATGGGCCTTACACTATCGCACTGTCAGCTCCGCCAAAAATAAGCTCCTTTACCTAAATCTTTCCGCGCTGCCATGAATTTTACACTCTTTCGAGACACGTGTTAAAAGAATGGTTTGCGATTTTAAAGCTTCCCTGCGTATTTAGTAAAATGTACCTTATATTTGGATATTAGTGTAGAAAATACTTACAGTTAGTATGTGCATTGTTAGTTTAAAGGTCACTGTAGAAATCGGTACATATTGCTTCTTCTGAGATGGAATATTTATCGATATATTTATAAAATTTGTATCAATGTAAGAATCCTACGATACACAAATATGTAGTTTAAGATGGTGCTTATTTTGCCAACAGCCACTTTTCTTCAACGCTTTTTATTATTGGTCAGTTTTATTAATGGAACTTTTATTTCTGGAGATTGGCTTTGGACATTATTCTTTTTTGACATTAGCTAGTCCTGCAAATTGTTGATTTTTTTTCAGCCAGTGCAATCAAACGTACTATCTCCTCTTATATCTCAAATTAAATTAGGTAACTACATAAAATTCCGACTAATTGTCACTACATCTCACTAGGTGACCTATGCCAGGTTAAAACAAGTTAAGGTTTTAAGTAAACCTTTTTAAGGAATATAAAATTCAACGTTGTATAAAACACCTTTGATATATTTATTTTGACGATGTATATACTTACCTATTTTGAATTGTATAATATACATCACAGCAAAACACAGAGAAAGTCCCCTAATGTGAACCTAATAAGTCAACCACAGCAATAAGGTTTCATCACATGAAAAGCAATTTTCCCTTTCACTTTATGTCTTGACGTCTTAAATTAACTTCCGAGGTGTATTCATATTTCAACGAACCACAAGTTCCACATTCCTGTTTTGCACGAGGAAATAAAAAGAAATTTAGATTCATCATTACTTATCGTTTTTGGCGAAGTAAAAATCAAAATTACCAAGTATTTAAAGATAAACTTTAAACGAATTTTACTCATTGCATTAAAATATATAAAGCCTCGATGGTGCAGTAGTACGAGAGTCATAATAATTCCTGGGTTCGATCAACGGGTTGGCCAAATGTTACCTATTAGTTTATCTGGATCAAATTTCAGTAACTGACTCGGAAGTCTGGCTTCTTGTTTGGGGTTAAGAAATTGACTCACATTACAATATCACCCCCCCCCCCCATCTCTTCCCTTGGGTGTCGTACGATGCGACTAAGGGGAAAATACCGGAAGCAGCAGTGCCTTATGAGGAACTGTTATCATATACTGCGATCCCCAAGATGCCTGCCAAGCGTGGGGATTATGCCAAAACCTCCTTAATGGGGGAGGCTGTGTTCAGCGGTGGACAATCTAGCTGTTATACACTCGAGAGCAATGAATCCGGGTCACTTAAAGAATCCTAAAAATCTCGGAAACTAAAAATGATAGGTTAATGCAATAAATTGTATTTAATAGACAATGTAATACTCCTTAAATGAAGGTATTAAAATTTCTTAGTTATTGTAAAGTTATATCATAAAAAAATCAAATTTGAAAAAGGGCCACTTTCGAAGATGGAACTACGAAATTACAGCATTTGGTTTTGCTTTTGTTTGTAATCTGTCATTTATGTGGGTACATAAACCATGTTGATAGTGCTCTATATTCATTATTCAAGCTGAAATTATGTCGCTTACGCCTGAAGAATGCACCAGAATACTTACAATGCTGGAAACCGGCCGGAGTCAGCGCGATACAGCCAGGACTGTCGGTGTGTCGCTGTCAACAGTACAAAGAGTTCTCCGACGTTACGAAGAAACTGGTTCTAACCTACGCAGACCAGGAACGGGCAGAACCAGGTGTACCACAGCACGAGAAGACCGATACTTGGTGAACACCATGCTTCGAAATCGCTTTCTCACAGGAACTGAACTCACCAATCAGTTTCGACGCCTCGGAGGAAGTAACCCAAGTGCATGGACAGTAAGACGTCGGCTTGCTGAATCTAACTTAAAACCCCTGAGACCTGCAAACGGCCCTAAACTGGAGCGTGGGCATCGTATTTCGAGACTAAGATATGCCCAGAGCCACGTAAATTGGAGTATTGAAGATTGGTCAAAAGTTATGTTCTCCGACGAATCAAAATGTATGCTCTACAAGCACGATGGAAGACACAGAGTGTATCGAAGACCAGGGGAAAGATTCAAGCAAGCATGCATCGAAGAAAAAGTAGCCTACGGTGGTGGGTCTGTACTTGTGTGGGCCGGAATTTCTTCTGAAAGTCGCACAGAGCTGGTGATCATAGAAAACGGCTCTTTAACTAGCGTAAGATATGTGGAAGAAATCCTCAATGATCACGTTGGTCCATTTATGGTCAATTTAGGTGAGGATGCTATATTTATGCATGACAATGCCCGACCTCATACAGGTAGGATTGTGAATGACTACCTTCAAGAGATGAACATTACTCGTATGGAGTGGCCAGCGCGCAGCCCGGATATCAACCCGATCGAGCATGCTTGGGACGAGCTAGGCAGATGCGTAAAACAACGAAACCCTCCCCCAATCACGCTTCGTGAGCTCAAAATTGCTCTCACACAGGAATGGGAGAATATTCCCCAAAATCGTATAAGGAACTTGGTGTACAGCATGCCAAACCGCGTAAACGCAGTAATGGAAGCACGAGGAGGCAATACGAAGTATTAAAATTCAAGAAAATCGTAATAAAGTTCAAAAATTTCATGTTTCCTATTTTTGTTTTAAGGAGAGATCAGCAGTTTTTTTCTTTATGTAATTTTGTGTTAGTAAAAAGTATGGTGACTCATATTTTTTTTTACTTTAATTTAAGGAGTATTACATTGTCTATTAAATACAATTTATTGCATTAACCTATCATTTTTAGTTTCCGAGATTTTTAACATTCTTTAAGTGACCCGGATTCATTGCTCTCGAGTTAGTAGTAGTATAGTTTTACACGACGATATATATTTATGCATGATAAATTATTTCACTTCTCAGAAGTGACAAAAATAAATAGATACAGAGGGGACAGAATAATTTACACGTAGTTAAACTATCGTGCGTATAATCTAACGGACATCACGTAATCTGAATAAATAAATTACATCACACACCCGTGGCGAGTTAACAGGAGGTCCCAAAGGTCCCAGGGCGAGCCTCGCGCAACTTTGACGAAGTTAACCCATTAACAAGGTCACTAAATCACCCGCGTCACTACCCACTGAGCACACTTGCTTGTCTCGCCAAATGATTTTAATTAGAGAAGCAACTTTATCAAACTATATGCTAACACAAATCGATATACATGACGTAAGTACGCTTTGCATCCGCAATTATGCTTTCGTAAGCTTTACTGCTCTCTATCAGGCTAACGATGTAGGAGCGCCAATTATCCTCGTTGATTTAGATAGTAGTCTACTGATGCGCAAAATAGAGCGAGTTTAAAATCGGACTTGGATCCCAAGGCGACAACAAAGCGGCATGCGGCCGATTACGGTCAAATTATTACTGTCATTATGGTCCGGACTTCGGCGCGATACTGGGTAATCACAACCCCCGTTTCACACTCGAATGTGCGCTGCATCTCATTTGCTCGCAAAAAATATGTGCCCGAATATCTGGACTCCAGTACGCATTATTGTGTCGCGATAATCGCAGCGATGCTATTATACAGCTTTCCGAATTGAAATTCATGTCGGTTTCGGTATAGTCGTCCCAATGCTGAACTATTTACTCGTTCCATGCTTGTACCTATATGTATGTAGGTACTAGAAATTGCTTCTAGATTTCATACATAATAAACCAAGAGCAGCAAGATGAGAAAGATTTATATGGACAGACTCACCGAGCTACGAGAGCGTCTGCATCTAAATTACGAAAGATTACGTTTGTCAAAACCAAAGTAAGTCCCGCCAGTGCTGCGCTATCAATTATTTCAGTACTACGTCAGTATACAACACAATAACGTAGGTAGTTATAGAATAATTCATGAGCGGAGAGGTGGTCCTATACACTAACGGAAAATAATGGCGCGCTCAACACAACGTTACTCCACAATCGTCGCTGAGTTATTGCCCTCCAAAATATAGCTGTGTATTTGAATCGTAAATATATTCTGATTTTCAATTTTAAATTATAAAAGGTGGCAGTTTTATAACTTAGATGAAATATGAGCGGGTTCATATGACGTAGAGCAAAGTGGAGATTAGGTTCAGCGCTCACCGACCGTCGGAGGCGATGCGTATAGAATATAGCATCGCTCGAGGTTGGTAATAATAGCGATATAATAATGTTTTCTAGCTCCTACCCCTTCAGTATAAAATTGTACCTATGTATAGGTATGGAAACTATGTGAAAATATACATCAAAAATTCTATAGAGCACTCGTAGCGTAGCTGGTTTAGTTATACTTAACCGATCGACAAAGTTAAGCAACGAGCACTGCGGTCATGACTTGAATGAGTGACCGCAATGATGCCTCGGAGGACACGTTAAGATGTTGTTATCTTAGAATGGCACTAGTTATAGCATAGTGGTCGGGCATTTTTTGAATAGCTGCCTGGTTAACTACAACAAGTATACTTACATCAAGTAGAAAATCGATTGCCAAGCACATAACAGTGTGATCCGGCAGCTGTCCTTAAGAGCTAGTAATTCTAGGTAACCTTGCGCAACATCTTCGGTTACAACATCACATACCGTGGGTGAGAGATCTCTCACCCACGGTATGTGATGTTGTATGATGAAAGAATTTTCATATTAGCCTTTGAAAGGCTTTCAAAGGCTAATATGAAAATTCTTTCATCTGTAAGACGGATTCGAACCATGACCTGCTGCGCAGCAGCCCGCAGCCCAAGAAGGCTGTGGATGATGATGATTATTGTCCAGTCTGTATAAATGTGATCTATTTTCATGGTGTTTTTCAGTGATGTCTATTTTCTGATGTTTTATTTTAATAGTTAATTTAGTTTTTTTTAATAGTGTATGACCGCAACCTTTACTGCTGCGCTGGGTTGTCCCGTTTAGATATAAGAGGCAAACGTCCAGATGGTCTCACACTGGTACTGCGGCAGAAGGATCAATGTATATTAAATAGAAGGATCAATGTATTATATTTTTGAAGCAATGATAGCTCAGTGGCCTTGGGTATGGTCTGCCACGCAGCAGGTCCATGGTTCGGATCCCGCCGCGGGCTTGCATGGCGGGAGGGCATTTTTGCGAATGCCCGCCTGGCTAGCGAACACCCTCAAGTAGAAAATCTGTCGCCAAGCACCTAACGGTGTGTTCCGGCAGCTGTCCTTGAGAGCCAGTCATTCTAGGTTGAGCCTGTTAACACCTTCGACCACATCATCACTTACCATCAGGTGAGATTGTGGTCAAAGGCTTACCTATCAGCAATAAAAAAAAAAAAAAAAAATTGTGTAAGATGCCACGTGTGTGTACTTTCAGCGCTTGCCACCTCCGTAGATGTAGATTCCAGCATTGTGCCTGTTCCAGGGCAGAAGCTGCCGCAAAGGGAAAACGTCTAACAAAAATATGCCAATCTAACCCTGGCATAGGGTTTATCCTCTGTGCTGTTGAAACCGGTGAGGCCACCAGTATGACGTCAGACAGCGTCTAAGAGAGAATGGGTGATCTTTGACCCAGCAGATTTATTTGTCCATCCAGAGCGGCACTGCAGCAGCCATAATGGGCACGTTTGGGCAGAGACAGCGATTTTTTGTTTCATGTTTTTATTATAGGTAACGTTGTTTTATATTAGTAAGAATAATTGAACTTATTATTTTATGACAATATTTTTTTTAGATTTAATGCAGTTTAAGGGTTCCATACTAGATAAGGACCTACTATACTTCGAGTATCTAATATATTACTAGGCTTTCGCTGTCCGTCTATCCGCACGACTTTTAAAAGCTGTATATTAGAAATCGTAACAGGTGGACGGTTGAAATATTCATTTAATATACCATATTAAATGAATAGTTCATGCATTCCGTTTTGTTTATTATATTTTGTTATCAACCTTCGCTGCGCCACTTCTGTCAATAATTTTTCTCATCACTAACGTTATTGTAAATAATTTGTTGTGATGTGCAAGAACTCAATAACTAACTAAATATAGAAGTCTGTTGACTCACGTTCAACTTTTAAGCAACATGACTCAATAATAAATCATAGAAAAATATAATATGGAAATATAAGACCCATTCTGCACGTGCAATATTACGAATACTGCTATTACAGTGAGATGTTATGAAGGAGGGTACTCTGCAGAGCAAGTTTAATGTCGTTAAACAATGTCCCTAGTACCATAAAAGGAAGAATGTACGATAAATGCTTTAGCTTTTACCCTTCATAAAACAGAGTTCATCAACAAAAGCATCAGCACTCTCCTACCCTAATTCCACTCCTGTGGGGTCGGTACATATATTTTCTCTATCAACACAAATGACAACATAATTTTGATCACAAGTATAAAGTTTGACTTACTCGATTGTTTAAAGTACCCGCTGCATTGATTAAATTAATAATTAATTAATTACAAATTTAAAATCACAACATTTTTTAACTCGCCTGGTAATCTAATTCACGTCCCATATACACACAGCGAAAATCACATCCGAAAACTGAGTCTATAGACACAAGCATTTTATTGTAATGCATTTATTTCATAGTTCAAAAGTATGTACGATATTGGTAACTCTACGATTACATATTAGAAAGTTAAAGCGCTGTTAAATATCCTTAAGTTTCCATGGGGGAGGGGATATTACATAGATACCACAAATTTAAAACTTGCTTTAATCCTGCAAAATAAAACTAATACTCCATGTACTCTGAGCACATTCTTCATGCCATCAGAGCCCCTTCAAGTTAATCAGACACAACGTTTTTACTTCCAAATGTCCCACAAAACATTAATTTAAATTAAATATTTCACTACCGTTTAGAAGTTTAGTAATGAGCCCAAATTGATATTGAAATTAGTTTTCCAATTACGAGTTTCCTATCAGGCCGATTAATTGTCACAATAATTAATGGCAAAGCAATATAAAGCTACCTATTCATTTATTAAGTGGTAGGTAGCTGATTAGCTACTGAAAACGATTCTTGTATATAAGATATGTACGCATACTTGAATATGGCACAAGAATGACTGTGTTCATTATTGATACATTGTACCGACCATGAAATATGGAGCAGTGACCTACGTAAATATATTAAAGCTCAGCTAATCAATAGAGGCGAAACCACTGAATAGTTTGAAATCGGGTTCGGTCAGCGAAAGAAAATTGCTAGTCGTTTGGGTAACGAGGTGCCCTGATTGACGCCCTTCGCTCTCGCCTTGATTAAACTGATCAGTTTTTGCCTCTTAAGGTGGTCCGGAATACGGAAAGGGAATGTATTCATTGAATTATAGAAATTAAATTCAGAGGAAATACTGGTTTTCTTGAGCGAAATCGTTCAAAAATAAACAGTGAAAGTTTGTAAATTTTAGTTAATGCATGGAAGCGATGCAAGTAATGTAACTTTTATTAACTCGTTAGCATTACATGCATCCAAATTCAGATATTCATGAGTGAAATTCAATTGCTGTACATCTATGATGGGCATGGATTAAAATAGGGACAATGTTTCCATATAATCTCTGCTTGGTACCTATTCAAAACTTAATATATATAATCTTAATAAATTTGTAGAGTTCCAGGCCAAAGGATAGTGCATTCAGAGTGGTTTTCATACAAACGCACTTACGTGATATTTCAATACCAAGTTTTCAAACTCGGTGAAATTTTGCACGCATTTCCTTGGCACGTGATATCTAAACGTAACATCTATGCTTCTGGTTTAGCAGATTTCCGTAAATTTAAGTATTTAAAAAATATTCAAGAAATACAGTTTGCATGTAAATCCTTCATTTTACATTTAGGGCTAATATCATACTTCACACTATATTGCTAAAAACATTTATAAGTAAAAACAATGGTTAACTTAGATTCTAGAATAACTAAAAATCTTATTGGGTAATAGATTGACAGCGAGCCCCAAACTAAGCACTAAGCACGTATCTTGGGGATCGAGTGCGTTTTTAAAAAGTTCATTGTGTTGTTCATGACAAAATTAAAATTGATACAGTGGCAATGTAAAATTAAGTTTAAATTTAAGTACAATGCGTTGCAATACCAAAGTAAACGTTTAAATATATATATTATAATTATTTTTTTAAAATAATATGTACAATGAAAAAAATATTATACAGGCGGAAGTTTGTGAATGTGTTTGTATGTTTGTTACTTCTCCACGCCCAAACAGCTAGAACAATTTTCATGAAATTTTGTGTCAAGGTAGATGAAGCGCTGGATTAAAAGGATAATACTTAGGATACTTTTCATCATCATAATCATCGATCACCATGCGGGTGAAATCGCGGGGCGTAACTAGCTAATAATAAATCAAAAAACTAGTAAACCAGAAGCATAGATATTATATACATAGGTATACATATATATGCAAATTAGGATAGGCACAGGAATATGGATGCAGATTTATTTTTAGTAAAATTTTATTCTTATGGTATTGTCTGCAGTGAGTTTTCATCTGAGGTCTTTACAATGTGATTCTAACAAAGGGACAACGCAAGAACATACTTCGATATGTTATTTTTTTTTTTCAAATAATAAAAATAAGTAATAAAGTGTGAAAATATTTTACGAACAACGCATAGCAAACACAGCACAAGGACATAATTGTAAAAATAATTATTTGCACGACTAATGTCAAAAAAGAAAAATTTCCAAAGCCAATGTCCAAAAAAAAAAGTGTCCATTAATAAAAAAGTCCGCCAATTAGGCTACGGTAAGATGACCAGCCAGCCCAGTAAAAAAAATACTGAGTGCTTGGAACGTTGAGTAGTTTTCCTAGATACATAAAAACGCTTACAACATAGCCACACCTTTACGCTAATAACTCGATCAAAGTAACTAGCCGCCAAAAATGAGCAAGGCATAAAGACTTCACTGCCAACGAATGAAATTACGAACGTGTACGGGGATGAGTTCGAAACGTTTTACGCGAATTCGTCAAGAAAAGTGATTTGGAACTTTTGAAACTCATGCTATCAGCTTATATGACGCATTAAAAAGTTTGCAAAGTGTACGTGGTAAGTCATAACCGTCGGGCTCCGGCGACCTACGAGATATAAAAAGACAAAGTGGACGGATACTAATTTGGATAGATGCTTTAGCTACGGGTACACGTTTTGCATGCATAAAATGGCAGTTTTTATGTATTACTACTTACTTCACAAAGCAAGAAATACTTTTCACAAATATCAAAAGAATGTAAAAGCTCTCGCAAATAAGATTCATGCAATCATTAAAAGGTAAGGAAAAATACAAGTTTCTATCATATTATCCTTTTGCCGTAGAACCGTAAATAGAAAAATACTTTTATGATCTCATATCTTAAAATATGTATGTCTAAACGGACACTGCCCTGTAATGGAATTGAAACTTAAACAAGATAGAACGAAATCTTGTAACCACGATTTTCTATTAATAACAAATATTTTAAGAAGTTAAAATAAAATTTTAGTAAATTAATTAAACATATAAAATATATCCAGTGAAAATTCCACCCAATATTCCTGTTAAGCCGACGTGACGTCATTAATGCCAGGTAGCTAACCGAAGGAATTTTCGATGCCGATTCTACACGAAGTATCATCAGAAGATTTTGATTCTGACTATTTATTCACTTCAGAAACATAAAAATGTTTCTAAATATGATTACAAGCACTATCGGGTGCTAAGCAAAAATCGCATTTACTTACACATTTTTTCAGAGTGCAAAAGTAGCCACTGGGTACCTAAGGCACCCGGTACGTTAAATCGGGGGGCGTGGGTTCAAATCCCACTCGAGTGAGAAGTGTTGTACGCTAAAATTTGTTAATAAAAAATGTTGATCAGTTAAGAAAATATAATATATATATATAATCAACATTTTTAATTTACAAATTTTAGCTTACAACACTTCTCACTCGAGTGGAAATTGAACCCATTTATATATATATGAAGTTAACATAATGACGAGAATATAATGCAATGAAAATAATACATAACTTCTACTACCTGCGCAATTCCCCGCTGTCATCATATCACCCTCTCAATTAATTCAAAATTTACATACAGCTTTAAGTAATCCTAACACAATTTCGGATTGAAAACAATACGTTGTTGAAGTAACAAAGTGCGCGCCGTCTAACAGAAAGGGGTTCGAGGTTCGATCCCTTTAATGTAATTGGAACTGCCAGCGGCAAACAGGCAAACAGGTAATTATTGCCTGCCACTGACGAAAATAACAGGTCTGCGTCTTGACATCCGATGCAGCTTCGCCGTGCCTTACATATGTAGTAGTACATTGTTTACCTACAACGACTTATTGTTTGTGCCTTACAATTTATCTATATTGTACTAATATTATAAAGAGGAATAATTTGTATTTTTGTATGCAACGAATAAACTTAAAAACTACAGGACCGATTTGGATGAAATTTGGAATGGAAATAGTTTGAGACCCGGGAAAGGACATAGAATAGTTTTTATTCTACTGCGCAAAAAGAGGTTAATGTTTTTGTGTGATAACCGAAATAAGCGCGGGCGGAGCCGCGACTGGAAAGCTAGTGCAAGGTGTTTTAGACTATCCAAATACAAAAAGGAGTTTCTCGGGAGATTTTTTTTCTTTACGTTTGTTTCCTGATAATTATGTACCTAAGCAGTGAACTAATCTTTGTACAAAGGGTTTATAAACGTCCATAATCGTTCTCTGAAGTTTGTTGACAGAGCCGTGTCGTTTATTTTTAAACGATTGTGTAAGTCTTGTCCTTCAGTCAAATACATATACTGCGATAATTGAGTAGGGACGAGATTACTATTTTTTTAACGGATTGATCAATTTAATGAATTTGCAGACCATCAATATCTATAAATATTTCTTCATATGTAAATCTTCAGTCTGATTGGCCCCCACTAGGTGAACTGACGATATCGTAAGTGTCGCGGTAGTAAGTGTAAAAATGGTAAAAAGAGTCAGTAATTCTAGGTTAAACCTGTTAACACCTTCGACCACATCATTACTTACTATCAGGTAAGATTGTGATCAAAGGCTTACCTATCAGCAATCAAATTAAAAAAAAAATGGCTATAAGTGGCTAATAGCCGTGAGGTGTTCAAAGGGGGAGATTTTCGTTCAACAATGGACATCTTCCGGCAGATGATAATGGTAATGAAATATTTTATCGACATTTAAAAATCTGATGACGTCGTCTCCCTTTACGTGTAATAAAGACCTGAAAGTTTGAAAAAGTATGGCATGGCTTTCAACAATTTGTTATATGCTGCGTGTAGGATAATACTTATTTATTATATCAATCAGAAATTCGAGTAAAACTCACACACTTAATCCTATTTTTTTTCTCTTTTCTCTCAACGCTTTGTACTTAACAATCACAGTTAATGCGCCTCTTTGTGAATTTATAAGCATTTTTTAAATTGCATGGTAACTATGTAGCATCTTTTTCTAATTATTATTTGTATTTTATACGATACCTGCTTATACTCGCGACCACCCTTGGGAAATTTGATCATACGGAGCTCATTTGGGAACACTTACAAAGCGAGATTAAAACCTATCCTTATACCAAAATTCAGCTGTAACAAAGGCAAGGTACCTTTGTTTTAGCTGAGTTGGATTATATCACTCACAAACTTTCACATTCAAAATATTATTAGAAAAGAATTAAGATTAAGAAGACAAACAAGCGTGAAGAACAAGGTGAAGCTTAAGCCCGCGGCGGGATTCGAACCATGGACCTGCTGCGCGGCAGTCCATAGCCAGTGCCACTGAGCCATCACTGCTACAATTAATTATTTATGTTTATTGCACTGGCTACCCTCTTTTGACAGCGATGCTTGCATAACGAATAAACAATATACAGGTGGTAGTACCCTCTCAGTCAATTCATTCTCAAGAAATCCTACTCCATCCAGGAGGAATATTGATAAGCTGGAGAATGATGTAAAATTAAGAAATGTATTTAAGTGAAACAAAATCAAACAAGTGTACGGACCACGAGTCTGTAGTGTATAGAATGTGTTAATAAAAAAAAATAAAAAAAAGAAATCCTACTGCCTACCTGATGCGACAGAAATGTTTAAGAGGCGTCTCAACAAACGATAGTGAGCGCCAGCCCTAACTTACTTCATCTCTTCCCCCGTCCCCACTGACGTAACATCCTAAACGTGTTTATTACGTTCTACAACAAAGAAAAGATTGTGGATTCTTTCGCAAAGCGTAAACTTTGCGCTATTTTGAAACTTTTCGTGGTAGAAAATTTGCTTGAGCTATGAAAGTTTAAGGATTTTTGTGGCATGCACTTAGGTAAGTATCTGATGTTTTATTTGTATTTTACATATTATACGTGTATCTACGGTAATAATACATATAATAAGAAGATAAATAAGATAAACTTAAAAGCTACTGGACCGATTTGAAAAATTATTTCACCATTAGAATATATATATAGACATATATATGTTTGTTATATTCCCATGTGAAGCCGGCGCGGCCTGCCTGTGTTATATAAATATATATAATACGTAGGTACTATAGTGCCTTAATTAAACACATTGTTTATATCAACAATGGACTGAACCTGATACCTGGCGAGGCTCAACTGTTAACTGGTTAGTATTTTTTTTTGAAACTTTTAATTCATATGACAGTGTTTGTCTCAACAACAATTAGTATTAGACTACAGATAACACTGCCAAAATTCTAGGTACAATTCTAAATGGAGTGAGCTGGATATTTTGATCAGTTCTAGAGGCCAGTGGCCACCAGTACTTATGACGCTATTTGGAAACGTGGTCAGACACCTCTCATCTCTCTTAGGCATATGAGATATTCCTGGAGACTGACCATTGCCAAACTCAGATAGCGCACAAACTAACCGGCGTGTGAAAAAGAGTTGAATTTCCAAAAAACTTATCAGGCATAAATAAAATGAAACCACATTTAAGTTTGTAATTCGAATAGTGTAGGATCTGTGCTGATTATTAACCAGGACTTGTACTTTCATTTCATTATACTTGAATAAAAATAATATTTGTATCTGCCAATATTTATATAGAAGTGGACAACCCTCAGTGACAAAAATAACGATACCGCTTAGCGAAAGCGAATTAATAGTAGTAAATGGCCATTAATAAAAAATATTATGAAGTCAAATATATAATAATAATAATAATATGTAGCCAAAAATATTAAAGTAGCCAATAAAATTTTCATTGAGAGGTGAGAAACTTAATTTCTTGGAAAGGATATTTTAGGATATTAATGAAAGAAAAATATATTCTAAGAGAGAATTAGCAAAAATAATTAATATTAGTATATTTAAAGTGGTGAGAGTGGTCACTTGAAAGTATCCTTCAAAAGCGGGAGGTAGGGATAAAACATTGAGCTGGATGGTATACTTGTTGAACAACGGTTTTTTTTCGTTTACACATCTCTGTCTACCCCTTTAAGGAATACAGGCCTAATTATATGTATGTATGAAGTGGACTTTGAAAAATGACAGACTAATGGCGTCAGAAGGTGAGACCTCATTTCGCTTGCAAGTGGGCGAAAAAAACTACGCAATAATTAAATAGTGTGAGTATATATTATTTTAATATGTTAAAAAAATTGCGCATTTAAAATGGAAAAAATGTTTCAGTTTCTGTAAGGTTGCTACAGAATAAATAGAATGAAAATTTTTATAGATACGATTTACTATAATACCATATTAAAATTTGAATTGACACAAAACTTGATAAGGGAAATTTTAGAACAGTATTCATGTTTTTTTTTCTATCGAGAGATATACGAATATTAATTTTCCTTTTAGATTCACATCACTTTAGTAATCTGGTGATACCATATGCAGTATGCTCATACCCATATTTATAAAGAAAGATAATGCTCAAGAGTGTAACAATTAATAGCTATTACGAAATAATTTAAAAAGCTCATGTCACTATGTGGTAATGTCCGCAACAGGCCGGACAACGATTAACAAAATTAGAATACTTATACGAGTATATGTGTAAGTTGGCTCTATAAATTTTTTTGCTGAACGTGGCAGTACAATCAGTACTAATATTATAAATGCGAAAGTAACTCTGTCTGTCTGTCTGTCTGTTACGCTTTCACGCCAAAACTACTGGACCGATTTGAATGAAATTTGGTATGGAGATAGTTTGAGACTCGGGAAAAAACATAGGATAGTTTTTATCCGACTGAGCAAAAAGAGGTTAATGTTTTCGCGCGATAACCAACTTGCGCGCGGGCGGAGCCGCGCCCGGAAAGCTAGTGTAGAATATTTCAATATTTAAAATTTGTAATTGATCTTCATAAGAGCGTCGTAGACGCCTAAATTGAATAAATTTTGAATTTGAATTTGAAGGACTTGTTCTGCGGCTTCGGTAGTACATCTTTTTCTCTTATATACTTATATAGGGTAACTAGTCAGTTCCGATTTTATTGGAATCTTAATGAGAAAATGATTAGTCCATTACTCCTGTTATAAAGTATACATCCTGTTATGATGAATAGATATTAATGTTGGGTAACGAATGTCAAGAACGAGATTATATGAGAATGTTTGAATGATCTGCGGTGTTAATAAAATGGACAAGATTAAGAATTAGTTTCTCAGAGAAAGCTGGAACGTGTGACAGAACCAATGACAAAAAAGTTGATGAGATATTAATTGGCATGTCATGTGGAAGGATGAACAACATAAATAAAAGGGTGTAGAAAATTAATATGACTAAAAATGGGAGCAGAAAAATTCCCAACAAGAAGTATGTATGGACTAGGTACTTGAATATATGATATGTGTATAAAATGTGTGAGGACTCAGACAGGTAATGAAATCAGAGTAGAAGATAAACAAAGCTGGTGCGACCCACTTAAAAATTAAATATAATATATTTTAATTAAAATCACAACGAAACGTAGACAAACAAAGAAGGATCAACTTACAAGTCTAATTTATATCGGTAAAACAAATTAAATAGTAATTATATGGTGAACAAATGGTGTTGAATGGATTTGTTGAGTATGTTGAATTCATCAGCATCATGCCAATTGTAAGAAATTAGTATAAGCGGTGGTGTTAAAGATATGGCCAAAATAAGAAAGGAGTTGTATATTATTGAATGGGTACTTAATAAATTAAATCGACATAGCACTTATAAATAACCACACGTTACGAATACAAGCAATTTCAACAAAAAAACAACCGAATTGAAACATAAAATTTGCATTATTAGGCATAACTCAAATACTACTGGTCAGATCTCACTCAAATTTATAGGACTATATATGACAAGCACCAGCATTCGAATAAAAAAACATCAAAATCGTGACACCCTATATAATCATTACCCACAAATAGAACACAGTCGAATTGAGAACCTCCTCCTTTTTTGAAGTCGGTTAAAAAGGTATACATATATAAAGATTAGGCTAAATTTACTTTACTTTACTTTATCAGCCGGATTGTCCACTGCTGAACACATTCTCCCCCATTATGGGGGATAATCCCCACGCTTCATAGCTCAGCAGTATAATGCGATTCATAATATACTATTTTGTCTCTATAAAGTAAGATGAACTGTAAAGCTTGAATTGCAACTGTAATCCTATCTTAAAACTAAAGCGTCTTTAAGCGACCACAGACTTAACAAGTAGCGAAGCTACTAATTTTCCCTTTTGAGCTAATTCTTGAATAGCTGAAATTAACTCAGGTTCTAACAAAACCAATTTTCAGTTCGGTTTTCTTAAACAAAACCACAGCGCTTTAAATACGATTTACGTGAAAAGGATTTAGTTTCAGAACATTACTAGTAAATGGTGTAGGTGCTTGTATTTACACAATTATCTAGAAATCTATTCGAGTTGTTCTTTATAAACTTAATCAGTGCTTTCTTAAATAACAAATTACACACGCTCTAATAATGACGATGTACATTATTTTTATGATGGCATATTCTAGAAACAATGCCAAATAATTTTATTTGCCACGTATTAAGGACTCTAACTCTCTCCTCTCTCTTTTCCACTGATTGAAGTTCTGATGGCTTGTTCAAAATCTGTACTTTTCAAGGAATAAAATGAACAAAACCTTTGCACTAAGTATGATTTCGAATTAAAAGAACGTCAAATGATTCTTTGATTTTATGATACTTCTTCACAGAAGTATCATAAAATCAAAGAATCACATAGAGAAAAACAGAAATCTATGCCACAATTTAGAAATATACAATGTGTATATCAGTATATCTTCTTATTGCAGGCGACTGTACCTACATACGAATAAATAAAACCATTTTAAACTAACAGCGCTTAATTCATTACAAGGATATTACTTTATCTGGTTGCGTTTTACATTGAAGGGTAAGTACATAAGTCAAGGGCTATTATGAAACAAAGAACATAATCTGTTGAAGTTGGGTAGCGTAATAACGAAGAGAAATTAATTATTAATATTAATGGCTACAAACGACGCTAATACGGGATTCATAAAGAATTTTGAAGATAAAACTTTTAATGACTTCAGTGTTAATTTCTGTTACGGACATGCTTTAGGTATTTATGAGGAGTTTCACAGTTTTACTGGCAACTTCGCAAACTCCCCGCGAATAATTAGACGAGCTACAACAGCTTTGTTCAATTCCAGGATTTGATTACTGGCATTGTCTTCTGAAATTTGAAATATCGGTTACCTATTGTATTTGAAATGGAAATTTAATTACGAAATGAAATTGTATTTTGTGAAAATTCAAAAGATTGTTGTCTTGAAGATACAAAGTATAGCAGAGTATACCCATACGGCAAAAACAAAGAGAAAACATTGTTTTTTTTATATAAACGTAGCATATGTGTATAGATAATTCTATACACATATGCTGCGTTTACCACTATATAACGTTCTACAAACATAGGTCTTACTTCATATAAATATAAAAAAAATATATATTCAAGCAACTAAGTTAACACATTGGTTTCTACATAGTACTTATGTATGTATTAGATATAGAAGAGCGGAGGCTCCTACTACCGGCATTTTATGCTTAAAAGGAGACTCATGACAATTGTTTTATGTAACGTTAATCTTTGAAACAAAATAAAACAATTTTGTATTTGAATATTGTTCAGGTGGTCATTCGAGGTGCCCAATAGAATAATTTAGGTAATAATTTTGTTTCAACTACCTACTTAATATTTTATGTAACGCCGCCTAAGCGAATTTTTAATTTATTTGTTGTAAACGATACATAGCGTTACAAAACGAAAATTAACCTAATATTTAACACCTTAGTGAGTACCACAAGTGTACATTTATTCTTTGGGTCACCAAGATGTGCCTAGTTTGGGGCCCTCAGTTTAACCTTTTGCAGTTAATCATCACTATGTTATCCTCAACGAAGTAAGAATAATATATAATAAGTATTGTTAATACTATGCATGCAAGAACTTAAAGTCTTTACTTTACTTAGTAAGTCTTTTGGCAAATAAAGATTATTTATTATTTACATTTGAATTTATCTGAAAGAGAAATCAAATACATCAGAACATATAAATGTATATAATATGGCTTATAATAAAATAAATAAAACCCATATTCCCAAGCTATTCAGGTCAACGAATCGATGGGATCTCACGTTGTAGACGACCCATCGAGTATAAATCATCAGACAGCAAACACAAAGAGCAAAGTGTTTACCATAAAATCGCATACGCGTCCCTAAATCATAACACAATAAAATTTATAGCCAACGGAAGGTCCGGCCTCAAGTGCTGATATATCAAACACATTTTCTTCGTGCGACTGAAACGGAAAATCGTTCTAGCAAATATACTCGTAGCAGTGACGATACTATTATTTATTTTTCTTTTATATATCTCCACAAGTAAAGTTAAGCGTTCCCGCACTCAAGGCATACTTTTTTTTACCCCTGATTATTAAAATTAATACAGCGATAAAGACTTCCCGAGGAACTTTTATGAAGCGATTTTTATCCTTCGCTTACTCGAATGAAACAAACGTTTATTTCTGAACCTATTAATCATCATACTTTTCGTAGACCTTGTGTTTCTTTGTCTCGAATTATCTGTTATTTGAGGCTTTATTTAATATTTGGAGTCCCACTGAGACCATCGTGTCACCGATTTGCGTAAACTCATTGAAGCATATTGATGCAATTTATCTCTTGTGAGAACAATGGATATTGAAATTTTGTTGTTAATCATTTTTATTTTGTATATATAACATCTAAATTTTCTTTTCAAAAATCTTTTTATTCTAATGTAAATTTATATTAAAATAATATAAATTGACACGAGAAATAAAATGAAATATGGGAGGGAATAGTTATTAGAGGATTATATAGAAACACATTAAGGACCTCTAAGTTGTTGGTGTAACCATCCCACCTAGCGGTGAAAGCTGATAATCCTCACCGTCATGCAAGTTTCTTACTTTATTAGTTGTCCCAACTCTCATATGTTATAGTACTTAGTCTTAACATAAAATAATACATGTTTATAATATACATTGAACATAAACGTATTAATACTGCCAATATTTTCGAAAGTGAACCCAAAAAAGCGGTCGAATAATACATAAATTAATTTAGAGTTTTAATTAATGTCAGCTACATTTTTACAGCTGTTGTTTTAACTAAGTTGTGGGCCTAAACAAGGCTAAAAGTGCCATTACACGAAACTTATTTGAAAATGATAAACAAAATTAACAAAAACGCTGCAGTAACTTGGTCGCATGGCACAAAATAAATAATTTATTAAGGACAAGTTAACAAGGGTCTCATAAAGAAGGCAAAAGGTCGGCTATTTGTTTTCAGCGAAGGATGGCTCGCCCCACTTTGTTATTTAGAGTTGGAGAGAGTTGCAGAGGCGACGCTTGGCCGGCGCTCCGTTGCCCGCAAAACAAGCTAAATACCACTTAGAGTGGCGCTCGTTATCGACTCTCGCGATAAACAAAACATTACTTACTTATCATTGAGTTAAGTAAATAATAGCTTGTTTTATTCTTGGCTCGGTTCTCTACTTATATTACTGACCAATAGTTTAATGACGAAGAGTAAGATGAGTAAACTAATTTGTCCATTTATTTACAACATACACTATGCGAAATTTCACTCAATATAGCAAGAGAGAAAAAGTAAGAAACTATTTAAAACCCAATAAAATACTTAGGCAGACTTCCTCCTTAGTCGTAGTAAAATGCCGGAAGGTGGTGGGCAACAGTGCCTTCTAAGGAACTGATATCTTCAACTGTAACTGGAACTCCCTCCCCGTATATATATATTTGATAACATTTTGTGAGATCGCTAGACTAACATATCATATCATATAAAAACTTGGCTAATTAGATTAATTAGTTTGTAAGTTAAATAAATAGCTGTATCTCATTATAAGTGAACTTTGTTCTTTATCAGAAAATAAAAATCGTTAAACATATGTTAATGTAGTAATACTTACTATTCTACATAATCAGGTATTTCCCCGTGGGATGCAGCAGGGCTAAAGAACAGCCTTCCTAGCATGAGGATTTATCCAAACCTCCCCATATGCGGATGGCATTTTTTCATTATGCAGACATGAGTAGCTACATAAGGTTTTTGTCTGCACGCAGGTGTATATGAGATTATTGTTCTTGTTTTTGATTAGCTTTATACCTGCATGATAAAAATATACTCACAATTAAAATGATATTCGCAGAATTGTTGCAAAAATATATTATCTAGTGTAAGTATAATATATAGTGAATTATTTCTACAATAACAGGAAGTTTTTTTTAACGGATGAATTGTAACTGGATCGAATCCCGCACTAGAACCATTGTTTACGTTTCGTTGTAATTTTGTAAGATATTTGTCGTCTTTATATATATATATATATAATAGCTGGTCCTAACAAACATTTTGAGATATTATGTTGTCTTAGGTTTTAACACTTTTAACATTTGATGTGCTTATTCCTTCAAAAGCACATAAAACAAAACAATAAAAACTATCTCAAAATGTTTGTTAGGACTAGCAGATGACAACCTTAAGAGATTGTTAGCATATTACCAATAACCCTGTATATTACCTGAAAGACAATTAAATTCCTAAACGATGAATACGCAGTCATTTATCTATTCACATCTCAAAACCGTGGAGATTTGCTTATGTTTTACAGCCAGCCGCCTGCTTTATGGCAACTTTCCGGTAAAATTTTAACTCCGAAACTGACACTGGTGGTATAACTGCCACCTGTTCGATATAATAACAAATACCTAGAATTGCACAAATGAATGAATGTAATCACACAAAAACACTAATATAAAAATTTAAACGTATATATATAAACATTTTTACGTTATTTTTCCGTATTATAATCAATCAATAAATCATTTATTTGTCAGAATGCACAATAATTACAATTTCAGATGTTAGGAAAATATATAGCAATGCATTCAACCTGCAAGCAGGTGTACAAATATTAGTATTTATTCCTAAAAATATAGTTTTTTTTTAAACAATAAAATACATTAAATTATTATACATTAAAATATTCTGTCATGCTATAAAAACAATTGTCCAATAACCAATTGTGCAGTTTAGTTTTGAAGCTGTTTCCGGTCAAAGATTTTATGTTGTCCGGTAATTTGTTAAAAACAGTAATAGCCATATTATAAACATTTTTTTCATAAATAACTTTTAGTAGCGTCATGTACCTACTAGCGTAGGTACATGACTGACGATTTATTGAAGTTCATTTAACTCGTATTACTTTAATAGTCTCGTTTTATTAGGAGTAAGGAAAACTATAAACTAATTTAAACATAATAAAGCTTTTTAATTTAATATAGCTGACTGATGGAGTCTGCTTCTTATGTACCTATAAGTAATACTTTTGTTCCTTTTCACTTCGCTTGTTCTTTAATCAAATATGTTTGGAAAAATTAATCCTCTTAAATTCTTGTGAAGAATTTTAATAAGACAACATGTTTAAGAACAGGGTTTTTACCGAAATACCTAAGTAAATCTTTATTTTGTAAGTTCATGAACTTAGTTTTAGATATTTTTAGTAGTCTTTTCTCTCTTTTTTCTAGTATTTATTTAGTCAAAGTAATTTTGATAAGTATAGAAAAACTACCAAGTATTATAGACGTTTCTACCTAAGTGTCTGCCTCGCTCGCCGTGGTTTGAAGCAGTGATGGCTCAGTGGCATTGTCTATGGACTGCCGCGCAGCAGGTCCATGGTTCGAATCCCGCCGCGGGCTTGAGCTTCACCGCATGGTGGAAGGGCTTTTTACGAATGCCTATACGAATGCATCTGTTATAGGCAGAGGCCGCTTATCATCAGGTGGGCCTCGAGCTTGTTCCGTCACAATAACATAAAAAAAACTAGATTTAATCGATCAACAAGATTAACCAATTCGTCTGTGGTCACTTCTTAGATGGGTGACTGCTAGTGGTATTTACTGCGGGTGCTTCGGTGGGAACGGTAGTTTTAAGGATGGTAGTGGTTAGGCTGTTTCAGGGGCCTTGGGGTGGACTGAAATCTAACACTTTTAAAACGCTCGTAGCGAAGTTTGCTTAGCTGTTTTCAACCAATCAGCTAAGTTAAGCAACGTCCACCGCGGTCATGAGTTGGATGGGTGACCGCTAGTGACATTACCACTGAACGCTTCCGTGCTTCGGAGGGCACGTTAAGCCGTCGGTCCCGGTTGTTGCCTTAGGATGGCATATAGCATGGTGTTAGGGCATTTTGCGAATGCCTGCCTGGCTAGCTACCACCCTCAAGTAGAAAATCTGTCGCCAAGCTCCTAAGGGTGTGTTCCGGCAGCTGTCCTTGAGAGCCAGTAATTCTAGATTAGCCTGACCAACATCTTCGACCACATCATTACTAACTATCAGGTGAGATAGTGGTCACAGGCTAACTTACCAGGCATAAAAGAAATTAACCAATGTCTCTGTGGACACTTCTTGGATGGGTGATTGCAAGTGGCATTTATTAGGAACTAAGCGCTTCCAATACTTCGGTGGGCACGGTCCCGATCATAGTTTTAGGAGGGTAGTCGTTAGGTTATGTCTGGCTAGCTACCACTCTCGTGAAAAATATCGCTAAGCACTCAATGTTGTGGAGTAGCTCTTCAAGAGCCAATTCCCATTCTAGATCAAGCCTATTTACTGTCATCATCGTCCACATCAAGGTTATTCATCAGGTGATATTATGGGCAAATGCAAGCTTATCAAAAATATAAAAAGTAGTAATCTAATGTTTAGATCTGACCAAGTATTTACCAGTTGTATGATAGACATATAAAATCCTTGGATATGATTGACTTAATGACGAAAAATTTAATCCCGATATACAATAACGACTACTGAAATCAATTTCTTTGAAAAATATACAACCGCAGCAATCTGATTCCTTGTTTGTATTTGAGATTTTCGCTCCCATGAAAGGTGAGTTTAAAAATCTGGCCAAGTGCGAGTTGGGCGTTATTCTAACTAGGTTTTACATAGCAACAGCCCTTAAAAGAAATTTAAAAAAATACAGACGAATTGAGAACCTCCTCCTTTTTAGGAAGACGGTTAAAAAAGGTTTTGATCACAGCTGAAAACCTACATTTTTAATAATAACAAATATTTTTAAAAGAATTTAAAAAAAAAACATTAAATATTATTTAGACGTGCTGGGGATTTGGGCTTGCCGGCTTTTCTTGCGTCGGTGCACGGAGTGGCGGACCTTGTCGCCATTATTCTTAACCCGAATGGTGCCGAGGCGAGCATACCTTTCGTGTCTGAGGCTGTATCAGCTTGGTCGGCTCTTAACCCGGGTGTGCCTCTCCCTACGACTCCCCAAATACAGCGAGCATGGGATGACATTGCAACGAGACGAGTCCACCAGCAGACATTGAACAGCGCTTCGGGGGCGGACTTGGCCAGACTCCGTGCTGTGTCACAGTCAGAATCCGGGGCGTGGTTACACGCGTTGCCGTCGCCTCACCTGGGCACTTTACTTGACGATGACTCTCTGCGTGTGGCAGTGGCTCTCCGTCTGGGCTGCAGGGTGTGTGAACCCCACGTATGCACCTGCGGCTCGATGGTGGAGAGCGACGGCCACCACGCATTGAGTTGTCGTCGTTGCACAGGAAGGTTTTCACGCCACCACGCCTTAAATGACATAGTGCGGAGAGCCTTAGTGTCAGCAAACGTCCCGTGCGTACTGGAGCCGCCTGGTTTGTCCAGGTCGGACGGCAAGAGGCCGGACGGGCTGACCTTGGTGCCCTGGAAAAATGGCAGGAGCCTGGTGTGGGACGCCACGTGCGTCTGCACTGTTGCCGCCAGTCACCTTGGTGGTACCGTCCACTTGCCGGCGGCTGCTGCAGAACACGCCGCTAACATGAAGCGTCAGAAATACGCAGCGATGGAGCCCCATTACTTGTTTGTGCCCATCGCTGTGGAGACCATGGGGTGTTGGGGGACTGAGGCCAGGGCTCTGATAGGCGAAATAGGGCGCAGATTGAGGGAGAAGACGGGTGACTCCCGCTCCGGATCGTATCTGGTGCAAAGATTGTCCATTGCCATACAACGTGGCAATGGCGCCAGCGTTATGGGTACCTTTGCACCCGGTGCGATCAGGGAAGGGTTATTTGGTTAGTTTTAAGAATTATGTTTTTGTTTCCTTTTATTGACTATTAATTTAATTTGACTATATATTAATTATTCAATCTTTAATGTAAAATAAAATAATGCAATAAAGTGTTTTAAATATAAAAAAAAAATATTATTTAAATAAAACACTTAAAATAGTATAAAATATATATATATAGTGACAATTCCGCGTAATTTTCCTGTTATCTACGTGACGTCACAAACATCACGCAGCCTAACCGGAAGAACATCCGACTAGTTTCGCTTCTAAACGAAGCATCTTCAGGTCTTGACTCACCGAGCGCATGATCGAGTAAAGATAAATATGGATTTCCGCAAAGTAACGCCTGAATCTATTCATTACATATTTAATGGGTGTTTCAAGTATATTTTGGTTAAATAAAATAAATGTTACTTATTGGACCTACATTTTAAATTCTAAAATTCTAAACTAGTCTTGTTTACGGAACAGACCTAGTAACTACGAATAATATGTATATTCGTAGCCTAGTCACGAAAACGGTTTAAAATTATCAACATCGATGGCCTCATTTAGTTAGTTGTTTTTTAAAATAAAAAAAATTAAAACAATATTTAAATTTACTAAACGATGACACCCAACATCCGATGGAGCGAAAATAATTTATTTTCGACTTCATTAATTAATTTATTTTCTTTCGTGTTAAACTTCCCCTGAAAATAATTAAAGTTTTTTTTATATTTAAAGCATTCTACACAAAATATCTAAACTTGACATAGCAGAGTATCATTAATAGGGCTCCATTAGTACGAAACCCAAAAAAAGTGTTGAAGTTAATCCAAAGTTAGGAAACATAAGACTTCGACAGTTATTTTAAAAGACCATTTTATAAACCACTGTATATAAGTAGTATGTAAGTAATAGTAATTTTTTGATAAAATATGTTGCCTTCACTTCGTCGGTTGCACATAGACATGACATAGTCGGTGCACACGAACATCCTTGTCGGTACAATGGCTGAATTATGGCGGAAACGCGACAACTTCCGGCGAAACCTCGATACAGTACGTAGATACATCCACCTCTATTTATCGTAAGATCGCTGCCTAGCATATGCTTCAATCAATCTCTACTATTCTTAATGTATTGATATTATGGCATAATATACCTTATAGGCTATGTCAACATGAATATAACTTAATGTAATTAATGATGCATTTTTTCGGTTTACTCAGCAAACTTTTACATTTTTATAAATGACAATGTTTTGTCAGTCCATTGGTGCTACGCATAGCCGAGGTCTCTTTTCACTCTAGTAATTAAAGACCCGTTGATTACATATGATTTTAGAATTAATATATATGTTACCGGCAATCTCTATTTGTATAGAGATTGAATAGAGTATCTGCTGTTGCACTGGCAATGTGTAAAATAAATAGATCTTGGTCTATATATATCAATGTTAAGCAGCCTACCAGTTATTCAGCCTTCTATCTAACTATTATATTATATTATGTATGATATTATATTAATCCAGATTGTTATTTTTACAAAGGAATGCGTGACTTAATTATGTATACATCAGCTTGCAATGCCCTTACAGGGCACATAATTATTAGAAGACACGTATAACTGTCTGTATCCACTTATATTATGTTTGCATGAATAATAAAAAGGGTACCTTAAAGTGTATTTCTATTACTACAGTAAAATCTAAATAAAATTAACGTAAAACTTTTAAATCTAACTATTGCTCTTCCTTGCTCTCGTCTGCTACATACATTATCGGCTGCATATTCGATATTGTATAGAATACTTGGGCAAAGTATAAAATAAATAATATTTCGTACATTACCTACACGTTACCTAGGTATTGTATAGAATACCGCATTATACAGATTATCGGTAACCTTTCTATTCTATAATATTTATTCCAGTAACTAAAATAGCACCATTGTTCCCCCTCTCACGTTCATGTGTCCCTTATGTGGTAACTTTCCCAAATTAATGAACTTATTGTTTTCAATGCAGTGGGCATTAAACCGGCTTGGAAATGGTTTCGTTGGTTACCATTGATAGTAAACAACAAGAGCATTCCGAAGCAGTTTTGTAATCAATCAGGCGGCTGATTACAAACCTGCTTGATGCCGAAAAAAATGCCGCAGTCGTATTTTATCTAATATGTTCTTGTAATGTTTTCTTGTGTCATTAAAAAGAACATAAACTATTCTTTACCCTGCTATGCGGCTTTTGTGTTGTGAAACGAACATTTAGCAGCGACCCCATGCAAAGGGGAATAAGGGTAGGCATCACACACAAAGACTACCTGTTTCACAGCGCGTGTCTAAATAGTTTTTTTTTATCTTTGCAGTATAATTTTGCCTCCGAGGCTTACCAGACCGCGAAAAGGCAACGGACGAAGTAGCATGAAAGGCTTTTATCTTCAAAGGTGTGCTGCTACAATGGCGGTATTACGCAAACGAGAGCTCAAGAATTTACCGTAGACGCTTCTCGAATATAATAGAACACAGGCAGTAATGAAATTCACGGATTCTTTTGGATCAATCATAATTGGAAACAAAGTTGATTACTGAGCATGCAGCGTGATTGAAATCAAACTGAAGTTTGATTGGTCCATGTTGATTTAACGAACTACATTCTAAGATAGATGTCTAAAGTTGCTAACTGAAACAATCGATTGTTCTCGAAGGACGGAACTCTGCTTTTGTTTGATTGTTTCATTGATGTATAGGAAACATGATGCAGTGCATGTAGAAAAAATTTACACGTATAAATAATAATCTCATTATTAACAATTACTTTGAAAAAACGGTAAAACATTTTACACTTCTACCTTGTAATTAAGGTGATAAATAAATCACAACTTAAAACAATCCATAGTATGTTATGCTTGTTATGTTTTCGTACTATTCCGTGCTCTCAGATATGTAATGAGATGGTAAAACACACAGACATTTGTAAGTAAGGGAAGCGTGGCACGAGACAAATATTTAGACTACACGCTTTAAGTTGGAACCAAGAAAGCAGATAGCACCGTGGCTGGAATTCTTACAACGCAACACAATCGTAAATGCAAATGTAACGCTTTACCTCCAAGATTTATAATACGAGCTCTGGGTGTTCTTATTAAATAATTAGGTCTTTTGAATAGTTAGGTACATCAGTACATCCTCGTAGTTAAATATAGGCCGTTTCTTTGTTTGATTAGAATGCTCCATCAATCTAGCACCTAGGTACTTCCCATGTGACTGAGATACTAAGTGTAGGTACCTAGTACCTACATGCTATTGCGTGGGTCAGCATTAAATGTAAAAACTGCTACTTTGCCTTTCGTTTATAGGTACACATATACATATATATTAGGATGTCCGATACTTCCCGATGATGATACTGCCGTCATTGTTCCAGTCAATATTTTCATACATCAAAGTTTCTGTTGAGTTGCATAAAAATCTCAACCGAAACGTTGATGTATGAAAAAATTAGTAAGTAGGTACGCGATTAGGTCCTTTAAATTTATTTCAATATATAGTCAGAAAGCGGTGCAAGTATACTCATATTGGTAGTGGTTACACATTTGAGCCGTTTAGTGTAGTCTTTTGATCCATGGGGGCCAATCATAGTATTTTACAAAACTTATCTTAGCTTAGCTTCTATTATAGATCGGTCAATGCGATAAATGATTAAAATGTTCGCACTTATTTTACTTCACGAATTATTCTTGCTGTCCAATGGGACAATGTTGCCAGCATACTGGGCACGCTGCCAAATGGCAGAGAGCTGGAACGTTTGGACCACAGGCTGTCCAAACGTGCTATTACAGGCCCACAGGTCTGTAATATCCTTTAGGTTGCCTAAATGATTTCATTGACGAAATTCATGCATACAAATCTTGCATGATCTTCTCAAATTAAATAGTTGCTATAAATCTGTATATCGTCCCTATCTTGCGTGTTTTTATTTGGACACAAATGCGACAGACCGAACCTCTACAATTTTTTTACGTTTTTCTGGACTGGTTTCAAATTAAGATTGGAACGCTATCGATGAGAGGTAGTATTGGGTGAATGCAGTGGCTAGCTCAATACATTCAGCACACTTCGGCTTAGAGGCAACATAACAGGGAAAGATTCCTGGAATCGTAGTTAGGCTGTCGGAAATTCAAGCTGAGTTGCTATTTGCAAGTCTGAATTGCTCGCGCTCTAATTGCGGTAATGCCGTGAAACCTGACATCAATTTCGCAAATAACAATTTGAGTAATTTGCATCGGGCGTAAATGGTCATTCTAGTAACGGCCTAATTAGTTCAAATCCATTACCAAAATGCAAAAACAATTTGTTATTTTGAAATATTAAAATTTATGCCAGATAATTATTATTTCATATTACATGTTACTCGTATTATGCTATCAAGAGACAAGGTTATGTGACTGGATTTGATAATTCGTTTTTTTTCTAGCTTCAAAGGGGTATTATAAAAGCTGCACACAATATGTTTTCTCTAACAACATGAAGGATGGCACAAGAAAATATGCATCTGCAATGTAGCTTCACTCTTTAATTTTCACCCAGTCAAAAATTCTGAGGTAACAAAAAAAAAAATTAAAAAATACAGACGAATTGAGAACCACCTTCTTTTTTGGAAGTCGTTTAAAAAGTGAATCTAGCCGAACAGTTACACTTTATTCATAGTTTTACAAGTTTATCTCAGTTTCAATGAAGTTTTGTACATCATTGTTACCATAAATGAAATCCATATTATCCGGCAAAAAAAAACAATTTCATCCATATTGAAATAGTTAGTTTTGCCTTGGCTAACTACCTAAGTGATCTGTCAAAGAATTTTCCCACATTCTCTTTTAGTATTACTCAGAAATTTGTAAACTTCTACTCCTAGATACTCAGGGAATACACAACAACCCGTCTTAAAAAAAACGGGTTTTTGTTTAATTATTTTACATATCTCTAATGGGATAATAAGAATCCCCAAAGAAATAAATTTTTCAATAGCTTAACCTAGAATTAACTATAAGCATGGATATAAGTTAGAACACTTGCTATTAAAACTTGACAAACGAAAATACATGTATATGGAAAACGCTGTGTAGACTTGCTAACCTTGAGGGGCAAACAACAAAGGCTCACAATAGCGCTGCAATGAGGCGTTGAAGTCAATTTCTTGGACCAAAATACGCAAAAATCTTATGAATTAATACATTATATACGCTTATGTATAGTAAAATAAGAAACAAATTAAGCATTCCAGATAGTAAAATAGGGTTTTCCTTCTTTTCAGGCCTTACACGCCCTTATATGCAACGACGTATATACTTATAAACATAGTGGAATGCTGGCCATTTAGCGCAGTTTTCCCTTACTCTTTACTAGACTTTAAGACTACTAAGACATTACGACATCCAAGAAATACATGGTCTCATTGTGAAACCAAGACCGTACGGCTAAATATATACTTTTACTTAACTTATTATGCCGTATTATATTTATTTTGTGATAGGCAGGTTAATTTAAATGCATTAGTAAAGGGCCACCCAACTATCAACCTAGGTGGTCAGTTAGGAATTTTGTTCTTAACACACCACCAACAAATGGTAAGTGATGATATGTTCGAAGATGTTGTTCAGGCTAACCTAGAATTATTGGCTCTCAAGGGCAGCTACCGGAACACACCGTTAGATGCTTGGTGACAGATTTTCTACTTAAGGGTTGAAGCTAACCAGGCGGGCATTCACAAAATGCTCTACCACCATGCTATCTATGTATATAACGACTGCCATCCTAAGACAACAACTGGGACCGAAGGCTTGACGTGCCCTGCGAAGCTCGGAAGCGCTCAGTAGTAATGTCACTAGCGGTCACCCATCCAACTCATGACCGCTGCGGACGTTGCTTAACTTTGCTGACCGGTTAAGAACAGGTAAGTAAACTTCGCTACGAGCGCTTCAAAATTTTATACCAAAATGTAAGTCTTTGATCAGAATCTCACCTGATGGTAAGTGAGGATGGGGTTAAAGGTGTTAAATAGGTTTAACTTAGAATGGGACCTGACTCTCAAGGACATCTGTAGCTATACTTGAATGTGATAGCGTGCCAGGCGGGTATTCACAAAACATCCTAACCCCATGCAAAAACGACTGCCATCTGACAACAACCGAAACCGACAGCTTTCCGAAGCACAGAAGCGCTTATTAGTAAATGCCACTACCGGTCTCCCATCCAAGTTAGAACCGCAACAAACAAAGCTTAACCTAGATCATCGGTTAAGACTGAACGCAAACTCCACTACGAGCACTTGAAAACCTAAGTACTTTAATTATTCTGTTAATAATTATGTACAATATACACGAAAAAATCATAACAATATAAAAAAGATCGTCCAGATACTTCACTACCAAAACCATCATTTATCTATACACTCTTGTGGCATTTCTATCTCTATAATGTCGGAGGAAATCCGACACCCGAAATTAGTCAGAGTATGTGAGACGTATGAGGCATGTTAGTCTACTACAATCTGCTCGATTCGGTTATAAATTTCAGCATATATACACAGAATAAGAATGTTTTCAGATGGTTCTAATTACATAAACGTGTAGTCAAGCGTCTAGCCTAGCTTTCAGTATATAAATAGAATAGTATTATACTTAGGTACGTGGGCGTAAGAAATTGTACAGGGCTATTTTAATAATATTTAAGATACTTTACGTATTTTATCGAACCATTTTTGAATTTTTATTCAGTTTTTCATGAAGTCGTTGATTCTTTTACTTAAGGATTTCTTATGTATTCCGACATATAACTAGTGGCTTTGTAAGGTGAAGATCTCGTGATTTACGGAAATATGTTATTTTTACGTTATAACACCGATATCTCCGCGTTTTGTAATATTTTCAAAAACTGAATCGACAACATCATTTCATGTAATTATCGAACCTGCTCACAAAATTTCTCGAAAATCAGTTGAGAAATACCACTTGTACGAAGTATTTTTGCGAAACTGAAACTGAGACGCTTTTCCCTCGCAAGCAAATGCTCATCTAAAAGTACCACAAATACGTATATGACGTACAATACTACAACTAAAAACGATGTCTTTAGTTCTGAAAACATTAAACGCAAGCGGGATCGATTCCCACTTACAGAAATAAAAATCGCTTTTTTATCGTCTTGCTTTTCTTTTATTATATCTTGATATTTGAACTCGATTTAATACTTATTTAAATATTATAAATAAAACTGGCAAAAAACACTCACGTTGGGGATCGAATACGTCGACCCGGGTTTCGAGCATATCAGAGACGGGCACTGAGTGCCCGTCGTCGGGAGCTCGCAGACGCAGCTGTGCACTCGCCCTGATGATGAGCATCTGATATGCTCGAAACCCGGGTCGACGTATTCGATCCCCAACGTGAGTGTTTTTTTCCGGTTTTATTTATAATATTTAAATATGTGTGAAACTCACGAGAATTTCATTTCACAAATCGATTTAATACTTAACTTTGCAAGCAATTTTGGTATAATATTCTTCTATTCAACGCTCTTATCGGACTCCGAAGGAATGAAAAGGTCACAGGTTGTGAATACAGCTCTAGGTAAAAGAATACGCGGCCGCGTTGTAGTGAGACTGTGTTCAATAGACTAGCGTGTCTCAAGGTCTATAGACATACATTAGGGCTGACAACTTTTAGAAAATCTATACATCAATCAATTAAAAAGTGGGATTATTTCATCTGAACACAGAGGGAGGGGGTAAATGGTGTTCGTTGTATGGTTCGACTCACTGGTTAGATTAGCATGAACAGCATCTTCGACCACATCATCACTTACCTTAGGTATTATTACCTTACCTTACCTTATTTATAGTGGTCAAAGGCTAGCGTATTGTAGGAATAATCATGTTTAAAAATATGTTTATTCCTTAAATACACATTATCCGTTACACTTTAAAAATTTAATGAGGGTTTGTCATTATATAGGTACTTTAATATAAGAGTTATAATTTACATAATACAAAAATAAGCTAAAATTACTGATACCTAAAACATACTTATACTTTGGGGGCACTTGGAAATTTTAGTTGGTTGGAAACTGAATATGATAATTGGTTTGCTAGAGAGAAAAATATTTACCGTAGGTACTACTGATTTCTTATACCACAATTACTGTTTTTTTTATAGTGAACTTTATTTTTAACATTAAAGCTTAGAAATCACACTGAGACGCAGTTGAAAAATAAGAAATATCTTCACGTACACCGTCGTCTTGCCGGTATTATCCATAAGAATAGTAAAGGTTAAATAGATAGGTAGGTAAAGTAAATATTTAAACGCCCATATTTCTTCAGGAATTGTTTAGTTCAAGAAATGATGTGTTCGTTAAAGATGGAGAGCCGATTGCCATTTCTCTGAGAATTTAATTCTAACAAAAAACCAACAGCTGCCCGACCCGGGGATTAAACCCAGGGCCTGGAGATTCCAAAGCAACGCTTTACGCCTTTTACCCAACGAGGTAGAGAAATAAGAAATAAAATAACAATAACTGGAAACAACCCTATACGTCCGCCAACATCGCAAACCTAACAAATTCCATTATGTATAAACCAAATATCGTAAAAGTACACCATGTCATAAATACGACTATCACCGTAAAGCTTAACTACTGTATAAAACTATGTATACCTTTTCTTACTTGTTACATTTTGGTAAAATAATTATGTTAATTATTTATACAAACATTTTAGCTGCCTCGCTAAATTAACGATGGTAATTTAATCAAAGCTAAAAATATGAAAATCTACTCTTGATTTATGAATATCTCGCGTAGCTCTGAAAATCTTTACCTCAAAGCAGATTCCCGAGATTTATTCACATTATTTTTCTTTCAATAAAACTTTCCCTATTTCATGATGACGAATGACAAAAAGTAATAAAATGGCGACAGAGAAACACCGGCTCACGTATTCGAGGATCCGAAAATATAAGCAATATTTGACAGCGAAACGAATATCCAAATAAATAGAGAGCAATGAGATTCCGAATCCCGGTTACCCTCAAGGGAAAAGCTACTAACATAAAATGCGTCCGGAGTTTGGAGTTGACCGTATGCCAATAATTGGTGAAATCGCAAATAAGAGTTGTGATAAACGTCATATGTACCGCGCACAGGAGCGTGCCTGCTAAATTATTCAGGTGTACGCCGACAGTCGCGCCCACAGCTTTGAAAAGGGTACGAACCACAACCTCTAATGACTGACTACTCACATATAAAGTACCTATTCCTTCACGTCTTCGAAATATTCGATTGTGATCTATTATTGTCTCGCATTATCGCCCGGGCTCGTCAAACGCCCACAAATCAAAGGAATTATTAATAGTTACCCTTATTATCTATTCTGCTTATGATTGGGAATGAAATATATATTTTTTCGTCACTTAGAGAACAATGTGTTCAATTTAAAAGTAAATTTCATATCACGCCAACGGGACGTTGAAAATCGCCCAAGGGTGGATTTCATATTCATAGAGATATGTATCTTCTCTTTTAGAGTAAAATATAGACACATAATTCTATAGCTTTATTAAACTCAGTATATTTTTTAATCTGGCTGACACTTTAATCGCACAAGTAGGCTAAAAGAGGTTTTAGATTTTTAGCAAAGAAAATAAAAACTGATTAAGGTATAAATCTATGTTGAAAACATTGTTACAATCTTTAATGTTTTAGTTTTTTTTATACGGACGTCTTTATTAAACAAAATACTACGAACGATATACAACACTACAGCTACTACAATAAAAACATTTAGACAACCTATACGCCATATGAGATTCATAGGCAGTCTTAATGCTCCATAAATGTTTTAGTTATTGTGTATGTGATGAAATGTAGGCTTTTACTATCGAATGCATCTCAAAGGAGATCGATAAGATACAGTTTTGACGTTTAATCTATGGAACTCTGTCAACAACTGTATATTGACGATTTCAACTTTGAGGAGCATTTGATAAAACGAACCTTAGCGTTGTAAGTTATGAATTGCACCCGAGATGCAAGAGCGTTGCCATCGACGGTGATATTAATTTGATGGTATGCGCAACTTACCTCCCCTTTTTTTTTGTACGTGTGGAAAATGCATTTACGCATTCCCGGCCACCCCGGGGGAAGTAGCCGGGATATGTCGGACTCGACACCAACTACACCCACAGCAGCAAGTGCCCCGACTAAAAACCACACGATGTTCCTGCACGACGCCTTAATGCCAGGGCAACGGGAACGTTTGTGACCTCTACCGTGACCCAGACAGCGTTGGCCCCTGGTAGGGTCACGTCCTGTTGAGGAGTGGAGGAGGAACGTCGTCGCCCACTACTGCTATAAGCTCACGGCGCTCACTCTGCCACGCTGGGCACTCCACGAGTGTATGCTGCGCCGTGTCCTCGACACAACCGCAATGGTGGCACCCTGGCGTCGGTTCCCTTCCGGCAATACGGTGCAGATACTTTCCGAAGTAACCATGCCCCGTCAGTATCTGCACAAGCTGGAAGGTTAATGACCCGTGCTCTCTATCCAACCAGTCCTGGAGGACTGGTCGAACGGCCTCGACAGTCCAGTGGCCACTGTGTTGGGACAGCCGCTCCATCCATTTCCCAATGAGGGACTATCGAGCATGGAATTTCCGTGCTTGCACCTCACTTGGTGAAGGGATCTCTCCCCGGATACGAAGTTGCGAGTGCCACTCATATGACGCATGAACCTCGGCCTCCAGGTCCCAAGGGGGAGACCCCGCCAATAAGCACGCAGCCTCGTAGGAGGTGGTGCGGTACCCACGTATGACCCCGACGGCCATCACTCTCTGAGATCTCCTCAGCACAGTGACGTTGCGTGCCGTCAGAGCATCCAACCATACGGGTGCCCCATAAAGGGCCATGGATCGCACCACCCCCAAGTACAGGCGGCGGCTGCTCGCTGTCGGTCCCACATGTTGGGCATCAACCGCTTTAAAGCAGTAGCTGCACCGATGAGACGTGGGGACATGTGAGTGAAGTGCTCGCGAAAATTCCATCTGCTATCGAGGACGAGTCCAAGGTAGCTATCGAGGACGAGTCCAAGGTACTTACAAGGTACTACTTTTTATTCGATTCATGTTTATAAGCAGCTTTGCATACATACTTTTCTTCAAGTTGTAAACAAAATATTGTAGGTTGTAGCTGTATATTAAATGCCAGAATGTTACGTGATAACTTGTATGCTAAATATGGCTCCGCCACGCCCCTTCGACCTCCAACGGATTCCGATGAGATTTCACTTTGTAAAGCTCGATTACATCCTTGAGAGTTATCCTAGCGGTACGATGATGCTGCATCGCTGAAAGGTAACTTTTAATACCTTTTTGATATGATGATGTTTGAAAGGACTATTTTGACAAATAAATCTACTGGAATAGACTTTTTCATGTATGACCTCATATATATACAATAAATGTTTATTTACTTGAAGAGTTCTAGATGATATTTTGACATAAAGAAGTTGGTAACATTACCTTACATCTGTGTGCACAAGGTTTTATTAAAATTAATTGAGCTGTTTCAGAAGTAAGTGACAACAAGCACGCACACTCACTTCCTTTGTTCTTATAATACTAGTAATATGTAAGTAGGTAACAGTCTCGTACCTTTTGGTTGACTTGAGGGAATAAGGTTGTGTAGATAGAACGTCTGCCAACCGTGGGAATTATGGAAAAACCAAACCCCCCTTAACGAGGGAGGCTGCGTTCAGCAGTGGACGATATGGATACAGTATTGTTGTTATTTTGCTGGAATTATCGATCAGCCGTTATCGTAGTAGTATGTGAATGTAACTTATGCGTTATTATCTGTTTGTTACTTCTGTTTGACTACACGTAGGTAACGTACTTATCCAAACTAGGCTAATATGAAAACTCCACGCGAATGTTATTGTGGGCGAAATCGCAATTTCTCAATAATACGGTTTGTACCTTTTTATGATTCTTCAACAAATAATATGAGAATAACCCAACATTAGGTAACCCTATTAAAGTTCAAGATGAAACTTATCGTCGTTTTACAATCATCAAATTTACTACACATGTCCCCAACACAATAAAAAAAAAGATTTAATCGCTAACAACACACAAAATGAGATGTCACTTTGAAAGCAATTTTTTTTATGACATAGCTTCCCAATAATATGACATCAGAGACAGCTCTGACCATTTTACCAGTGTAACAAAATTAAATATATATCAATAAATAAAATTGCTATTTAAATCGTTTCAAACTATTTAAATCGTTTCAAACTCATTTGATTTGTGGAGCACTGGGTCTTTGAGGAAGCCAGGTGGAGGACCTATTAAAATCACCGTAGGTATTTAGGTGTACATAATTATAGGAGTGTTGGCTTATGTTTTGGTTCAGGCCCTCCCATCCTTGGAAACGCTTTTGTTGGTAGTATACGGATTACCTTTCAAATAATCGGGGTGTTGATATGATAAAGTAGCCTATAGTGCGCCCAATGAGCAGCAACACCCACGTACCATTGTGAGATGCTGTAGGTGCCGCAGGTGGCATGCTGCTCATTAGAGACTGTTTCCCCTTGATTCACCTATCACTACATACAACAGAAGAATATGAAAGTAATGACTCTCTTGAGCAGGGGACTGTAATAAAGTTCAATGTATCACAAGCTAATAAAAATATAAATAAGTTGTAATAGTAGAGATATTACTAAATAAAATTATTTTATATTAAGCTATCAGAAACCTTGAAAAATCAACTATCGCGACGCCAGTAATAAACATGCAGACATTTATTCAATGACACAATTTTAATTGGCCGTAACGATGATCCAGAAGCCGCGTTTCTGTCACTCCTGCAACATAACTCATCCATACCCTCATAAATATCGTTGTAATGTAAGTATTTCACTCTCGTGGATAATATATTACCCGCATGGAAATGTTTGCTGTGATGACATGCGTATCAAGTGATGTATTTATTGCTCGAACGATAGCAGACGAAGAACCTCCTGATATTCTCGAAGGTGGCCTTAATTCACTCTCAATTAAATTTGCGTCACCCGATCCTCTTGACGGTAAATAAATTAGGACAGAGCCATTAAGCCAGCGGCAATTTATTTCCTGATCTATTAGTGTAATAGGTCCCTTATGTTACGAGGATTGCGAATACGCATTACGTGTTACGTTACCTTACACTGAAAATACGATTGAATCTACACTACAAAGATTTGTAATGAAATTATGAGAGAAAAATACTTAAAAAAAACAAAACCGACCTCATAAACTGAAAATATGAAATAACTTGTTAAAGTCGGTACCACGCTGATTCAAAACACTGACCTCATATTATTATGGTCTGACTTCCACAAGATATTTCGTACTTTTCAGTGTTGCAAGCTTTTATTTAAAAATAAATATTCACTCTTTTGTTATGTCTTTACATTGGTAACTAGCCCAAAATTGAGTTCACAATCGACAAGAAATGTAATTACCATTAAATCATCCAGAAATGCTGATTTTTTCCTCGTATTATTATTGTCTGTAACTTTTAAAGTAGGTATGTAACAGATGTTGATTAAATTTAAATTGTACTAAATTGGCGGTATACTCTACGCAACAAAAAAGAATCGATTCATAATAGGCGGAGTAATCGCGTAACAAACATACAAAAGCAGTCGAATTGAGAACCTCCTCCTTTTTAGAAAATCGTATAAAAAGCGTAAATTTTTCACATGGTTGCCACCATGGGGCATTTTGCAAGTGCTCGCAAACCTCAAGAGGGAATTTGTCGTTAAGCACCTAACTTTGTATTGCAACAGCTGTTATTGAGAGCGAGATCCCATTCTAGGTTCAGATGTTTATCATCTTCGACCACATAATCAAATACCATCAGGTGAGATTTTAGTCAGACTAGCTTATTAGGAAAAAATCACCTATACTTAGCGAAAATAAGACTATGTGCCATTACAATCGTATTCATTATTCGATTCTTAAATGTCATCGGGATACCCACTATAATATCACAAGGTCAGATGGTGCAAGCAACATGAATGTTTAAGGATTGAATGTACGTTGAATGGAAACGTGCATATGTTTCGAGACGGCAGGTCTTTGTAGTGGCCACATATCCCATTGGTCAAGACTATTTTCTTCTCAGAACCAGGAACGTTAGAAGTTTCTTAGGTACAAAAATGTCTTGAATAGGCATAACATGAGGGGGATTGGAATAAAGGACTATGCAACAGATATGAAAAATAATAATAATGCGATGGCCTTATTACTGATTTTAAGGTTCCGTGTGACAAATCAAGACCCTATTACTAAGCTTTTGTCTGTCCGTCGAACCTGCTCGTAAAAACCTGTATCTTTTTAAAGGATATGGGCTTATTAAGGTGGGATATTTTAATAAATAATAATCATATAAAAATTACAAAATAAGGGAGTCTCTTTACTAAGTAACATATTTTTTTTGTTATGTGTTATAAACTATAAAACTAGAACATGTCTGTTTAGAAACTTGTCGTGTGATATAAATCTCACAACATATTTTGTCGGTAATTGAGTTTGGACTACAAGAAAACTGGGAAAGTTCTTGTACAGATTTGTAATTGTCAAACAAGTTTCGTCTCAACAAGTTGTAAGTCATTGGTTTTATCAAATATTTAGGGAGAAAACAGAGTTTACAACATGTTTTCAACTGAGTGTGATCGCTGTGTTATACCGACATAATATAACAGCTGGTGTGTCTACAGCTGAACGCAACCTGCCCCATTAAGGGGGCGATTCCCATAATCCCCACGCTTGGCAGACGTCTTGGGGATCGCAGTATAAGATAGCAGTTCCTCAGAGGTGCTGCTGCCACCTTCGGGTATTTTACCTTTAGCCGCCTCTTAAAACACCCGCGAGAAGAGGAATGGGGTTAACATTCTGGGCTTGCACCCTACGGTGTTTACATATAAACGTCAAATTTAGTATTTTTTAAAACATAGTCTAAAATAAAATAAAAATAATACAATTTTACCAATGACAATCGTACTTGCGCTAAGGATCCATGACCTCACGCTCACACACTCCTCATATACTCATCGATGTAAATAAAAAAATATTACTTATTTTTATTTTATATTTGAATTTTTTTTACAACGTTTATATTTGTAAATGCTTGTACTTTCCAAATTTTATTAATATTAGACAATAACGTTTGAAAGTTACCGCCGGATAAACATGGAAACATGAGTGTTCAGCTCTCCAACTTTACAGAGAGTTTTCATTTTTCTGATCACAACTATCATCTCAAGAGTAAATTTTTGTATACACCTACTAATTCACAGAAAGTAACTTTTTATGCACTAATATAACTACTACTCAACTTTACTTTGCTCTGGATCCAGCATTCGTTAACCTTTATTTAACTTTTATCAGATATACCTACTAGTACGATAATGTCCTCTAAAAGCGCTTAGCGTCTAGACGAATCGATCATACTTTTACAATTGACAAATAAAATTAATTTATCATTTATTATCCTACGGTAGCAGCACGGTGATTCCTCAATGACTAAGAAATACAATCGAATGGGGCAGAATAACTACCTAGCTGGCATACTGTTAACTTATAGGAAGCTGAAGCTATTGGAATGTCTATAGACATGCAACGGTCATTGTACTGCTGAACTGGTTTTATTGTTGTATTTTATATTATTTGTAATATTTCTTGCAATATAGACCAATTTTTTTTCTCTTTTTTTATGCCTTATAGGTTAGCCTTTGACCACTATCTCACCTGATGGTAAGTGATGATGTGGTCGAAGATTTTGTTCAGGGTAACCTAGAATTACTGGCTCTCAAGGACAGCTGCCGGAACACACCGTTAGGTGCTTGGCGACAGATTTTCAACTTGAGGGTGGTAGCTAGCAAGGCGGGCATTCGCAAAATGCCCTACCACCATGCTGTAACGACTGCCATCCTAAGACAACAACCGGGACCGACGGCTTAACGTGCCCTCCCAGGCACGGAAGCGTCTAGTAGTAATGTCCAACCAACGGTCACCCATCCAAGTCATGACCGAGGCGGACGATTCTTAACTTTGCTGATCCATTCAGAATGGCTAAGTAAACTTATCTACGAGCGCTTCAAATTTTAATTTCAATCACCAAGTTGAAAAATATTAATAATAATATACGCGTAGCTCCACCTATAAAAGCGTTCGTTTCTTGCTTGTGGAGCTTACTACCATGCAATGTGCTTTAGATGACACGTCACCAGTCCCGGTCCTAGAATCGCATCGATCTAAGCTGTGTCGGAGGCTTTTGGCGGCCAGATGACACTTGACATTTTTTATAGTTATAGGGAAAATTCTCGCCAAGCTAGCTACCACACACAAGTAGAAAATATGTTACCAAGCACACAATGACAGTAGCAGCTGTCCTTGAGAGTTGGTTTCTACTCTAGGTTAAACCAAGTTACCATTCTCTACCACAAAATCCCTTCCTGCCAGAGGAAATTGTAGTTAAAAGATCGTCAAAAAATATTTTTATAGTAAACTATTACCGTAAATGAGACACAAGTTATAAGTTAACACGTTAAAGAAAACCAATGCACCATAATTTAAGATTACACGTAGAATGATATTGTATAGAATCTCTACCTGTTTTATAAACCGAGCTAAATTACGTAGACGTCATTTAGAATTAACCACCAATAATTCAGTGCACGTAGCCGAAAACTAAATTATCTGCTGTAGTAGCTCGGGAAGTCTGCCAACTCCCATCATATTAAGGCGAGATGATAATGAACGTCGTGTTTCTGTTGCTATTTTTCACGAATACTCGTGCTCGGTCGAGTTAACTTTGATATACAGCAGCGCACACTTTTTTATTGCACATTTAACAATGTGAGTGCTCTGCGAACTTTCCACGAGCCATTGTTCTATTTCGTACATTTTCTTGGCGGCACAAAAACATTTGTATTCGGGGAGCGGTTATCGTTCTCAGTCATGCTCACAACATTCGCCAAAGACATCAACTCTAAAGACATTTTCCGATATCCCACAATCCACACAAACCCGCAGTGAACGACTGAAGCTCAGTGGGCTCCAAAGCCGCACAATCGAAACTAACTAAAGCGAAGAGCGAAATCCTAGGGCTGATTACACCGCACCCTATTTCGGTAACATTTATTACTATTGGTCCTTTGTCTCCATAATATTGGAAATAAAATAAACGAGTGATTAAAAGGGCGGGTAATTCACTTAAATTGCCAATTGTTTCGTACTCGTAATAATAATCAGTAATTTTGTTGCGAAGTTATTAAATTATACAACACGAGCAATTTTGAGCGGTAACAAAGCTATTAAATACGCCGAAGTTGCCACTAATTGCTGTACAGCTCGGCAAGTTTTCCGTTATTAAAAAAATTCTGAATCGAACACTTGTCACTCGTTTTGAAAGTTAAATTAGTTGGGTTAGCCGTTTTCCGACTATGGTCTGAATAAAACATAAGTCTTTTAGCCGTTCTAATGAGGCAGAGGCTCTTTGTTTTTCTCGGTGACTGCATAAGTTGTGAATGGATGCGGGATCGGCGGTGACCGCGGGTGTTGGATCAAATCGCACTTCATTTGTCCGCGTCAGACGGTCCGCGGCCGCCCCCTGGGTGATGGATGACAGCAGACTGCCGCGGTCGTTGCGCACTCTGCTTTTAATTGATACCTACCGCCATTTTTGTGTTAACTACGGTAAGGTTTTTGAACCCTTGAAAGTTTTCTTTAATGACTTAGCTATAAATATGCCTATAATTTATGATTTTTGTCTACACAAACATGATTTGAATTATAACAGTGAAATAATCATTGTTTGTTCAAAAAAAGTCAATATACTTAGTACCTGACACAGGCAGCAGTGCCATGGACTCCGTCGTCACTCGGTACCACCACCGGCGCGCCCGCTCTGACACAACTACTTTCATTACACAATGGCACGGAAACACCATCACCCGTTTATCATTCACATCGAAAACAAATGAATAAACCTTTTAAACATACCACTCTCCATTCCTGTTGTACATTGAACAGACCCAGTCTATTATTGTTGATGGAGGTAATTTGTTTGATATTTCATTTTACATGCGACCCATTACACGATAGGAAACAAATTGAATGATTATAGCTGCTATACACTATATTCCGGGTACTCGATAGATAGACAGCTCTATAGTATACACTAAAACTATGCACGAATCAAAAATAAAACATGGTATAAAATAATATTGTGCAAAGATATAAACAGTCAGTAAAGATATAAGTAAGTTATCGCTAAGAGCATTCCCTTCGTTTGAATAAGGAGCAATTGAGGTATATATGTTAATTCAGACAGTAATACTAGTTGCAGAGCCCGATTTAACTTTCTTAGGAATGATCCATATCTTACCATTGGATTATCGTACACGTAAAAGACGGCCTTAAAGAAAGACATACAACACATATAATATAAAATAATGGTTTAATGTTAAAGTAATATTCCGTGTATCGTAGTTTAAATAATAAAACACTCGACCCACATTGCTTCTGAACGGTATGAGATAAAAAATACAGAATGAAAGATTTATTCACGATGAAAAGCACTTGAAGGTATGCAATGCAACCTACAAGCTACAGCGCTGTAGCGGCTACGATAACTACGAGCTACGGCGGAGCAAACGTAGCACGTAGCAGGAAATGGAGTTACTCTCCTGGCGAGCGTAGGACTTTTGCCAAACTCGGAAAACGATAATGAAAGCCATTTATGTCTATATTTTTTATAAATTTTCAAGATTACTAATTTTAATCTTTACTTGTATGTCGGTTACATGCAGCCAAATACCACTTATTATCCTTGATGTGTAACCAACATAAAGAAGCAACAGGTTCTCAATTTGATGCGTTTTTGATGTAACCTGATGTCTCTGTATGTAATATTTAAATATTTTTCTTTGAAGTTTTGGTTTCTTTAGTTAGTTTGAAAATTTGGAAATCCAACTTCCAAAGTGGAAAATGTTGGGATTAAAGGTAAGAAATACAAAGAAAGTACATAAATTTGCAGCACTGGTACAATGAAAAACAAAATGAAATTGCCAAGTACGAGTCGGGTCTCACTCTTTTAGGGTTCCGTATTGTAATAGCCTGTATAAGAAAAAAAATGTTTATTGGTTTTCAACACAGCTTCATAACCACAATTTCAGTATTGATCGGTTATAATTATATAGTATACATTTAAGATTCCTAACTTGGTTCGTTTTTGAGATTCTTTGAAAATTACTAAAATTGACTCTCTCATGGACTCCTGTTTATTTATTTTTTTAATAGTATATATAGCATTTTGTCTGTACTCTACTAATTGAGCTCTAGGCGATACACCACCTACATAATAGGCAAAACATGTTTGAAAATTAATTTAATTTAATTATTGTTACAATATGCGTATTTATGTCAACTTTCTATACAAATTATGCAAGTTTGTGACTCAAGAAAACATTATATTAATATTTACGAAAACTATTAAAAACATATAAAATATAATAAGTGACAAATTCCGCCTAATTTTCCGGCTAAGCCGACGTGACGTCATACATTCCGGATCATCACTCACCAAGAGTCAAGGCCTGACAATTCATGTAAAATCAAAACGCGTCAAAAATTCTTCTGGTGAAGCTACATGGCGTTTCGTATATGTTTTAAATGCCAGACGTTAATATCAATAAAATATTTTCATATTAGTTTTCAAATATTCGAGATTTCTGCATAGTAATACCTGAATCTAGTTAATATGTTATTAATTCATTATTCGTATTGACATCTTTAAAAAACAAAAGCGGTCAAGTGCAAGTCGGACTCGCGCAACGAGGGTTCCGTACAAACCTGTAGGTATAGAAATAAATGTAATGGTACTTTTACTAAAATATATTTAGAATATGATGTAACTAAAAGTTTATACTTTTCGCATTTTTTCTTTTCGGTGCTATAAGACGTTGCTTCGCACTAAATTTCAATATTCTGAGTTCACGGGAGTAGGTTTTGATTCCCTTGCCAGTGTCGAAAATTTTCAGTATAGACGGCAGTATCTTTAGGTTGCGATGGCTTAAAAGTTTATTTTTTTCACATCTCCAATGGACAGTAGACTCAAGACAGTATAAAGCTGCAATTAATATCAAATACTCAGAAAAAAATGAACATTATTATAATAAACGTATTCTAATCATTAAAAAAAATACAAATTTACGAGAAAAAATATTACAGTCATGTGCGAGATTTGAACCCGCGTCATTGAAGAAATAAAATATTAAAATTATTCTAACCACGCTTAAAATTGTTGTAATAGTCTCAAGATGCATGACCTAAATTGTGATTTTCAAATACACTATACTTATATCTGACCACAATAATTCTAAATTATACTTGAAGTTAAAATGATTCCAATGATTACACAATACATGTAGAGAATGAAGTTGTATGAAGAGAATCTCACCATTAAACACGTATTATAGTATTTCCTTTATTTATTCATCACAAATTTAATAACAATATCTTTCAAACTCATTTGGCTTCTTCTGACTCGTATCGCTAACGTCACATTTGAAATTGACAGTGACATCGCATCAAACAAAACCATCTTGAGGCTTGCTAGGTAGTGGAAAAATATAGGTACAACTTACGAAAAAAACTTAACTACTACGACATACATAAACAAGAAATATTATGCCTGTATAAATGTTGTCAGGTAACTACGATAAATTATTGCTTAATACGAAATTTAAAACGTATTAATGTTTAAAACCAATATAACGACGTGCGTGTCATCAGTTAAAAGTTAATTACAGACAGTTACTATTATATTTCAATTGTCACTTTATAATAATTGATGTTGTTGTTATGATAATAAACAAACAAGACTGGTAGTTTTTTATAATTTAAAAACGTAAATCGATCTTTTACGTTTTAGGCGTCTTTTAAAGTCCAAATTCCTAAAATGTTTACTGACTAAATTCATGACATTAGAAAAAAAAACAATTACCTGGCACTAATGATTGTACATTGTAAAGAACTTTCAGTTTATCTTTCGTAAAAAAACACAATTAGGTAATTTTGATGATTGTAATATTTCTGAATTTAAAAATCAGATGTAAAAATTCAATTTGTGGTGAATAGATTTGAATAGTAGCAAATACTAATGCAGAATCAATTTGTAGTTGAAACGCTCGTAGCGTAGTTTGTTTAGCTGTTCTTAACCGATCAGCTAAGCAACGTCCGCCGCCGTCAAACTTGGATGGGTGACCGCTACTGACATTACTACCGAGCCCTTCCGTGATTTGGAAGGCATGTTAAGCCGTCGGTTCCGGTTATTGTATTAAGATGGTAGTTGTTATAGCATGGTGGTAGTGCAAATTGCGAATCCCCGCCTGACTGGCTACCACCCCCAAGTAGAAAATCTGTGGCCAAGCAACTAACGATGCGTTCCGACAGCTGTCCTTGAAAGCCAGTAATTTTAGGAAAGCCTGAACAAAATCTTTGACCACATTATCACTTAACGTTATTTCCGTCGCCTATCGCGCTATTGATATAAACTTATTCGTAGTGAAAACCATTTTATTTCAATGTGAACTTTAGGTGTTCTACTACTGTTAACCATTCATGCTTGGATCACGCAAACTAATTCGAGCATAACATGCTTATCTGTTTAGGAATTTGGAATGGGCATCTCCGTCTTTTTGAAAAACACCACCAGAATTGGTAGAATTGTATGATTCATTTACGTTCGTACTCAGTTTTCGACAAACACAAGATATACCATGTTGATTTTAACAAGTAAAAGTTGTTTCAATATTCAATTCCAGCAAGTCACGCCAGTGCTGAATTAGTACAAAAACCTTTGTCGTTGATTTGTTGCAATTGCTCATTTGAAGAGTATCGTAAATTCAATTTGATTACAGATAAGCGTAAGGTAAGCTCCGGCTGTCGGGGAGTGTAAGAGACATTTGTTGGGATCACGACCCTATCGCCACCAACCGTGAATCCTCGAGCTCTCATTTGCGTAATGTGATTACAAAAGCACATCTTTCGAGATAAAAGCGTAGGCTTCTACGTAAGTAATGAATTTTCCGGTTTGAGAAAGCCTCATAATTGTGAATAGAACGCAAAGAGATGTACGATCATGTAAGCACTCCTTAAATTCACAGATAGGGATTTAACAAACACGATGTCATTTATTTTTAAACGAATTCCAAAAGAAAGAAGAAGTTTCTTTGATTCTAGTTGATGCATTTGTTTTATGCCTGATCACGTATAGTTTTTACTGGATCATCTGATCTTGACGAAACTTCTTTTGTTATTTGGTATGCCTCCAAGTAAGTGTCATGTAACCTTGATCAACTTCAGCCAAGTAATTTTTCAATTATACTAGGTGTATACAAACTATGCAGAGAAGACTAAGGAACTCCAAGAATAAACCAAGAGAACGGCTATAAGTTCTTCAAGGGTTTGATACCCTGGTCATTGAAGCGCAGCCAGGAAGCATTGCTGTCGAAGCAGTTCTAGCAACAGGTGATCGTCTAGCAACCTGCTGAGTACAAACTGAACCAGCGGTATCCTTCATCCCAGTGGAGACTCTTCCATCATCAAATCCCATCACTGGCAAGTCTCTGAGGTGGAATCTCATACGTGATCAAAGCCAAGAGTCACGTGGTTGGCGACTTCCTGCGGTCCCTCTATGGACATTGTTGAAACAACTACGATGAAAACTATAAGCTAAGGCAAAAACAACGATGCATAAGCATGTGGTGATTGAAATCGTCACTGACACATCAAAGATTTGATCCTCTCCGTGAGCCGGTTATAGAAGATTGTGATAAGAAATATAATAAAATAATAATAGCACATTGTTCACTGAGAGAAGAAGGTCTAAGGTCAATATTCCAATCGAGGGTGTTAATGAAGCATTGGTACACCTGAGTTGGAAATCTCACATTCTTTTAGGGGAATAAGCGTGGAGGCGTGCTCGCCGCATTCCCTGCAGGCCCTGACGACATACAAGCTTTGCCTGTGTGCTGTCAGAGCCTCAACTCCACTTGAAACTATTCATGGTGGTAGGGTATCCTTGGATACCCGCCTGGTTTATTACCACCCTCCCGTGTAAGCGTGTCGCCAAATGTTGTCTTTCTTGACAACGTGTTCCGCCACTGTTGCGGGAGAACCAGTCCCCTCCCAGATGATGTACTATACCGGCGAATACTTTGGGACCGAGTGTTTTTAGGGAGCGACTGTTGTTTGCAGTTGTGAGGGGTGGGCCTGGGGTCCAGGGAGACCCGGTGAAACGGTTGACCGCTGGCCGCCCGCGGGATAGTTGGGGACCTGAACCCAGGGATCACGTATTACCTCCGCCCAGGGAAGCTGTCCTGCCATTCCGCGCATAATCCTGCGAAGTGACTGTCGTGCCGGAGTAGGAGACCGGTGTGGATCCCGGCAGTTGCTTCCAGGGGGGACCGGGGGCCCTTCCGTACCCCACACCCACCAGTCACCTAGCTGTTTTCTCCAGTTGCTTCTTGTAACACTGTTGTTCTTGTTCTGAAGTTATTAGTTGGAAGTATATCATCTAATCTTAAGTACTCTAATTCACAATCATGGCTAATAAAAATAAAAGGAAATTGGTTTCATCAGCGGCTCCAAATTCCACATTCAAAGTGGACTTCTGTAATATTCGCGGTATCCACTCTAACCTTAACGACGTGCATCACTACCTAGAAACGGAAAAGCCATCCCTTTTCTTCCTGACGGAGACGCAAATTTTTCCCCCGGCCGACACTTCATATCTGCACTACCCTGGATATAAGCTAGAACACGCGTTTGTTCCTCGCGCCGGTGTGTGCATGTACGTCCGGGACGATATTTGCTGTCGCCGCTTAAGCGGTTTTGAAGTGCTAGATTTTTCTACCTTATGGGCAAGTGTTGACTATGGTGGTCAATCTCGTGTGTACGTGTGTGTGTATAGGTCGCATTCTGGCGACGCAGAGACTACTCGTCTTTATGAGAATATCTCAAACGGTTTGGACACAGTGCTTGAAAAGTTCCCCTCTGCTGAAATTGTGGTACTCGGTGATTTTAACGGTCACCATGCCGATTGGTTAGGATCCCGTAAAACCGATCATGCAGGGAGAGCTGCTCACGAACTCGCACTCACCTATGGTCTTTCTCAGCTTGTGACTGGAATTACTAGATTGCCGGATGTTCACAACCACGAACCCTCCTTACTCGACCTGATAATGACTACACGTCCAGCCAATTACCAGGTAGCGGTAAATGCACCGCTTGGTTCATCAGACCACTGCCTGGTACGAACAACTGTGCTGACAACTCTACCTGACGCTGTACCTCTCAGAACGCGTCAGGTGTGGCATTATCAATCTGCCGACTGGGATGGGTTGCGTGAGTTTTTTTCTTCATATCCATGGCTTCAGTTATGTTATGCATCAGATGATCCTTCCATCTGTGCTGACTCTATTGCTGACGTCGTACTCCAAGGAATGGAATGTTTCATTCCTAATTCCAAAGTGCGCGTAGGCGGCCGTAGTCAGCCGTGGTTCAACAGGTCTTGCGCCGACGCTGCAAAAGCCAAGCTTGCAGCTTATACAGCCTGGGCTGCGGCGTCGAAGGACAAAGATCCAAGAACTGATGAGTTCAAGAAAAAACTGAATGCCTCTTCCAGATCAGCCAAGAAAACTGTTAATCGAGCAAGGTGCGCCCACATAAGCCGGATCGGCGATCAGTTAGCGAGTCACCCCTCTGGCAGTCGTGCTTTCTGGTCGCTAGCAAAGGCTGCAGAAGGTAATTTTTGCCGATCTGCTCTACCACCTTTACGCAAACCGGATGACTCCTTGGCCCATAGCGCAAAAGAGAAAGCCGATATTCTTGGTTCTCTTTTTGCCTCGAACTCGACCCTTGATGACGGGGGCGCAGTGCCTCCCTCACTGCCTAATTGCTCATGTTCGATGCAGGAGATTCGCATCACGCAGGCGGCTGTGCGGAAGGTACTGTGGACTCTTGATGAAAGGAAGTCGAGTGGGCCGGATGGTATTCCGGCCATCGTATTAAAGAAATGCGCACCGGAACTGTCTCCCGTCCTATCGCGTCTGTTCTCTCTTTCCTACAATTCTGGTATCGTGCCGTCTAGCTGGAAACTAGCCCATGTCCGCCCTATTCCGAAAAAGGGTGACCGTTCTGACCCAACAAATTACAGGCCTATAGCGATTACCTCTTTGCTCTCCAAAGTGATGGAGCGAGTGATTAATTCCCAGCTCTTGAGGTACCTAGAGGAACATCAGCTGATTAGTGACCGCCAGTACGGCTTTCGTCACGGTCGATCTGCTGGTGATCTTCTTGTGTGCCTCACTCACCGCTGGGGAGAGGCCATCGAGAGTAGAGGCGAAGCTCTTGCAGTCAGCCTTGATATCGCAAAAGCCTTTGATCGGGTCTGGCATAGGGCGCTTCTAGCAAAGTTACCTTCCTACGGCGTACCAGAGAGGCTTTGCACGTGGATTGGCAATTTTTTGCATGGTCGCTGCATAAGATCCGTCGTTGATGGAGCTTGTTCAGAGACCATGTCAATTAATGCTGGAGTTCCACAAGGGTCTGTGCTATCGCCCACACTATTCATCTTGCATATCAATGACTTATTGCAAATAAGTAATATTCATTGTTATGCGGATGATAGCACTGGCGATGCCCGTTATTTAGGCCGTGCAAATGCTCCTATATCTGAGTTGACGAAGGAGAGAGCAGAGCTTGTGTCTTCCGTTGAGTGCTCCTTAGAGCAAGTTACTGACTGGGGTAAGCGAAACCAGGTGCAATTTAACCCCTCGAAGACTCAAGCCATCGCGTTCTCTGCCAAAAAAAGCGCATTTAACCTCACTCCACGTTTTCAAGGCATTCCCCTTACCTTGACGAACAACATTGGCATTTTGGGAGTCGACATATCTGGCGAGGTCCAGTTTAGGAGTCATTTGGAGAGCAAAGCAGGACTAACTGCTAAAAAACTCGGTGTACTCAATAGAGCCAAGCAGTACTTCACGCCTAACCAACGCCTCTTGTTATACAAAGCGCAGGTTAGGCCGCACATGGAGTACTGCTCTCATCTCTGGAGCGGTGCACCGAAGTATCAGTTAGACCCATTTGACTCCTTACAGAGAAGAGCCGTCAGACTTGTCGATGACCCAAAATTGACCAACAGGTTGGAATCGCTGAGCGTACGTCGTGACGTTGGCTCGCTATGCCTGTTCTACAGGTACTATAACGGGGAATGCTCTGAAGAGATTTTTGACCTCATTCCTCCTTCACGCTTTTATTACCGAACTGGCCGCTATCGTCAGAAGGGCCATCCACACATTATAGATACGTGGAAGTCTCGCACTACCCGATTTAATCGTCTGTTTCTGCCACGTACCTGTAAGTTGTGGAATGCTCTTCCCCCTGAGGTTTTTCCTCAGGTCTACAACCTAAACCGCTTCAAAAGAGGCGTGAATAGAGTCCTTTCACTCAATGGTAGGCAACGCACCAGTAATGCTGCGGATATTACGGGTGTTCGTAGGCGGCGGTGACCACTTACCATCAGGTGGACCGTCTGCTTGTTTGTCACCTTTTGTATAAAAAAAAAAAAAAAAAAAAAGAGTGATACTGACTTCTTGATACTGACTACAAGAAAATATAAGATTTTTTTTTACTGCCAATAATTTTTAACAATAAAGTTATTATTAACAAATATATAAAGCATTTCGCACATTTCTTTTCTTAGAGAAAAAACTAGAGATATTTGGTGAAATACTAGAACACTAAACATTTTAATCGTCATAAAGACCTTAACTATCGCAATGGATTTTCATATGTATTATCTTCCATCTCAGCGCGTTAGAAATTGATTTCCATGCAACTTTCCCTTCACATGTTTGTACTTCACATATTACGTACTTACTACCTCTTAAAAAAGTAATGAACTATACTCCGAGCTGGTGAAGTAAGAAAAAAAAAAGACTTTCCAAATATGCATAATGATAAATAGATGTTATATAATAAATATAACTTATTATATAATTCAAATTCGAACTTATATTTATATTATATTAAATATAAGTTTAAATTTTAAAAACTTTTCATTGACTTCTTATGATATCGGTTATAATTATTTTTGATCAGGTATAGTAAAAAATTCTAAAATCTAGAATACATATAACGTGGTCACGTCAAGGCCGTAGCCCTTGACTTCACACGTGATATTGAGAGTAGCTTGTAAATCATTGGGAATGCAACGGCGTTACGCTGTCTAGCGCATTTAGTCGTGTACCACCCCGATAACTTCCCTTCAAAATCATGTAGGTGGATAACAAACTTACACAATCACTATCGTCATGACGAAGCAGCAACCTCTCGTATCAATTTTATCGAATGTTTCACTCCAGACACGACTACAAATTGGGACTATACAAGGTTTTTTATACTGTTACTATATTACGTATTTAGACGGTAAAAGATAAAAGACTTAAAATGTTCATATGTCTGGAAGATAATAACTCTCATGTTCAATGTTGAAATTATAAATAATGACTGTCAGTTATCTTCGACTAAAAGACAAATAATAACAGCAAATGTTTTGTTACTCAATTTAAAATATTTTTCTTATTACTTGTTCAATAAAATGATAGTTATTTATATATATGTTAGTATATATATCTATATTTGAATGATTTTAGGGCATATTACGAATGCCCGTCTGGCTAGTTACCACCCTCAAGTGGAAAACCTGTCGCTGAGCACTTAATGGTGTGTTTCGGCAGCCGTCCTCGAGAGTCGGTAATTATAGTAACGAGAGTGGGTTACCCTGAACATCGTTTTAGACCGCATCATCAGGTGTGATAGTGGTAAACGTGAGCCTACCAGGCATAACAAAAATCACGTATACTCATAAATTGATATCTTCCTAAGTAATCAAGCTCTCTATACTTCTAATTATGGGTCTCTTCAAAGTGTTTGCTAATAAAAACACGTCAAAAGCATATGATGAAAATTCAATTTAAATTTAAGAACTTCTTGACACGTATGGAACAGGATTTTGCATAGCCGGTGGCATCGTTACAAAACTCTTTGTTTTGATATTTATAAGTAAATAATAATAAATTTCAACAGATGTCGGATGTTACCGTCCGTTGTCTACAAATGTATTCGCTGACCATTAATTCACGTCGGAGCGCAGACGTGATAGATTAGTCCGCACATTTACTCGGCACCTGTACATCGGAAAAATCCAGGTATTGTTGAGAGGGACGCACTGAAAGCTTTACCGATAGCTTTTATTGTAATTGCTTTTTAGGAGTACAAATAACAGGCAACAGAAATATATAGATTTGTAAATGTTAGTTGATTTTTCTGGTCGTTGTGGCTTTCGCTCGACTTATTCTATGTAATCATCACAAAGAGTGTGATTCGTGAACGTGAAAGAAAGGTCTAGAAAGTCTATTCCTACTACTACTAAACACAGAAACCCTTTTTTTCTAAGATTCTAGATTAAGATAAGATTAGTTCTCAATACAAAAACGTCAACATTGTTGGACGGTGAGCACTCGTAAACTTGGTTGTACTTTTTACTACGGCCTCGGACAAATTACGGCTGGGAGCCAGCTGCAGGCTGTAAAAAGTTCGCACAGTAAAATAGTATCTTACAGACACTTTCCGTTCAGAATGCAATTAAAATATGGAATACACTCATGTCCTTAGACAATTGTTTGTATTTCAGAGAAGAACTTACAGGCATGAAATAGTCCTTTGTAGAGATAAAATATGGCAGATTTGTACTAAACAACAATGAGCTAGCGTTTTCTCATTCTTTCACCTGTTGGCAAATCATGATGTAAACAATGATGGTATTATAATATGATTAGATATGATTGTGACCTGCGGATAACATTACAAAATGTAGTATGGCATGCGCTTATTGCAAAAATATAAATATTAAAATTATAGGTTTGTGTCATCATTAACAAGTTTTAAGCTAATTGCAAAATTGGTCTTGTTTGTAAATCAATGTAAGTTGAACTATAAGTGTCGCTCCATCCCAATACGATGGTTAAGTAACGATTAGTTAAATTAGAGTTATGAGTCATTGTCATGTTAGCTCAGTCGGACAGAGCATACCCCGGCTAAATATGTGGATGACGCGCGTTCAAATCCCGCACATGACTTTAATTTTTCCTATCGTAAATTTGTAATTACTTATGTAATATGATGGTATACTTACTGCCCACAACGATAGATGCACTTTTTTGATTCATATAACAGCTATAGTTATCGAAGCCATATTTAATACCTACAGTTAATCAAAGCTTATTTCAGTTTAAAGAAATTCATACCACGTTCAGTTTGTATATAAATTGTTTGATTAATACTCGAATGAAGGACTGTGGTTAGAAATCGGCCATGATAAGAAAATTTTAAACGAATTAGAGTCAATAGAGATATTTATGTTTCCCGCTTAAGAATAGATTAATACCTCATACAAGGCTTGTAATAAATCAATACTTAAAGATAATGTCCCCCTATTTCAAAACGGATTTAGGAAAAGACGGTCGACTGTTCTTGCTGTATATAAATATATGAAAGAAGCATTGAACATTATTAACACAAAAAGATACGCGATAGGAGTGCTGCTTGATATGAGCAAAGCATATGATAAAGTCTCTTACCCTATCTTATTAAATAAACTTTACGGTACAGGAGTGAGGGGTTTAGCTCATGATTGGTTTACCTCTTACTTAAAAGATCGCAAACAGTACGTCGAAATAGAAAATTTTGATTTACATACGGGCTGCATAAAACTTTTCAGATCTGACCCGATAACCATAAATAGTGCGATTCCCCAGGGAAGCGTGACCGGATGTTTACTTTTTTTAATTTACATTAATGACCTACCTAAAATAATAAAAGATATGTGTGTTTTATTTGCTGACGACATTTCACATCTTAATTCCAGCGCCAAGTGATAATGGAAAGATTATGCAGTATCGACCGTACCAAAAACAACCAATAAAAATTGATTATGCTTTTAAAAATACAAAGTTAGAATGTGTTGACTCTTTTTCATTACTCGGTATAGAAATAGATACAAGTGTAACTTGGAAAATGCACATTCAAAAAATTAAATCAAAACTTAGCAGTTTTTCATTTGCATTAATGGAGTTAAAGAAAACAACGAATATCGCGACGGCAATATCTGCCTATTTTGCGTATGGTCACGCTTGGTTACAGTACGGTATCATTTTGTGGGGAAACAGCACCGATGTCGGAAACTTATTTATACTACAAAAAAATGTATTAGAATTATCGCAAACATAGACTTAACTGAAAGTTGCAAGCCACACTTTATTGAACTCCAAATTTTAACTTTGGCTTCCATCTATATTCTAGAAATTTGCAAGTTTGTGAGAAAATATCCTCAATTCTTTGACAAAGTTGAAGATTGCTATACTGGACCTTATGATTTAAGGCACAAAAAAAGACTAGCCCTTTCAAATTCGAACTTAAAAATGTGCGGTTCAGGTACCCATATCATGGCTATAAAAATATATAACCATATCCCGAAACATCTAAAAGATATACAAAAAGATTCAGCATTTTTCCATAGTGATAAAGGATATCTTATTAAAAAATGCTATTACTCATTATAAGACAGATAAGACTCATTAACTATAAATATTTAATTTCGGTCACTTTTGAACAATTTTAATTAAGATAATAGTTATTAAACTTTGGTCCTACCCAGAGTCCAATAAACTCTAGAGTGCCCAACAGGGTTTCATGTTGTTAGTACTTAATTAATTATTTAAGATCTATTGTACACATGAATATGGAGAAATAAATGATTATGATTACGATTATGATTTCCTCTAATTAAAAGGTACTCTGTAGTTAACATCTATGTAACTAGCCTTTTTAGGCTGTATTGCATTAGCGCATGGGCAGTGCAGCACAAACACACCTTTTAACACTGGGACATGCCTAGCGTGCTATTCAAAAAGTATACCCTACAGACATGTGACTACGGATGTATGTATATGAAAAAGCTAATGTCAGGGAACAATTTTTTTGGGAAGGCATACGACACTATCATAAAGTTAAAATGTATGTATCTATGTTATTAAGAAGACACTACTTAACTGGCTTTACCAATTACGATTAGGTACGATATATTAACTTGATTTGATACATTAAAAAGAGGCTTATTAATTTAATGTGTTGAACATTTTCACATAACTTAATCTCAAGCACGCATTCACACAAACCCAGACGAGTATTAAACAATAAAAAAAAATACAATACAAATAAAACAAATAATAAAAACAATCTAATATTCTTTTCGTGTCAATGGTTCTGCTTGTTCTACTGTACTATAACTAATATTATAAAGAAAAAAGAGTTTATTTTTTGAACATAAGGAACACAATAGCAATGCATCATATATGTATGTACAATAAGAAACAAACAAAAAAAAAATTAATAATATTGCCGTCATGTACCTTCAGTCCAAAAAAAGTCCTGGCTCAGCATGATGCTGTTGGCGAACCTACAGCGCTGGTTTTCATCCAAGGCCTAAGTGACACACGGACATGCAATAATTAAATACTTAAAAGCAAACAATATTACATGTACGACTAACAATAATATAATCATATATACAATATATAGTACAATAGATAAAGAGGTAAGATTTGTATTTTTATATGTAAAGAATAAACTTTAAAACTACTGGACCAATTTCAAAAATTCTTTCATCATTACAATCCTACATAAGTCCTCCCTGATGAACTTGGCTATACAATATTTCCAAAAAACTTTTGTTAAAAACCCGTGCGAACCAGGGGCGAGCTGCTAGTAGTTTTATATTTTAGGGGCCAGATGTGCGGCCAGTCTGATGGGTACCGGTGAGTTTACAAAGAGGTTAATCATTGTTCAGCTACTTGAGCACAGCGGACACTCCAGCAGGTGCTCCATTTTCTGCACAGGGTCACCACAGTTAAACTGCAATCGGCTGAGGTCCAGTGCGCAGTCGTTTTAGGGCCTTCCACTCTGGCCACAGTACGGTAGATGTCGCGGTAGGAGTTTTTCATGCGCTGTCAGGTAACCAACCGGTGGAGGAAGCTTATCTTTCCAGAGATTGTGCCTTGTACTTATCCACATTATCGTCTGAGGCTTGTGTATAACGTTGAAAGCTTTTTCTTCTTCTTAGGCGGGCTGGTGATCATTGGAACCCGTATAGAGGGTGACGGGGGTTATATAATATTTTTTTTAATGTTATTGTGACGGAGCAACTCGAGGCTCACCTGATGTTAAGCGGACTAAACTTTGCCTATAACACATGCATTTCGACACAAGTCACGAATTGCACTGCACCCGTCACATTGAGACATATCTAATTGCATGGTGGTAGGGCACTTTGCAAATGCCCGCCTGGCTAGCTACCACCCTCAAGTTGAAAATCTGTCGCCAAGCACCTAACGGTGTGTTCCGGCAGCTGTCCTTGAGAGCCAGTAACTCTAGGTTAGTCTGAACAACATCCTCGACCACATCATCACTTACCATCAGGTGAGATAGTGGTCAACCTATCAGGCTAACCTATCAGGCATAAAAAAAATAAAGAAAATTGTTAAGTCTCATGTGCCTGTAATTTTAGGAATTTTATCTAATGAACAAGGTTTGGCTACATAGCTTTAAATTAAGCATATAATAATATTTGCAACTAATAGTATTGCTATTTAAATATTTATAAGGTATACACTTATTTTCACGTATAAATTTATTTAATTTTTAGTTCTTCTCAGAAAGGCATTATAATTAAGTAAATAAATCTACATTGAAGGAGCCACTAGCGCTCGAAAAATTGTATTTTTTATAGGTCGGGAGCCTATAAAAGTATGGAATTCTTTTTACCTGATAAAATTATTATTGTTTATTCTTATATGCTTAACACATTACCTACCAATAGTGTCAATCCCAAAGTATTGGCAAAGTTCATTATAACGATGATGTCCGAGCGCTGCACGAGGATTGATGTGCTAGTGTGAATTGTAATCAGTTTGTACGAGGAACTAAAAAACATCATCAGTGTAGGTTTGTGTGCTAATTGTTTAGCTTGTGTAAAATAAACCCAAAAAACTTTAATAATACAATAATTTTCTAGCGCCACTTCACTTACATGCCCATTGCTCTTACTTGTAGTATACCTGCTACATTTTCTGCGGGCGTTAAGATGACAAAGAATCTTACTTGTGCGTCTAATGCGCAGTTGAACTAACGTTAACTAGAGTATGCCATGCTGCTCATTTATGCGTAATCTCTCTCAGCGCGCCTTTTGTGAAATCCCACTTTAAAACTAATTTTCCTTTTACAACTTCCAACTTTTTATAGTAATATAATCAAAGCCGGGAATGTAGATGTAGTTTACATAAAAAATATAATACATGATTTACCATTCAAATAAACACGCACTTAATATTTTAACTTTATAATAAATTGCTTAAATAGCTTCAATCAAATAAGTAAATACTCCATATGTTTTCTTCAGCAATTAATGCTAATACCTACTACGAAAAGCAATGATGGAAGTCAGCTGCTAATAGTTGAATAAATAACAGCGGTTATCACAATTTATTCAGCCAACATTCGGCACAAGGCCAGAGGGGTGTTCGCTGAATTTCACTAAACTATTCACGTCGAGAAAACCACACTAGTTCAGTTGTTCACAGCTCTAAGTTATATTTTTCGCGAGAAAAATACTCGTGGTATTATGGGCTTGCTGATTTAATGGTCCCAACTTGCCTTCAGCTGAACTTTGAGTAAAATTTTGCTTTTATATTAATTCCTATCGAGTTCAAAAGATAAAAAAATTGCCAAAATCTAAAATATGTCTTGGAAGGAGAATGAATTCGTCTACGTTGCACAAAATCTGGTGATGAAATCCGAAACCAGGGGATCCAAAGTAACTTTCATCTTTCCTTTGCAAGCGTACAAATTATGTAAATAGCGAATAATTTTTGGATAGAAACGTGATCGGCACAAACAAAGGTTCCGCTTATCCCTTTACGAGTACCACAAGGTTTTTACACGTGCCTACATCGTCTCGCACTTTATGACTGCCTTTACACGGAACATAATTTATTTTTAATCTTATTGCTCACGTTTCAGATCACGTAATACTGTCGACATAAAAGTTTACCGCTTCCAAATTGGAAACTGCTCATGTCGTTTTACTTGTAATCAATGTGAATTCGACCGTTAAAGCAGGAGCAACTCGCATGGCACAGCTGAGCAGAACCGAATATGAAAAGTTTTTAACGATACCCGCAGCACGATGACACTGTTAGATTTGAAGTGACATTTATAAATGAACGGTTTTTGATTATTTCCTTTACAAATTTAAAAAAAGTTACTATAGTACAGTTAAAGTATAGTAAAATCCGTAATAATCGGTATATTTACTCATGTGTGCACATTAAGTAGGTAAGTCTTAAAAATAAGGATGTTTATTTGCAACTGAGGTGTCGACTCCATTAGTGAACCACATGAAAACCGCGTTAAAAAAACATGTGTTTTTTAATATTAACATTAATTAACTTCATATTTTAGTTTTGAATTTGCTTAGCTTACATTGTTCTAATATATTTCTCGTCATCTGCACATGTAAACATGAGCAATTTATTAATATGTGAATCAAAGCACATAACCACACTCACAAAAGTAAATGTGTGTGTGTATGTGTGTGTTTATGTGTGCGCGCGTTTTTTGCCACTGAGCGCCAAAATGGCTGACAGATTTTGACAAAAAATAGTACAATGTTTCTTTGATCTTGGAGTAGGACTCACAATACTGTATCCATATTTACTTAGTAGTATCCAAAAAATGTGACCAGCAGCAGCTAGTGAAATATATACCTATGTGTGTTTAGTATTAATCATTATTTTGAATATCTAACTACATTAAATGTTTGTGCTGTCCATTACTTTGCCGTATACTGACATAACAAATCGTCATGCTCACACTGAGAACCGTAAACTATGCTTGAAACCAAAGAATGCCACAAGAATTCTAAACAAGATAGTGTTACCATACAAAAGTTTATTGAAACTGAAATAAATTTTAAAGAATTTCAAGTTTCACACATAACTGATGGAATTGTTTTTGTTTACAGGTAACTTGCAAACAAAATGGAGGTTGAAGTTGTGTCTGTCTGCCCTGCAGAGTACTTCGCTACGAGTTGCCTAACTTCGTAAAACTTGGCATTGAGTTATAGATTCCCAACTGCCTTCCAAATACTTATTTGTTGGACTCACTTTGACCGTAAACAATGATATCTCTTTAATATATGTGCGTACAATGCTAAGAAAATAATACAATACATGTTTTGCTTGTTTAGTGTATAAAATATATAATTTATGAATTGAAAGCGATGATAGCCCATGTGGTAATGAAGGTTGACTGACCTAACGGTTGTATAGCTTCGAATCTTTCAGGTTTTGAGCATGGTTATGAGCCAGTCTCTTCTACGACATCATCAACAAATTACTGGATAAAACTAGAAACTTCGCTTGGAGCTCGAAAGAGTGTTGTACTTAACATAAAAATAATTACGTTATTTTTTAGTAATCTTCAAGCAATACTTTTTTAAAGCTGACAATATATCTTGTTTTGTTAAGCGATGATGTGGATCATAATGGTAATTAAGATTAGCCTAGAGTTATGAGCTCTCAAGGATAACTGCCGGAACATAGAGTTACTTGTTCTACGGGTGGAAGCTAGCCAGGCGAGCATTCACGAAACGCTGTGAAGCTCAAGCCCTCTGTGGGATTCGAACCATGGGAGCATTGCACGGCAGTCCATAGCTATTATCACTGGACCACCAACGCATCATAAAATTAAAAAATATTATTTAAAAACACCCTATCATAGGCTTTTATATCCCGTGACATCTACCCCCGTAGATTGAGGTGTCTTAATACACAAATAAACAAATTCCGCGCGAAATATCCGCAGCCATTCGCAGTGGCACACTCGCCAGAAAGTGGGTCAAGTTTTTGTACAGCCGTCGTTCATACGTGCGTGATCCACTATCTAAGTCTGGAGTAGATGAGAGGTCCGATAGCGTCCTGCCATAAAAAAGTCGGATCTAGGACGGAAAGGCGCTCACGTCCCGTCACCTTCCGCCCTACTTTATAGACGAGTGTCCCCTAAACCGCAATTTATGTCCTCTGCGCCTCCACCGCCTCTCAAATTAATTACCATCTCTTATTTTTATGTGCCCGTGTATAATAAAACTTTCATACCTTCTCTTATACTTATTACTTTTCTGAAAGTTTATGTATTCTACGTAGATTATGCCTATCCATCCTGCCATCTTTTAATCCTTGGATTAATTGTTTGGATTAATGGTTGTAATTTCTGACTATTTCCGAGTAGTTGAGAACCACAAAGGCATCATAGTGTCACATGACTCTGAGATTAAACTCATACAAAACATGCAAGACGCAGATGCTGCGAATAATATCTGTTCTCACTTAATGATTAGGAGACTTAGTCATGCAAAAGTTGTTCGAGCATTTCAATAACGACTTCTGCTAAGCCTTTTCACTAGATTTACTCGAAACTTTGTCGTCTGCAAAACTTTGTTCCTTTTGATAACGCAAGATTTCTCAAAGAAAACTTTATCACTTTATGTTTACCTTGCAGAAAGATTTTGCGCCATAATGAAGATAAATCAAAGGCATCTATTTGTTACAAAAACATACTAATAAAAGGTTAATACTAAGTATTTTATCCTAAAGCACTATGCTACACCTAAACTATGTATATATTCACTCAAGTGTAATAATTTGATCATCTGACACATATGATATCTATAATTATGTATTTCCATAATTTATTCAGATAATAGAGATACAAGAAGATGAGATAGCCCATCAAAAAAGAGAGGAACTTCATCTTCATGACACCACTGCAATTTAGCTAGTTGTATGTGATCTTCACTTATATTAGAAAATTTATATTTAGTGAAATCATATTTAGTTATTATTAAGTTTGTTAGAAAGACAAGATTAGAATTATTAATTAATTAAGTTAGTATATCAATAATTGATTTATTAATGTCTGTTCATTTGGACAAACGGGTTTTTATTTCTAAATATTTATTATTTGAGCGTGTACTGTTTATTTACACGTGCGTGAGGTCACCTCCCTATACTAACGGAAGACCAGCGCTGGTTGCAAGCAACCAGCTTTTTGCTGAGTTAGTATAGGGTTGTGATAAACAATTTGTTTATTTTTCAATGTGTCCATAATTATATGTTTTACCATTATGTAAAGTGTTTGTTGCAATTAAAGTTATTCATTCATTCATTCAGATACTTGTGTAATCTCATGACGTTTCTCATTCTTCATAATCAGTACTTATAAAAGTAATTCTGTCTGTCTGTCTGTTACGCTTTCACGCCAAAACTACTGGACCGATTTGAATGAAATTTGGTATGGAAATAGTTTGAGACCCTAGAAAAAACATAGGATAGCTTTTATCCAACTGCGCAAAAAGAGGTTAATGTTTTTGCGCGATAACCGACATACGCGCGGGCGGAAAGCTAGTATTATCATAAATGCAGGGGCGTAATTCGCAAATCTCATTTTAATTGCTGCATTACGGTTCAAAATAAGTAGAATTATGGTACTCAATTTCATTTACTTTTTCCGGTACAAGTGGACCATGAAAACATAAAAAGTTAATTGATTGTGCTGAATTCTACTCGAGTACTGACTATCCGAGTTGGAAATAGTTTTTTTTATTCTCGTACTTTGTATACGACTTTACGACTGTCGTCGATGGGAACAAATTTAAATAAAAGAATCTCGGAAATTTGTAGACTTACTTAATTGTAGTATAACATGTTCGATTGGTAAAAAAAAATGTATGTTAGTTTATATTTTACCCAACTTCAAAATGTAAGACTTGACATTTTCGTAACCTGTAAATAGGTTTAGAATATTGTATCTTGGTTCAATCAAGTGTTTGGCCAGTAAGAGCCCATATATAAACATTCTCACTAGATTTTTAGATATAATTTTATTTTTACAACGACGCATGCTCCGCGGACATCACAAAATTACAACGAGAAGAAAAATTACAGTCATGTGCGGGATTCGAATCTGCGCCATCGAAAGGACATATTTAGAGCCACGAGACATATTGGCTTAGCGGTTAGAGCATGCGATATGGCATTAAGGTAAAAAAAACAGCAACATAAGATAAATGGTTCGAAAAGTAAAGGCTTGAATTAGAGTAATACATGCCAAAATTGGCTAAAAGCCTGAACATGTCCTACACATTCAACGCATACTGAAAAATGAACTGGCGTTACAGCCATACTAGATATAAAAAGTTCAACGTTTAACTCCAATACAAAAGACAATTCGTCTTCAAAGAGCTCGAACACTAAAAGCCTTGAACAAAAGCAGTGAGCTCCAAAATTTGGTTTTCTCAGGTGATTTTTTTCTTACATTTCAACAATACGTGTACAAATGAAATGATCGTGTTTAGATACGGGGTAAGTTTAATGATAAAATCGGTAACAGAGGGGCCGTTAGTAAACAATCACCAGCTTCTATTATAATAATAACAAATATATTTTCTTAAAAGTATCTTAAGAATAATATTTTGATGAAACACTTAAAGAAATAGAAAAATATATATCTAAAGACAATTCCGCTTAATTTCCCTGCGAGAATTGGTCTTGATCGTGCGCTCGGTGTTTCAAGACCTCCTGAAGATGCTTCGTTTAGAAGCGAAACTAGTCGAATTTTCTTCCGGTTAGGCTGCGTGGCGTTTGTGACGTCACGTGAGCATAGCAGGGAAATTAGGCGGAATTGTCACTAGATATATATTTTTTAAATGTTTCATCAAAATGTTATTTAATGTTTTCTTAAGATACTTTTAAGAACATATATTTTTTATTATTAAATATGGATTTCAAAGCAACGCCTGAATCTATTCAATAGCTTCTGTTATGTTTTAAGCCGCAGTCAATTTAAATAGTTGTTTATTTTATGTTTGAAAACACGGGTATTTGAGCGTGAAACAACTTAAGTCGATATCACTATCGACAATGTTTCGACTTCTACCGGAAGTCTTCTTCAGTCGTGGTCGCTTCAGTATGGTACGTCCGCCGCGGTCGCGTTACGTTTTACACATTGTGGATAGTGACATCGACTCCTAGTAAGTTGTTTCTCGCTGAAACACCCGTGTTTTAAAACATAAAATATAAATATGAGCCTAAGTTTTTACAAAATGATAGTTGTTTATTGTTGGCACACGATTACATCGACACCGGCGTCAAGGTAAACCAGGAAGTCTACCAACAAAAAGGTGTCTACCGATGCGTTGATACCGTGAGCCCGACAACAGTTCAACACAAGCCACTGGACACTACAAGACTAGGCACCCTCTCACAAAGCACGCCTAACGCAACAGTTTTAACAAAATCACGTTCCGAGATACATTTCTTAGGAGTCTTCAAAACCTACCATGCCTAAATCGAACAGGCTTCTCCATATGGTCCATTTTGGCGGCCAGGGTCTCAACTAAAAATCCTGAAGGCAGCGCTTTCTTGGAAATGGTACCGAATCCTACAAGCCCGCCTTCGTGCAGCGTGCTAAGCGGAGGACTCTATGCCGTTATTCTTACCAAAGGACGTTATATTGAATAATAACTATGGTTTCCTTAAATTTTAATTTATTTCACTAGAGAATATATATTTAACAAGATACGAGTACGTTAAGTAATAGTCCCTAAAAAAGAAGAATGTAAATTAGGATAAATCTGGGGTTTATGCCATTTTTTGAAATCTTTAGTTACGTTATTATTTATATCTTTATAATATAAAGTAAAGAGAAGATGAAGTCACCTAAAGCCAAGAAGGTGCCTGAAGATAAGAAGACCAGCAGGTAACAACACAGTTGCAGTGTTGTGCGTGCAACTTGCTGAGCCAATTATTAGTTCTAATGTCTTTTCGCTCAGTAATTTTACTTATTACATTCCACTCCAAGACTCAATGAGGAATTGTTTTCCCTACTGCATATGGGCGGAATATTTGACATTGCAGTAGGCTTTTAGAGCAATACGCAGCCTTCGGGAGTAGTTAAGGATATCAACATAAAATATTGATAAAAGTCAGAATATTTAGATGTAGTAAGCTTTTTAATCCAGTCAAGATCAAAACTAGGTATATTGACCGTCTTGCTCCAACTACATTTTAACATTAATAATGCGCAGTAAATAAAAATTTGGTACAATTCGAATTACATTTTTTCCACTCACAATAAAAAGTAATCAATAGTAATTTGTGGAAATCAGGTCCACCAATTAATGTTGGACTTATCACGTTTTGACCAAGTTACTTATAGTAGGAAGTCATCTTATATATATCTTTTTATTTATTGTTAAAAAATATGTAGGTATAAGGTTGTTTTCTATGTATGTGCAGTACTATCTATTCACCTATTTCATCAGATATACTTAGTCTTATATAAAGGGGCAAACCTATTGGCATCTTACTACCCGGCACATTTCCCGGAAGCAACCGAAAACAACAAATAGTTCTTTATCAGAAAAACCCAAAAAAACGAACACGTTATCGAATCCAAAACGTCAAGTTTTTAAAGACGATGTTTTTTGTTACTCGACGTACTGGAAACTCAAAAGTAAACGGGTTTCTTTAACACCAATTATTAAATTTTCATTGTATCACTACACATTCTGTATCAGAGCCGGGCAAGTGCCAGCCACTAATTCGTTTTCCTTGCTGCGAGGTTTAGAAGGTACTCCAGGTCAACTGGTCTCTACACCGAGGGACAGCACGTAGCCTATACGAAATTATCTGCCCCGAGAGAGGCCGACGCGGGCAGCTCCAGGAAAATATAAAACGAAAATAAGTTACGCTCACCCGCCTACCTAAGCCGTTGCTGGAGTTTTTTTACATTACCACGGTGAGCCTGCGAATAAAATGTTTATTTTAAATTAACGTTTGCTCAGGTATTCCCCGCGTTAACTTGTTTTGTTGTCCGTTTGCACAAGTGCGACGTGCAGCTAATTCAGTTTGCGATTCTCGGTTTTTGCAGAGACTTTAATTATTTCTAGTGGGGCGTTAGAAACAATGCCCGGGAGCCGACGCTTGGATATTGAAACCACAACGAAACGTAATAGAAGCTACATAGTCCTTCCGATATTATGCTGTTCTGAATGGCTGCAATAAACCGGTTTCCAAGCTACTGTACTGTATTGAATTGACTATTATGCTAAACTTAGATAGAAACTACGCCGATGTTTTATTTACAGAATCTTATGGTTATATCTACGCATATTTTTGTATTGTTTTTAGCAAAATCCCACCTGAGTGAACATTGTATAAACTAGTTGATAGATTATATAAGAACAACTAGGCAAGCACCTCTACGAGCATTCGGTTGTGAAATTAAACGCATTTGTATTGAAAGCGTGTTCACGCCGTAACTCGGACGACTTCAGCCAGACCACACGATATTAAAACTATAAAGTGGCGCGCGACCGAATCTCCACCCTCGACTCGGGGTCCCCGTCCCAACTTTCTTTTGTTTTCGCCTTCTTTTATTTAGCACTTTGATTTTTATTACACCTGTAAACCTCTATCGAAAATCGCTTCGAAATCTTTGTTTTGCTACGCTAATGAAGAATACTGGCGGGATAAAACGTGCACAGAAGAGTAAAGGAATTCAAATGGAATATGGAAAGTATATGTGTGTTTATTACACTCCGCAGGGACTCACATGTTGAACTTCCCAGAGAGTAAGTGCACCTAAGCAAGATGGGGTGAGCATAAAATGACTAAGTTATCGCTCTCAGAAGACATAGGCAGTCGTAAAAGTTGAAACGGAGCGGCTCATATGAAAATAATCAAGGAATCGATGTGTCGTATCATTCCATTTGGAAAGAGCTCCCGATATATGTTGTTGGCACTTATTTGTTTTTAGTATGTATTAAATGTACCTCTGAGAACAATGGTGTTAACAACAAGTGTCGTTATGATAATTATTACTGTGTAAATGTAAGGCGTAACGAGCCGCTAACTACAATAAATATTTACTCGTACTTGTTATACGAGTACATACATGTTATTATGTAAGTCTTTCAGAAATACTTGGATATGACATGATGAATGGTAATATTATTTTAGTACAAGTTCCTGTCTGCAATTTTTCTTGCGTGTAATTTGGTCATCGGGAACTGCTTAGTAAAATCTGGTTGAAAATTACTGTGTGTATTTTAGGATGGTGGAAACTCACGTTTTTGATGGGACTGTTTAGAAGATAATATTTAAAAGTATACCGTAACACGTTGTAATTAATTTAATAAGTATAAAAAATATAGATTTGATCCACCCCCCCACAATCATTCTCCGAATCTCTGGTATTACGTAATAAAGAACAATAAATAGACGACCTAGCAACACAACCGAAAAATATTGAAATATTGATATCCCTCCAAAGCCTCAACGTTCAACCTAAACTTATTTTTAATATATTATGTTACTTTCTTATAAAATCGGTGAATAGTATGGTAAATAAACACATTTCACACTTACATATACACAAACATGCAAAAATTACGAGAATAATAATAGAGAGTAAATTATAGTCTAGGCCTAATCGATGCGATCGCAGTGGGTAATTAAAATACTGTCACTTCTTTTGGAAAAAAATAACATTACATGTACCATGCTCTCAAACATATTATGTGATGTTATTAACATCACGCGTTCGCCCTGTATAGTGGTAAAGCAAGGTATCTAAACAACCGCCTTTTGCTAGATATGTTTTATTGCAGAGGAACTAGCTCAAAATTTAAAATTACATACTTTTGTATGCAAATAACTCTTTGAAATCAACATCAAAGACAATCTCAACAAGATTTTTTCCTCTAAGTAAGTGAAAAATACAAACAAAGCAGATATCTATACAATTTCAAAGTATACAATATCTTGGGCCCTAAGAGGGCGTGGTAACCACCAGACCATATATCAATTAAATTTACACAAAACACAAGGGCACAAAGTAATTGTAACGGATCCTATCTGTTTGTGATAGATATTGTTAGGGTATTTTCTGTTTTCTCCCAATGCCCAACTGTAATTCCGAAGTAGTCGAAGAGCTGCCAGTAAAATGTTATTAAAGACTTTGTTACGGTATTTCGATAATCATAAATACAATTAATCACTGACATATATATCTATATTTGATATACGATACTAGAAAATTATACACTAATACTCACCACACACTGAGACCACACTGTACTGAACTTCACAAATTAAACTTTACTATTATGACATGCATGGCAATTGTCATCAGGCGCACGACTTGTTCGACTTGTTAATAAACCTTTTAGCATATAACAAAAAGCTATGAAATATTAATATAACAATTACCCATTTCAAATATACTTTTGAACCTTTTCATATAATATTAACCAAGGCCTGTATTTTACCTTTTGAAGATGTTAACCTTGTTATATAATTGCATTTGCTTTGCTTTCTATGGGCTAACAATAGTTATTCATTTAGGTATTCAAGTACCAATTATACCTTCGTTGCCTCTCATTAAAATATAAAATTTAGGATCTTAGTAAGTCAAGGTAATTGAGTAACTTGCGAAGCGATTATACACCCTGTGTATAAAACGCTCTAAAAAATTGAATATGCATCTAAGCTAATCTGAAAGCTTGTAATAAGAACGGGCAATGGGAAAAATATAATTGGAACCTTTTTAATTTTATGCCATATTACATGGCTGTAAACACCGACAGCTCTTAGACTATGAGCGCTTAAGTATGGCTCTCACGTTTTCGATAACATGAGATTTATCAGATACATTACTCGATAGGATATGTCAAGGAGCATCTTACTGGGTATTATGTAGCGTGAGTTATACCTAGTGGTAGTAGTGTACAGTAGTGGTGAACAGTGTACACTACACAGTCTTATGAAAACTGTAGTTATTGTAGTTTAAGATTGAACTAGTCGGTCCTTTATCACTATTTATTAAAAATTTACAAGAAAATGTTTCAAGTCTCACAACTTTCAAGATTAAGTATCATCATTTTTTTACAAATTTGTAACGATACAAGACTACATAATGAGGAGATACATCGATGATATCGATTGGTTCTAGTACTAAAACATAGGGGAATGATCACCCTCCTACGTTTGTATGGAGAAGTCAGCGGCCAGTTCAACCAACAGTTCATTTAGTATATTATTTAGTATTATCATTTAGTATAACTAGCTTTCTGGGCGCGGCTCCACCCGCGCTTATGTCGGTTATCGCGCGAAAACATTAACCTCTTTTTGCGCAGTCAGATAAAAACTATCCTATGTTTTCTCAAACTATCTCCATACCAAATTTCATTCAAATCGGTCCAGTAGCTTTGGCGTGAAAGCGTAACAGACAGACAGACAGAGTTACTTTCGCATTTATAATATTATATATATATATATATATTAGTACTGATATCACACATCACACTAATATTATATATACGTATGGGTGTGTGTATTGGCACTCTTTACAAATGACAAAAGCTTTGGAATAAACTTTTGACTATAGATCTTGTATTGTCTTTGGTGATGTTAGAGAAAAAATAATATTTTACCAAGTTAACGTACATAAGTGGAACAGATAATGACATATTTTAACATATTATTTTTGCTATTAATATCTTAGCTGGTATTTGGGCAGAGCAACTCTAACGGTACAATATATATGCTAATGTAACCAATGGTTTTTTCGCTTGAGCAGTTTGCTCCAATGTCCAATATGGTGTGATGTTTACAAAATTTATCAACGCCTTATTGATGCAACGTCACCGAGAGCATGGTTAACATGTCGGACGTACTTGTTGTCAATTCAATAGGAAAACAATATCAGCATGGTCCGTACGATAATTCTATATGTATTTCTAAATATGATTTACAAGCACTACCGCGTGCTAAGCGAAAATCATATTTTACAAATTATTGGAATACAAATGTTTTTGCCCCGGGCGGGAATTGAAACCGCGTCCTCCGATTTCGCGCTGGATGCCTAAACCACTCGGCCACCGGGGGTTCGGCTATTTCTGCCGGAATTTTATGCTCTAATTGTATTTCTTTAACCGTCACAGGCATCCAGAGCGAAATCGGAGGACGCGGGATCAATTCCCGCCCGGGGCAAAACCATATATTATGTACTCCAATAATTTGTAAAATATGATTTTCGCTTAGCACGCGGTAGTGCTTATTATCATATTTAGAAATACATATAGAATAATCGTATAGACCATGCTGGTATTGTTTTCCTGTTGAATAGACAACAAGTACTTACTGATAGCTTAAAAGTTTCTACATGACCAAAAACATTTCAATATAAATCTACGTGCACCGATATAAAAATATCTTACACTAGCAATAAAATTTACTTGCTACCAATACATTGAGCACTACGTACTAGTTTTGAAATACACTCCTACTACATTTCACTTTCAACCATCTCGCCTGAAAGCCGGGAATCGAAACACGGTATAAAATATGGCTCAGCTCCGAAACAGCTATGTTATCGGTCGACTTCTTTTCATGTCAACTAGCAACGGTGTTGAATGTCGTTGACCGAGCTGCACAAACAGCGCCAAGTGTGGATACCCACCATCCCCACAACCCACTCTTTACCCCCCTCTTATCCACCTACACTACTTTACAAATACTACCTTAGAAAGTTCGCGAACGATGACTTCTGAATGCTAAGCGGCTTTCGGTGAACTTGTAAGCAAAGTTTTCTAGTAAAAATAGATATTTCACGCTATTCACGTCCTCTCTGTAGTTAGTTATGTACTGTTAATTAGTTTCGACTATATTCGTAATAAGTAATGCTTTAATGATAAGTTTGTTATATAAATTGGTTTTTATTTGACTTTACGCAGTTATTTTAACGAAGCAATTTCCAATCCCATCAGTAGTAAATTCTCACAAACACAACTAAAATATGTTTCCATCAGTACCATATTGAAAGACAACACAATATATGATTATAATTAAAAAAACTGATCAAGTCCGCGTTGATTTTGGGCACCGAGGGTATCGTGCTGCTGCCCAGTATAATTTTCATCTCTTCATTTAACAAGCTCAGTTTTCTTTGTCATTCGAAATCTGCATACAAAATTGTATTTTATGCAATAGCTTAAAAAAGGTTAACCCATTTAAGCAATACAAAAAAAATATATTTATATTTCAATAATAACAATAGTACGTAATATTACTTTGAATTTTTTACATGAATGAAAAACTTATTTACTATAAATATGCATGCAGTTTATCTTCGACTTTACTCCTTTACTCGCTGTAGTAAGATCAAAAGTCGTTGCGTTCTGCAGTAAAATTATTGTGCACGGACTTTCAAGACCTTCGCTACGCTCGGGGTTCTATTTTTGCAATTAATCCTAGATTCCTTTGATTCCACGGGTTTTATTAATATACGCGCTCACATCAAATTTGCATAACAAATGAATATTATATATTTGTGTTTTATTTCTATTAGTTACTTGTGCTTGTATGTTGTATCAGACTTTCACATTGCTGTTTTATAAACTGCCGTGCATAGACCTCTGGGTGTAGCAGGAAATTAAGCAAATACCCACCTGGCTATCGACTACTATCTAATAAAAAATACTTGGCGAGAAACTTTATTTGATAATGGAATAGATACGTTCCCCTTTGTGTTCTAGCGGCTTTGCTTTACAGCTAGTAACATTCTAGGGTAAGCCTTATTACTATCCTCAAACACAACAACTTATTACCAACAGCTGAGATAGCGGTCAAAGCCTGTAAAAAATGTAACAAGTTATTGTTTTCAGATAGATAAGTTGAAGGTTATGGGTGCTGGTAAAATTACAGGCACATGGAATATAACAACTTTATGCCTCACAGGGTGAAGGGCGCAGTGCAGTCAATCACTTGTGAAAATATGCATCTCTTACAGGCAAAGGTTACCTGACACAAGGTAGACCTCGTGCTTGTTCCATCAAAAAGCAAATAAAAATAATGTTGATATTTTTAGCTGCATAGTCATTGAACTCAAATAGTTTTTGCTCAAAAAATAGGTAGGTTTATACACAGCTTCGCATCGGATAGTTTAACTCTATTTAAACGGCGATTAAGTTTACATTTAAGGTGGAATTCAACCAGCGGTAACGGTCAACGTAGCTCTGACAAATCAACTTTGATAAAATTTCAACGCAGCTTCAAGTATATTTGATTAGTGTAGATACGATTAAAGTCAAGGACTTCTATATCGAGTAAAATTTACCACTTAACGACAGGGAGCCATCAAGCTTGTTTAGTTGAAAATATGCCATATATTTTCTTATATATCACTTTTAAAAAATAAACAATTTATTATCTATGGAACACTGCTACAGAAGACTCGTATATTGGCTCAAAGTGTAAATCCGACGCCCAATATACAAATATTTTTTTTAATGTTTTTTGTATGATTGTGATGGAACAAGCACAAAGCACCCCTATAACAGATGCATTTTGTCGTGTGGCGAATTGCACTGCACCCGTCAGACTGAGACATACGGTTGATAAGTCTCATTGTGCCTTTCAAGGACTGCTGCCGGAACACACTGTTAGGTGCTTGGCAAGGGACTTTCTACTTGAGGATGGTAGCTAGCCAGGCGGGCATTCGCAATATAACCTTTCAACATACGTTGAAGATCAAGCCCGCGGAGGGATTTAAACCATGGACCTGCTGCGTGGCAGTCCATAGCCAATGCCACTGACCCATCACTGCTTCGATTCCACACGATTAAAGTCAAGGACTTCTATACAGAGTAAAAGTTACCACTTAACGACACGGAGCCCACGGGCTTGTTTCGTTTTAAATATTAGGTATATACCAACTTTAAAAAATAAACAATTTATATTATCAATGGCAGATTGTTATAGAAGACGCATATATATCGGCTCAAAGCGTAACTCCGCCGCCCAATTCACTTATCATACTTTCTCATTTTCAACCGTTATTGTGTATAGTTGGTATAATCCTAAGTAGCTTTGTATTATACATTGTTCCAGAAACTTCCCTCATCTCGATTCTAAAAGCAGCCAATCCAATTAACTGAAAAATACTCCCCTAAATAAATAGGATGTGTTTGATTCCCAAACACATTCAATGAGTGCCACACACGAAACGAGGGGAACGGAAATCGGTCACCAGGTCACCTGGGCATGGGACAACTACTCACCAATGTGTACAATTGTAAGCAAACCGCTCAATCTTGCCGGCAATTAAACGCAGGTTGGTTTTTACGCCACCGCCTCCTTTTGAATGCCGTTCATCAAATTGGGTGCATCAATTGCAAAAGTATTAATATGGGAATTTAATAAAAGTAAAAGTTGATAAAATGTAAGATGCACAATGATAGGAAATGCAGAACACAAAGTCATTGGACCTGTTCTCTCAGCTCTATGTATGCTTTTTATTCTGTTTAAATGAATACATTTCATATGATGTTAGTATGTATGTAAATATTATAAATGTAACTTGATGTGCGATAATTTTAAAGTACAGGTGTTTTGACCAGTTATAACTAGTTATAACTAGTCACGACTAGATATAAAATTATTATGAAAACATATATTTTATGCTTATTGAAGATATACATTTGTGAATCAATATTGATGTTCGAGTTGGACACCGAGACTTCCGTATCAATTCAGAATGTATCTTTTTTTTCCTTTAATATATTAGGACGCCTAACAGAAGACTAAGTGTTTTTTATGTGATTGTGACGTAACAAGCATGAGGCCCCCCTGATGTTAAGTGGACCTATTGCAGATGCATTCCGTCACAAGTGATGAATTGCACTGCGCCCGTCATTTTGAGAAGTACAGTTGTTAACTCTCATGTGCCTGTAATTTTACTGGTTCTCAAGGACTGCTGCCGGAACTCACTGTAAGGTACTGAGCTGGCAATTGATATTTTACTTGTTATAGCTAGCCAGGCGAGCTTTCACAAAATGCCCTACCACCATGCTATAAAGTGTGCCATCCTAAGATAACAACCGGGACCGGCGGCTTAACGTACCATCCGAGGCACGGAAGCGCTAAGTAGTAATGCCACTAGCGGTCATCCATCCAAGTTAGGCCGCGGTGGACGTTGCTTAACTTTGGTGATCGCTTAAAAACGGCTAAGGAAACTTCACTACGAACGCTTCAAAAGCTATTCTAAAATATAAAATAAACACTTATTATTTAGGGACATTTATTTATTTATTTGAAGAAGACCAAAACCATGGGGTATTATTGATTTTATTTTAGTACCATTAGTTTCATCTGATAAAACGTAGCAAAATCATGAAACTACAGCTTTAAACGATTTCATTTTCATAGTCCACCTAATACATTGCAAGTCTCATCACAGGGAAAAATTGCAGCCGTTTGAATGAGGAACGGTTGAACGTGACGCAACCTTCTAGGCCCTCCATTAGACGTTGTTTACTTAGTCGGTGCGCAAATCTTGGGAGGTCGACTCACGAAAATGTCCCATGAATATGCGATGACACAAACCGTACACAGTTTTTCCATTTAGAAACAATAATGAAATCTCACGCACGCCCCCTTATTTGTTTTTCAATCAGCCTATATTCAAATTCTTACTTAATAAATATTCTGCCAAATTCAATTTGTTTTAAGTGTTCCAGAATCAGTCACCTTGCTGTCTAATTCTAACGGGAATAAAAATGATCGTGTCATTTCTAGAATGTTCTAGATAGATAAATATGTAGGTATAAGGAACTTAATAGAAGTGAATAAGAAGAGGTGTGACAGCGTCGTAATGATAAAAAATATTAACCTACTCTCCATAGTATAGATATGATTTCATAAATGTGTGGAAGTTATATTTTATTATTTAAAAAAAAATATTGTAAATGTTTTTGTTATAGCTTACAGGCTAACCTTTGACCACAATCTCACCTGGTGATGATGTAATTCAGCCTAGAATTACTGGCTCTCAAGGACAGATGCCGGAACACACCGTTAGGTGCTTGGGGACAGATTTTCTACTTGAGGGTGTTAGCTAGCCAGGCGAGCATTCGCAAAATGCCCTACCACCTTGCACTAACGACTGCCGTCCTAAGACAACAACCGAGACCGACGGCTTAAGCCTGCACCGAGGCAGCGATACTTAATTGTGGTTCGTTTGATCCCTTGCTGTATCTTTATTTCTTAATTTTGAGTTATGTATTTAATATATATTATAATTAAGGATAAATTCTATAAATCATACACTTTGGAAACACGATTACTTAAAATTTTCTCTATAAAAAAAAAATTCAAAGTTACATCTAAAAAACTTACTAAACGGAGAGTCATCCGTAATTGAAAAATAAAAAAATCAAATTTTTTTCTATAACGTATAAACATTACTTTTTCCAAATAGGTATTTGTTTTTACTATACGAAGGAAATACTCAAACCCACGCTTGTTCCGCCCAATTTAGTCAGAGCCGCGATGCTTTGTCCCTATCCGCTGTAGTAATTCTTCGGCCGTCGGACGGGGACGGATGCTGTTGGCGTGCCTTACTTACGCACACATACGCGGTGCGCCTAAAAAGCTCGGTGCGTACTTTACGTGCCATCCGAAGCACGGAAGCGCTCAGTAGTAATGTCACTAGCGGTCACCCATTCAACTCCTGACCGCGGTGGACGTTGCCTTAGCTGATCGATTAAGAATGGCTATTTTATTATTTTAAGCTCTTGTTAGCTAAGCAAACTTCACTACGAGTGCTTCAAAAACCCATGACGCTTATACCGAATTTGATGATAGCATATTGCGCTATAAATAATATCCGATACATTCAATTCAATTTCGAAGATAAATTCAGTGTGACACGCGATGTAAGTATATAATATTATAGTATAAACAATACCACAAGGACGTGGCCTCAAATAACAGGTTATCTATTATTTTTGTATTAAATAGGTGATATTGAGAGTGGGTTATTTAATAACTTTCATAAACAAACCATGTTATCATGATCTTTGTTAAAAAAATATGATTCCAGGTTATATATCGCTCGATGACAGACGATTCACTCCAAGAAGAGCGACGACGCTCGTCATCCACCTTTTACGAATGTCGCTGTATCTATCACTGTCAAAATTGACAACACAAACAACTCTCACTACTTCCGTCTTTACGCTGTGAAGATAGAAGAGTTTACTGCGGCCGCATAGTAGTTTTGTTTTGATCATTGTAATTCTGAGGCACAAATATAAAAATACCTATAGAGTAAACAAATTGAAAAAAATAGTTGTACCGAAGTAGATGCAATTACAAAATGAAGTCCCTATTGTCAAATAAAACGTCAAGGCGACTTTCAGCCACCAATTTCTAGTTTCGACCGGTTCGTTGTCGAGTAACATTACACAAGAATGCTCACTCTAATCATCGAGAGCTCGGCCATGGCATATAAAAATTGCTTAGGACGTCACCACGCAAGAAATGAAAATACACCAAAAAAAGGGCTAAAGCATCAGCTAATCCTGCGCATCCAGTACGTGCACACCTACGCGACTATAATGAGGGAATGCAGCGTCTGCAAAGCGGGATCCCTGCGTCATGTGTTCAGACAAATGTGTGTGCAAAAATTTAAGATGTCTCCAGAAAGTTTGTACGCATATTTGTTACTATTTTAAGCTCTCTCTTTCAACTCCATGATGAGAGGACGAGGACACTGGCTCTTTCGCCGAATCGATGCACACTTTTCAGCGAAATCGTGTCTAAATGTTTTGTTTTTAATTATTTTATCGTATATGGGTCCACATATTTATCTTGTAGATGATTTTCGCCCAGTATAACGTCTGGACTACTTAATTAGAGTTATGAATAAGCTCGTTTGAGATAAAAGGTTACAGAATTTTCGTCATGTGAATCGTTAGAAGCGAAGGAGCCAAGTGGGTAGGCTTAGTGAGAAAAGTCAACGAGTTCAATGCTGAGACTATCTTCTTTCGAGGAGTATTGCGGATTGTGACGGTGTCTATTATGGTGGTCAGGGTTGTGTTCAGAGTGGGATATACAGCAATTGTCAATTTCATTGCAGTTGTTTGTCAGTTTAGATTTTACCCCACTAATTTAATTTGAAATGAACTATGTAGTATAATTTTAAAGAACATTGACGCATGCAAAGCGAAAATACTTACGCGACATATTCAGCGGTTCTTGAACCCGCAACCTAAAAACACCTTGAGCATTTCTAATTATGCAAAACTAAAAAAGCTTTAACTTAATATAATCTCCCAACTTTAAAACACATCATATATAGCACTACTTTTAACTCCGTTTGCCGTCTAATTTATGATCGGCCGTTGTCCTTACCGCAACCATTCTTGGGAAACCCCGTAATAGTTTTAATGGTATGGTTACTGACTCTCATAATTAATTCAAGGCGCAGTAAATAGGGTAATGGGCCTTGTTTCGCCAGAAACCTGTGCGCCTTATGATCAACAAGACGTACACTTGACCAATGAGTTGCAGTACTTTTGGCGCTTTATTTTCTCAACCTTATAAACTACCAATTTATATCGAAGTACGTAAACGTTTAATAGTCTAAATATATTTTTAATATCTTCATTGAAGTGTTTATCTTACTTCTAAAGGAAGTCACATGTGGGAAAATTCTTCAATGATGTTATCAAAATATATTTGATGAGAGTGTTTCCCTATATAAAGTGCGTTGCATCGAAAGCTAATATAACTTACATACATAATATACGACTGGCGTAACGCTTAACCAGGCAATTGCCTAAAAATTCATATTATCAGATAATAATACAATAGTCATTGTATTGATCAGTGGTATCAAGCCAGCCAGAAATATTTTCTATCCATTTAAGTATTTAAACAAGTAAATTGATGAAGCATTGAGGACCCACTGGCCGTGAGTGGTTCAGTGCTACCATCTTCAAGAAGAACATCTGTCACCAAACACGTAGTGAGGTATTCCGGCAGATGTCTTTGAGAGCCAATTCCCGTTCTACAGAAAAACTGTTTACAATCTTCGCTTAACTACTATTTCCATCATCAAAAGTATTTATATTGTAGTCAATGACCTTTATTACGAGATTAATTGTCCCGTGAGGTGCCGAGTCAGAATTGCACCTCCCCATATAATCCCGTGGGTGTCGTAAGAGGCGACTAAGGGAAAAATACTGGAAGGTGGGCAGCAGTAACTTACACTGCGATCCCCAAGACGCCTGCCAAGCGTGGGGATTATGGCAAATACCCCCTAAATAGGGGAGGCTGTGTTCAGCAGCGGACGATCAGGCTGTTACAGATACAGATACAGTCAATGACCAGCTCACAAACAAAATAGCTTATAAAAAATCGTAAGAATATTTCTCAGAATTTATCACACAAAATACAACAAACTACGGAAGAAAACTCACACAATTTTTTTTGCAATGAGAACTATCGCATTGAGATCTTCAACAGTTACAATACTCGTTTCTTCTTCTTAGAAATATCATTTCAATACTTGTATTGAAAGAAATATCATAAAATATTAAAACTCTCTATACGTAAAGGTTTTTTACATTAGCATTACATTATTAAAATATTCTGCCCATTTTGTATTCAACGCTCCATTCCAAGAAGAGAACACAATTTTTACTTGTTAATAAATAAGGGTTTTGGGTACTAAAGCAGCAAATGAGATTCTCAACGATACGAAAAAGGTGAAGTTTTAAAAATTAACAAACAATACGGTCTGTTACATTAGCTGGATGAAAAGTAGTCACGGCAGAAATGAAATTGGAGGCAACAACAAATATAAGTAAACATTTTCACGATCCAATTCATTCGTAAGTAAACTAGCAAGTTGTTTTGTTTACTCGTAGCACACGTTTCGATTAAATATGCTTTCGATAGGCGTCGCGGCGTAAGCGAAGCAAGCGGCACGCGTGCCTCGAGCGACTTGAGTCGAGCGGAGCGATGTGTAAAGGAATCGTGATTTGTATTTGCCGTCGTCACTTTTTCCGCCGTCCGGATGCAACGCGCCGCTCAACACTGCCGTCGAACTAACGAACCATTCCCTGCCGACCCATCCGACCGAAATATTTAGCTCCGTCATTTGTTTTGCTTTATGCCATTTTATTTTAATGATGCTTTGCATCTGAAGTTACACGCTTGGGTATTCCGAATAGAATTGTCCTCGATTTAATAGTTATTTATTAAATAAAAGTCAGCTATCTTATACCTTAGAAGCATTAATAGCTGAGCGGTAATAGCTAGTATAAAAATATTTATCTCAAGTTGTATCTCGATATAATTAGAAAATGAGAAAAACAAATTTACCTGTGTTACTGGGAACTAAGGAATCCATATACCAAAATTATTTGAGCCGTTGCGGCATTGAGAACAGGCAATCTCACGCACAATGATACATACATACATCATATTCATACTATGAACTTTTCGATATAGCTTTTATTATACAGAATATTTAATGTGACTATTATCAATAATTTGCAATTCAAAGGGGCAATGCTGCCAGCTTGCTGGGCACGCTGCCAACTGGGAGTAGGCTGGAGCATTTGAACCGCCTATGAGTTTGCTATGACTTATAGGTAGTCTAAATGCTTTTATTGTAGTAGCTATAGTGTTGTATAAAGTTCGTAGTATTTTGATAAATGAAGGCATGCCGCTGGTTAAAAATAATAATTATGCGATATAAATGATATGAAGAACAATATACTAATATTTTTGACAGAGACGTTGAAATATTTTTTGCATTTTGAACTTAAGTTGTCTACTAATTATACCATTATTGTGGCGATTACTTGAATCAAGTAAAAGCTTAAAATGAGTTTACCCATTTTATTGACAGTTCAAAGTGAAGACTTCAGTGACAACATACGCATCCCAGCCTTTATTTAGTTGTGGGACGATAACTTGGGAGCGAAAAAGTAGATAGAGAATTCGAAATTAATTTCCGGCCAGGTGAATCCGAGTTTCGTAGTCGAGGACACTAGAAAATAAACTACGATGTCGTGAATCAAATAAACCACAAAATTACGGTAAATTCAATCGTTAACTTCAATCACTTAAAAATATCAAAGCCATTATGAATTCCCGTTGTCGACGTTAAAATTATAATGAACTTTTGGCAACTTTCGTTAAGTATAAAACCATTGAACTCGCCTCCCTTAAATATTAACATTAAAACAATTCAGTATTACGGTCACGTCGTCAGGTATTTTATATTACAGAGACAAAAAATAATGACCTAAAGTAATCTAAAGAGCTTATTCATTTTGCTGAAATGATGAGAATATTTAAGTAATATTCAAAATTAAATTGCACACTTCATTAGATGATTTAGTAATCCTTTCAATTACTGTTCTAAATATTAAATGTAGTTTTATTTTTTATTTACTTAAGGATTTCATTTTATTCAGCAGGCACATAAAATAGTAATAAAATAAACCCGACTAGTATTATTAGGCTACGTACTGGGTACCAGTCGACACCAATAAATAGTTCTATATGGTTACCCGTTTAACCAAAGGCATTTGCTTCCTGATAGTACATAAGTAGCTCACTGCTGCATCGTCATAGTATACGTTATCGAAGCTAGTATAGATAGTTTTGTTGTAACTACTAGTACGTAAAAACCGTCATAGCCCCATCATTATTCGTTCCCGCGTAAAACCATGTATATGGTAACTATGCATGTCTTGGATTTGCTTGAAAGAATAATGACTTGCCTGCACTGAATTTTTACTGATAAGAAGAATATCATACAACATTATTCCTACTCTATAGACTCTACGCCATATCCCATATAGCTATTTTTAAGTTACCTGCGACCGTATACAACTACTTACTATTTAGAACTGGAATGCATTTTTATGTTTCATGCTTCGCGGCCGTATGGATATCGTCGTGCTCCGTGTCAACAACCAAACTTGTTTGTGCTATAGGTATAGATATAGGCGCAAGCTAACTTTTAAAAGACGCATGTTGTGTCTAAAGATTGAATTTTGTTTGTGTTCTTAAATTTATTGATTTGTTATTCTTTGAATAAAACACTTTGTGGTGGGGGCACAGACCTTCTTTTGTTCTTTTCGAGAGCTCGTGGATTGGAAGCGCTGATGAAAAATCCTGGTTGGTATGCGCCGCAGTTGGATGCTCGGGCGCTGCCATATTTACATATTTTTCACTGATTTTTACATATTTACTATTATTACAGATTTTTTATTGAATAATTTTTTTCTGTATCACCACAGTAAATTCATTATTTTTTATATTCCTTTATGTAGCGGTGGTGGCGTTTAATTACTTAAGACTTTTTTGTTTCTTATAGAAGAGAGAGCAAACTATCAGATTATTTCAAGTTTTTGTAAAATCGCAACTCAGAGCCCCAAGATACAGGCTTACGCTTAGTTTGGGGCTCACTTGTACCTACAATCTGTAAAAATCTTGTCAACCATGGAATTGAAAAGTGTAATAAGTCAAAAATTGTTTTCTGATAATAAACATTTATTTATTATTATTATTATTTATTTATATATTCAGAAGTTAGTTTTCTGAAATCTATATTAAATAATAGTTAAGTAACAAAAATAACTCTGCTGAAACTTCCAACTTAGGTATTTACACCGACATGACTCCTTGTTCGTAGATTGAGCCTCCTATAGCTTAGGCTATAATTATAGTCTAGTTATATAATTCTACTCTAGGTGCAGTATAGATTTTGCTAATTATAGTTTAATTGCGATATCAATGGCCTTTTACACTAGATAATAGTGACAATAATTTTTTTGCAAGAAATATAATACTGCAAGCTATTTATAAGCATATTAAAGAAATATTTTATACTTTTACAGTGAAGATAATATGATACATTACATACTACCTAGTATTAATTTTTTTTTTTATTGCTGACTAGCTGTACCCGCGACTTTGTTCGCGATTGCCGTACCTGCAGACTAATTATTCACATTTGTGCACTGTTTATCTCATATTAAGCAACACTGTGGTCTGCGGTGAAGCACTCTTATAGTAAACCATAGCTCAGAATGGAGCTTTCTACTTTGCATTTCAAAACTCCCGGGTTGTATTTTCCAGAAGGCAGTAGTTAAGTAACTCAGAGAGTTCTTTCCCGGTTCGCACAATAAATGTTGAAGCAAAGTACCTTGTGCGTTTCTTTAGAATTTCGATTTTAAAACGGCCGTTTGTTTGACGGTAGATCAAATTCTTTTTTATTTATCATTCTCGGAAAGTAGTGTTTGTTTGATCTGAGTAGTGGGTGGGAGACGCTCCTTCCCACCTAAGGCCGTCAAAAACTCATAGTAAATGCTTCCTTCTCTTGGGCCGGAATGACTTGTAACCATGGTAACCATTGGTGTAAACAAAGTTATATGTCTAAGATGTTTCGTTGTAAAATACTCTGTTGTTATAAAACAATTAATAACAACTATGTTTGGCAGGGTAGTAACTAAATATAAGGTAAAAAGTGTAGGTTAAAAAAAACTAACTAAAACCTTCCCTAAATTTAATTGTTCTAACTCCTAGTGTATCTTTGTATCTTCTACTCATGTTTATTATTTTTAGTAAATATTTGGAAAAACTTTTTTTTTATGCATGATAGGTTAGCCTTTGACCACTATCTCACCTGATGGAAAGTGATGATGTGGTCGAAGGTGTTGTTCAGGCTAACCTAGATAATTACTGGCTCTCAAGGACAGCTGCCGGAACACACCGTTAGGTCCTTGGCGACAGATTTTCTACTTGAGGTTGGTAGCTAGCCAGGCGTGATATCTGTAATTTCTTAACTGCAAAACTGAGGACTTTGAAATATTTACGGGAAAATAATTAAATTACCACTATTGTAACAAAAAAAAATGATTGAAATCGGACTACGCGTTAATAAATTACGACTAAGTGTACATTTTGACTTTCATCCCCTTTCCTAAGAGAACCGTACTGAATTTCGGGATAAAAGTATCGTATGTCCTTCTTCGTAGTATGAACTCGAATCGTGTTCACCACTCAGTAGTTTTGGAGTGATGCTCGGCCGGGATACAGACAGAAAGCCAGAAAAAAAAACTGTTTTTGCATCAGTATCAGCTACAGATTGCTCTCAAAACATATTTTCAAAATATCTGCAATGTACAGAATTGGACCTGTTTCAGTTTTCTTATATGTATAAATAGATAAATGTAAGCGTCTTACCCCTCGCGCTTCCCTACTCGCCTTCTGCAACCTGTTATAGGTATAGATTAGACTGATTAGAGCATTGCATGATATGAAAAATATACGTAGGGAAGTTGTGCTTATCGTAATAAAAAAACTGTTTTATCGTTTGAAAAATCAGTCTTTTGGAGAGGTCCGACTACAGACCTATCTATTATACCTATACGATAAAGTGCGACCGCCAGCTTAAGATGAGCCGTACGTTCAAAGGTTTCTGTACATTTTGGGTGTCAAGTTATTTGGAACGTCATATTTAGGTTGTGATGTCTGTTATTTCTGAACTTCAAACCGGATGACTTTGAAATATTTACGGGATAAATTTTAAAGTACCACTATTCTAACAAACAAATCGGCCAAGTTCGAGTCGGACTCGCGCACGAAGGGTTCCGTACAAAATTAGACTTCATATTTTAACCTTTTTTTGTTTGTTGAGTCCAACTCGCACTTGGCCAACGTTTTGTATTTGTTGTTGTAGTGGCAACAGAAATACATCATCTGTGAAAATTTTAACTGTCTAGCTATCACCGTTCTTGAGATACAGCCTGGTGACAGACGGACGGACGGATGGACGGACAGACGGACGGACGGACGGACAGCCGGACAGACCGTTTTTACCCTTTGGGTACGGAACCCTAAAAAGGACGTATGAAATCGGACTACGCGTTATTAAATTACAACTAAGTGTATATTTTGACTTTCATCCCCTCTCCCAAGGGGAGGAAGAAGAGGAGAGAACCATGCTGAATTTCGGGATAAAAAGCTAAATTATCCTACCTTGTAGTATGAACTCCAATCATGCCAAGTTTCATTGAAATCCATTCAGTAGTTTTGGAGTGATACGCGGCCGGGATACAGACAGACAGACAGACAAAAATAAAAAAAAATACAGTTTCGGCATCAGTATCAGCTACAGAGTACTGTACATATTTTTTTTTCAAAATATCTGCCATGTACAGAATTGGACCTGTTACAGTTTTATTATAAGTATAGATAGATAGATAGGTAAGCCTTTGACCACAATCACACGTGATGGTAAGTGACGATGTGGTCGAAGGTGTTATAACAGGCTTAACCTAGAATTACTCTAGCTCTCAAGGACAGCTACCTGAACACACCGTTAGGTGCTTGGCGACAGATTTTCTACTTGAGGGTGGTCGCTAGCCAGGCGGGCATTCACTAAATGCCCTTCCACCATGCAGTGAAGCTCAAGCCCGCGGCGGGATTCGAACCACGGACCTGCTGCGCAGCAGTCCATAGCCAAAGCCACTGAGCTATCACTGCTTAAAAAAAAAATACAAAGTAAAGTTTTCATACTAGCTAGATGTTTTCTTCTCTAAAGCATTGCCTTTTGAGTCTATTTACCGCGTATTGACGCAGTGTTTGGAGTTAGAGAAGGAAGCAGAAATTTCAATCTCGTCTCAAAAGAAAAAAAATCTTTTGACTTATTTTGAAGCCGTGATGGTCCAGTGGCAAAAGCTACGGACTGCCGCACAGGGGGTCCATAGTTCGAATGCCACCCCGAGCTTACGCCATTTAACCAAATTGATTTGCGAATGCTCTCCTAGCCTACCACGATCAAGTATAGAAATCTGACGCCAAGCACAAAACGGTTTGTCCAGACCGCTTACCTTGAGCGCCTAACGTAGATTTACACTATCTTCGACCACGTCGTCACATTGCATTCAGTATGATAGTGATCAAAACCCTTACTTTTGTAAAAAAAATTAAAACGCAAAATCGTTAATATACCTATCATTGAACAATAAACCAAAAATATATTTATGGATCCATTTTGTTTGAGTAACTATACGTAAATAAATAAAGGCCATTATTAAAGCGGGTCTGGGAAAAAATTCGGACGTGCCAACTTGCCTCGAAATGTTGGGCAAAAAGCAGGTATTTTAAACCTACTCGGATCCATACGAGCCATTGTTGGTGGCGGAATGCCAAATGAGTTTTGTGATGGAGTCCCCTCGTGGAGAGCCGGATAGTGAACCCTGTCTCCTTAACTAAACAACATCTCGGCGCGGCTACATTCTTTCTCATTCTAACCGTAGAACGTTCCACTTAGCTGGCAAGCACCTTTGCATGTGACATTTGAATGTGAAGAGCCTTTTTGCCTACTATTTTCATACAGCTTTGAACAAAACAACGCAATAGGCATGACTTTTCATATTTTTTCCAGGCTCGCCGCGGCAAACATTTCTCATACCGCCTATTTCACCTGTTTCACTGTTCAAAACTGTATCGGAAAGTTTCCCTATTCAACAAAAACCGCGAATTATTTCACACAAATACAAACAAATCCAATTGAAAATCTTATAAAGCATACGCTATAAATATTCGCTCTAGTTCCGTTGGAAAGCTGGGCTAACCCGTTCCGCGTTAACTGCACTTCACCTTATCTATTTTGCAAAATAAAACTATAAACATGCACTGAAAAATGAGGCGATGAGGCGCGGATGCCCAACTTTTTTCCTTGTTTGTGTCATAAAACGTAGGGGTAATTTCAAGCGGGTGCAATTTATATTTTGCAGCCAACCGGTTCCAGTGTCGGACCAGTGAATAAAGCCTTCACCGCTCGCACTCAACCCGCCCGCTTTATAAAAGTATCTGAATTTACTTTCACATAGCAAGCGATGCAACAAAAATGTACAAGCTTTTTTAACTGTGTCAGTAATCTAGGTACGCAGTCATAGGATATTATAAGTCCAAGTGCTGACAAAAAATCATTTTTGTTGTTATGTTTTCATATTGTTTATACATTGAAGAAATAATTCCATTTAAACGAGCGGTAGTTGTCAATCAGACGGTCTCGAGATTGGTTTACTACTTTGCTGGCTAGAATTTCACTGCAGTGTGATAATCCATTGTAAATGTTCGCCTCATTAGCTACTGAACAAGTATAAAATTCGTCGTTAAGCGTCTATGTATGGGAACTTTTTGACCTTAATAATAATGAGAAGTTTTAATTACTTATACCAAAAAATACATATACATAAATTGCAATGTGTTATTAAATAACCAAAACCAACACCTAGTACAGGCAAATGTTTTACCGACCACAAAATAAATGAGTTCCTTTATCCTAGTTATAATATGTATTATATAACTCTGTGGTTAATACATCCTTATTTATTTAACTATAGCAAATCTTATGTTACAAAGATCACCTGAAAATTGGTAAACATTATTTTCATATTATTATATAATAAACTTCCTTTTATAGATAGTAAGGACATTAAGAAAAGAGAAGGCTTTCCTGGTGTCCCTAAGAGATGACACTGAGCCGTGGCTCCAAACTATTGTTCCACTTGCATGGCAAATACCAGCATACCTAAAGAAGGGCCTGGAGCAATTCTCACACAGCGACAAAAATATCACAGTGGACGAATCTTGACCTTTATTCTTCAATTTATTCATATTTTTCACACATAATGGTGAGAGTTACAAAACAGGCAGATACTCACCTCTTAGAGTAATTCAGGAACTGCACTCGCAAAACACAAACACGCACACTTGTGTCCTTATCATTAACCACAAACCTACTTCAGACAACAAAGTACTATGCTTACACTTATTAGTTCAACTTCACTTTAGTTTAACTGTTCTAATTATGGAAACAGTTAAAAGTAGAGTTATATGGTAACGGAAACACTTTAATGTTCAACTTGTATAGGTACTTTAGTTTATTTTATTATTATATACTTAACGCTTGTTTCGGATATATAGTTTATACACTTATAGTAGTCCACTTATCGTTGGTTCTGTTCAGTTCAAGGAGTTTTCCTGCTTGTTATGGAGTTTGCACTATTATGATTGTTCTACAAGGGTTCAGTTACAGGGATGATTGACAGCAAGTCACGCAAATGCCATGCGTCCAATTACGTGGTCGTACCCTCCGTTTCCTGAAACAAATTATTTTACTGTTAGACGCTTCAATGGAGAACGAGTGGGAGCACCGAATCTCAGGATTTTGAAGTATTTAACCGACTTCATACTCTTTACCATCGATTTTAACGTTTTTTTTTTATATTCGTAAACTTATTCATGTGAATTTGAGTGAGATCTGACGAGTAATATTTGAGTTATTCCTAAAAATGCGTATTTTATGATTGAAGTCTGTTGTTATTTCTTTAAAAAAAACAGTAGATACCATATTACAATAGATATCAGTGTTCATCTCAAGGGGGCGATGCAAATCAAATAGAAGGTTATAGGAAAAAAAATGAATTTAAACAGTTCACATAATGCGCTCTCCAAGTGGCGACTACGACTTTTTGTTTGTAAAAAAGCGTAAAAAAAAGGGAAAATAATACATTCTATACATAAATGTGGTTGTCAGGTTTTAAATTTTTCAACACGGATTATGTTACTGGTCACATTTTAGCTAAAGAGGAAATCATTCTCGTTTATCATTATCGTTGAGGAAGAGTTAAAAGAAAATACACCTGCTTTTAATTTTATTTACCTATTAATCAATCAGTTATTATAAAATAGCTTCAGTGTAGATCTGTTGACATAATACCTATACATGTATTTATATCTGAATCCAAACAATTACATATTGACCCTCGAAATGACCAAAATCAGGGTAACGACATTACATGTTATTTTCAAAAGGCGTATCAACAATATTTGTAAACTATTAACAATGCTACCTTTTTCAAATAATGTTTCAGAATCTATATTGACAATAAGACATAAGGGGACCATTGACTGACAAGGTTAAGCAACGTCCGCCGCGGTCATGACTTGGATGGGTGACCGCTGGTGACATTACTACAGAGCGCTTCCGTGCTTCGGAGGGCACGTTAAGCCGTCGGTCCCGGTTGTTGTCTTAGGACAGCAGTCGTTACAGCATGGTGGTAGGGCACTTTGCAAATGCCCGCCTGGCTAGCTTCCACCTTAAAGTTGAAAATCTGTCGCCAAGCACCTAACGGTGTGTTCAGGCAGCTGTCCTTGAGAGCCAGTAACTCTAGGTTAGTCTGAACAACATCCTCGACCACATCATCACTTACCATCAGGTGAGATAGTGGTCTAGTGGTCAAAGGCTCACCTATCAGGCATAAAAAAATAAAAAAACCATATCGTCTCATCTATACTTGCTTTTGTAATACAAACTCGATCAATAACTAAGTACGAGGTCAGTCAAGCCCAAAACTAAATCGAGGTTGGTCAAATAATAGGCTTTATATTACCGTTCAATGTCTATTTATTGTGAAAAAAGGTTATCTTATTGTTTCTTTAACAATCTACTCTGTAAGCCACCTTTGAGAGTAATATCCATTGACCTATCGTTTCTAATAATGTTATCAATAAAAAAATGCAAATCAATATATCCTAGCCTATTTAATGAAACTATTCAATCTGCCTCACTAGTTTAATTTCATACTTAATTGCTGCGTACCAACTGAAACACTTATATTTCTCCAGCGTAACAAGTTTATTGTTTGCATTTAGTTAAAGCGTAACAAGAAGCGGGGACAAACTTAGTGCACAGTTATCTAGTGGCGAGAACAGGACAAACCCTATGTAATACAGTTTCTAAGCTTCATATCATTACATTTTGATTACGAATGTTTATATAATAGGTTTATAAAAAACTGATTTAGGCATTTGCTCTTCCCAAAAACATACTTAGAGAACCGCCTTATTAATTAGAATAAAAAATACATTAAATTAAAATTTCGATTGAAAAATTAAAACAAATTTGGAAAATTTATTAAAAATTTCGATTGAAAAATTAATCGAAAACCGATAAATTAATTTAGATTAGACCGATAAATTAATTGAAATAGTTGGGATTATTAGTAGTAGGTATTCTGTTGGTTGTTCCATGGGGTGCTGGGCTGCTACGATTGCCCTCCCTCATATCTTTCTATGGGCATCGTAAGAGGCGATGAAGGGAAAAATACCAGAAGACGGGGCAGCAGCACCTTCTGAAGAACTGCCATCTTAAACTGAGACGCCTGCCAAGCGTAGCGATTTCGACAAATCCCTCTACTAGGGCCTAATAGGACAGGCCTTTGTCAACGGTGGACATTGTGCCTGTCGATGTGTGATGTGATGTAATATACCTACAAAATATATAAGTAAATACACAAACCGAAATTTTAATTTATTTTAAATTAATTTATCGGTTTTCGATTAATTTTTCAATCGAAATTTTTAATAAATTTTCCAAATTTGTTTTAATTTTTCAATCGAAATTTTAATTTAATTTATTTTTTATTCTAATTAATAAGGCGGTTCTCTAAGTATGTTTTTGGGAAGATCAAACGCCTTTTAAAGTTGTTTAACATGAACGTTAACTGCGTAGCATACTTGACCACATAGAGATTGTTGTTTGTTGCATATATATTGTAAGATGAAACGGTGCCTTTTTTAACCTACTGATTTAATTATACCAATCAGATAAAAATCTTTAAAATATTAATCTTTTTTCATAGTGCTGATTGCATATAAATAATTTCATTAAAAGGTGAAACATAATTTTTATTTACTTTTACTCACTAATGTTTTAAAATAGTCGCACTGCATCTATTATCCCAATTTTGGCTCTTATTCTTACAATAAACACAGTTATGATTAAAATATTTTTAAAAAGTGGTCAAACAATGCATATATTTTATTACAGAGCAGTAGATTGCTACGAGTATTATATGTTTATTGCAAATTCTTAAAAAAACTTATAATAACTGAGCGAGGAAGATGTCCAAAACTAGTGCTATCTAAGGTACTGATACTGTATAATCTGAACAAGTAAACTACAATACTAGTATTATTCTCTGCTTGCATTTCCATTATGTAGGTACCGAAGAGCGTGGTTTGCACCCGCTTTCATTCAAACGAGTTGGACACATTTAGGCAAATATTGCTCCAAAAGCTCTGTGGCAAATATGAAATTCGTCAACAAAGCCTTATGTAATGGAATATTTTTAAGACTACTGTAAACGGTACGCTCTTTGTCTTTGAACAAACAAAAGGGGCTCACTGACAACAACAATGAAACTGTTGAGCTACGAAGGCTTTGTTAAAACAATTTCTGAAAAATCAAACTCCAAGAAACATGGCATGTCTATATTTAAAAACACTGTTTTAGCACCTCAACTTGAATAATATGTAAAAAGTGCTTTTTGTTTAATAGAAATGAAGAGAATATAGATGAAGTATAATATAATGTTATAAGCGTCTTCCTAAAAAGGAAGAATTTCAGGTAGACGTGTTTATATTTTTATGTGTGACCTCGCGTATTTGTAGCTGGATCATCCAACCGTGATCTCATTTTTTTTTTTTGTTACAGTCTAAGATTACTTTTAAAATGGTATATCAGGAATGTTCTGTTGGTCTCCCACATGGATCTTGTTAAAATAGATTAAGGGTAAAAAGACGTATCGGTAATTACATTATTTTCAGCTCTTTATAATCGGCTGCAGTCTCCCGGTAGAGTTGGCGTCAGGCAGAAAGCCATTCACTTTTCTAAATATGTGTTTTTAAGTTGTTAGAAAGATATTATACTATCCCCACATACGTAACAAAATAGAAAGAAGATGATGAGATTATTTTTCACGTAAATCAAATGTCTTCACTGTCATCATCCGCTTTTGTGGATAGTTGAACATTCATTCACAATACTTAACAAATGGTAATGCACAACCATTTGTTAAATATTCTGAATGAATGTTCAGCCATCCACAAAAGCGGTTGCTACATACATAGCTAGCATAAATTAAGTGCCTGACACAGAAAGGTGCCGGAACTGTGAATGATAATAATTTCGTCGGAAAGTTGCCAAGTAGTCGGTTCTTCACAACGTTGTATAAGTTTACTCGTGTTTCGATCAAAAGTCAAGTCATGACGCGGAGCAGATGTTGAGAAATTGCTGAGCACGGCTCTGGAGGATATATTTCTGAATAGGGCGCGTCGAAGCGCGCACGTGACCGCGTAGTACTTGCACGGCGTCTGCCTTCACCCTTATCAATCACATGAAACTATGTATCACCAAATACGTGTACTATTAGTAGTACTACTATCATTACTTCGTAATCAAAGGTATTTTTAAAAACCAGTGGCTAAATCTTTGACTTATAAATGACTTGTGGAAGGCGGACCATGAAAATGTGAGCTCAGAGTGTTTTAATCAGCATGGTACCGACTTCAAATCCAAAAAAAAATTACCTTCACTCATTTTGGTGATATCTACATTTTTATGTTTTGTGAAGGAACAAGCACGAGGCCCACCTGATGATAAGCTGACTAATCTTTGCCTATAACAGATGCATTTCGTCGTTAGCGCTTGACATACAAACGTAGTTTCATAGTGTTTAAACTTTAAACATAATAAATATGTTTCTGGTTTGCCAGTTTACCGTAATAAGTATTTCCAAAAATATAATCGTTTAAACTGGGAATTTCCATTTTCACTTTCAGGGATAAAGTAAATAATAAATCGACAAACTGGCAAACTAGAAACATAGATTAATTATTAGGAATATTCTAAGCCTATCCTTGAGAATATTCATTAAAAAAATCGGTGAGTTCGAACACTAGTTATTTCAAATATTACGAAACTACTTTTCTATGGAAAGTGCTACGTGCATCTCTACTAGCCTTTAGCCTGTTTTTATGTTATTATGTACTAAGAACTTAAAAACTATTTGACTGCAATAGATACACTTAAATGGGACCAACTTTACTATCACTATTATCACTACATAGTATAAAACAAAGTCGCTTCCCGCTGTCTATCCCTATGTATGCTTAGATCTTTAAAACTACGCAACGGATTTTGGTGCGGTTTTTTTATAGATAGAGTAAGAGATGATTTATATCAAGAGCTGGTTTATATGTATAATACATGCATAATTCAGTAGAGAAACACTGATAATTTTAGAGGTTTCTAATGTGAATATAATCCCGAGCAAAGCCGGGGCGGATCGCTAGTGGAAGTATATAGCAAAAAAAATATCGTCAAGGTTTACAGGATTATACTGGATTATACCAGTAAAATGTTGGGGAGTCGGTTAAAATGTACGACACAATACTATCTCGTAACATCGTAACTACAAAATCGACAAACAATTTGCGCTACACACAAAGCAATTGATCCCCTACAGCTCTATAGTTCTTGAGTATTTCGAAGACAGCAGCACAAAAAGCAATAATTGTAAACTTTTACGGTACACACGATAAAAACGATTTTAAAACTCACCTGACTGACTTTAAATGGTGGAATAAAAATAAATTTTACGTCTGCTGCAAGTTCGAGATTCTTACGGTCCAAGATCTTATAGGTGAATTTAACTAGTTAATAAAAGAACTGTGTTTTAAAACAAGCTTTTCTAAATAATGATATGCTAAATTGTTCAACGAATGCATAAATCAAGTCATTTTACCCGAGAACTTTATCATCTCGAGCTTAGGCCGCAGGCTGATATAAATCGAGACTAAAATGGGTTCATGCACTCGAATTTTCACTTAAATTGCGAGGAAATTCAATAATGATATTGTTAGTAACACGGTGTACTCATTTAAGAGTCCTCTTTTCGAAAAAAAATATGTCTTTAATAATACCTCTAATCTATAGATATTATTAAAGACCCAAGAAAACTACTTACTGTATTAAAAACAGAACCTTGATGAACAATTTCAACATGGTCTAAAAAAACATATATTATTGTATCATGAATTTGAAATGAAATAATCATTTATATGCACTTGTTTTTCAAAATCAGGCTTTTATGAACTAGAGCTTAAAAAGTAGTTTTAATGCGCTTACACCAGGCATAAACAAGAATTTTACGAGCATGACAACTGTCATTTTTTTGTATCCAATCAAGAAGTGAAAGCGTTACTAATCTTTGAATTTTAGCCTGTTACCCCATAACTTAAAAATGAAGAGATCTCACCAACCCATTTTTATATGTCAAAACTTAAAAGCTTGAGCAATAATACACTTTTGCGCTGGATTGGGTAAAGCAAACAATGTGATAATACCGTAAAAGTGTCCCGAAACACGTAGAAGACACTATGTTATGCCGCTGTTACCGAAACTTTGGACATTTTTACTGTCTAGCGAAATCCTTCTTGGAGAAAACAAGAAATAGGTGAGCGTGTCTCCGAGCGTTATCGCACAAATCTTGATAAAATGCCGGTTAGACAAAGGGACGCTTCAATATTTTGTTCTTATTTTACGAGTCATGATGTTGCTAAACTTTTAAAAATAGTATTATATTTGTCTTATTGTACAGTCGCCTGCAATAAGAAGTATACACTTCGTAATTTTCAAAATTGTGCCAATAACTTCTGTTTCTCTTAATGTACCCAGAAGTATCTTAAAATCAAAGAATAAGTTGATTATTTTTATTCATGTTTATATTAACTTCAATAATTATTAAACTTAGCGGCATTATTTTGATAATTACGAAGTGTATACTTCTTATTGCTGGCGACTGTACATGTATAAGATATTGATCAACCTGCATTTTCGTATTTACACTATTTATCCCGTAGATTATATTACGATTCCAACATATATTCGTAGATAAAAATCTTAGATTTAAACTAGCTCCATTTAATGTTCACATAGGTACAACATTTTAATATTATAGGGAAGGAACTACCAATCAAGATACGGGTGTACAAGATACCTAGTTTGGTAGGTACAGCTGAAAATTTAAATGATCTACTTTAAATGAATAAATACAATTTTGAATTCGTATTTAAATTCTTTGATATCACTTTAATTGTAAGCTTAAATACTTCAAATGTACATCTAGCTATTATTGAAACAGCTTGGTTTAACAGCATCAGTAGCTCAGTTAGTTAAAGCGTCTGGCGTGTGAAGCGTAACATCGCCCGAAGTTGCAAAATAAATCCAAAAATACGGATTTTGGAAAGCGACCTTTCCTTTCTACTCTTATAGACTTCTAAATTATCGCACTGAGCGATAATACCGCCCAATAATACACTTAGTTTTATGTTATCCTTTAGAAATAAGTCTATTTATGTAATTTAGGCGTTTTTATAAAGAATTTTCTATTAAATACCTATCTAAATTAGAAAATTCTTCCTTGAGTCAGTCTGTTCGAGTTTCAAAGGGGTCTATCTCTGGAACCGTAATAAGAAGCTAGTTGAAAAATGTTTTAAAACAAGGTCATTTAACCTCATGGTAATGATACAATTAGACATATAAGGTTTCTTGACATTTTGGGAAGTAGTTACACTTATTCATGTACGTAACATATAAAAATAATAATAAAAAGTTAAAAACCATAAAAGTCTTGATACAGGAAACATGTCTTTTTTTACATTTACTGCCCTTGTGCTTCCATCGTGAACGGTATGCGTTCAACTTGGTTTAATAGTCCAATATCTAACGTATAAAACAAATAATAAAATGCGACCTATTGCGTATAAAATTACGGAATAAAACTGAATTTTCATTTCATATCAATGCATTACTTTAGAAAAGTGTTTAGCGTAGAAACGAGTAGAGTATAATAACAAATACTTTTAAATGTATCTTTAAAAAACATTAAATAATGCTTAAATAAAACTCTTAAAAAGCATAAAATTATATATCTAGTGACAATCCCGCCTAATTTCCTGTTATCTACGTGACGTCACAAACATCACGCAGCCTAACCGCAAGAATACCCGACTAGTTTCGCTTCTAAACGAAGCATCTTCAGGAGGCCTTGACTCACCGAGCGCACGATCGAGACTAAAAATATACGAGTAGAGTATACGTCAGCATGTGTCCCTTTACCAATATCAATGAAAATTTTAAATGTCATAGAAGTACTTACAAGGCAGCAAAATATTGTCTGCAAAATAAAAACTGTAACATGTATGATTCCTAAATGATATGTGTAGCACCGTCAAATATAAAAAATTCTGCTCTCTTTAGATAGATAGATAGATGAACTCTTTATTGAAATACCAAAATTTATACAAATATAACAAAACAATTAACTAAGTGCTACAATGTGCGGTCTTATCGCTCAAAGCGATATCTTCCAGACAACCCATTTGTAAGAGATATTACATAAAATGAGTCGGTGGTTTTACAATATTAAACATCTAATACACTTTATCAGACTAAACTCAAACTTTACTTAAAAACTTTAAATACCTACATATAATTTATTAGACATGATGACACCATTAGATTTATACATTATGACTTATCCTAGAAATTTATAGACGTTGTATAAATAAATACTTCCTTTTACATATATACATATAAATAAATAAAAGATATATAAATAAAACATACATATATATATAAAATAAATAAATAAATTAAAAATAAATAATATTTCATATACAAATAGGAAACATGTAAAGCAAGCTATTTAATGCATAGTGAATGTATCATGACATGACAATAGTTTTCACAATCACAGGACTAGCAGTTCTGCTAATAGCTATGTTATGGTTTTCTGGAAGAAGACACTTTAAACGATAAGACCATATGTTGTACCACTGCATTTTTCCCTTCAGTTGTCTTGGGTTTCCCATAATAATATGATGTGCAAATAAATATGTAATAGCACTCTATTAAAAATAACATTCAAAAAAATCTTTGCAATCAGCTTACAAAAAAAGACAATCTGACAATCTGCATAATAGACATTGTTCCTGAATATGTTGCTTAATAATCGTTCTGCAAGTTAGGTTTTCAGATCAAAATAGAAAAATCCTTTATACATATACGATCGTACCGTTTTTGCGACTAACTTGATGTTTGAAGCAAGTAAGTAGGTACGTGTGTATACTATAATATTCCAGCCACGTGTAGATAACCCTATGTAGCGACGACACCATCATCATTGCTGGCTGAATATAAATCGTGGCTCTATCCGATATGCTTAGAAATGATTGATATACCGTTACAAACCCGAAATGGCAAATATAGCAAAATAAAACGTCTCAATGAAACGAGTTTTGAGATTAAGCCTCCCCAGAATTAATTGCTAAATATTATAAGATTTATACCTGACTTGAAATATACGTAGATAACTTTGTCTGGTAAAGTCGTTTAGCAGAACTTGATAGATATAATATTAACCCTAGATAATATTTTAATGTAGACCTAAAATTATTTAAAAGCAATGTAATTATCACACAATCTTTTTATTTTCATTCCCGATATTTCAGTTGAATACACGCAGAATTTCAAGATAAGGCAATCGTTCAAATTAATTTTTGTTAATTTTTGTTAACTTACTGTATTAGCGCAGTGACCGCAAATTGGGTCTTAAACTCGGAAAAAAAATATTTCAAAATTTTTTAATTTTATTTTGAATGTAAAATTTAACAATTCATGTCAGTAAAAATATAAAGTATGTCACAAAATCTTAAATTTTCTTACTTTCGAAATTGTGTATAATATGTTTTGTCATTAATCGGAATTAATTGAACTCTTTAATTTATTTAATTTCAATAATTATGTACTTAATTCAGTTTAAAGGTTTCGTACTCAAAGGTCAAATCCGTGCCCTATCAATGAGTGAGACTGCTGTCTTTCTGTCTAGACAGAACCGTATGTCACGAGTTTCTCACTCATAAACGGACAATTTATCTAAAATTTATATACTTTCTAAAGAAATGACCCGATTATTATTTTTCAGGGCAATATTATTATTTTTAAGGTGGTTCAATACGTGAGAAGTTAGCCCAATTTGTTATTTTTTTTGTGTTTTCATTGAAAACAATAAATATATTGATTATATATGCTTATGTAAAAAAAAGTTTTGTCCAGGTCCCTCAAACTTAAAAAAGTTAGAAAAAATGATGTTCCGGTGTATTATATCTCAAAAAATGAACTATTTAAGAATCTGGAATATCGATATGTTAAGCACCATATAATACAATTATATAATATACAAGTATAAATAATAATACAAATATACGATAATATAAAAAGTTGTCTTAGGTTTTCGCGATTGTTTCACATAGTAATTAAACAACTTAAACAACCGTTTAGGTTCAAATCGCGTATATTTGACATTATTTTTGTCCCGACGTTTCAAACACTTTTTTGTCCCGACTATTCAGTGCAATAATTACTATAATATAAAAAGCCCGTTAAAAAAATAATGAATGTGCTAAAATACTGGTGCTTAAATCCTCAATCAGATGGATGTGTTTTAATTATGTGTTAACAATAGATTACAGTTAGTAGAACGCAAAGTTCAGATCAAGCGTGTACGTCAGTTCACGTGGGTCCACACGGGTGCAGCCGGGTAGGGGCTCAATGCTCAATCGCCCAAGCCAAAGCCGGCTTAACTGATATTCAGTCCGCTTTCTGCATTTCAGTATTGACTATCGAGTCAACTTCAGCAATATAAATAAACATAAAATATTGATCAATTACAAAAGGTGCATCGGTCATGAATTCGTAAATATGACTTTGTGAATTCATTTGATACTTAAATAACTTTGTACTGTGAAAGTTATGACTTGTACATATATCTGTATCAGCTGGATTGTCCACTGCTGAACACAGCCTCCCTCATTTAGGGGTGGTTCGTCATAATCCCCACGCTTGGCATGCGTCTTGGGGTCTCAGCTTAAGATATCAGTTCCTCAAAGGCGCTCCTATCCACCTTCCAGTATTTCCTCTTACGACACCCATAGGTAAAAATGGTGACATTCTAAACCGACACTAAGCGCTAGTATTTTGATCAGCGTCGCATCGACCAAGCGCTCTGATATAAGTTTTGGAAACGATCATAGTTTCTACCGACTAAATGTCTCTACACCAAACAGCCTATATAAGTATGCAACCACTACCGAAATTTGCGCGCTTAAGTCACTCTGCTGAAGGAGCCCCCTGCTGCGCTCATTTTTGTTTAAGAATGATGTGAGAGCGCTTAAGTGTCAACGCATGTGTCATCTATCTGTTTTGAAGCAGTGATGGCTCAGTGGCACTGGCTATGGACTGCCACGCAGTAGGTCCATGGTTCGAATCCCGCCGCGGGCTTGAGCTTCAGAAGGTAATTTTGCGAACGCCCGCCTGGCTAGCGACCACACTCAAGTAGAAAATCTGTCGCCAATCACCTAACGGTGTGTTCCGGCAGCTGTCCAGTAATTCTAGGTTAAGCCTGTTAACACCTTTGGCCACATCATCACTTACCATCAGGTGAGATTGAAGTCAAAGGCTTCCCTATTAACAATAAAAAAATCACACTAATGGCCACCCTACCTCCCACGGAACTATAGTCTTACCTCTGCCGTACCAGAGTATTCTACCATACTCATGCGTTAGACCATTCTGTTTGAGAATAGCAACCACATTGGCGCTGGTAAAGGCCCGGCGGATGATACACTTAATAATTATTATTATTTAGAAACAGGCTAGTAACTCGCGTAATATTTACCGGATATTCCTCCGACCAATTTCGAACTTATTTAAAGTTCACGATTGGGCGCAGCGTCGACCGTAACTAGCGTTGAGACGGTTGCGCCGTAGCTGTCAAAGTCAAAATTCCTACGTCCGAACTGTCACTACCGTCACTATCACTGTGAGTGTCACAGTCTTTTTATAGGTATAGCACTGTTCAAAGAAGTTTGAAACTGGTCGGAGAAATATCCGGTAAATATTACGCGAGTCCTAGCCGGTTACTAAATATGGACAAAACTCGGGACAGTTTTTTTAGCTCAAATTACACTTGATATGTCTGTGAATCTACTAAAATTACTCAAGCAAGAGCACTTACCAATTTTAGGAAAACTAACATCTTTCTTGTTACTTAAGTCATGTAGCTTTCACGTTCTAGAAAGTTAAATAAATATTTACGCTCGTTAGGCCGGCAGCAAAATGCACGAATATTTATACGAAACACAGATTTGACAGATGTTAGCATGCCACTGGAGTGATAATAGTTCTATTCTGTCGGTTACATGGAGCCTTTCGGTAGGAAAAGTATTGATATTTTTCATCTGCTTAAAAGCCTTATATATGTATAAATAAGGTAAAGATTGGTCCGATCTTATCCTAATATCTTATAGTAGTAACTAGTATAAGGCTTTTGTAAGTTTGTTGTGTTTTAGTGGCAACTTATCTATTTCGGCGTTTTTGTGATTCTATAGTGATTGTACATTTTTGTGTCTTTGTCTCAAGTCGCAACAGAGTACGTCGCGCGTCGGCCCAAACGCCGAATTCGACCAGCAGATTAAAGTCTTCGTAGTACTACAGCGTCTTGGCATTGTGTGTAAGGGAGGTCAGCTCAAAGCGGCCATTAAAACTTTTGACCTAAAAAATCCTATAAAACGATCTATTCTTGAAGATAATTTTATACTTGTAGACAGAAAGTTCACTAAAATTTTGTGACATGCCTTTCAAATTCACGCAAATTATAAATAAAGCATACGATATATAAGGTAAGAAACTTGACAAAAACCAGTATGCCCGAGTACACCGCAGTCATAGTGTAGGGTAACGTGGCTACCCACAAATTAAAAATACCAAAAATATATTAAAAAAGCACGGTTATTACTAAAAAATTTTTTTTTTTTTTGCTGATTACATTTATTTAAATTCAATCAGTAAAATTGTCAGTATAAATGTTTGTTACTCTTTCACGCAAAAACTACTGAATGTATTTTAATTAAACTTTACAACAATATAGCTTATATAAAGATGTAATTTATAAAGATATTGTGTGTATCATTCAAAATATAACGATAAGTTTCAAGTACGTAGGAAAAAATTCTGCCATATGCTATCTATTCTGGCGAGTACTGCAAAAACCTTTAGTATCACACGTACATAATGTATAACGGAATTTTTTATCTCAAATTGTCCTACATAAAATCCCGCTACAGCATATATCTATCTCTATGCGTAAGCCATTGTCGCCAAAATAGTGGACCATAAATACTATAAATAGCATCGAGATAAAAGTTTTAGAGGTCAATAATAAATAGTGAAATTTTACTAACTACCACACTCAAGTTAAAAATCTGCGCCAAACACCTAACAGTGTGTTCCGGCAGCAGTCCTTGAAAGCCAGTAATTCTAGGTTAGCATGAGAAATATCACTTACCACAGGTTAGGCTTAGAGCACTATCCCAGATGGGAAAGTGCTCAAAGCCTAACCTATCAGACATAAAATAAAAAAAATACAAAATAAATAGATGAGGCCCGGATGTAGGATACTTTTTATCATCACCACGCGGGTGTAATCGTGGGGCGCAGCTAGTAAGTATAATATATATGTACCTACTTTATGTTGTTGGTAAATTATGTTTGCTAATAAAATTTTGCGTAATGCACTATTTTAGGCACCGGTTTAACGATTTTTGTGTTTCCATGATTGGAAAGGCTTTCAACTACATTTCCGTCCACTTTTGTGATAGTACATTATATATTTATGGTTCTTATTTTTTTACATACCTACTTTACCAAATATGAATAATTGTAATGTACCTACAGGAATGTATTATATCACGTTGGGTTTACTAATAACCGAAACATTTGGCTTCCTATAGCCACTTTGATCTGCCTTCTCCTATACTTACTCGTATAATATACTAGTAGGTACATAATTTTTTTTTTTAATTTTATATTGTTGGTAATAATATATTATCTAATAAAATTATTCGAATTGCACCGGCTTAACGCTTTTAATGATTTCCATTGACAAGGCTTTCAAGTACATTTTCGATAACTTTTGTGATAATACAAGGTGTCTGACAATGTCTACTACTTAAACGTAACGTAAATAATGCATGCTCTGCGGATTAATTAACAAAATTACAAATGTACGAGGGGTAAAATTAATAATTTTGTAAAGTAATCCGCAGAGCATGCGAGCAAACATAAAAATATTAAAATTTCTGCTACTGATTCAAATCATTTCTAACAATTTGTTTACATATATTAATGGTATTCCGTTCGTTATTTTTTTATTAATATTCCTATTTTACTAAATATGCATATTTTACAAGAATGTAGGTATGATATCATGTTGGATTCTCCAGGAATCAATTATCTCATCTGAAATATCCAAATCTTCATAAATGTTTATGATTTGGGGTTACTAAATAGAAAGTACGTGCTAAAATAATTAAGATAATTTACTTCTCCGAACACATAATTTGCAAAGTATTAAGTGTTTGAAACGTCGGGATAAAGTAATGAAAAATATACGCGATTTAAACTGTTTAAAGTTGTTTAATTACTATGTGCAACAATCGCGAAAACGTAAGACAACATTATGTTTCAATTCTTTTACTTATTTTTTTACTTTGCTGAAGCTATGACCGATAAAATTATTTATGAAGGAATGAATCTGGGGTACTACCATACTGTACAAAATAACAAGAATCCAATATATATTTTAGTCTCCAAAATTAGCTAGGTTTGGTTTTAATGATTTTTCAATATTTACTTGGTTTTTCGATTGGCTTAGTGGACACAACAAGAGTAGAACAATAGACTGATCTTTTGCGGGATTGTGGAGGAAGACACTCGAGGCACACCATGATGTTAAGCATGAACCTCTGCTTTTTAAAGATTCTTTATGGCTTATAGGCTAACCTTTGACCACAGTCTCACCTGATGGTAAGTGATGATGTGGTCAAAGATGTTGTTCGGGCTAGCCTAGAATTACTGGCTCTCAAGGACAGCTGCCGGAACACACCGTTATGTGCTTGGCGACAGATTTTCTACTTGAGGGTGGTAGCTAGCCAGGCGGGCATTCACAAAATGCCCTACCACCATGCTGTAACGACTGCCATCGTAAGACAACAACCGGGACCGACGGCTTAACGTGCCCTTCGAAGCACTGAAGCGCTCAGTAATAATGTCACTAGCTGTTACCCATCCAACTCCTGACCGCGGTGGACGTTGCTTAACTTAGCTGATCGATTAAGAACGGCTAAGCAAACTTTGCTACGAGCGCTTCGATGCACGTGCCTGTAGGATGGCTGCATGGAACACACTGTTAGGTGCTTGGCGACAAACTCGGAAAATGCCCTTTCCCCATGCGGTAAAGCTCAAATCGGGGGTTGAGGACAAATTCAAAGTAATAAGTGGGAACTAAAGAATATAGTGAAATTATACAGTTTATATAAGCTGTTTAACATGTGGAAATATCAATGGTAGGTATAATACTGCTTTGTTTACAAGTTTGTGGCAACGCGGTATGGACCTAATCTCGTAAGCGACCAGCAAAGGAGCAAATAAACAAACAATCTCCAAGACTCGTCCACTAAGAGTAGGTATGAAGCCCTTTTGATGTTTAAACTTTATTAGTTCTCGGCAACATGTTAGGGATAAATATCGCCTTTGATTTACTTACTATGTATTCTCACAAAGTCAAACAGATTTGCCCTTCATCAATATTATATGTTGACGGAACATTTTACGTAATGGTAAAGTATGGGTCATTATATACAGGGTTATTGGGAAAATGCTAACAGCTTCTTAGGGTTGACTTCTACTAGTCCCAACAAACATTTTGAGAAGATTTTTTTTGTTTCAAATGTTTTTTAATGTATTTTTTATATATTCTTTGTAGTTTAATGCTGACCCCTAGCCAAGAGCGCCCGCCGTGGCAACAATGGGCCGCGCCGTCCTGCCTTTGAATACAGTTTTGAATATTTACATGGAGTAAAGTAATAAAAAACATATAATAACACATTACAGGCACAAAAGTCTTTTAACATCAGGTAGTCTTCGTACTTATTCCGCCAAAAACACATTTATTTTTTCCAAAACAAAAAAAAACATCTCAATATGTTTGTAAGGAATAGCAGAAGGCAACCCTAAAGGTTGTTAGCATTTTTCCAATAACCCTGTATATTCTGTATGAGCTGGATATTCCACTGCTGAATAATCCCCACGCTTTGCAGTCGTCATATGGATCGCAGTATTAATGACAGTTGGCAATGATCCTCGGATGGCGCTGCTGCCTACCTTCTAGATTTTTCTTTTTGTCGCTTCTTACTACTCCTGTAAGACAATATTAGTGAAGCTTATATACACATATGTAAATCGCACACCTACTTTTGAATGAATATTGACATGAATATAAACTAACCACAAATTAACACTGTGAATTGGATTTCAAATATAATGAAAGTGGCGACTAACATCGAGGCGGAAAATAATGACGAAAATGGCGGCTAATAAGACATGGATTTGTAAGCTTTCATTTTAGATTGGTCACTGGAGCAGCTTATTTTTCCATATTTTATTGCAAACAATTTCTTAGCGCAACAAAATCTTAATGGAGTCTATAAAATAAAATACAGTGTATAAAAAATTATGTCTAGATTTAAGTAAATAAAAAGGTGAGGTTTTTCCTCTAGTGTATATAAAAGTGAGCTTTTAGAAATTTTGAAGGGTCTATATGTTGCTTATGACTTTTATGAACTATAGTCGATTATTTTAGATATAAACTATTGTATTTCGTATATTGTTTTTGCTTTTAATTGAAACCCGTATCAGTGGCATGAATGTAAGTGCCGAGACAGACAAGCTGATGCCTGATGGTAAGCATTACGTCTGTCCATAACATTTAGTATTATTTGAAGCGCTGATATTATGTCTATTGGTGGAATTTTAGCTTATCACCAGGCTCACAGTGTGCTACATTGCGCCTTTTCCAATAATAAACCTAGAATCCACCAAGTATTAAAAACCGCAAGCCCAAACACGAGGAAGTTATGTTATATAGCTAAACCTTTTTGCTACCTTTCTGCTCCAATGCCAGGGGGTACCGCACTTGCCTGAAAATTTTGCCGGTTACAGCCAGAGAGTTGAAATACATAGAGATGTTATATCCGAACACCACTGCTCTAAAAGCTTACTAGAATTTACCTATATACATACCTACGCACATGTATAAGCAGTTTGTAATGACAAGGAAAGAACGTTGAAATATTATGCGTCATATCTGTTGTTAGAAAGAGATAAATAAGCAATTCGTGTTACCACCGAACCGCCACGAGACGTTCCGATCACCATTATGCTGCGATCTCTTTCACTCTCTCACACCAAACGATACACATATCTCACTCATCCATTTCATTGAGTTTAGTTCCTAAGATAAAACAAAATTACGATATTTTCTATTTCAACAATAAAAGCAATAATTACGCGTGAAATGAAACAGTTTTCTTATCTCTCACAGTGCCTGTATAATTGGTACAGAGTCTAAAGACACAAGGAAGGCAGATTATTCCTAAAACACGATTAGCGGCGATGTATTCACCGGACGCCCGGAAATGCAAGACTGGTAGTGACTCAGGTAATTACCCTGAATTCGTCTAGTAATTAAGGAGGGCATACAACACATCTACAGGTAAAAAAATCTTAGGGTTACAGCTAGGTATAGTCAATAGCAGTTAATTAAGATTTAGGTGTATCTATGGCAAACTCTTCCATAAGTACGAAGACAAGTAAAGCGAGGGGGAGTGCTAGGTGATCGCAGTAAAGTGCGAGCCGAGCGAGCAAAAAGAGAGGGCCGCGGCACCACTGCTCAGTTCGCTCTCTTCACCCGTCATACGCAAATAAGCGTAACTATAACCATTATGATGAAGAATAGACCTTTAATCCAAATGAACCAACTACATCTAGTACTAACCTTGAATCAATAGGATACACCTAAGTTTATATAAGACTAGATTTGACCATAATATCACCTGATAATAAAGGATGATGTGGCAAAAGGTGGTAAACAAACATGATCTACATGGTAACTGGTTCTCAAGCATCTGCCAGAACACTCGGAGGTGCTCGGCGTCCGATTTTCTACTTGACCGTGACAGTCAAGCGGGCAATCGCAAAATGTCTATCTATATGCCATTACGACAACGATCGGGACCGTTGGCTTAACGTGCCCTCCGAAGCATAGAACTGTTCAATAGTTAATGCCACTAAGTGACCCATTCAAGTAATGACCACAGTAAACATTACAACATAACATAGTACACAGTTAATCGGTTAAAGCAAGCTCCGCTACGAATGCTTCAAAAACGTATGAAATTTAGAAGATATCAACTCAGTTGCCAGCATACTACTAGTAATGTATAATATTAAATCTCGTGTAAAAAGTGTCTTGTTTGTCTAGCACTCTAAAGGTACCTGGAAACCCGTATATATTATCTGATGAAGCATATTACATAATATGTTAAAAGTTACTATTACCATCTCCGTTTATTTCGCGCTAAGTATCTACCTTACCTTGACTATATTTTTTTTAATTCAACCAATAAATGGATCCGACTTCGACACTCAAAATTGTGAAATAATTTGTTGAAGTCAGTACCATGATAGTTCAAAAGTACCTATTATCACAATATTGTGCGCATGGTTCCGACTTCGGCAAGTTATTTAACACTTTTGAGTGTTGAAGTCGTTTCATTTTTTGGTTAAAAAAAAAAAGTTAACTCTTTTTAGTGACCCTTGCTACTTACGGGATCGATTGTCATTCATTGTCAACGACTATATCATCAAGATAGGAAAATATTTTTAGTTATTGGAGTGAAACTCAAAAACGGCTTGACCGATTTTGATGAAATTTAAATGGTAACAAACGGCAAGCATCAGCTTTTCAGCTACATTCCAATAACTGAAAAATATTTTCCTATCTTGATGATACAGTTGTTGATAATGAATGACAATCGTCTCGTAAGTAGCAAGGGTCACTAAAATGAGTGAAAAAAAAATTTTTATTTGTGATAATAGGTACTTTTGAACTATCATGGTACTGACTTCAACAAGTTATTTCACACAAGTTTCAAGTGGAAAATATGTCGCCAAGCACCCCACGGAGTGTTCCGGCAGCAGTCCTTGAGAGCCAGTGAAATTATAGGCACATGAGACTTAAGAACTAAGTATGTCTGAAGTGACTGACGGGCGCAGTGCAATTTGTGACTTGTTACGAAATGAATCTGTTATAGGCAGAGGTTAGTCCACTTAACATCAGGTGGGCCACGAGCTTGTTCCGCCACAATAACATAAGAAAAAAAAACAATTGTGAGTGTTTATCTGATGATTACCTACTTTCGAGAATATCTCAATCAAACAAATTCATAACCAATTATATTGATCTATGCCTAATTTTTCTTAAAATTGAAAATTCCATTTAAAACAATTTGAAGTACGCTTTATCGTATTTTGTAGCTTTGGATTCAAATCACCACATAAGTAATAAACTGCGAATGTGATTTGATAATGTTTATAAAGTCACGCGATATTAGCATATTTAAAATGACAAAGGTTTAATTTATAGCCTTCTTCATAGTGTTATGTTTACGGCAAAAACTTAACTATTTACGACTAAAGCCATTGTTATCATAACCTAATAACCTCGAAAGCACCGGAGTGGTCTCCTTTCATGACAAGACGCAGTTTTCATAGAAAGTCAAATGGAAAAGCGTAACCAATCTTAATGTCTTCGCTGCATGCACACCCTCTGTTGCAGAATTCACACGTGATAATAAATAGACGGCTGTTTATGGTTCATAATCTTTTGAACATCTATGTTCCCCTTTGGTATCTTCCACGCTTTTGTGTTTATGTGGGTTGACATACTTATTACTTAGTAGCTTTGACGCGTCTCCGCGTGTGTGGAATAGTCTATTTTCGAACGAATTGTAAGAATCGTCCTTTATCTATGGAATATGAATGACGCCTACTACCACTAACGATTTATATGTAGGTACGTATAACATACATACAATGTATATCGAACGATTCGTATTGATGTGAAATTCAAACACTTCGTATGTATATATTTGAACCAAACATATTTTTTGTTGAGAATTGAAAAATCATTGTTATATTTAGCTTACCTACTATAATTATTAAGCTGCTGCTCCTAGCCTAAATATTGTTTTTGGTCATTAGAACAACTCTCAGCAAATCTTACTTTCTGCATGGAACTTGATTGCGTTCATCGCACGACATATGATGGTCAATCTTTTAGTACAAACAATGAACACATAGATGCTAGTTCTTGATGTGAGATAGTTTTAGGCCTCAGACCAAAGTTGCCTTATAATCCAGGGCAACAAGTGATTAAAAAAAAGAAAGAGTTACGCAAAACCATTACAGGTTGAAAGGCCTTTTAAAAACATGCGCATGCTTGAAAAAGTAGAATCTACCCTCAAAAGCCTGCGAAATGTTCTTATTACACAAATATTACCTAAACTCTTTAGTATAAGAGTTATAATCGAAAATTCATTTTTATAATGCCCAGAAGTGGGCGAGTAGGCCCACTGTCAGCTTTCAAAACTTCAAATCTCTGCTGACGCAAGGCCTTCAGAAAGCTTTCCAATTAAAACGTAATCCGCTTCGTTATCATTGCGGGGATTAACAAACAGCATTTTCATTATTTTATTATTAAGTTTATATTTTTTTTAACATACATTGTTGGCCATGTATAATTTAACAGATATTGGCAAGTGCATACGCTGCAATGGTTGTGGAGATCAGAATCGATTTATGTATTTAGTATTCCGGTGGTATTAAAGGCTTAACAGCTTACACGGTCGTAAGTTCAATGTTCAATGTAGAGTTATAGGGAAAACGAAGGCATTAATTGCTGTTATTACTATATCCTAGATCTATATAAAACATACATAACTAAAGGTGCTCCGACGATAAAAACACTTAGTATAGTTTGCAAGTTTCCAAGAAGCTTTCATAATATCATGTAATAAAAAAATAATGCAATTAATTGCGGTAATTTCCTGAAAAAAGCCATTTAAATCCTCAACAAAAGTACAACAGGTTTCTTTAAAAGCCTAGACAAATGAAACGGAGTTATGAGCATCTGAAAAAGAACAATTCATGTTTGCAGTGACGTGATATATCAGCGCTCTTACAACCATTGTTCAGAACTAGCCGTCGCTGAAAATCCGACTGGAATTTTCACATTGGTTTCATTTTCCTCGTATCTGCATGGTGAAAAGATCTTACGAATGTTGGCTTGTATGAGAATATTGGAACCATATATAATGAATATTTTAAAACGCCCTTCAAGTTTCATAAATATATCTAGCATTTATATATGTTATACATATTTGCCAATTAATGTTGCTATTTTAAATAAATAAATTACTAACATGAAACAATTAATCAACAAAGCAAACCAGTGCAACTAAAACTCTTATCGTGATAAACATAAATAAAGTTTCATGCCACAGAAGTTTAAAAATCAAGTTAAGCAGCGTATAGTTGACATTCAGTCGCATACCAGTACAGAGTCGCGACAGACACCGACGGTGAGGAAATAAAGAAGTCAAACTGTGGTATCCACGTGAGCTGTCAGTTTATGCGTCACTTGATTAGATGAACGAGTGTATGGGCGCGAGAGAAAGCTCACGGCGCGAAGCGACGTTCGCACGCGGCGGTGGAGCGACGAGCACTGCCGCCCGCCCGCCCCGCGCGTATCATCCCTTAACTTCCTCGCTCACCACCAGATACATCTATAAGGTGCAGTTCACCGTACGATTGTGAAACTGCTGACTGCTCCATTGCCAAGCGCCATCTTATTAGCATAAAACAAATTAAGATGCACCGACTTAAGCCAAATCGCGCGTAGGCGGCAAACGTCCCGTAACAACTGCTGCCAGTTACTTACTTGATATTCGTATTTTTAAGGTAAAATATAAGATGTAAGCTTTTTTGTTATAACGAAGCGAAAATTTCATGAAATCCTTTACAATAAACTGTATTATTTCTATGAGTATCTAACTTTAAACTTTACCCAAATATGTACGCCTTATATGCTTGTCAAGCCACAAACAAAAGTAGGTCAGCGCCATAAATTCAAATTAAATTTACTCCCCCATACATCCAAGTTAATTTAAATAACAAAGAGCGTAAAGAGTATAATTTAAGTCCAATTATTGCACATTATAATGCTTATTTACGTTGCACGCCCAGCCAGCCGCCCGCCTACCGCGCTGCTCTTCCCGCCCATCTAATGGGCCGGCTTTGAAACCTAATACTTTACTCGGTTCTGTTATTTTAACACTAAGCCAATGAAAAAACTAAATAGAACGCTATAAAAGAAAACAACATGTTAAGTAAGAATGTTAGATATTACAAAGAGATTGCTTTTAGTAATAAGGCCGCCCGCCTTATCATTATAAAAGCAATCACTTTCAGGCAACCTTTGGATGGAGAGGATTCGTAAAACCGATAGTGTCAGGGTGTAGTTATATACTAATCTAGTAAATACATACTAATGTATAGTACTAAGAAGATTATATATGTAGAGAATATAATGTAGAAGGAATAATAGTAATAATGTTGTAATTTTTGTATTAACGCCTGCCAAGCTTACAAAATCTAATTAAATCGAAAATACGTATTACTCTATTATAATTGTATTCTATAAATAAATTTAAGCACGAACTCACTTACATCAGTAGCTTAGTTTGAAAGAGCAATTTCTGAACTTAAGAACGTAGGTTGGCGGGTTCGTATCCTGCTAGTCTTTTGGCACATAACGGAATAAGTGCAATTTTTTCTACAAATAGTCACTAGTTGGAAGTAAACTGTGTTAAGCACAATAACCTCTCTAATAAAGTACCATGCCTGCTACACTTTCCAAGCCCTGAAAATAACTTGATTTTACAATATTACAAGGAATGGGAAAATTAGTGCTGCTTTACTTAGCCGTGCAAGTTTACTTAGCCGTTCTGAACCGATCTACTAAGTTAAGCAACGTCCGTTGTGGTCATGACTTGGATGGGTGACCGCTAGTGACATTACTACTGAGCGCTTTCGTGCTTCAGAGGGTGCGTTATGCAGTCCCGGTTGTTGTCTTATGATGGCAATCGTAACAGCATGGTAGTAGGGCATTTTTCGAATGCCTGTCTGGCTAGCCACCACCTTCAAGTAGAAAATCTGTCGCCAAGCACCAGTAATTCTAGGTTAGCCTGTACAACATCTTCGACCACATCATCACTTACCATCAGGTGAGATAGTGGTCAAAGACTAATCTATCAGGCATAAAAAAAAAGATAGTGGTCAAAGGCTAGCCGTAGCTGTAAAAAAAAAGTGATATTCAATTTATAACGCAGTTTGTCTCTAGGCAAAGTGACAAATTTTGATAATTTTATATTGTTTTATGTGACAAAGAAAGTGGCGATTTGCATTTCATTTTCTTCCTATGCCAATCTTATTATTCTTCAACTTTTAATCTCTGATACACTTTCAATCTTCCCCTGATATACTTACTCATTCCTTACACTATCCGGCCGTGGGGTGCCGGGGTAGAATGTCAACCCCCATCTCTTCCCGTAGGTGTCATAAGAGGCAACTCAGGATATATTACCGGAAGGTTGGCAGCAGCGCCTGCTGTGGAACTGCTATCTTACTGCAATCCCCAAGACGTGTGCCAAGCGTGGGGATTATAGCAAAACCCCTATATGGGAGAGACTGTGTTCAGCAGTGAAAAATCCAGCTGATACAGTACACTGTCCATTCTAGTCTTTACATCTATCATAACACACAACTTTTCCAAATCTCTCTTTTTTCATCCGTCTCTATATGTTCCTTATATATGTTGTGTATATATAGTGTAACGACATCTCTTAGTGTGGTATAAGGATAAGAAGACTATTGTTCAGATAAACCCAAAATTACACGCGGACAAAAGCTAGTAAATACTACTTCTACTATATTATAGTACTATACTCACTTTCCTTATTCTGTTAATCCCAAACTCCGAGCAGGCAATAAATTGTGACAGCTCACTGAATATAGTAATTAATTCTTACGCTTCTAATAAGAAAACATTACGCATATACGAGCTGTGGGCGGCTAAGAATATCTTAATTTTATTATTATGCTTTCCTGTCACCGAAGCTATAAATAATTAATGTTCTTTCGCGAATCAACTATATAGCAGACCGCACCCCCAAACGTCCTCACTTACTAGACCAAAAGGATGAAATGACACAGAATTGTTTTTATAGCTATGTTGCATATGACTTCGTTTGCTATAATTACTAATAATTTGGTTATTTCTTGATCAAGTTTATAAAATTGTAAATAATACTTGTACGAGCAGTATCTAAATCGCAGCTAAATATATCTGTAAGGTAGCTGAATTTCATTTTACGAGTAAAATAAGTGTATTTTGATCGTTTAGAAGTAACAATTGAAAACGCATGTCAGCTAATTTTAAAATCATTAGTATATAAGTTCTAAATATGATAAGAAGCAGTGTCACGTGCTAAGCGAAAATCACATTTTACTAATTATTGGATCACAAAATTGTAATTTCCAGGCGGGAATCAAACCCGCTTTTTCCGATTTTGCGCTGGATACCTAAACCGCTCGGCATCCACTCGGCCACCTGGACAAACTCTTTCGAGCTGAAATTTTGTGCTCTAATTCTATTACCTTGTCCGTTACGGTACAGGGTCATCAACCAGACTACTAGCGTAGTATTATTATATGTTCTATGCTAATAGACTTTATCTAATCGAAAGAAGTGCTTTTACAAGCACTTATTATATATTAAAATATAGCAGGTTAGAGACACACATAACGCGAGTTAAGTATCCCTACGCGACAGTAGTTTGTGATTTCGTGATCAAGTATAATTTTTTTTTTCTTTTTTTTATGTTTTTGCGACGGAACAAGCTCAAGGCCCACCTGACGTTCAGCGGCCTAACCTCTGCCTATGGCAGATGCATTTCATCACAAGTCACGAATTGCACTGCGCTCGTCACCTTGAGACATAGTTGTTAAGTCTCATGTGCCTGTAATTTCTCTGACTCTCAAAGACTGCTGCCGGAACACAATGTTAGGTGCTCTGCGATAGTTTTTCTACTTGAGGGTGGTCGCTAGTCAGGCGGGCTATTGCAAAATGCTCTTCCACCGTGCGGTGAAGCACAAGCCCAAGGCGGAGTTCGGACCATGGACCTGCTGCGCGGTGATAAATAAACTCTTTTGCATAAAAAACGGGCACTTTCGATTTTTTTCTCTACTTCAATGAAGAAGAACAAGAAATAGGTTCTGTTAATTTGACGATGTATTGGCATGTTTTTTGAAGCATCCTGGCATGATTCTTTACGTTCCAAATTTAAAATTTGAAATTATTTAAAGAAAAATAATGATTATTGTGGATTATTCTAAAATTGCTTTACTAATGGCGCGAATTGCTGAAACGATTTTTAACTGATTACGATATTTCAAAACTTTTTGGATATTTTCTGCAAATTAAACAATTTAATCTTTCTTTTTACATTAAGTACCACTTTTTGATATGAGTGATAAAGCGATAAGGGCCGGTAAAATTATAGCCCTACTTGAAGAAGGTTGTTCGAAAACTTACGTGTCTCAGCGGCTAAATGTGAGTCGTTCAACTGTCCAGAGGACTTGGTGACGGTATCAAGAGACTGGTTCGGTCCTAAGAAGATCCGGTTCGGGAAGAAAACGATGCACAGAACCAAGAGATGACCGCTTTTTGGTGAGTCAGGCGTTGCGTAATCGTAAGGCGTCAAGTGTGGACCTGAAGAAGAGCCTTGAAGAAGTAAAAGGAGTAGAAGTTAGCTAGTGGACGGTCAGGAGGAGGCTTTTGGCTGCCAATATCAAGTGTTACCGCCCAGCTCGGGGCCCTAAATTACTCCGTGAGCACCGTGTTGCTCGACTTCAGTTTGCTCGGAACTGTGCTTCATGGACTCTGGATGGACTGGAATAAAGTATTGTTTTCTGATGAAGCTAGAATCTCTTTGTGAGGACCGACGCCGGCGAGTGCTGCGAAGACCACGGGAACGCTATGCGGAAGTGTGTTTCGATCACTCCTTATGGCGGAGGCTCCGTTATGTTTTGGGCAGCAATTAATTCGACGGAGCGTACGGAGTTAGTTTTCGTAGAAAATGGAACATTAAATGCACACCGGTACATAATAGAAGTCCTAATTCCATATGCACAACCCACATTGACTGCACTTGGGGAAGATTCCATTTTTATGGACGATAATGCTCGCCCGCACCGCTCTGGCGACGTGGAAGCGTACATGCAAGAAGTTGGGATCCGTCGTTTAGATTGGCCAGCTCGAAGTCCTGACCTCAATCCAATTGAGCATGTGTGGGATGTTCTAAAGAGACGGATAAGATCAGTGCAATCTGCTCCGCAAAGCATCAGGGAGCTAAAAAGAGTCATTGCAGAAGAGTGGGAACGTATTCCTCAAAACGTTATTAAAAACATCGTGGAAAGCATGCCCAGAAGGATTCAAGCTGTGATTTTGGCAAGAGGAGGTCACACTCGTTATTAGGTTTTTACATTTGTAACTTTATTTAATTAAAAAAAGTCAAAAAAAACTTGTCTTTATTGCCGACCACTTCTTATTGTTTGGGCGTGTACATCGATTTTAAAGAATTCATCGTTTTTTTTCTTTTAATTGCTCGAATTCACTTCACGCGCATTAATTTACACGATTATAATAAGTATACAGACTACGTCAAAGAAATAAATTTCATTTAATTAACTAAAATCGACCTTAGAACGTAAATTTCCTTAGGTTTTTTTTGCAAAAGAGTGTAGTTACAGTTTAGTCTAAGATTTTTACGATTATTACTCATAATTATTAAACAGTCATAAACTTATCAAAACGAACAATAAACCCGGTTCGCCCTTCAGGCTCTCTAATTGAATTGAACTACGTGGTCCCCCCAAGATCAGTGACTTTGAAAAGATAATCTGCTCTCAGGAACTTTGTCTTACAAAAACAGTGTAAAGAAGGAAGGTTTGGAGGCCTTACACCATGTTATCTCTGATGTCCTTCGTCGAAGTAAAGCGCCCACATCGAAAGTACCTGAGCGGTGCGAGCTTAAGACTGCCATGCCGCGGTACCATGGTTCGATCCCCTGGCTAGCTACCACGTAGCCATCAAGTAAAAAAACTGTCGCTAAGCACATGTTCCGTCAGGAGCCCTTGGAGCCTAGTTAATTACATGTACATGAGACTTATCAACTCTATGTCTCAGGGAAATTATAATAACTATAATAGGCGCACAGTCTATTATAGGCAAAGGTTACCACTTAGCATCAGATGGGCCTCGTGTGAGTTCTATCACAATAATATTAAAAGAAAAATAAAATATAACGGGGATTGCCTTTGAATTGTAAAAAAATATAACGAAGACATGAAAGAACTAGGCATAATGCATAGATGATGCCCAAGAACTGGACCAACGATCAAAAATAAATTCTGTTTCGATTAGTCAGTTATTTTTTGACTTTTGTGACTGCTACTCAATTCTTAGTGTTTTGTATAAAAATGTGTTTGTGCTGAAAAACGCTTTGAAAGGGTTCTGATGACTAGCTTTCTGTTGTCATAGTTTGTAGTTTGGGAGTTATATACTAGATTTTAAGACAATGAGCCATTTCAATGAAATCAGTAACAACTAACATGTGTATATTGCATGCATATGCAGACATGTTTTTTTTTTATTTTAATTTATTTATGAATACAAGGCATAATAACAATTCTTTCATTTCTGGCAAATTGTTGAGATTATTAGAAAGAGTGAAATGTGTAAACTATCAAAGAAAGCTTTATAAATAATACCTTCGGCAAATGTAGTATCTATGTACATTAGATTAACTGCTATGATTTTGTTCCATGTCAAAGCTACGCTCTATCTTTTAGAAAATAAACTGTATGAACCAATAAACATATTTTCTATATTATGTAATTTATGGGTTAAAAAATTACGATAACTTATCTAAATTGTAATAAACAAAATACATAGTCTCCAGTAAGACCGACCCATTATGAACCACAGGGAAACATTTGTCATATGAAATTTATATTCATACAATACAACATCTAGCAATTTTTGCGTCATCAGTACTTTCAGTACTATATTATATATAATATTATAAATGCGAAAGTAACTCTGTCTGTCTGTCTGTCTGTCTGTCTGTCTGTCTGTCTGTTACGCTTTCACGCCAAAACCACTGGACCGATTTGAATGAAATTTGGTATGGAGATAGTTTGAGACCCGGGAAAAAACATAGGATAGTTTTTATCCAACTGCGCAAAAAGAGGTTAATGTTTTCGCGCGATAACCGACATACGCGCGGGCGGAGCCGCGCCCGGAAAGCTAGTTTTTACAATAATTTATGTCCATTAAGGGCTAATACCACCAGTTATAACATTCAACCCCTAAAAATACGAATCTGAAAGAATTATTAAGCACTAAACGCTGCGAAAAAACTGGCAGTCATGTATAAAGTGTCGCGGTATTTCAAATAATGTCAGCTCCTGATCATTATCAAACCGGCCTTGGTTTGAATACTGCAGTCATCACAGCAACGGCTTGGTTAAAGACAAGTTTGGATTCTATTCTATTACTATAAATATCTTCTATCTTCTTCTTAATAATTGGTATATACTTACCTTCCTCGAGCAATATCTATTAGGTATAGCTAAAACAGGAAAGTTAAGTACATAGATATACGTACCTCCCTGTCATCAATTTAACAAATATTAAATTTCAATCTATCGAGGAGTCGACATTTATAATTGATTGGTGTTCGTTGACCTACATGTAGACAGACTACGCAGAATTAGATCGACGAGGCAAGGTGCGTGACCGCATTGGATTGTAGACGGTATGTTCATAGACTATTAGTAGGAGAGGGTTCATTTAAATCAAAGAACTATTAAAGTTTGATATATAAGTATACCTATTATTTTTGTAAATAAAATTAAGAACTTAAATATTTTTTTACAAAAAATGTAACCATCTTCTAACAATGAAAAAATGTAATGTCTTGCTTAAGTCGGGTCCACGCTGCTTCAAAACACTCTGAGATCACAATTTCATGGTCCGACTTCAACAAGTCATTTCATACTTTTCAGTGGTAGAAATCGATTAAATTTTTTGTTAAAGAAAATTGTTCACCCTTTTTTGTGATAATTACTGGTTAAAGGATCGATTTTAACTAACCTACTATCAGTCGGATTGCCCATTGCTGAACATAACCCCTTAATGGGCGTTTGCCTTTTTTTTATTTATTAGCGTTTTGGCAGGCATCTTGGAAATCTCAGTTTAGCACTTCCTCAAAACGCGCTGCTTACCTTCCGGTATTATCCTTATTTCATACGACACCCGCGGAAAGAGATGGTGGGGATAACACTCTAGCCTGGCCCCCTGGCACCTAATAAGTAATACGTTCTAATTACTAGCAACTTCTACTACCAGTTGAATAACATTTTCTCCGATGTAGTAGCACTACCCTTCTAATTTATCCGTTTCCGTGGGTAAAAGAACAAATTGTAATAGCCCACTTACCCATAATTTCTTTCAATAACGATTGGCCATCAGTGACTGCATAGATACTGCCTTTTTTGGCGATAGGTATCCTTTGACCTCAAGCTCACCTGTTGGTACATTGAGCATATAGATATAGGTTGTAGAGCTCGAAGCATACTTTGTTTAGCCGTTCTTAAGACGCTGACAAGTGCTAAATAGCTTTACATGAACAGATTTTTAGCAAAATGTATATATTTTGTAGCAGTAAGAAATTATATGTTAATCTTGATCACATTATCTAAGGCCAAGAAAAGTCCGAAACACCATTCCTTAAAATTTTCTCGATAGAATAAAATTTCAAATTTGACTCTAAATTACGCTTGGAACGTAAATATCATAATTATTTACGCATAAATGTGTATGAAACTATATTAATAAAATAGCAAATCCTTATCAAGAGGGACAAGAAATTTTACATTTTTGATTAACGTTACCAGTTTTGTGTTATTAAGCTTACTTTCGGATTTTACCTAAACTGATCGCGATTTCACCATCACTGCATCTCTTTCACTCCTACGCAGACCGATAGTGACAACATTTCAGCAATTGACAGCGTCTTAACGGAACAACTAGGTTAAGCATCGTCGGCTGAAGTCATGACCTGGATGGGTGACCGCTAGTGGGATAACTACAACTGCTGTGCTTCGGAGGGCACGCTAAACCGGTAAGTAGGCTACGTCGGTCCTGGTTGTAGTCTTAGGACTGTAGTCGTTATAGCTTGGTGGTAGGACATTTTTCGAATACCCTGGCTACCACCTTCAAGTAGCAAATCTGTTACCAAGCACCTAAATAGTCTATCAGTATTCGATAAAAAGTGAAAAAGAACATAAGAGCCGACTTGATGGTGTAAGTTAGGATTAAGGATGCCGCAGGATTGGAAGCCCAAAAAAATTGACGCAAAATAGTATTCAATACGTTAATACTACTCCACTAACCCCCATAATATTTATTTTAACGAGTGTTATACCGGGATACTTGTCGTCGACCACCCATGATTATGCCAAATCGGAGACGTGGTTGGTACAATATATGCCTTTCACTAAACAATCGAACTCACCCACTTCATAATGTATCTTGCTGCCTGCCTGATGCCTCCTTACTTGGGAAAGAAAACTGAATTCACGAACGCGTACTGTAAGAAAAACTTTTTCGTGTCAACCTGCTATAAAAATATAAACAAGCACGAAAAATATTTTTATTAGATAGCTAACACTCACACGATTAGGAAAAACATAACGACCACGCCACTTATCAACCTTATTTTTTCTAGAAAAAGTATAGTACCCAACACAGACCCATATTTCAGGTACCATTAGGTACCTAAAATATGGGCCTCGACGTAAGCTTTCATTTATTACACCCATTAAAACTCGCTGAAATCTCAGAACATCAAAATATAGCAAAATGAGAGAATACTCCCAAACATATTTAATGCGGTGAATAAAATATTCTAATCCTATAAAAGGGTTTTTTATTTTATTCGAAGTTAACTCGAAATAATATTCGGCCTCACAAAATTCTAAGTGTACATTTTATTGAGTTTCTTTATAAATTTTTACGAGGATTTTTATGGCATTTCGCACAATGAAACATTACTCCGGGAGCGGCGTCGAGACCCGCTGTAACAGTTTTATGTTCCTCCTATTGCCTATTTGTTTGGCCCTACTTCTATTGATAGCTATATCTTAGCTAATATTGAGATTAAATGCTTGTACTCGTAAATTGTGTGAATCAACAAGTAGAGAATATATTGGTAATTCAGCGGTAATGTAGGGAAACTGTAGACATTGTTTCCGTGGTATATTCTAATTCATATTATTTTCACGGTGACCAAAATACTGGGATTAAGCGAAGTGATTAAGACGTAATTTCGTCACATTTTATATACCATGTGTTCAATCTCGGTGAAATTTCGCATGCATGTCCTTGAGCTTAATTATCAATGCTTCTGTTTTGTCATTTTATTATTAAACTATGTATTTTCAACATTATTTAGTAATCTCGTTGGTTTATATTTTTTATCGTACTGTGACGAAACAAGCGCGAGGCTCACCTGATGTTAAGCGGACTAACCTCTGCCTAAAACAAATACATTTCGTCACAAGTCACGAATTGTACTGCGCCCGTCACCTTGAGACATAGTTGTTGAGTCTCATGTGCCTGTAATTTCACTGGCTCTCAAGGACTGCCACCGGAATACACCGTTAGGTGCTTGGCGACAGATTTTCTACTTGAGGGTGGTCGCTAGCCAGGCGGACATTGGCAAAATGCTCTTCCACCTTGCGGTGAAGCTCAAGCCCGCGGCGGGATTTGAACCATGTACCTGCTGCACGGCAGCCCATAGCCAATGCCACTGAGCCATCACTACTTCAAAATAAATACAGATACAATAAATAATGAAACGAAACATCAATAAACCACAGGCATAGATGTTAAGCTAAAGGACATACATGTATATTTTCACCGTGTTTGAATAATTGATGGAAACTTATTTGTATGTCGTATTGTGAATGGAAAGCTATATCAAGACACTAACCTTATTAAGCCAATGCAGCTCTCATGAGCATCTAAGCGGTATATATGCCTGTAAATAACTGATTAGATAAGTAGCTGAACTGTTTGTAGTCGCTATAGTACTTTGAATAAGTTTTCGTGCTTTTTAATAGAGGTACAATACAAGTAAAATTATAAGCTAGCCTCAAAATAATTAGCAACGCGTAAGTAATGCAAGCTTCTTAGATGAATATCCATATTATTGCCTACTGATATAGAATAAAATTCCAACTCTTATAAATAAATTAGTCTATGACCAACTCACCTGGCGTCTGCTGGCCGGAAATAAATGTACTACTAAGAACTGGTGATCCATTATCGTCACTTGCCCTCTTGCCCTATAAACGAAAGCGTGACAATGTGACTAATAATCAGGTGTTACCATGTGAGGTCTATTGAGTGTTCATATATCACATGACAAAAATGCTAATCGGGTAGATAGATTGATAATACTATACCTATTGCCTTAAATAAATATACACACATTTTACAAAACTATTATTAAGTAATTTCTTTACATTTTCTTAGACAAGCAAAAGTAAAATATATCTATTATGGATACATTTTACTCACAGAAAAGAGAATAGTATTTTATATCTCTATGATTTTACTGGAAACTATCACAGGCAGATCTTTCTCATATGAAATTTATGAAATAATGTGTAAGGTCATAAAATTCCAAAACATCTAGAAATTTTTGTGTCGTTTTTACAATAATTTATATTTATTGAAGTCAAAGTCAAAATTATTTATTCAATTTAGGCGCTACGATGCACTTGTGATGGTCAGTTGCAAAATGTAATATTGACATACATTACATTATACTGCCACGTACAGCAAAAAAATGTATAGAGCCACTGCGAGAAGAATGGGCAAGGAACTCAGAAAACGGCTTTTAAAGATGTATTACAAACTAATTTATAAAATTATTACAATATTGCTTGGTAGAGACAGAATTTTCCAAGCATTTGTCGTTTATGTAATCACAAACTGCGTACTAGGATTTCTTAATTAATATTTTTTTCACGTCCAACTGGAATTTTCCTTCTGTAAGCGTTGTAATATATTTCTTATAAAACCGGAACTTTATTATAAAACCGCACATAATTAACTAATAAGGACCTATTATTTGTCTTTGCTAATCTAAAGCCCGCATGTATTGTCATCGAGATTTTCACTGTTTAATTTAATTTTTTTTTTTTACGAACATGCATTACATTATCAAACATTTGCAGAATCGGGAAAAGTAAGGTCCAATATATTCATGGCCATGAATGGGCTAAGACATAGTGGCCAATAACATTGCCACTATGCCAAAGTCTCTAGTCTTTGGTCCAATTTTATTTGATAAGAATTATAAGTCATTCTTCATCATTCTTGTATTTTTCTTTAAAGAATAGCTGATCAATGGTCTTGAATGAACGTGGCTGAATAATCTCAGCCAACGTGGCATTTGGCTCGTGATTCTAATTTGCCCTTTCGTCATAGAACATAAAATAATACTACGTTCTTAACCATCGTATGGGGATGGAGCGACACCTATAGTTCAAATTACGTTGTACTACAAACAAGACAATTTTTTGCCATTAGCTTTAAACTTGTTAACGACGACGCTACCCTATAATTTTAATATTTTAATTTCTGCAATGATGCGTGCTCCGCAGATTATATTACAAAATTACAACGAGGGGCTAAATTACCCCGTAATATTTACTATTAGCAGTGTATCGAGCAATAAACATTAAAAAAAAACAACCAGTCCAATTGGGAACATCTTCCTTTTTTGAAAGTAAGTTGACTGGTTCAAAACTCTGACCCCACATTATCATAGTCATTATTTCATAATTTTTAATCGACTACCAAAATAGGAGGAGAAGGTCTCGAGGGTGCGCTGCCGGCTTTGAGGAAGGAATATGCTCCCTTCTTGAAAGCTATAAGTCGTATTGGTTCAAGTGACACCTGGTTCGATATGGTAGCAGTGCGAGGATGCATATTCCTTGAGATTTGCAAGGTTGTTGACTTCCAAATGTCATCGAAATGAAATTGATGAAACACCATGCTCTGTCGGGCCGACCGATGGCGAAATTCAGCTGCAGGTGTTAAATCGATCAATTCTTCGAAACACTCGCCGTGACTGATACGGTAAAAGATGCATACTGATCTATTATCTTTAAGCAATGCCAAAGGATCGACAAATTTAGCTTTACAATGGTAACTCATAAAAGGACCACTTGCAATATCGATAACACTCGCGATAATGACCACTTATTCCGATATGCTCTCTTTATCCAAATTGGAAACATACGAGAACTTGTTTATGTATAACTTTTTTTAAGAATTACAAACATAAAACCAATTTTCTTATTCTTGTTCAATACCTACAGAGCAAAGTGAACTCCTTTTTAGAATTAATAAACAAGAAACCTTTACGTGAACTGTTTTACTTATTAAATTTTTATACAAAAAGGTCCTTTTTGCACTTGACCTGCGTATTTAAAATACAGTTGTTCAATAAGTAAGGAAACGTTACGGCAGGTACTTGTGCCCTTCTTCTGACCCGAAAAGGTCGGAAGCCACGATTAGCCTGCGTTTGAAGTCTTTATAGCCAGTCATTTACAGAGTAATGTGCCGCTCAAATATAATTTCAAAAAGAGTGCCTCCGACGAATTCTCAGCGGACTATAGAAGATACGGTAGACGTATAGATAAGGATCTCTTTGTGATTCACTGTTATTTTGGAACGGTTTCAATTTCTGATTTTCTTCACTCAGCGTTTGGGAGAATTATATCATAATTTGTAGGGCTTTAAATTAAAAAAGTAAATATTAATTTTATTTCTTATACCTACTATTGAAAGATTGAGAGATTTTGATTGAAACATATTTGTTCACATGGATTCAAATTTAAAATATCTACTTCATTTGTGAAACCGTTTGCACGCCGTATTTAGTCAACACTTGTATAATATTGACTTATGTAAAGTAAAATTTATGGGTAGAAATATATTAGGTATTTATTTTGTTGTTTTTACTGTAGGAACAATAAACAACATAAATACCTACGTGTTTGGTAAGGTTAAGTAAACATTATTATCGAGAAATCAGATAATTTTGTAGGTATGTATATATTGGCTAAGCATGCTGTAGAGCTTGATCATATTTAGAAACATAAAAACATTTATCAATAAAATTACACGCAATTAAATAGTTAGTAATTTATGTTGCATATAACTAGATTATTTATTCTACACTAATATTATCAAGAGTATAACGAATAAACTTAAAAGCTCCTTGACCGATTTGAAAAATTCTTTCTCCATTAGAATCCTACATTATTCCTGATGAACATTACCGATAGAATATTATGAAAAAGTAGTTTATTTTTAATTTTTATTCAAATACCTGCCTAACTCGGTGTGGGCCGCTAGTTTTTTATATAATTGTCAATAGGTACGTTTATAATATAAAGACTGTCAACTAATTAGATTTACTTGCTTACATTTATTACTCAGAAGAAGATTGTCTGTTCGTAAAAAAATAAAGCTAGGTTAAATTCAGCCAAATCAGAGGTTGCTACAAGTGCTGTGGAATAGTTCGGTCTACTAGCAACTCAGATGTGTTAAGACTATTGTTTATTAATAATACATTTAATAATATCATCTTAAAATGTATATATGTAAGTATATAACTAAAAATTAAACTCATAGTCTAGCTAGAACAATATCGAGGGTTCCCAGAACATTAATATAGAACATAATAACGTTATATATTATACAAAGTACACGATGATGTGGGGACTGTTAGTAGCCCGAAACTTGCAAAACGCACGTCTACTTTAACAGTGGTCACATGCGACATGCTGCCATGGTAGTGTTGCCATTATCGCAACTGGAAATGACTGGAAGAGCTAAGATGACGGCAAGTTTTACTTTACATGAGATAATAGAAGATAATAAGTCGAGTCAGTATTAATGACCTAGTGTCAGAATAGTGTCACTAAGCCTTTGACTTTCTATCAGAGCTGAAATATGGTCTAGTCGTAGCAATGAGCCCAGTTTTGTCTTTCTGCACCATTACAACCTGAGTCTAAGAATAATCATTATTCGTAAACCTTCCTTACGCTAAAGATCTCATCCAAAATTTACTCGTAAGTTTTTTTGTCTCAACTCACATGTAACGGGGACCAGCTACGAACAAATATGTAAAGCTCATACAATTATCGATTTGATTTCGGACTCATCAAGTTCACAATCTTCCAAATTCAGTTGCTTAGTTAAATTGATTTGGCGCTTAGAATAATCGCATCCGATACACTTTTTAAACTACGCCCGCCGCGTTCTGCTTTTTTTTTTAGAAAAACTTCCGAATGCCAGACTACTCGTAATGCCGTACTTCACCCGTTGGATAAAAACTTGATCGATTATTACAACACAAAACCTTTTTATGTAGCATAAAACAGTATATTAAATAATTTTATTCATAGAGGGAAAGGTCGTGTGTATGGATGAATTTTAATAGCCGATGATGAGGATCCGAGAGCAAAGAGTAATTACTACGGCCATTCTAGGGGTATGCAGAAAAAATCACGTAATATCTCACATTCAATTTAAACTTGCGAACTTTACAAATTTTACTTGAAATTACCAGATTCAGTCATTACTTTAGAAAAATCTATACTATTTTATTACACTCGTATTTATATTTATTTTTTAAAATTCAAAACTTGTTTAATATTTTAGAGAAACATTCAATTGTATCTGAATTTCCTGCTCGTCAGAAACGCCAAGTAGCCGAGTTGGAACAAAAATCGACGCCTTTTGCTTCTACATAAAACATCTCAATCTTGTCTAGACTCTTCGAGTGTACATACCTAATTATTTTCTTAAAACATTCAACATAGGTATTTTAAATTTCATTTGTATGATCTGACTTACAATTAATTTACTATAAAATAAAATATGTTTTAACACATTGTTCTATTAAAAACGCACAATTAGTACACTCAACTACATGAATAAATCTCCTTAGTTCTATAGTTGCTCCGCCTGGCCAATTGCTCACACTTCGATCAATTCCTTTTATTTTGGGCCCTATCTACAAGTATCTACTGTATATATCTACAACCCATAAGTCGTTTCAACTCAAATTATATGAGAATAAACCATTGAAAGCTTACGTTGATTCGAGTAAGGAATTGCACTATGCACTATGATTATCTAGTGTTTAGTAGAGCTGTTTAGTGATTAGTGCTTATGGGACGTGTTTAGTAAAGTTGTTTTTTGCAAGTAGTGCCCAAGACAGTTAAATTGTTGTGTTTAGTAGACCAGTATCATTCTCGACAAACATTCGTATTTCATATGTTCTTGCATATATTGATGGTTTAGATTTTCGCTCCACTTGCCATTATTCAAAAGGAGATAGGTACTGCATACTGATGGCTCGAAGCACATGCGGCAAGCTTCTCTCTACAAATAAACGCCTGTCCAAGTGGGAAGCGCAACGCACACAGAGAGTGACGGTGTAGGAGGAGAGCGAGTGACTTGACTTCTCTCAAAAAACATATAACGCGCTCCTAAAAACAAATACATAATACTAAACACTTATCAGTTGCTGTTCAAAAGTGTTTAGTAATAATAACAAAAAACCTGCCATAAACACTCGCATAAAACACTAATCGAAGTGCAAACAAGCCTTAACTACCTATTATATATTAGGACTTTGAGTACCTACTAGAGTAAACATGACAAGATTAAATAGTTAGCGACTCGCCGCAAACACAAATACAAAATAACTAATATTCCATACAAGAAAGATTATTGAATATTTATTTATTATTGACAACACAACTTATTGTGCACAGTTTGTCTTGTAGACTTTGTAGACGCAGCCTTTGAAAATTCACTTAAATACACACTGATTTAAGCCCTAACTTGAATTATTATAGGTTATGTGCTGTATCGGAGCGGTGCTGTTATGATGAGTGATGGCTTATTTTCAACCATACATTTGCGTGAGGACAAAGCTAAGCTACGAAACTATGTGACTGTTTTCACCAAAGCTTAGCCGTGTAGCGCAGCGGGCAAGATGTGATGTGAAGACGGGTTGCGTAATGTAGCTGTGCGATGAAACTAGGTAGTACGTCGTCTTTGCTCTGCTCACATATTTAGCCCGCATTTTAAGCTAGCGTCCTTGGCATAGAACATAACATAATAATACTTGGTACGCATCCCTTAATTTAAATAACGTAGCTTTTTGAACGCATTTCCACTACAACTAAGATATGCAATGAAAATTAAATTTCTCAACTAAAATAAAGCATAGTAGTGTAAGATGTTCTACGAATTTATCTTTAAGAGTTTTTGCTTGGAGTACATGTCTTTCAATTCCCTACGAAAATTGTCCTATGAGCCGATATAGTTGAAAACTTTAACGAGTTTGAACACTTCGTGTTTAACATATGACGAAACTACGCTTGTATGGAAAGCGCTATGAAGACTAACCTTAAAAATAAAACTTATCTATCAAATTACGAAAATCTATTAAATTGCCCATTGTTATTACTATTATATCATTAATTATTTTAAAACGGACATTCATAAGTCAATAATGAAGGGTGTTAGATCTGATCATGAGGGCCTAGCGATTAAATTTGATGGAAACAGAGAAACAGCGAGGTATGAAATTGAACATAGGCCGTTAACAACCAGTATAGGCTAGAAATACTCAGTACCAATATAGAAGCTAAGCTTGGCATTACAAGTTTTTCTCATCATACCTTTCTCATCATTTCTTTACCAAATGTTACTATGTCGTATCGCAGAAAAAATTTAAGATCTTGCAAGCAGTTTCATGATTATGTTAGGAACTATTAAAAAGTGTTTAAGTCTGTTTGCTGGTGTGCTAAATCTCTTTTTTATTAGAAACAAAATAAGCAAATATAAATTTTTTTTTGCTGAACGTGGCAGTGCAATATAGAATATTTCAATATTAAAATTTGTAACTGACCTTCATAAGAGCGTCGTAGTCGTTTAAATTGAATGAATTATTTTGACTTTGATAAGATAATAATTTTAAACTGCCTCTCTGTCAAATAGCACGAAAATAGAATAAGCCGTGGAAAGTCACCGTTTTACAAAAATACAAACGAAGAGGTGTCCTTACCTTGCTAAAGAGACCTTTGCTTGTAACTGAGCGAGCGGCTCAATTACATGCATACATAGGTAGATTTGTTGACGCAATCACGTTTCCTGACATCCTGTAAAGAAATTTACATATTTTTATTACACATCACACAAACGTGTTCCTAATTTTAATTCCGACGAAAAATGATGTGTATACAAATAAAAATTGGAAGCTACAAGTGTAGGTTTATTAATATAAGGAGTTGTTTGAAGGTGAATAGGTGTTTGTCTGCCTTGTAGCTTGGCAGTGCGTATTGCTTTGGTATTTCAAGGTCGAAACTTCGTTCTCCAGTTCGGATATTTCTTGGGATCTTCTGACACAGAAATTAACTCTGAAGTCTGGAACTCGCTCGTGATTGACTGGCACCCTATAATATGAGACCAAATTTATCTAGTGAAACTATTTGTTGGCATCTATTTATCTCAACGAATCGGAAAGTTGAACGAATCAAAATCTGAAGCGCCCGTAGCGAAGTTTGCTTAGCCATTCTGAACCGATCAGCAAGTCATGACTTGGATGGGTGACAGCAGGTGACATTGCTACTGAGCGCCTCCATGCTTCGGAGGGCACGTTAAGCCATCGGTCCCGGTTGTTGTCTTCGGATGGCAGTCGTTATAGCATGGTGGTAGGGCATTTTGCGAATGCCCGCCTGGCTAGCTACCACCCTCAAGTAGAAAATCTGTCACCAAGCACCTAAGGGTGTGTTCCGGCAGCTATCTGAGAGCCAGTATTTCTCTAGGTTAGCCTAACAACATCTTCGACCACATCATCACATACCTACTATCAGGTGAAATAGTGGTCAAAGGCTAACCTATCAAGCATAAAAAAAGAAAAAAAAAAAAAACGAATAAGCATTGCAATTCAACGGAGCAATGCTGACAGCATGCTGGACACGCTGCCAAATGGTAGTGGGCTGGAGCATTTGGATTGCATGTGAGTCTGCTATGATTTGTAGGTTGTCTAAATGCTTTTATTGTAGTAGCTGTTGTGTTGTATATAGTGAAAGTAGATACACATATGTGGTTAAATAGATTTTGCCCTCAGGGACACAAAGACATAATGATATTATATATATTGATTACGATTTTATTCGTTTCAATTCCGTTTGTAATGGAATTTAAGGAACAGAATTTTAGCCACCTCTTATTGTTTTATCATCACGAAACCTGGCAATTGTGTGTAGTTCTTGTAATATTACCGTAATATATTAACATCAAACCGATCAGTGATCAAGCCGCAGAATAGGTACTGGAACTGCAAAGAAACAGGCTAATGTGCTCTGGCTATATTTAAAAAGAATGCTTTATGGCCAGAGAGTATTTCGAAATACTAGAAACTTAATTATATTTATTTTTTTATTTACTTATATGGTTGATATTCTATTTACCCATACGAAGCGATTTGCGCCTTCGTTTATCATACAAACCGCCAGAGAATATAACACCCTGCCTGAGCCAGTGTTGCCGGTTACGAACAATATGGAGACTTCAAAACGCGAGGGAATAGATAGATTCCTTCTGGGTGAGCGCGCTCCATCAATGATCGCATCATCACTTAACATCAGGTGAGATAGTGGTCAAGTGCTACCCATCTATTACGTTGGCGTTATCGAAATAAAGTTGTTTTCACAGGTGTGCTTTTTTACTTTCTTCTTTTACTTTCCAGTTAGGTTTTAATAAACTGCCAGCGGCTTGACACCGAGGAGCCTGTTGTGTTTTATTAATTTTCCTTAGAAAATTAACCAAGGAGCTTCTTACCTTCAAGAGTAATGATTCGTCTCATAACTTTCAAACTCTTGGCGGTCGGTATACCTATGAACAGTGCGATGTTACCAAAGGCAATCCTTTCTTTATAAATACAGCACGTATTTTTTGTCATTCTATTGAAATTGAAATATATTTTCACCATTTTATTAACTATTTAGTTAACTTATTTTTACATACAAATAATGAAAATTGTCGTATGACTTGCTACGTTAATGATTACAATATCGGCTCGATTTGTTAAAGCCCTCGCCTACGGCTAAAACTTCATTGACTATATACATACATACCAATATATTGATGGAATGTAGATATGATTTATGTATAGATTATATAGGTACTCGTAAGACAAAGTTCGTAAATCACTATTCTATCTCATTCGCTATTTGATTGGATATTATACCGAGTACAATGTTCTAATACTCACGATAAATAATATTTCAATTAACTGTCTGAAAAATAATATGTCTCCAGACTCCATACTCAATCAACGCATGATAATAATCCGCGAATTTACTGTCCCAAATCTCTCTTTGAGTGATGATAATTATCAAATAAATCCTTACTCCTAGCGCTCGGCACTTGATTGAAATTGGAGCTATCGTAATTTGAGTTCAATCCAGTACCGTCTAAAACAATACATCTAATTACTAGTGCCTTGAATATAGAATAGGTATAAGGCATAAGCAATTCAACTCTGACTATGGAATCTTTTCATACACATCATAAATAATATAACAAATTATTTCATAAATTACCTCAATGGAATTGTCCGAACCATGCATAGTTAAAATTTCACCTCACATCGGTGACTCGGTATCTATACAAAAGTTCCAATAATGCAGAGCAGATATCAGATTTTAACGACGGAATATTCCATCTAGCACCTGGGGTCACAATTTTGTTACAATTTTTAATATTCGCCGGTGACAGCACGCACACTCATAGCGTAGGTAACACGCCCGCTCGCAGTCTCTCTCTTCTTTTCGTCTCTGTATTTGATATTTTTATAGCTCCCCTATATTACCATGAGTTATTGCTGAGCAATTTAAATATGAATGGAGGTTCGACAGTTTCATGTCTCCTGAAAGATGAAGAATGTGTAATGGCACAATTGCCTACGCCTAAAAATTTCTCTCGTTCTTTTTTGTGGCATTAAACGGTTTTTGACCTTAATAAAATTGTACTTATAATTTGTACAACGCGTATAATGGATACTTTAGGAACTAAATTATTACTAAAGCTCCAGGGACTAATTCTATTACTTTAAAGTTTATAGCTTACAACAGTCTTCATTAGCGTACTGCCTATTTGAATTTCGACCCCAGTGTTGCTCCCTTGAACCTATAATAATTTATCTGAAGTTAAAAGGTGTCCCTAGCATTGTCACCCGAATGATAGTACTCGTACACCCAAGCAACATTTAAAGTTACGAGTCGCAGTTAGGATAAGTTAAGAGTTTTTGAACGGTCATGTTCGTAGTCGTAATGTCGCCTAATTTCAACGTTTAACAAGTTTAAAACTTGAGCCTCATCCTCGTTCCTTTGAGCGACTATTTCTATCGTTTCCATAATAATATTCACGTTTTTGTCACCTTCGTTAATTTTCTACGTTTAATTGAAATGTTATTTTTTTTCAACACACTACAAACAAAATCAACACTACAGCTACTAAACGAAAGCAGTAGGTAACTTAAAAAAAAAAAAATACAGACGAACTGAGAACCTCCTCCTTTTTTGGAAGTCGGTTAAAAAATACAGGCAGTCCAAATGCTTCAGCCCACTACCAGTAGGTAACGTGCCCAGTTTTCTGGCAGCATTGCCTCGCTAGACTGCAATGATAAGTGCTAGCAATTTGTTCACGCATCGTATCGACCATGCGCTCTGATAAGTTTTGGATAATAAGATGAGCTCCCGGCGCTAAAGTAGCGTCCCACACTAAGGGCCGCCCTAACTTCTACGGAACTAGAACCAGTCCATCAGGACTTTTACTGTCGGTAAAAGCCCAATGTTAATATGATAATATAATGAAATGTTATTGTAACAACTATCTTACTCGTATATATGTGCGGGAGAAGGGCAAACAAAACACGAGGCCCGAAATATTTTAGTTGGTCTAATACAAATGAGATTCATCCCTTAATCCCGCATTAGCTGAGTTTAATGAGGTATTACCAATGGATGTACCCAGACACGGCAGATTAGCTGACCATAATGCGGCTTTACTTATCCCAAATCAGACACTATTGTATCAATATTTTCATTTTATTTATCGATCCCGAAGTGTTAATGTGGCAAAGAGCATTTTCAGGTTTTACTCGTAATACCTGCAAAATGTAAAAAATACTTCTTTACATTTTGCAGGTATATGACATATGTTGACATAGGTATACATCAATAATAGATATTTTGAAGTAATATACGAGTTATCTACGAATTTATTTGTAGCCTGTTACATTATTTTTCTACTTGTGATTGCTTATCACATGCACATGGAACGTAAAATATATACATAAATAAATAAGTGTATATTTTTAAGATATCTCACCATATTCATAGCTTTATTCCCACGAGGTGAGACCAGTAGGTACATTAATATCTTTCTCTATCACAAAAAATACATTATGGAAAAGGATTTGGCTTCTGTTTTGTTATTTTCAGTTAATAAACCTGTCTTTGACTCACGTGTTGGTAATTTGTAAGTGCTCGAAGATTTCAAACAGGCCTAGTATAAAAATGAACTAGAATAGAATGCCTCCCTAGGTTAGCTTCTGTTAGGTGTCGACAGATATAGTACACGAAAGAGGCAACTAGCCAAGTGAGCATTCCCAAAATGTGAATGAAAAGAACTTCATACGATGAAGCTCAAATCCGCGGCATAATTCGAACAACCGACCCACTGCGCGGCAGTCCATAGCCACTGGGCCAACATTGCATGACACCATATTCAGTGGTTCAATCAATTGGCTCTATAGGTCATAATTATCTTATCTCTTTTAAACATCATTAAGATTACAGACTATACAGAGCTAAGAGCACATCACTCCTCAAAGTGACGTGAATAGACGAGAAACACGAGGATCCGTTAAAAATCTATTCACTACGTAAAGTCACGGATTATTTTCTAAGCGCTCCGAATTTCGTTTAAATAATATGAACGTGGTAGCCGAGCTCCAAGCCCGCTAACGACTAGACCCAAGTTGTTAAGCCGAAAGGGCGCGTACATTATGATTGTTATGGCTAAAGGTCCACTTTATAGTCCTTGTGTTGTGCCTTTACACGATCATCATTTAACTGTGTGGGAAGCCCTAGATTCGCAATAATGTTGTTTAAAATTCGAAATAAAACCCTAATTATTTATCGAAGTGTTCCAACTTTAACTTTGCCTGGTGAAATAGTTAACCCGTTTGACCACAGGAGCAGCGCGTTCGTTATTATTCTCATTACTAACTGCCATTAAGGGTTTGAATATACTAATTGGTATAAACCTGTAATAAGTTTCAAGTTTTGGAGCGTTTCGCGGTCATTCGCAAACGATCAACTTTGGATGGGTGACCGCTGTTGAAATTTTATTACTGAGCGCTTCCGTGCTTCGGACGGTACCTGCTTTAAGCCGTCGATCCTGGCTACTGTCTATAGTAGCAGTCGTACATCATGTTGGTAGGGCATTTATGATAATGGCCGCTTGGCTAGCTATAACCCTTCTGTAGAAAAACGGTATATTCAAGCTCCTGACGGTGTGTCCCGGCAGCTGCGTCCGTGAAATCCAGTAACTCTAGGTTAGCCTGAACGACATCATCAACCGCATAATCACTTACCAGGCGGGATGGTGGTCAAAGAAGAACCTATCATTCTATGGGTGTTGTAAGAGGCGACTAAGGGAAAAATACTGGGAGGTGGGCAGCAGCGCCTTCTAAAGAACAGTCTTGTTACACTACGATCCTCAAGCCGCCTGCCAAGCATGGGGATTATGGCAAATCCGCCGATACAGCATATCCGGCTGATACAGTACAGTATATAATTTACTTTACTTACTTACTTACGGTACTTTACCAATCGTTCGTCTACAAAATACAACATAGGAACTTATCGTAACTGTGTTTGTGTGTGTATCCAAGAAACTGCGAATAACATTATTCGTAGACCGTGATGAAGGGCTAGGTAAAGGTGACTTAAAACATCGAGGTTTCGTCAGACTTCGTATGTGTGTTTTCAATTCGAATATTGCGTTTTAAAGCCATAGTACCTGTAAGATTATAAATGTCACCTTAAAAACTTATACTATTAATTCCCAAACTTGTTCATCGTCTTCCTGACCTCATTGCACGGATTTAGTGTCGGTACAATATGTTTTCTCAAACAACACAAGAACATAAAATCATTATATATATAATAGTGTCCACGTAGGTTACATTACAAGATAGTTTGTAAGCACATGGTTGAATTAAGTCTACTATGTAGTGCGCTTAATACACCCAGATATCACCTGAGTGATTTAAATCTACTAAATAGTGTACTTAACCAACAACAGGTTAGAAATGACCGGGTGAATCAAGTCTATTAAATTTACCCAAGGTGAATTAAGTATACCGCATCTTATGATACCTAATGTTGAAATAAGGGCCATAATATGGCCTATCAGCACCTTACTGTTACAGTAATCTCTTAGCCTGAAATTAAAGAAAATTAAAAAAAATAAAACTATTAACATAGACACATCACATCACACATCGACCACATCATCATTTTCCATCAGGTGAGATAGTGGTCAAAGGCTAACCCATCAAGCATAAAAAGAAAAACATAGACGCTGTTTTTGTATTAGAAAATCATCTGTACATATAAGATTAAAGATATTAAGTCTATGTATCGATGGTCATGGTTTTGAAAATCGTCAATATCGTTTAGAAGGAGAAACGAATTATATTCTGTAACGTAACCACACTTCATTTCACAAACAAATTGTTAACTCGAGAAGTTTTCGCGATACATAGTTATAGAGTATATGTATAGCAGGTATATAATATAAAAGTAGATAGACTCACAAGTGTTAGAAGTGAATATAAGCTGTGTTACTCAAGATGTAAGCTTCATAGAAAAAAAATAGTAATGCAATTTATGTTTATAACAAGCTGCCAAACATTATAAATGATTTAATTCTACCTACATTTAAAGGCAGATTTATTAAATGGTTAGGTGATAAAATATTTTTTTATGACAAAGAAAAATATAATAGAAACATATAATGCACATATTATATTTCGCACGCAATGGTTATCTTTTTTTTCGAAAAGCAAACGTGTGTAGTATATTTTGTGAGTCCACTCACTTCACGCACAGCCCCTCAACGTCTCATATACACTCTCTTACACATATTCTACGACATACCCTTAATTCTACCCTTTACATCTATATTATAAGTAGTCAAATTAGAATTATTACTTGTAAACAGCTTCAACTTTTTATTCGCTTACTTGGAGATAAAGGGCACAATTTATGCAGTCTCACTTTTAAAAAACAAAATTTCTTTAACTTTTGTATTGCAGCGCATAGTACTTTAATATATATTTTTTTGCCACTGTGTGTATTTTTTTGTCATTTACAACACAAGAAACTTTTTGAAAACCGCACTTTATCCTCAAGATACAGGCTTAGTGCTTAGTTTGGGGCTCGCTGTCAATCTTTTACTCAATAAGAATTTTAATTAGGTATACTAGAATCTAAGTTAACGATCGTATTTACTCAAATATGTATGGGAATAAAAATTATCCATCTTATCTTAAATACATATTGATGTTCTGTTTGCTAATAGCGACTATAGTTATTGCGCTTAGATACTTGTAATGTCAAATATATGTAAATATATTAAAATTTGATAATTATACTATTTAAAAAAATATATAATTGTTATTTAGATTTTTTTCAAAATTTCATTTTGTTATTTCGTCAATTACTTTATTATTACATATAATAGATATTACGACTGAATATTTGCATACCATTCTCTTTTGTGGTAGAATATAATCGAACCCTATAGTTTATAATATAATTCATATGTTTTGTACACAACCTATAACACTACGACAATCTGCAAATAAATATTAGACTGAACTGACGATGCTAAGTATTATTTTTTTGTTATTTTAATACCTTCTTCGATAGTAGATTTATTTTTTAAGGTTCTGGCTATGTTTCTGGTTCGAATTCGGCTCTTGTTTTCGCCATAAGCGGGTATGTTTTCTCTGTAATTTTACTTTAATGTGGAAAGATGAGTGCTCTGTGCGCCACACCTAATATAAGCAGCTCGAGCTCGAGCTGTATCAGCAAATACAAAACGTATATCATTTTGAAACAACCTTTATATAGCATGCGCTACAATATGCCTATGATAGCATAAGCACTCCAACAGCGTAACTCGAAAATGAATATTATAAATGATAATGAATATAACTTCCGAAGAAAGTACGGACTGACTTCTAACTCTTAATATTGTAGAGGAACTTGTTAAAATCAGCATTGTCTATAGCCTTAACCTCCATTTCAGGTGTGTAGTCTCGACTGCCTCTATTTATTTCACTTCTTTCAGTGTGGGAGTCGGTTAAGTATTTGTAACAGGAATGACCACCTCATTCGTGAACAAGACCATCGAGTTATACATATATAGAGAGAGATATATATATATAGTTAAGGCCTTTAGGCAAAAAAAAATCAGTTGCTTGAGTACAACTTAAAGACTGACCACTATCTATCTTTCACTAGTTGGTTAGTTAAGAATCAGATCAATTATATCTGTACATTATGCGTTAGGGCGTTTTGCGAATGCTTACCTAGCTAGCTAACATCTTCGATTAGAAAATGTGGTCCCAAGCTTCTGTCGTTCGTATTTTCCGGCAACAATAATTTTAGGTCTAGCTTGTTATCAACATCGAGCACACTTTAAAACATTTTACTAACACATTATGGTCATAAGCATCATAAAGTACTGTCTGTTTATATAAAAATCTAAGGCCTAAATAACATAAAATGCACAGGCGAAACCGTTGATCTTGGTCTATCTTGGTCTGGCCTAGTCATAAAATCTAGAGCATGTGTTCCTGGTATAGGTATCGATAACCGGGTCTTCTGAAAAACCAGCCCTAAAAAGCTGAAATGGGCGTTGAGGTTTGTACGAAATTGTTTACGCATTAATTATCTCCTTTTATATTTACCAACTACTTATTTAATACAGCAAAAAAGTCATTTAGTTCTTTGGTTAAAAAAATATATTTATGACCGTCGTGGCCACAAACTAGTCAAGAAATTAAAACCGACACATTAAAGAAATCAATAGAAAGGAGGCAAGCACTTAAATTAATATTAAAATAAATGAAATTGCTGTGCTCCATGACGCATTATTTCTTTCCGTATAATGAATAAGGACATGAAAAACAACCATGTTGATCACATTACAAAATTCCGATATGAATTTCGGATTATTCACAACTTTTTCAATAAATTTCCTTGTACATGTTTTCCATCAGGTATTACATCTTTTCGTCACCTCCAACGTCGAAAGTTTCCAACAAGCTGTGACAGGAGTCAGGCCAAACAATGGCAAAACAAACAAATTCGTCACTGACCTATTTTTCCTGCCCGCCGTAAATATGTCAAAACTTCGCCCTCTACGTTTCTAAAACGAATGAAGTAAATGTAATTATGTATATCTTGCAAAGCGTATTTAAAACAAACTAACTCATTATTTTTCATTCTTTATTGCCAAAAAAAGTTGAAGATGCTGTTATTACACATATTCTTAACGTCTTTGAAAATATCAGTTTGTAGGTATAATATAAACGTTGAGACCATTATTATAAATGTGACAGTATGTGTGGTCCGCAGATTAGGTATAAGATACTTTTGCTCTGATTTGACCTTTATTTATATTATACAAAATGCAATTTTCACGGTTGAGAAGATCTCTTGTTGTCCAACTAAAATGTGAATAAAAATCTTACTGAAATGCCAATATGAAAAAAAAATTAAATGATAATTCTTAACATTCTTATCAGGCAGTATTGCATGCTCAACTTTTTTTTGTTGCTATATCTGTTCTTTTGTTCAGATGAAATTCCTTGAATCTGGTCAGTGGCCGCACCGTTAATGAAATAAAGAAAAAAATCTTCCTCTGCTATCGCTCTCGATGGCGAAGATGGAAACGCGTGGTGTGTAGAGCCGAAAATGCGAGACGAGTCTAAAACATGGAAAAATTGAATGCTCCAAAAAATTGTTGTTATATATTTTAGATCATATCCACTGAATGTACATCACACTGAATTTGATTATTTCAAATTACATGAACCTTGCTAGAGCTTGCTTTCAAATAGTAAACCATGCCATAACCAGCCGTGGCTGCGATTTTTACAATATGCCGGGATCGGGCAGACATAATATTATCAGCTGACAGGCCTCGGGGGACTGTAAATATCTCTCCATATTGCGATTAGCCCTCGCTCCAGGCCACCCGCGACAGACTGAAATACATTTAACAACATTTCTATCGCAGCCACATGATGTTTTGTTTGAGTATCAGGCTATTTGGCAGCAATTAGCTGCACACTGAGAGATTCTGTAAGACAAAATATATCAAGAATATTGGGATATTAATATATCAACGATACTGTGGAATCTGGTACTATGGAATCGACAAGTGAATGTGCTCCTCATTTTCTCAAGTCATTGTTAATTTTCACATACCTACAGAGAATCAGTATATATAAAACTATATATGATATACTCGTATAATAGGTACAATTACATAGCAAAATGCTAAATTTACGGATCTATCAAGAATAAAACGGCAAGAAATATTTACCGTGCATAGGTACTCACAATCAATTTATATTACAATCACGTTTAGATAGCGTATACTTTCGATTACCTTTCAGAAGTAAATTTTAACACGCATTTTATTGTACATAATCAGGAGTTTTCATAGTTTTCTTGTCAGTAAAAAAATGCACTCAATTTTTTATTTACGTATTGTGAGATTTGAGAGATCTGTTATATTATTTCATAATTTCATATTAAAAAAACCCTATGCGGTGACCTGTGCACCATTTATTTTTCTTTGCTCGACGGTGTTATTATTATATATATATTTAATGAAATACATTAAAAGGTTTACAACTACATTTACACGCATATACTCGTAGGTATATTTTAAGGATGAAAACTTGATAAAGTGAATTTGTTGGTTTAGATTTCTGTAAAGAATTTGTGATATGATTTTGTGTAGGTAGTTAATTTCGTTATTTTCACGATCTGCACGTTTTGGAAACTAAATGTAGTAACTATATCAAATATAAATGTAAAAGATTACAAAATAAACTAATTATGTCGTAAAACATGTGAAATTTTTAAACGTGCCCATTACTACCTGTGAAGAGACGACTAAAGGTATAATAATACCGTTATGTGGACTGTAGCCCCTTCTGAGGAACTGATATCTGAAACTGTGATCCCCAAGATGCCAAGCGTGCGGGTATTATGGCAAACCCCCGTCCCTTAATGGGGGAGGCGGTGTTCAGCAGTGGACAATCCAGCTCATGCAGTACTGTATGGCCTAGCTGAAAACTGCTCAAACTAAAAGCCAGTATACCTAGATGAAAATAAGATAATTGTTTATGCAGTGCAGTCAAAACATGTAATAAAAACTAAACAAAGTAGGCAAAGGCAGTACAGAACTGCTTTCGAGCACAGCACTACAAATCCTGCGATTGCTATTTCTATAAAACTATTCCTACAGGATCGTACAAAACCAATGATTTTTTCCATGTCCTTTGGGGCAACAAGTTGATGAAATATTTGTTCAATCGCGTGTGTAGCATAGTTTCATTTATTTCACTTCACCCTAGTCACTCGACTGAAATAACAACACTCCGCCGGATGTGAATCAGCAATAAATTTCAATGGCGATACATAGGTATTCTGTCGAATTAAGGGATGGAATATTTTTTTAGTAGATAGAGAACAATGAACTGTTGAAGGTTTTTTTGTGTACATAGTGGAGTTGAACATGTGTAACTGTCCGTGGCATCATAGCTCTTAAACGGATGAACCAATTTAGATTCAGTTTTTTTTTTATTTGAAGGTAGGCATTTTATATCTCTATGAATATCAGTCTTTAGCTATATTTGTCAAAAATCTGTTCAGTCGTCGCTAAGATAGAAGGGTTTTATTAAAGGTAACTGGCGCACCGAGTATAACTGGATCTCTAAATATAAAGATAGGTGCGGATCGGATTCGAACCTGTATGGTCTAGATTTTTAACATTCGCAGCGTACATCACCTATCCAGGTTCATGCGTATTCTGGGCTACCCTCTGTGACGGATACATTATACAAACACTTCGGTGATCACCACTAATTCTTCACAGTTAATCAGAATATCAGTTGCGTCTCCATAAACTTACTCTTGTATTAGAGTAGTATCTAAGAAGCACCAGCTGATTAGTGATCAGCAGTATCTACGGTTTAATCGTGGTCACTCAGCTGGTAAACTTCTTTCTTTGATCGGGCTTAGCTTAAAGCACTTCTTTCGAAGCATGGCGCTTCCCAAAAAACTTGTGACGGTGCACGCTCCCATATGCTGGTGTTCCGCAAAACTAAATGACACTTTCGACATACTTCGCTTGCATATCAATGGCATGATAAAGTTTAGGGATATTCAGTGCTATGTGGATGACAGTAGGTACCGGAGATGACTCATATACCGGCCGTGCTGAAATTTCTCTAGAAAACGTTGGGACAATCTTGTGTCTGATATTAAAACCCTGTTGTCACAATATATCGATGTGGAGTCTTTAGTATAATATAACCCCTAGAAGACACAAGTTTGCATGTTTACCGCTGTGCTATGCCCTTTGTTGCATTCCTTTAGTTTGATTACATTTCCTTAGCTGCCATAACCAGTATCAGAATACTTGGCGTGACATATTTAACGTCGTTCAGTTTCGCTGTTGTTTGTCGGAAAGGCAAAACGGTACTTCACATTTGCCCATCGCCTCCAACTTTATAAGGTGCGATTTCAGCCTCACGAGTACTTATCTCACCTCCAAGCGAGATCTTCCCAGTACCTGCTCCTTTAATTTGACCGCATTCAACTCAGAACGGTCGAGTCCTCGACGGTCAAGCTCTCTATTATATATTTTACCCTTTGTTTGAATATTCTTTTCCTTATTCCCTCCTTTGAATACAGCGTATCTAAACAACTAATTTTAAGATCTTATGTGACATGTAATGTTCGGTACTGTTCGCACGTCCGTTGCTGAGACACACCCCGCGATGTTGCAATGCAGCCCACTGTACATATGTCTGAATCCAAGCGAAAGAAAAAGAAAAATAGTGATCTTTTTGTGATGTTGTCAAAATAATACTTGGTTCTGGTTTGCCATTGTGAATGATTTGTTGGAATTACAATCTTGTAATTATAGCGTGTTTTTGAAGACTTTTGTAAAATACTCTCGTGCTTGTTTGTTTTGAGTGAATTAAACTAAATTGTTGTTTTGTTAAAGATTAATGGTAAAGTTTGTTACTGCCCTCACTAATTGAATGGCCTGTGACTCGCATTGTCCGACGACAATGCGAGTGCTAGATATAAAAACAGTGCTTTTGAAATGGTCTCGGGCTTCGGGATCGAACCCTAGACACGACTTTGACCATCCTCATGCATCCGATGGTGCTTGAAGTATCATTTGTTAGTTTTAAGTAGGTTTAGTTTAAACTACTTCCCGTAACGCGAACAGTATCCGTGCGTCTCAAGGGCTACTTCAGTAGACGAGGGTTCTACGCTTCAACGGCCATATTTACTGTAGGAACAATCCCTGGACGATACAATGTATAATTTGGTTTATGGAAATATAATTAGATGAGATAAGCAAAAATGTTTTATTACGCCTTTTAATTTGGATAGCTTCACAGTCCTAGTGCCATATGACGAAACAAACAAACAAACAATTTTTTTTTATTGACATACATTGATTACAATACATACAATGAACCCATAGGTTCTTGAACTAGAGTTTAACTGTATTTCAGGAACCAGTGGCTCCTCCAATTTTTAATTAAATTTTTGACCAAGCTCGAGGCACACCTGATGTTAGACGGACTAACCTCTGCCTATAACAGAGAATTTCGTCACAAGTCACGAATTGCACTGCGCCCGTCATCTTGAGATATAGTTGTTAAGTCTCATGTGCCTGTAATGCCATGCAATGCCTCTTTGAAACAGTTGGTAATAAGGGTATGGTTTTTTTATGTTAGCGTCGTATACTGACTGACCAGAAACATAAACATCCAATATGAAAAACTTTTTAATTTATCATAGTTACCATTATTTAGTTATTATTATTATTTTATGCAGCATTGGCGCATGCTATAACAGAAATGTTAGAGATTTTTGTAAGGGATAAATATGGCTTCCAGTATGGGACTTAACCCACAATCCAAAATAGGTAAATTAAAATAATGTTCTATCTAGAAATTGCATTTCAATTAAATTACTATGACTATAAAATCCACATTATACGTGTCTTAAATTGAAGATAACTAACTGCAGAAAGATTAAAAAGGTCGTAACGTAGTAATATTTTAGGTGTGTTAATGAATCAAAACAAAATTATTGAATTGCATACTATTAATGTTACCTTCCGTAGTATACAAGTTCCTAATGCCAAGTACCAAACTGACCTAAAAAGAAATGCGAGATCTGGACGTTAATAGTTAATCTATAAATAAAACATTTATCTAATTGAGCTGATTTGTTTAAGAAGCCGGGTCCAAACTAAGTTACTTAACTTGGGTTGTTGGCTATTTATCCATTCTTCTTCCAAAATAAAATGAAATCAACGTAATAAGAATCCCTTTTGAGACAAAAGTATTAAGCATTGACCTAAATTCCCGAAAAATAAACTCTAGTAAGAGCAAAAAACCTTTTGAAAATAATATTTTCTCCATTTGTCTTAAGCCACAAAGACATAGCCGAGTGACCCAGTTGTCCAATTTAAACGACCGCATTACTTAAACCACAAAGAGTTTTTGGGTTGAATGGGAGGGAAATTCCTCGGTTAGGGATGCAATGCCACGTGCAGGTTTTATCGAAAATCAATCACGCAGTCGACATTGATCGGGCCAACGGACTCATTACATTTGCGGAGTGCCATTTGGATTCTAAAGTGGATATCTTCCAGCTGTTGAATGATAAAAAAAACAATCATCGTTTGTTTACAGAATATCGGGAAACGACGTCCATGCAGAAATGGAAAGTTTTCATATTGACACGGTCTGTAACTGCCGTTTTATGTTTTATGATGATAATATTATTTTTTCGGGTTTCAGTTACATATACTCATGATATCAAGATAGTCATGTCTATTTTTTCCGTCTATGCATATATCACAAATATCGTACATAAAAACATAAAATTTTTACTAGTATTACTTTTTAATTAATGAAGTAGGTACAACAAAAGGATATGGCTGCACCGTATACATAAAATAAATAAAAAAACTATAATTTTTACCTTATAAGTACCCACCTAACAACAGGTTGACAAATTAATTAAAAAAGTATTTTTTTGTCGTCAAATGAGTTTTGAAATGAGAACTCCAACGACAAATTTACAATGATCTGTATACAATTGTTATTTATTGAAGAAAACTTACGTCTTTATTTTCACTAGTTTGGTTGTACATGACTCACGCAGTGTTTTTTATTTCCCATAAAACCAAGTTAAACATACTATAGACTAAAGCATTCCTTTACAGGTTATTTCTCTGCAGGGTTGCTGTTTAGTAGCTCTTCCCTTCGACTCGGCTCTATATTTTCGTCATGCCTATATCACCATTAGCCATTGTATAAGCATCTTCTTTTGTTCAGCAGAATGTACAATGAATGAGGTAAGGTTGACCAAAAGTATAAAACAGCAACAGAAGCAAAAATCCATTGAAATGTCAGCTGGTAATCATTATATATTCATATATTCATCATAATAATATATCGATTGAATACAGGTTCTTGTTAAGTTGAGACCCTTTTTAAGTCAAATAACTACAGTTTTTAAATAAATATTGAAGTTTTTATCGACATATCAGGCTATCACTAGTTGTCCAATGCACACAAGTACCAGCTCGCCGGCGATACATAATGCATAAACATGGCACCTCCACTGCACTGCAGAAGGCTGAAGCCGAGAGCCCTTCACGTGTCGAGATCTCCCACTTTGTTCACAAGCTCGTATCGTATAGTCAGTTAACAGCACGCATTTCAGGTCACTTTACATTAAATACTGCATTCCATTTGAATCCACTAATATTAGTAAGAGGTAAGTAACTCTCTACCAATTTTTGTGGGTTCCGAACAATACACTCACACGGATGGGGTACCAGGTGGCCGCTTGAAATTATTCACAAAATATGTGTTATGTGGTGGATGGCCTAATGATTAATAATAACAGCAACACTCAAAAATATAAATGAGTCTACATACAAGAAACGTGTACTACGCAGTAATAATTTTTCAATGTATTACACATTGGTGTTTTTACGTTATAGTAGGTAAATAGGTATTTATTCATTAATATAGTGTGTGCCCGGAGAAAATTTTCTTCTCCAGCCGGATAAGAACCTGTTTGCGATGGCCGAGCGGTTAGAGCAATGGTTCATAAAGTCAGGATACTCGATTTCGAATCCCGACCGAGACAAATGCTGTACTCTAATTGTCTAAATATTTTCATTTGTAAATTGAATGTTCGTATAGCGATAGCGCGTCTGTCTATATACTAGCTACTGAAATAGAGCCCCTACCCAGTCTGAATGGCCGGTGCGTAAAAACGAAATACACGCTTGAAATAAACAAATTGACAATAAATTAGCGTGAATTCTCGAATTCACTAAGTTTATTTACAATTATGAGACTCGAAACTAACTTTATTTTCTTTCGTATTTATTGACAAAGCTTTTTCATTGTCAGAAGCTAGGCCGTATATAACTCAAATGCGTACGGTAAACTCGTTCTAGGGAGATTGGGAAAAGCAGGCATAATATACGATGGGTTAATTTTTTTACCAAAGAATTGAAATGATTGCATTGGTGGTGGATATATGAATCCTTTTCAAAGGATTCATATATCCAGCACCAAATCAACTTCCACTGTTGAACTAGGTTTACCTACGCTTTGCAAGCGTCTTAGGAATCGTAGTAGAAGTCTTTAGTTCTTCAGAAGGCGATGCTTCCACCACGAACTTTTTCCCCTTAGTCGCCTATTACAAAACCCACGGGAAGAAATGGGGAGTTGACATACTAACCCGGCATCTCACGGTTTCATAGATATCATTGAGTAATAATTTATGCTTCGAAAAATAGCTAAGTTGAATAGTATGGGTTGCTAATATAATCTTACGTGTATAATTAAAATTTCGGATATTTTATTCATCCTTCAATTGTTGATGATAGATAAAACACAGCATTGAAAAACATATTTTGTGTAATAGAATATTTAAACACGATAAAGTTTTTATATATATTTTTAGTGTTACTCGGACGGGTTTGGCTTGCTAGGTCAACGTGAAAATTTTCGTGAAAAACCAAAGAGGCAAGAAGGGAAACACACTTTATTTGTTTTTAAATCACAAAAGTTATTTGCTAACAATTATGAAAAATATATATTACTTTTCTCTATGATATATAAAATGAAATGTCATATAATGTAAAAAAAAATGTCTAAATTTGGAACTCGTGCGATTTGTACTTGCCATTGGTGCAGAAAATATGTAACACAAGGTAAATTCGGATAACGGTAGACATAGTCAAGTTCTTTTCACGAAGGAGTCATATCAATAAGATATAAGAGACATAATATATATTACTTAAAATTTAATGAGTTGGGCAAGAATACAATCGGTGGAACTTTTTGCTAGTGTACTATTTTCCTACACTAGTGCACGTTACAATACAATACAACTAAATCACATAAATTGGCATTTAAACACGCATGAAACACAAATATTCTATAATAACACTAAAATAACTATGCCGCATGTTTAATTTCCCTACGGAAGCTTAGCATGTTTGTTTCTGCGTTATTTTTAATATACTTTTTTCTTCTGTAGTATACAGTGTTATCATACTGTAATCTTTGATTTTTTATCGTGATATCATGAATACGCCATGCGCTCAGGTAGGTAAGTTCAGGGAGGACCACAATATTGTCGGGCTGGAAAAGAACTGAACAAGTTACGATGAGATGTCATGAAAATATCGGAAGGCCGAAGACAGGGCACCGTTATCTTTGACACTGGTACTTATTATTTCATCGGAAAGGTTTTAATATTAGCTATAATTTTAGCGTTAATACGAGAAGAAAATTTTACCTTATGTCTATGTTGCACCCGTATCAGTAGTTGTTGGTAACGATGCGCTTGAAGTTGTCAAACATTATTTTTACCTGGGAGAGACTGTGCAGTTAGGTAGGTCCAACATCAATAAAGAGGTCGTCCGAAGAATCCTACTCGGATGGGCAGCGTTCGAGAAGTTCTCTCATGACATCTGCTTGTCGATTCCGCAGAGCCAGTAGACCAAAGTTTTCAACCAGTGTGTATTGCCAATGCTGAGTTATGGCACAAACTGCGGCACCTATGGACAAGCTCAGAGTCGCTCAACGACCTATGGACAAAGCTATTCACGGAGTTTCTTTGTGGGATAAAAGCCGAAATGAGGATGTTCGCCGAAGTCCCAAAATCACTGACATATTTTTCTTTTACTATTATTAATTTACAAGTTAAACTGGCAACGTTTTCCCTTGCAGCTATGACATGCGAGTGCTAAAATGTAACAAACATTTAAAAGTCTTAAGTTCAATATTCTAAACATCATAATACTTCATGGTTGTAATTATTACATTCAATATCCGTATAATTAAAATATTTACGCTTTTTAAAATTTCTCTATTTGTATAATATAGGCTTTAATTAATAGTCCAGGCACGGTAATGTTAAACATTACCATGGTCCAGGTCAGTCATATATGGGTGCAACGTACAGCGTGCGTAGCGAGGACGAGCTTTAGCTTACTATAGTGACCAGATAAACGGGCGAGCCTCGCAAGAGAAGCAAGCTTACCGAGGCCGCAGCCGGCGAAGTGGCAGGAATATTTTATAAGGCTAGTCATTGACTTAAATTTATAATAAACAATAATAGTTACTATGTCAGCTCATATGAAGCCCATGAAGCAGTGTTGGCTCTGGTGGTATTGGCTATTCGACTGCCGCGCATCATACGCATGGTTCGAATCCTGCCGCGGGCTTGAGCTTCACCGCATGGTGGAAGGGCATTTTGTGATTGCCCGCCTGGCCAGCGACCACCCTCAAGTAGAAAATCTGTCACCAAGCACATTGCGGTGTGTTCCGGCAGCTGTCCTTGAGAGCCAGTAATTCTAGGTTAAGCCGTTAAGACCTGCGACCACATCTTCACTTACCATCAGGTAAGATAGTGGTCAAAGGCTTACCTATCAACAATAAAATATATTTGTATATATCAAAGAAAATAATACAATTCGATCTTTGAGTTTTAAAAATTGCTACAAATTATATACCACACGATAAAGCAACAGTATTCTTGGGAATTAAAATGGATTCAAATCTACAGTGGGGTCCTCATATAAATGATCTCTCCGGGTGACTTAGTTGAGCTTCATATGCCAATCGTAAGATAGGGTAGTTGACGGATGTACGAGTATAATTATGCCCAACTGGTTCATTTCGCATATTTCCACAGCAAAATGTCGTTTGGTGTAGTGTTGTGGGGAGCAACAGCGGAGACCTTCTTTATCTTGCAAAATAGGGCAATCCGTGAAATATATATGGAATGGTTTCCAGCGAATTATTGACAGATTTTTTAACATATTATCTTTGACAAGTCTTTATATTCTTGAAAATATATTCTATACAAAAAAAACTGTAATTTTAAACTAAACAGCGAGCACGACAATTTCAACACTAGGAATAACAATTAAAACTAGCGGTGCTAGGGTTTAGATAAGGAAAGACAAATAAAAAGTTTTTCTTAGGGAATTGTGTGCGATTTCATAGTAAAATTCCTGTTACCTTTATTGTCCTGTTTCCTAATACCGTTTTCACGATGGGAAATCGAAAATGCTTATTAAAAAAGATTTACATTACACCCCCTTCCCCTTATTCCCGTGGGCGAGGAAGCAGCGACTAAAGAAAAAAGTTCTGAAAAGTTGGGGAACAGTAACTTTTGAAAAACTGACAACTACTACTACGATCTCTTGACGCCTGCCAAGCGTGAGGATTATTACAAATACCTTGTGCAACGGTGGACATTCCAGTTGATGTGATGATGCTTTTTCAAACATTATATTATTGAATTTATAAGTTGTGTTTATGGCGAACGTTCTGTATTTTAAATTTCGGTGTTTCAACCTTAGAACAAATGGAATCATAAATATCAAACTATGATTTACTGTGAACGTATGGATTTTGAACATGAGACTTTTGGTTTACATTTACTACGTTAACAATGATTAATTTGCAGTAATTATGCTTAAATAGGATAGCGAGATGTTAAAACTTTGGCTATATGTAAGTTTAAATAAAAATGCGGGTTTAATTTTGGTGATCATTTACTATTTTAGTCTGTTATATGTTACTATATATGTATGGTGGTAAGTTAAACATAAGCCAAATATTTTTGCTAAATTTCATAGAGTTAAAATAGTGAAACATTTGGTTGATAAAATATGATGAAGCTGCGTTTTATATAAAGCGCTACACATAGATTATACATTGGTATCGCGGTGTAGTCGATAACTTACTTGCTCTGCTACGATCGAACATTATTGTGGTGGAAACAATAGAACCAATATAACAATAGAATCAATATAAGAAAAAGGCTGTGGGCTACGAGCTACGGGCTAAGCGCTACGAGCTACACATGGTATAGACAACGTACTAACGAACGTACGTTACGGGCTTCAGAATACGTCTTCAGAGCTATCAGGATGTTGTTATTTTAGGATTATAGTCGTAATATCATGGTCGTAGAGCATTTTGCGCATGCCCGCTTACCCACACCGCTAGGTGCCGCCTGTCTGGCTACCACCCTCAAGTAGAAAATCTGACGCCAAACAGATTTTCTTCTTGAGGATGGTAGCTAGCCAGGCGGCAATTAGCGGTGTGCTCCAACAGCTATCCATATTATAATTAATTACTTCGGATCTTTTTATACACTATAGGCAATAAATTCACTGATCGATCCTCGAGTAATCGCCTGTTGTCTTGCCCATGTATAGCAAGAATTATCAGCTAAGTGGTGTGACTATACCAAGTATATTAAGACAAAGTTTTGCAGCACGAGTAGACAAAGTCTTTGTTTACTCATGCAGCATAATCAATAATAATAAAACACGGAAATTAGGAAACATTACGATTACACGTGATTGGGATAATTGAGAAATCATACGTCCAATTGTCAACTATTAAAATAAAGAGGTTTGACACATAAATATATGTGTTGTATATGTTTACTGTATAATTGGTTCGAGTTTCAGTTATTATCTTGCATTAACGAATAGTAGTGTGCAAATCGAGTGTACACATTTGTTTAAGAATCTACTATTATAAATATATTACATATATCGAAGACATTTTTTTTACTGTCAGAAAAAAATATTAAAATTGATTACTTAATGCCTGTTGGTCATGACAAAAGTTGTTTAACAGTGGATTTTTAAAAGTTTAGATTAGGTAAGTTTATATTTTTTATGGAAAACTTGTTTTCCCATGGTCAGAACCAGCTAAATTGATTTATGGAATAACATTTTTAATTTTATGGGTAGCATTAGTGCTGTTTTGTAGAACTTAATAATAAAAATGATAATTATAGTCTCGTATAGGGTACCCCACACTATGTTCAATTCCTACTAACGGAAAACCTTTAACGCAAGGAAAGATATAGAACAAATATTTCGTTATAACATGTATGTTCACAAAACACTTTTCGTAACAATGAAGAATATATGTAAGCAGTAGTAGCAGGAAGACGGGAACGAGGAAGGGCGAAGGCATTATCTCTCGCGGTTGACCGAGCTTCGATCACTGCCTCGACGACCCCGAAAGCCTTGTTAGCGCCTAATGACATGAGAACAACCGAAATCGCCACTTATTTATAACTTTCATTATATTTGGGACCTTTCTTCACTACTTATTCATAACTTACGAGCATTCTTAAGGTCCATTCAGGTGTGAGAAGGAGCAAAACCGCGTAAGTGTTCGTTTCGTAAGGTTTTGTCAATAGCAATATATTACGTATGTAAGTGGAAATGTTGTACAAGAAACGATCATTGTTGCTGCCATGATTGGAACTCTATAACATATATTTAATTAAAGCAAAATATATACAACAGTGCCTACTAGATTTCGACAAGAGCTCCCAGGTCTTCTGCTCCATTTTATTAATGTAATTCCTTAAATATGCACAACTACGCAAAGGTCAAATTACGTTTTACTACTTCACCCACAAAGAGATGTTCAGAACGAGCAATCAAAAGCAGATATCGTTGCTCGCAGTATATCTAATAAATGTCCCGTGTGTGTACGAATGGAGGCGTAACATTTTCTGAATTATAGACATTTTTGTTTCGAATTTTTATACTGTTATACGAATTTAGTTAGACTTGTTTATCTCGAGAAAAATGCGACAAATCATTTCACTGCACTGATTCGTTCTTGACTTTTTGGCATATACAATTAGCTTTGTGTTTTGTAATTAGCTATGTGCATTAATAAGGATAAAGTTAATACGAAATAAATATGTTTGAAAATTATGGAAGAATTGTTTTGGAAAACCGTCTGTTGGACGGCCATACCACCCCTTACGATTACAGTCAAAATAATTTGATGGTTCAGTCAGGAGGGGAAAACAGGAGCCGTGCATGGGTACACAATTATTATTCACACCCAAGCTCCAAGATGCTAATATGTCACATAGTAAATTCGTAATCTCTATAAGTGCGCTAAACATATTGCAGTGCTGTGAATCAAATAACATAATATATATTGATAGTGTATGATAGTATAAAAGAACAAATGTCATATGTAATCAATAAAATAATACAATGATTACATTCCTAAGTCCTATTTTCTCATGTAGTTTGCTCCTTATTTTAAATTCTTAGTGTCGGCTGTAAACATATTGAATGAGACCCTATTTATTAATTTGAATGATTGTGCTTTACTCGAAACGAAATGCATGAAGACTAAACTCATAACCAAATTACCATAAGTCCGGTGTCTGGAACAGTGCCTGATAGATAACAATAGTCTCACACCCTATCAAATGAGACCAAAGAATTTCTGGCGATACGTGAGTACTTTGCCTCCCCTTCGGGAAATACAGGCGTCACAATCTCTGAATTACCGTATTTTCTCCAAAACTCGATTACATTCCGATTACCACATATATATCGACCACGCCAAACAACGTTCAGTTTTCTGTACCTTTCCCGATTCAGCGCTCTGCAAGGGTCAACATTGAATTGCGCACATGTGCAAATGATAGGTCGGATCTGCCCCGTTTTCCTACTACCGTCACAGTGACAGGACTCGACCTACATAAAAGTCCAGGATTAAGTGTGCATCCGACCAACTGGCAAAACGTACGAATAGATAATTTACTGCTAGGTGACCTTCGGTGGATTTCACCAGAAGATATGAGAAGGGGAGTAGCGCCGGGAAGACAATGTCGTACATATTTTAAGCGGGCACGCCCCGTTCGCACAAAGGCGTAATTTATAGGGCCGCGCGGAGACGGGCGCCTGAGTTATGTCCCGACGATAGCGACGAGCTTTTAACTGCCTAATGGAGCGATTTACTCAGGCCACCTTGAGCCTGGTCTGCTGTTTACACTCAAGTACCCCAGCGCTGAATCGGAAGGATAACCGAGGGGACATTCATCTCTGGCCGTTTGAAAAACGAGGATAATTTTTAATTATATTTGTATCGTTTTATTTGGAGCTTGTTGAATGTTGTGCAAGTGGCGCGGTTGAGTTCGTTCATCGATGTGTCGGCCAGTGGGAAATGTAGAGCGAGCGCAAAGTTTTTCAATAAAATATAGCCCTCTGAGACAACATTTCAATGAAGCGACGGCGCGCGATGTTTACGGCCCGGGCGCCGCCGCCGCCGGTGCGCTTCTCTACACTCTACAGAACAATCCAATCCAAAGGTATTGATCAAATTGTTCGGAAGAAACGCACGCCTAGAGAAAGGGTGGATATTGTGGACAGGAAGATATAAACATTCGTATACGAATGTTATTGAAATACTTTGCGTATATTCTGAAGGTTTCATATATGTGTATAAAGTAGTTTATTCACAACATGTACGAGTATAGGTGCCTCGTGTTTTTTTTATTTCTGTCTTGTTATTTCAGATCCCGTAGTAATGGGAAATTCTATGAACATGATTGTATTTACTCATGCAGGTAATAAATCGCTCGTAGTTACCTATCGCCATATTATTATTATGTTCTATACTATGGCGTTGTATCGCCTCGGAATTTTAAGATTCGATCCCCGAGACAGAGATTTATTTTTTCTCTAACAAAGATATTTTGAAAATCTGTTGCCAAGCACCTAACGGTGTGTTCCAGCAGCTATCCTTGAGAGCCAGTAATTCTAGGTTAGCCTGAACAACACCTTCGACCACATCATCACTTACCATCAGGTGAGATAGTGGTCAAAGGCTAATCTATCATGCATAAAAATAAAAATAAAATAAAAAATGTGCCTGTAACTTCACTGCTGGCTCTCAAGGACTGCTGCCGGAACACACCGCTAGGTACTTGGCGACAGATTTTCAGAGGGTGGTCGCTAGCCAGACGGGCATTCGCTAAATGCACTTCCACCATGCGGTGAAGCTCAAGCCCGCGGCAGGATTCGAATCATGGACCTGCTGAGCCAATGCCACTGAGCCATCATTCCTTCAAAAACATTACTTCACATTAAAATAAACATTAACATCACAGTTTAGTAACAACCAATACATTTTCAACAACTGTTGCATTTACCATAATTATCAGGTAAACTGTGTATGAACGTAGGTCCATTTGAATATTAGCAAGCCTCAAGAGAGCCACTTGTACGAGAGTTGACCTACTTGCTGTTGCATTTTCTCTCGCCGGCATATTCTTGCAGCACGGTGTCGTGCATATTTCCATGCACTTTACTAATGCTGTGTACTCGTGGAATAACTCTATTTTTGTCTCTGAATAGTTCGCGAGCTAAAAGATTTAAGTACCGTGTTTAGTTAAACCATATGTTCAGTTATGATACCTATTATATTCATCAACATTTTTGTCATTATTCTACCATATTATTACCTAGTTCTGAATTTCAGGGTTAAAGAAGTTCATAAAAATAGTTTGACGAGTTAAACACGTCTAATAAAGGTTTCATTCAATATAAAATTTAAGGTCGAGACATTTAGATGTTATAATGAATAGATTCAGGCGTTACTTTGCGGAAATCCATATTTAATAATAGCAAATATTAGCCTAATATTATAATAGCAATATTCCGCCTAATTAGGCGGAATTGTCACTAGATATAATTTCGTATTTTTTAAGTGTTTTATTAAAATATTAATTTGATGTTTTCTTAAAATATTTTAGACATATTTTTGTTATTATTTTAGATGTTATGTTGGAGTAAAACGTAATTAAATTTTGATGAAATTTCTGAAGCAACGATGGCCGAGCGGTACCAGCTATTGACTGCCGTGCCCGCATGGAGGTAGGGCATTTTGTGAACTCTCACCTGGCTAGCTACCACCCTCGGGCAGAAAATCAGTCGCCAAGCACTTAACAGTGTGTTCCGGCAGCAATTCTTGTAAAATTACAGGACAATTCGTCACTTGTAACGAAAGGCATATGTTACATGCAGAAGAGGTTAGTCCGCTTAAAATCAGGAGAGCGTATTGGTTGTTCTGTCACAAAAATATTATAAAAATAAAGACGGTCCAGAAAATATAGCCTCAAGTAACCATTTTGACCAGTAGTAAACAGGAACATTTGAATTTGGTACCATGGTTCATTCTTTTGTTCTGATCTGGATCTGAATTTCGAGGTATTTATTTTAAGTGAGTGTTTTAGCGGTCTGACTTTAGGGTGAAAGTTTGCGTTCGGTACTTTAAAGGTGCCGCGCTGGCTGCATTATGTTGAAGTATTATATTTTTTTGTCTTTGACAGCAATATCACTTGTTGTTATATGTTGATTTGGTCGAAAATCCGGTTCAAACAAGCTTATAATGGCAACTGGCTCTTAAAAGCTGTCAGAAAACACCACTGGTAACACAACAACAGATTTTCTACTAGGGCGAGTGGTCGCTAGCCTGACTTACAATCCAAAAAAATCTCGTTGCGCAAAAGCGAAATATTAACCAATAAAATCCAACACTGCAATTGGGTATACAATAACAATATTGAATGTAGATGCATTAATTAATCAGTACTAATATTATAAATGTGAAAGTAACTCTGTCTTTCTGTCTGTCGGTTTGTCTGTCTGTCTGTCTGTTACGCTTTCACGCCAAAACTACTGGACCGATTTCAATGAAATTTGGTATGGAAATAGTTTGAGACCCGGGAAAAAACATAGGATAGTTTTTATCCAACTACGCAAAAAGAGGTTAATGTTTTTGCGCGAAAACCGACACACGCGCGGGCGGAGCCGCGTCCGGAAAGCTAGTTAATTATAATGCTGACAGCATGCTGGGCACGCTGCTAACTGGTAGTGGGCTGGAGCAATTGGACTGTTTCTGAGTCTGCAATGTCTTATAGCTTGTCTAAATGATTTTATTGTATTAGCTGTACTTTTGTATGTAGTTCGTAGTATTTTGTCGGTAAAGGCATACCGCCGGAAAAAATGTAGATTAAAAATTAATTTAAATTTCATTTCTTCACGTTTTTATACGCGTTAAAAATAATTAAACTAAACAGGAAGCGGGTAGCCAATGGCTACAAGTGGCAAATAGTCATGCTTTGTGGCGTACTATGAGGGAATTTGTTCAGCAGTGGACGTCTTCCGGCTGATGATGATGAATCAGGAAGTGCTCGAAATTAGAGTTCCAAGATGCCACCCAGAACGACAACCAGACGGACACACAAGAAAGTTACTTGATAAAAACATAAATGAAAAAAAACTTGGAGTATGTGAGAGCTTAGCGCTGTCAGTTGGGACTATACTGGTATCTTTTTTGCCATTTGCATTGCAGAGCAGTTCACTAAGATTGCTCTGCAAGAGAATGAAATAAATTATTCTAGGAATCCGAGACTATACACTGAGAACTATATACTCTAGTTTATATTTACAATTCTGGATGTATTGGAAGTTCTACGTCGTATCTACGATGCATCTGATCCCAAAGAATCAATTCAGAACTAGTTAATACCTTAATTAAATTTACTGTAAATTGCTAGTAATATAAAGTCAAAGAACGTCCTCGAGTAAATCTCGCTTGAAATCTGAAGTTACTATCTACCCAACTCATTGTTAATCAGGTGAGTCGAGCACAATATACTGTCCACACGATTACAAATAAAATTCACGAGCTAGTTACTTACAGCTTCCAACTCGATCTATATTTAATCGAGTAGAGTAATAAATGAACGACAACCGGTAATGGATCGTAGTAATTGATACGGTACAATTGTCATTAGAAGAAACAATTAGGTCGATAGTGGATTACTGAGGGTGATTGCGTCGCAGAACGAGTATTTGTTACATGTTGTAGTGACTTGCGCGTAATCTGTGGCGTTTGTGTCACATCGCTGGATCGATACGCCTCTTCCAGCCAATTACTGCCGATACATGACCAAATATTGTTCTCGATACACTGTGTAATAGAGTTGCGGTGGATAGCTTTCTACTCACTATTTTATACATTATTAATGCACTGGACTTATTTCTTCCATAACGAGAAATAAAATGTGATTGACATCACGTAAATACTAGTGGCAAAACAGAAACCTGTTGCCACATACAGTTAGTAAATATCGATTTATCTGTAGGCCAGGTTATAACAAAGAGGGAAATTCTATATTGGCGATCTATATATACCCCCACATTATAGATGAGTTCCACGTACCTGTAAGTTATGAAATGCTCTTCCATTTAAGGTTTTTTACATCAACAACATTTACTTTTCAACAGGTCCATGGTTCGAATCCCGCCGCGGGCTTGAGCTTCACCGCATGGTGGAAGGGCATTTTACGACTGCCCGCCTGGCTAGCGACCACCCTCAAGTAGAAAATCTGTTGCCAAGCACCTAACGGTGTGTTCCGGCAGCACTCCTTGAGAGCCATCGAAATTACAGGCACGTGAGACTTAACAACTATGTCTCAAGGGACGGGCACAGTGCAATTCGTGACTTGTGTCGAAATGCATCTGTTATAGGCAGAGGTTAGTTCGCTTAACATCAGGTGGGCCTAGAGCTTGTCCCGTCACAATAACATTAGAAAAAAACTACAATCTAAACCGCTTCAAAAGAGGCGTTAATAGATTCTTTTCTCTTAATGGTAGACAACTCACCAGTAATGCAGCGGATATTACAGGTGTTCATAGGCGGCGGTGACTACTTACCATCAGATAGACCGTCTGCTTGTTAGTCACCTTTCATGTAAAAAAATATATTTATTTTTAATTGTTTATATTTTTTATTAATACTAATAAGTACTATGCGGCTACTTCAGCGGAGCGCCTCACAAAGATTACAGTCTCCAGAATTACCTTCGCTAATCTAGGTTAGGTTACTAATTTGAGCTATTTGGTGTATAGACATTGGGTTCATGGAGGTCGGGAGCTTATCTAATTTATCAAATCTTATCAGAGCGCTGCAATCGGTGAAATACTGCCGTATGCTGGACTCGATGCCAACTGGTACTGGACCTGTTGGCCAGAAATGATCTTTAGATGGCAATCTAGCATTTAGGCATAAATACTTGCGTAGCTGTAATTTATATGCAGTTTGTAAGTTTTTTGCGGTATGCAAATGAAGGTGCATTTTCTGATTTGGTTCATTAATTCATTCGGTCACCGATATCTGCGATATCTCGATAGAGTGATGCCTCAATGGTTTACGTGTATTTTTAAAATTTTTGTTAGTACTTATTACACAACACTCCGGCTGATACAGTAATCAAATTATTTGGTCAGTTATCACGCAGGTGAACTCTGCTGTATATTTAAAACAGTGCAACTGTATAGCGCAACTAGCGGTTACTTGAAAAAATATTTCCCTCAAAGACCGTTTTTTCCCTACTTATTTAATCTCTCACTACCGGACATTAATCATTACAGCCATTGAATAAAATGATACCTTACGAGTACGTCAATGACTACATCGACTGACAGCTATTGGACTTTCTACCTATAAAATACTGCCTGCATATATGAACAAATCATATGTTTAGTTAATTTTGCAGATTTGTAACTAATATAAGTACTTAGTTTTATTTTGACTATCTTTTTATAATTTTTTTATTTATTCTTTTTGTGCATATCTATGCAAAAGTTATACTAACTGAATGTACATTGTCTATACCGTGCGTGACGTCACCTGCCGTCCCCAACGGAAGACCAGCGTTGGTTGTTCGCAACCAGCATTATGCTGAGTTGGGGCCGGCTTGTGGCAAAAACTATGATCAAGTAGGTGAGTACTAACTTTTATTTTTATGTTGGTATATTATCTTTGTGTGTGTGTTTTTGCCACAAATAAAGGTATGTCTATGTCTATAATCTGAAAGATCAAAATGTATTTACACTCAAAGTAATTGATACCTACTACTACTACCTACTACTTGCCTACTACAGTACACAAATGTTGGATAAAAAGGTCAGACACATCTCCATTCGATTATCAATAATATCCCTTACTAGTTTTAGAAGTGACAGTGGTCAAAGTGATATACGATTTCTAATCTGTTTTTACTGTTAAGATTGAAAAAAACTCAAATATTTGCCGGAAAAGTGCGGGTCGGACTCGCAAACCTCAGGTTCCGACCCAAAAATAATGTTATTCATTCTTTTATTAACTTCGAGGTTGAAAGTATGACAGATATAAGTATGGCAGACTCAAATACGGTCTGTTTTTATATTTGTTGTTATACTTACTATTTTTCAACCTACAAACGAACTCAATAAATATATATATAATATGAATATACTAAAGTTGCGTCATCGTTAACAACTTTAAAGCTAATTGCAAAATTAGTCTCGTTTATGTACCACAAATGAGACTAATTTTGGAATAAGAGTAAGTTGAACTAGATGTCACTCCATCCCCATATACGATGTTAAAGAACGAAATAATAAATTAGAGTTATCCGTCATAAGTCATGTTGGCTTGGCGGTTAAAGCATACGCCGGCTATAAGAACTGGATTCACTTATTTAAGCCTAGAAAATTGGATTACTGTACGTTCTTCTTACATAATATAAATCTTATCTCATGGGAAATTTTATATTAAGCAACAAATATTTAATCTATGATAGAACTCTTTGCATGTCTTATTTCCCCAATAACTCGTGTATCTTCAAGAGGACTTCCGGTTCGGAAGGCAAATAAATCGTCACGCCAACTTTTTAGGGACTTCTACGCCCCCGCCGACCATCTTTATGAACGCAAAAATGTCGACGCAAGGTTAAACTTGAAGAAGAAAAGTTGTTTGAATTATCAACAAATGGGTAAAGTTAGCTCAACCAGGTGGTAAGCTTCTGGGACAAAATTCATTGTGACGAAAAAGAACATTTAAATTAGTCATAAGTAAGTCTTAATGGCCTCATGAACACGGCAAGCGTAACCGATTCTAAGCGTGTTTTTTGATTACTGAGTATGCATTCAATTGAACGAGCCTATTTTACTTGTAAGACATTTTCTGACTTCATATTATTTTGCGATTAGCAATTAAAATAGGTGTACTGCTTTTGTGAAACAAAAATATTACAAAAACGTATATAATATGTCGTTTCAAGTTTGATAGAAAGATTGATAAACTAGAGTCGAAACTTATCATTCGTACATTTGAATTTTATTATTTTTAATTACCTATAAACCCCAAGTATAAACACAGTAAAACCAGACAACCCAGACAAGTAGTTTGACTTCATAGAGAGCGATACCAAACGCAGCTTGTAGATATGTGTGCGGGCCCGTAGGCACATGCCACATCATGCTCTACGGCAAATACTTATCTGGTGTGTCCAGATTGCGCTGATTTTTAAAAAAGGAATACGATTATTGTCAATAATAAAAGTCGTGTCTGCAGGTTACTTACTACGCATTGATTTGCTATATTATATCTAAACATATTACACAGATACCGTTAAACTTTGAGATATATATAGATATCCTTATCCAGAATAGAGTAGGCATTTAGGTATATATCCTACGGGCATCCAGTTGAACTACTTTTATGGTTTCTATACATGATTACGAGCATAATATTATTTTTTTAAATGGTCTTTAGAATGGAAACTTTTTAATGGCTATCTATTTGAGCTCCACTTCATCTGACAATTGGTCCAAGCTCAAAGATTTGATAATAGGTTAGCTGTATGTACCTAATACGTACAAAGTCCTTGACACGATAATAGTTAATAGCGACAAAAACATGACCAAAAAGACGAAGGCTATGACAGTTAGATATTGTAATGTCTAACATTGTTTAAACATTTATAATTCTTTTTCTTCGGATAGTTTGGTCGTCTTGTGCTAGCTAACCAATTTTGGATGAAGCCCTTTTGGTACCAGATGATTTCGTTATCTCTACTCTAAACATGGATAACGATGAAATGTTACATGTAACACACGGTGGCAGCATTAGTTTTAAAGCGATTCACCTAAGTATTTACAGCAAAACAAAATTGCGTGCTTACCTTTTACAGTTCCTAGTTTATAGTTGTCGTAAATAAAAACGTGGAAGATAAACAATTAGTTGGTCGTTTCTTATTGCCACTCCAATAGAAGCTTATTTCTGATGATAGTGTTCCTTTTGTCATTCAATTGTAGGCAAGTATTTTCGTCATCTATTAGCGCACTTCTGCTCATGTTTTTTGCAAAAGGTATATCTTTATCTGTATTTTAGGATCGGGAACATGAAACAATAAAATTCGAAACCATTGAAAACTTCAATTTATTTACAAGAAGTGTAGATTCCACTGCAGATCGAAAAGTCCGAAATAAGCTACCATGACAATTGTGTGCAAACATAATGATGGTGAATTGTAAATATAAAGAAAACAATAAAAAAATAAATAACAAAAAAATTGAACCGACTTCAACACCTAAAAGTGTGAAATAAGTTAGTATTATTTTTATAAGAGCATTTACGCACGCTAAGCGAAAACGTACAAATTATTTCGGATGGAAAAAGGTATATAGCAATTGATAATGCACCAGGACGGCATTCTGGGGGTTGCGGGTTCAAGTCTCGCTGAAAGTTATCTTTTTCCATCCGAAATAATTTCTGTGAAATAAGTTGTTGAGGTCGGTTTCATGATAGTTCAAAAGTACCTATAATCACAATATTGTGCGCATGGTACCGACTTCGACAAGTTATTTAACACTTTTGGGTGTTGAATCCAATGATTCTTCTTTCGTTCAGACAAAGTCAAGTAGTCTGTTGCTATACACACAATCCCCTATGACGGATGAAAAATCAATTGAAACCCAAATTCACGGCTCTGCTGTTGGTCTCGTTAGCGGAAATGTTGGAAAAGCGTCCGTCACATATATCCTGAAGATGCGGGTTCGTTTCCCTCCTGGGTTAAAAATTTCGTGCTCTAAAATGTGAGGATGGTATATTTCTAAAGCATGCAAATTGTGATTTTAAAGTACTAGACTTTAAAATCACATCAAAATAAACACAATTTTAATTTCTGTTTTATACACACAACTTAAACTAATTTATTTGTACACGACTGCCAAAAAAAGGAGTCTTATGATTGGTTTATGAGTTTTTTGTTGTTTAAAATAAAGGTAAAAGATAACCCTCTAATGTTCCTAATTAAAATGTGTAACAAAATGCGTTTGCAATGTGTAAAAACAAGCTGTGAAAGCATAGACATGTAGTAAAATGAAGACTGGAAACTGTCGAGAGCACGAACCGATGCTAGCGAGGTTTGTTAGTGAAAATAAATGACGGCAACTCGGGGCCATTTTCACCATTTTTTTCATAAAACGTAACAAAGCACATCAAAAGCCGTTTGCATATATTTTTATAACCTAAAGAGCCTTTTAGGCATAATCTCATGTTTATAAAACGTGTTTGTTAAATACGATGTTTATCTTGACGACCCGTAACGAGATCTGATATTTTTGGGTTACGTGCTATTATAATGATGTTCGAGAAATGAGTGTTCCTTCAAAACGGTGGACTAGAATTACCTACTAAGAATTTATTATATCTACAAAATAAAGAAAAATTTATAACAGTTAACAATAATGTCAAGTAACAACAAACCAAAACTTTGCCATTACTGGCCGAGCGGTCATCGCTATGGACTGCCGCGCCTTATCATCGTGTCCATGGTTCCATCCCCACCGCCAGCTTGAGCTTCACCGCATGGTGGAAGCGAGACCTCGCAAAATGTCCATACCACCCTAAAGTAGAAAATCTGTCCCCAAGCACCTAACAGTGTGTTCAGGCAGCGGTCCCTGAGAGACAGTAAAATTACAGGCACATGAGACTTAACAACTGTATATCTAAGGGTGTGATAGGCGTAGCGCAATTCGTCATTAGTGAACAAATGCAAGGTGCATTTGTTCACTAGTGACGAATTGCGCTTATATATATAGGCATAGGTTAGTCCGCTTAACATCAAGTGGGTTCCGTGCTTGTTCCGTCACAATCACATAAAACAATCAGAGGTTAAGCTGTCGTCTAATTTTAATAAACGTCTGCTAATCTTTTTTTTTGTATTCATCATAGATTCGCGTTTGACCCCACCCTGCCTGATGTTAAGGGCGCACCGAGCTTTTTAGGTGCGCCGCGTATGTGTGCGTAAGTAAGACACGTGAACAGCATCCGTCCCCGTCCGACGGCCGAAGAATTACTAAAGCGGATAGGGACAAAGCATCGCGGCTCTGACTCAAATGGGCGGAACATGCGTGAATTTGAATATTTCCTTCGTATAATAAAAACAAATACCTATTTGAAAAATGTTATGTGTATACGTTATAGAAAATATGTTGTTTTTTTATTATTCAAATACGGATGACTCTCCGTTAAGTATTTACGCTGTACTAAGGGTTTATTTGGTTTTTTGATATACCTAACTTTGTTTTTTTTTTTTGAAAACATTTTAAGTAATCGTGTTTCCTAAGTGTATGATTTATGGAATGAATCCTTAAATATAATATATATTAATTACTTAACTCTAAATTAAGATATAAAGATTCTGCATAAGACCAAACGAACCACAATTACGTATCGCTGCCTCGGTGTATGCTTAAGCATTGATCTAAGATGGAGCAATAAAAATACGGATACGGGACAGGTTTATCTGACTCAAATGATATAAAATATTACTCGCTTTACATAATATATACATTTGACCTACTTGCTAGATCTCTCACATTAAGTTTTATGCATATATTTTAAAAGACTGAATGGTGGTGCGATGTTGCTGGACATCTACTATACCTAAGTATAAATGTAATCATAATTCACCATATACCTACTTCATGTGATATCTAGTGCTCAGTGGCATCGATCTCAGCATAAAATATTAGTCTAATTATTACCTACCATTAATATGTGAAAGCTTTGGCTACGCTGGGGTGTCAGACTAGAATTGCATCCCCCTATATTTTCCCCATATCACCCGCGTGGGGTGCTATAGGCTAGAATGTCACCCTCCTCATTTCTTCCCGTCGGTGTCAAGGGTAAAATACCGGAAATTGGGCAGCAGTGTCTTCTCAAGAACTGCTATCTACACTGCGATCTCCAAGCCGACTGTCAATCGTGGGGATTATGGCACCCCTCCCCCTCTACCTCCTAGTAGCAGAGGCTTATGTTCAATAGTTGACGTATAACGCCCGATGAAGTAAAGACAGCTAGCTTCGCTACAAACACACTCCGCAATGTAACTAGATAGATAGAAAACACTGTATTTGCACAAGAACTTAAAAAATAACATTACAAAAAAAGCTTATACAAAAAATAATCGAGTGCAAAATGGCGACCTTATCGCTTATAGCGATTTCTTCCTGACAACCAAGAATAAAAGATTTATAATATATTTGAGTAACTCCCTATTACAAATTTTATTCCTATATCTATATCACTTACGTTAGTCAATTTTCTTCTGTAAAAGAGGTATATGATCCTATACCTATACTACGATTAAATCAGATGCAGATAAACCAAGTTCCTAAAAGTTTCATTAAAGCTTCGTGAAAAGATACTTGGCTAATGCTTAGTTCACACGAGTTAAGTTACTAATGCACGGTGTGACAAGTAAGTAAGTAGGTATACTTATCACGCTAATACACAAGACGTGAATAACTATAACTACGTATTATTTTGACAAAGATATATGTATTTAGTGCATATAAATATACTGAAATAGTGTTTAATATTAGTGCATACTTTTTTTTTTATGCCTGATAGGTTAGCCTTTGACCACTATCTCACCTGATGGTAAGTGATAATGTGGTCGAAGATGTTGTTCAGGCTAACCTAGAATTACTGGCTCTCAAGGATGGCTGCCGGAACACACCGTGAGGTGCTTGGCGACAGAATATATTACTAACATACTTAATAGAAACTGAACTGTGGTCCTATTTAAACTACTTACCGACAACCTGACTACCCCCAAAACAATTGACTTAGGATTTTGTAACTCACCGTCTATATGAACTGCGACGAGTGTGAAGCTAGTGATTAATCGTGGTTATTTCAAACGTATGTCGTGTCACTAATAGGTTTAGGTTTCTAATAAATCACAAAGTGTAATTGGAACTTCTTGTTTGACACTAAACAGCGGCCTTGTTGTAATGAAAGTGATCTTCATTTTTAAATATGACAATATTATTTGTACATCATAAAACTTATTGATCTGGCTAGTTACCACCTTTAAGCCAATAACCTAATGATGGGTTCCGGCAGTTGTCCTTGAGAGCCAGTAATTCTAGGTTAGCCTGAACAACGTCTTCGACCACATCATCAATTACCATCAGGTAAGAAAGTGGTCAAAAGCTAACCTATCAGGCAAAAAAAACACTATTGTAAAATGAGCACTTTAAAAAAAAGGTTAATTTTTTATGTTTAGTCGTGCGCCACAAGAATTTTCGAATAAAGACTAGAACGGCGTTAATCCCAGGTTCTAGTTTAAAAAGAGTATAGAAGTATAAATAAAGTACATAATAATTTAAATTAATGAATAAATAAATCGAAATCGAACATAATTGGATACTTGATGCTCATTTGTCTTAGTTTTGGGGACCAACAAGTACCTAACAATCAGACGTCATTACTACATCTTTAAAAAGTGTTTGCGTGGTTAAAAAATCTCATCTTTAAACAGATTAAAATATCGATTGATTTTAATCTGTTTAGTGATTATAAATTTATTTTATGTTTCAAAGAAAGAGGATCAATCATTAAAATACATGTCTATATGGACTTTTTTCTTTGCTATTTTGCAATATTATAACGACCATTTAAATACATGCCTTTTTCAATTCGAACTCAATAATGGGCATCGTTTTCAAAGTAAATGTCAAAATTATGTCAAAATTTGTTCAATTCCATTACCATTCTAGAAACACAATAAGGCCCCAGATACGTAGTAACTGATTAGTACTTACCTACTATCCTAGAACATGTATAATAATACTACGCTACTACCTATTGATATAGTACCCATTTTTATACCTAGTAGGTTATCCTTTGACCTTCCATGGAGTTTATAAATGATTATGGAGTCGAGAATGCTAAATGTTGTCTGTAATAGATTGCTTTAGCGATACGACCGCCGATTATATTGCCGCTGTACATATTTAATTATATATATTTGTAAATGTACACTTCCAATTAACTACTTCTGTTTGTTTTATAACTTTTATAAGTTATTCATTACTAGCTTTCCGGGCGCGGTTCCGCCCGCGTGTATGTCGGTTATCGCGCGAAAACATTAACCTCTTTTTGAGCAGTCGGATAAAAACTATCCTATGTTTTTTCCCGGGTCTCAAACTATTTCCATACCAAATTTCATTCAAATCGGTCCAGTAGTTTTGGCGTGAAAGCGTAACAGACAGACAGACGGACAGACAGAGTTACTTTCGCATTTATAATATTAGTACTGAAGTACTGATGTTTGTAAATGTACTTTTTTTTATTATTTTTGTTGGTATGCAATAAAGAGTATTCGTATCGTATCGTAAATGGACGTTACTGGCTAAGAGCTTGTAGACAGATTTTCTACATGAAGGTGTTACATAGTTAGCCAGACGAACATTGGCAAAGTGAATAGTAACTTGGAAAAAAAATAAGTTCTTACCTCGTGTAAGCTAGGCATAAATAATGGTGGGTGGCCGTGCAGTGCAGTGCTCTAACGACCCTACGTTTCGAGAGCCCTTGACTCAGCTGCTTCGCCCTCGTGCACTTTTCAAGTACGCACTGTTTACGCTCCAGTTCAAGTCGCGAGCTCGCATTTAGCCGCAGCTATCGCTCGTTTGAATCTCAATACCGAATAAAGAACATGCTAGAAGAAAACATGTTTCTTATAATTGACCTCGTTTTAGCAGTTACGAAATCAATTGATATTAAAAAAAATACAGACGAATTGAGAACCTCCTCCATTTTTGGAAGTCGGTTAAAAAACGTAAGTCGTATGGACGTTACTGAAATTAAAACATACTAATTAGGCTACAGGAGTGGTAAGGAATAAGGACTTACAGTTTTTGCTGATCTGCCGTTGCACTGCACTGTTAATAATTTTAAAATATCATCGCGCATCGCTAAGTACAGACCCAGCAGCGTACTGTAGGTTAGATTTAGTTCTATATTTTGTCGAAGGAGGCGCCACGCGTCCTTGGTATGAATGCGCGACAGGATCCATTGGTGTGCGTGTGCATTGAGTGAGTTGATGTCATTAGCCGTGCAGCGATATACGCGGGAATTTTGAAATGACGGGTGTAGGGAAATGCAAGCCTGAACATAGTATGAATTGAATAATTAAGTTTAAAGACTGCATCTCTGCGTAGCTACGATAGGGCAAGTAAGGCACTTGCTCTGTGTGGAATCAAAGAGGAAAGTCGCAAATAATTAAAAGAAATAATATAACTTGTAGTTGCAGCGCCGCGTTTGGCGACGGTTTGAACCAACTCAATAAGCGGGCAAAGCTTTCGTTGCTTTCTTTCTGTTGTTTTCTTTATTAATGTGCCCAAAACGGAAAACGAAAAACGGCCTTATGCCTAACGCGTGTCACGGGTCTCTAGCTCGTAAACGGAATTAGGTAATGACTACAAGCCATAAATTAAAATACTTTGTATAGAATGATAACCCAAAACAAATATTGGATTAAATCTCAAACTCATTATTTATCAAGAGGCATATTAGGAAAGTACTTAGCCAAAATATATTATTGTAAACTGTAGCGTAGCATTCGATATGCTTTTATATAAAAAATAAGAATGGTGGCCTCATTTTTGTCAAGGGGACTTGTTCAAAAACCAAAAATAGTTATTAGTTATTTATGCAACTGTTGTGTAATGAGGGGCATTAAAACACGAATGTGGGATTACGAGTGTTTTAATACCTTATTACGTACTTCTCTTCTTCTTGAGGTGCCTCTCCATTACTGGAGGTTGGCCGTCAGCTCAACTCAGAACTTTTGTACGTCAGCTTACGTACAAAAGTTCTGAAATCATAGGGTGGTGTAGGTACCTGCAGTATTGTAAGAACTTTATGTAAATTCATGGAAAGTTTTATTGCTGAATATCTAATACAAACTATATACATAAGTAGGTACCTATTATATTTTAATATATTCATCAAAATAAGATGAATGCATAAAATATTAAGTAAATAACTCACACCTTTACTGAGAGATATAGTTGATCGGCCGCTTCGCTTAAAAACTTATTTATTTCACTAAGTAGGTAAAAGCGTTTTCAATATCCTCCCTTGCCTTCTGCTTTACGTTTTAACAAGGCAATTGAGATATCTACATTGCGATTACTGATTAGCGTACTTTAGAGCATTGAATAGGTGGTCCATAGGGATGAAGATTTGAATTTTTTTTGATAATTCTTGAAGACATTTTGAGCCGATTCAACTTACGGTTTTTGACGTCGAGAAGGCGTCTCGACCGGGTTTTCCTTTAGTATGTGTCAAACTTACGTTAGTTTTAATCAATTCATTCTTGAAGATATATGAATTCACAAGGCCTCAGTTCACAGCGCACTACCAACAAAATCAGATAGGGTTAATTCTGATAAAAAGCTGCATTTTTACATAACTATCCAAAAGAAGTGTCATGAATCTATTTTAAGGTTCAATATTGTATGTATGAGTTTATTTATTCCACTAAACAGATTTGAATGTAAGGTAAGAGGTACCTAAGTAAATTATTCCTAGTTACACTAGCTTTATTTTATTCGCAGCACTGTCGGAATCTCTTCATCTCTATCTCCTCATCTTCATCTCCTTTTCTACATCACCTTATCTCCATCTTCTTGTTTACATCGTCTGATTTGTGTTGCCTCATTTCCATCTCCTCGTCTCAATCTCCGCATCTCCAACTTCTCAAATCCATTTCCAAATCTTCATCTCCTCATATCTATCACATTTCCATCTCTTCATCTCCAACTCCTCATCTCCATTACATTTCCATCTCTTCATGTCCAACTCCTCATTTCCATCTCCTCATCTCCATTTCCTCATCAATCACGATAACTTTATAACAGAAAATAATTTTAAAACCAAATATACTTTTTTGCCAAAATAATCAGTATGGTTTTGTTTTTAAGTATATGTTCATATTGCCCAATAGGTAGTAAGTAATAACTGTGTGAATCTTAAGTGAAAGATAAATCAAGGAAGAATACATCGAGTCAACATTTGTACCTGGAGTGTTTGTTTTACACAGTACTGGATCGAACCCAGGATTCCAAAACAGCTTTTCAACACACATAGGTAGATACACCGACGAGTCAATGCAGTAGGTACACTCCAGTAATTTTATGGACTGAAGTCAAAAATAAATCTCGATCAACTTGGTTTTGTCTCCATCGTGTCATGTCAAGGTACATAATAGTAAAAGTAACATAATACTGAGTATTGTGAAGATTATTCTTATACATGCATGTTTATCTGAGCACACCAGGAAGAAGAGATGTGGGTCGAATAATTCAACGCTTTAATTTTCTTTTTTCTCGGGAGGCGACTGGATGACGTGATTAATATACAATGTCTATCTTTACGATGTTTTCGCATATTAATGAAGACCGACTCACTGCTTAATTAAGTAAGGCGAGCTCGTAAAAGTCCAGTGCGGCCAGGCCAAGAGCTGATTCGTAGTTTATTGCCTGTTTGCCGCAGTAATAGCGTGACTCGGTTGCATTCTGACTTCGTTTACATTCGTCTGTTGACGCTGATACGGCTAGGATTAGGATAATAAGCCATTAAACTAGGATATGCCAACTCTAAACAAATTTAGTAGGAATAATCGTTGCTGTAAATAGGTACAACGACTTATTAAGGAAGGTGCATCGATTCTCTCTCTCTTGTTGAATAATGTTGAATTGACGAAACTTGCGTCAATTTCATATTGATTTTTTTTATCTCATAATGTTTTTTGAAACAGATAATAAAAATCATTATTTATTTTACGGCCGTTGCTAAAAGCTAGGCCAGACTAGTACTTTGCTAGTAGTATAGTTTTCCAAAAACAACAATCTCTTTGAGGAGTTCGTTGGGCTAACGATTAAATATTAAAGTATATAAAGCAGGAGATTAAATATTGAAAACAAGCATCATTTCATAAATCTATATATTTAACAACGCATAAAAATTATGATTGACTTTATATGGGTTATAATGAATGTGACACAAAGATGGCATAATTCATACTTTCAATTTGAATCTACAAATTTCAATGTAAACCTGACACGACACTTCCCGAGGAAAATAAAAGCAAATCGAGCAAACCCACGGATTGTGGACATCTAGAACAAACCGCTATTTCTCAAGATTTCTATAATTTTATTGGCCTTGCGCCTGCTGTGGTGGCACAATACTGTTTGCAACTCAGCCCACGTACAAAGAGTTAGATAAGGCGCCTCAACACGGCAGAACTTCGACACAGTTTGCACTTTGACAACTAATTAATTTGTACCTACCTGCTTAAGTAGACGGTTACACATCCACCTACCTCAGCGTCGTACTGCTACCTATATACCTCAGAGTTTTATAAAATTCACCCTCGAGGACGTACCTACATAGCCGATTTCTGAAATACGAGAAAAATGTGCAGGGGCCATAATTTTTTAGTCAGCATTAGGTACGTAGGTCACACTAAAAGTTTTGCGTAACTTAAAGTAAATTATTATGTATAAACATAATATTTTTTTTGTAACATGTTGTTTTTTTTAATGCTGTTAAAAATACTCTGCTTTACATTTATAAAAAATTTCATGCAATCGAACCAGTTTTTGAAACAGGAGGACACCGGACCACAGATCTAAAGCCATGTTTTGTACGTGCTGATTAAACGCTATCACTGCCTATATAAAAGATTTTGGGGAAAATACAGAAATAACAGGGTGCTATGTGCAGGATAGGTGACGAGTTGTACTTTTTCGGAAGCTAAAAATTACTTAGTTTTGTGGCCGTGTGTGAAGAAGCGTTGTCATGATGTAGGGGAACGCGGCTTTTGGTCGTGTTTCGCGAACTTTTTCTAACACCCTGGGTAAACAAATGGTAACGACAACAAAGTTTCCAAACTTTTAATTCTTTGTGTAAAATTTCTGAATTTGGCTCATACCAATCCCCAATAGTCCTCGAATTGTCTCATAGGTAATCCGCGGGTTTTCTTCAATTAGCCACAACAGTAGCCACATTATTTCCGTTGACGGCAGTTAAAGGCTGCTTCACGAAATTCGTCATGTAAATGTAAACTACAAGTAACTTTCTGTATTACTAGGGATGTTTACACTATACCTCTCTTCCTACCCCTGCACGTAATACAAGCTTAGCGATATGTAACTACCCAAGTAGATTATGTAATATTACATTTTAGAAATAATTGCTATAATATTTCACGTAAATATTCTAGAAATACAAGTTACACTGCTCCATTTTGTTTTTTTGTTGCATTTTGATACTCCTGACCTTCACTTTTTAATTAAGTTGTTTGAGAGACCAGCTTGTTCGGGGCAACCTATACATATATACTTATGGCTCGCTGTCTAAAACGGCTTTTCCCATACGGAAATGTTGTAAAGCGCATAATATGTACAGTACGCTAAGATATAAATACATATAGAACCCACCGTCTTCGCTAATGTGCAGTAGATTTATTTCCTATTCGTGTCACTGCCTACCTGATAGTCCTAACCTAAAGAAATTGAGCTCGACGTATATCGGTTTTACCTACATAAAGTAGGCTGCAAAACGAGGCGATATGGCTCGACGAAACGTTCAATTCCAATAGACCCAAAGCCCTCACTCTTTATATAAAAAAAATAAACTTACAATGAAAGGTTATATTAGGTGAATATGTGAAAGGGGTTATTTGATTTTTAGTTTTTTTTCAAACTAACTATCGATATCTTACGCTAAAAGGAAAGAATTGATGACTGTACACACAAAAGCAAAGTACCGTTGGTTGGTAACAGATATTTCTTTTATAGAAATTAAACTCCTATATCGTAAAGATATGATTCAAGATTAGAAATACGGATAAGTTAGGAAACATATGAAAAGCTTACAAACATTATTTTTCTTCAATTCGGTAAGGGTAAGTTCAGGGGGTTAAAATTATCTAACAAACACGATTACACAACACTATTTAGTGCAATGATCCTTCGTTTTTGTTTATGCCTTCTAGCCTATGCCTATTAGCCTTTGACCACTATCTCACCTGATGGTAAGTGATGATGTGGTCGAAGATGTTGTTCAGGCTAACCTAGAATTACTGGCTCTTAAGGACAGCTGTCGGAACACACCGTTAAGTGCTTGGCGACAGATTTTCTACTTGAGGGTGGTACATAGCCAGGCGGTAATTCGCAAAATGCCCTACCACCATGTTATAACGATTGCCATCCTAAGACAACAACCGGGACCGACGGCTTAACGTGCCCTCCGAAGCACGGAAGCGCTCAGTAGTAATGTCACCAGCGGTCACCAATCCAACTCATGACCGCGGCGGACGTTGCTTAGCTTTGCAGATCGGTTCAGAATGGCTAAGCAATCTTCGCTTTGAGCGTTTCTTCCTTTGTTTGTTAAAAATAATAATGTGGTTATGGTAGTGCTTTTAAAAAATAAGATAAATACAACCATATATTCAACCCATAAAGGGGTACCTATAAAGTAATTACAAAATTACAAATTTACGAGGGAAAAAATTATAGTCATGTGCGGGATTCAAACCCGCGTCCATCCACCCCTTTAGCCAGAGTACCTACCAATTGAGCTAACATAACACAATGACTCATAACTTTAATTCTTGCTCTCGTTCTTCAACCATCGTATCGGGATGGAGACCTATAGTTCAACTTGCGTAGTACTACAAACAAGACCAATTTTGCAATTGGTTTTAAACTTGTAAATGATGACATTGATGACGCAACCTTATAATTTTAATATTGTTTAGTTTGCAATAACTGCAGGCGTCATTGCAAACTTAACAATATTAAAAAGGGTATAAAGTAAATTAATAAAATAGGTTCGGGAAATGATTCTTTACTGAGATTACTCTGAGATCTATTTACAGATTTGTGTGATTTATTATGGGAAAATCTAGAGTACCTACTACTATTTTACATACATAGGTCCTTCAGTCTAAACATGCACGCCCCTCCACTTAATCTGATTATTTAAATGTATGCGTGCAGCGTGCAGCAAGGTGTTCTGTGACTTCTGTGACTCGTTCTCGTCCGTGTACTCACCACGATGACTGAAGAACCAATGGCACAGATTAATCGATAGTTATAAAATAGTTTGTATTGTGGTGTATCGCGTCTATACATTATTTTGCATGTAAGGTTAATTGGAGGGGCGACTTTGGTATCATACTTCCTCCACAATGAAACAAATAAGTACTTACCTACCTCTAAAGAAAAAACGGAGTGTCAGAACTGAATTAAGTGATTTTATTAGTTAACATTGTTATATAAAAGTGGATGAGTAAATTAAAGGTACATTTTTATAGTACGCCAATTTTATGTACAAAGTTACAAATACTCAGTACGCTTTAAAATCTTTGATTTCGGATGTCGAGAATTTGGTTATTAAAAGTCAAAGAAATTTCCTTGTTTATAGTAGAACTTCTGCAAGAATTAAATTATTTATCGACCTCATTATCAGATACAAGAAAATTTTACATTATTGCAAAGGCCTTGAAATAGTGTCTGTCGCGTACACAGATAACAGAAACTAAAGGATGGATCTCTATGGTCGCGTATTAGTGAAACTCGTACTCGACCTGCGATTGCCATTTCCGCCGAGGCATATATAGTGTTTTTCTGAAAAGAACGCAGGGATATAAAATATGCTTTATATCCGGACCGGACCTCACTTGCGGTTCGGTCCGGTTAACTCATACTTAGCCAGGGAGGCTTACTTACTGGATTCTGGTGTAATGTACTATAACCTATCTATTTATAGTTTTGATCCAAATCATTAATGATATATATCATTAATTAGATGAGAAGTATAGGTATACATCTTTATACAAAAATCATAAAATAAAAAGAGGTCTGAGCTGCTGAAAATTCCCTTCTGAGGTAGAACCTTGTATATTATGTAATTAGTTACCTTCCCTTTAACTAACTACGCCATGAAGACTACGCTCTGTCCCTGGGGAGGTAAAACAAATGGCTGTGCGACAGCGTTGAAAGCATGTAATTAGTCGTATCAATCCGCCTCGGGGAACCAGGTAGGTTTCCATTGGAGCAATACAACACAGACTATAGCGATACATAAAAACGTGTCTTCAGTTGCAAAAAGTACTAAGTAAAAGAGTAGAGCTAGTAGATTAGATCGTGACTCGTGTGAATAGTAAAAGAGTACCTAAAGTGCATTTGGCCGAAAGGTGGCTATGGACTGCCGTGGCGCAGGACTATGGTTCGATTCCCACCGCCGCCGGCTAGAGCTTCACCGCATGGCGGAACTGGTGGAAAAGCATATTGCGAATGCTCGCCTGACTAACTACCACTTTCAAGTAGAAAATTTGTCGCCGAGCACCTAACAGTGTGTTCCGGCAGCAGTCCTTGAGAGCCAGAAAATTACAGGCAGCTGTGACTTAACAACTGTATGTCTCAGTGTGACGGGCGCAGTGCAATTTGTTCGTACGAAATAGATCTGTTATAGGCAGGGCTTATGTCCGCTTAACATCAGGTGGGACTCGAGCTTGTTCCGTCACAAAGACATAAAAAAACGTAGATCGTAGTATACGCGTTTTGGTAGATAGTTTTCGACGAACAACTCCTTGACTGAAACGGAGAAAAATACTCGTAGGACTGGAAGGTGTAGGTATACTGTACCTATTCAACAAAAAAGAATTTATCTATTCGTGATCATAAAAACAGGCCATGTGCGAGACGAGCCTCGTTCTTTTAAGGTTCCGCATCGCAACAGCACTTAAAAGAAATATATTTCTTGATTTTGGATCACAACTTACCTAAACTAAATAAATCAGCGTTTTCAGTTTTGTTGTTTAAATAGATAAATTTCTTAGTTATATTTTTAACATAAATCCCGTAACAAATATGGTCTAAAATTTGTTAGGATTATTTAAAAAAGTTATACAATATTCAGCTAAGATATTGACAGTAAATAATTGTGGGCCTTATTACCCTTATGAGCTGATGTTGCTCCGCTAGCTTTTCTTCCTCCTAGGATCATGGGATAGCATGATACAATATCTATGTGGGTATCATTGTTTTTCTAATATAAAACAAATGACTATAAAAGCTCTCCCTTAACTTACTAACGACACTGACTCATCTATAGTTATATATTTATATGTGTTGTTAGGTAAAGACAAAAAAAAATAACCGGCTAAATGCGAGTCGAACTCTTCGTAGTCTCCTCGTCTATTGTGTTGGTTTACTTTCGTACTTACCAACCTAAAATGTACTAATCTAACAAAAAATTTCGGAAGGAATCCTCAGCTAGCCGCGCCTGGGGCGCGCTTTATTAGCGCTCAGAATTGACCCAAGCTCCCCCTATCCTTTTTCTTTTGGGGGTAGTTTAGAGCAATTCAGACTACGTTAGTAGTGCTCCACCTGCGGATTAAACCTGCAGCTCTCAGGTTAGTTTAGAAACCTTAGCCCACCGGAGGCACGCTTTTTACATGACTGCCCAAAAAACCGGCCAACTGCGTGTGGGATTCGCGCACGAGGGGTTCCATACCTGTCACCGTTATTAGTATCGAGCAAGAAACGGTAAAAAAATTCGGCCAAGTGCGAGTCGAACTCGCGCACGAAGGGTTCCGTACCATTAGCTGTACAACATTAGACTTCATATTTTAAACTTTTTTTGTTTCAACGTGCACGATTCCGACTCGCACTCGGCCAAATTTTTGTATTTGTTGTTATAGCGGCAACAGAAATACATCATCTGTGAAAATTTCAACTGTCTTGCTATCACCGTTCTTGAGATAGAGCCTGGTGACAGACGGACGGACAGCGAAGTCTCAGTAATAGGGTCCCGTTTTTACCCTTTGGGTACGGAACCCTAAAAATGAAGTGTTATGTTTTCAGGGTTCATGTCTTTTCATTTATGTATGTATATATGTGAGTTTATTCCACTATAATTTCTATACCCAATTGAATTAACCAATTTTAATGTATGATGTGATGTATCATTAGATTCATCGTAGCGCGGGTGAAACTAGGTACCAAAAAAACTGGCGGGTTCTAGACGCCATATTGTGAGAAATTTTTTTTTTCTCCCGTACCCATCGAGTGGGGTATCAAAATAAAGGGCTTTTAGAAAAGTTTCTATAAACATATAAAACTTGCAGTTTTAAGTTTTTAGTTAAATGGAACGATAAAACGCTGAACGAAAATAAATAATTTTCAGTCGTGGTTTAAATGGTTAATTGAATTATTTTTTATTGGTTTAGTATTCCCGCATGCTGATCCCCTTTTCTTTTGGGATAATTAAGTGCAATTAAAAATACGTTAATAGTACACCACCTGCGGATATACTCTCGGGTACGCTGGTATGTTACGTTCCAGTGAACTAATTCGCCAACTTATTCACAACTAGCTTTCCGGGCGCGGCTCCGCCCGCGCGTGTCGGTTATCGCGCAATAACATTAACCACTTTTTGCGCAGTTGGATAAAAACTATCCTATGTTTTTTCTCGGGTCTCAAACTATTTCCATACCAAATTTCATTCAAATCGGTCCAGTAGTTTTGGCGTGAAAGCGTAACAGACAGGGGGACAGAGTTACTTTCGCTTTTATAATAATATATACTTAGTTCTACTGATAACAACAATTCTATCATCTACTTTAATACTACAACAATATCTTGTGAAATAGCTACCTAGCTAGACTACAATATAACACCTTCCGTTTGTCTCTGTTTAGCAGGATACAGCGGTGCGGCAAGGGGATTGGCTGGCGTAGGCCGGTAGTGTAGACCGAGACGCACCGCAACGCACGTCAGCCACAGCGTTAGGTCTGCGGTCCGCTTCCATTAGTGTGGCTAAACCCATTATAGCGTCTTGTCTTGGGATGGATTGTGTATTGTTACTATGAGCGACGGTTTTGCGCGTTGAAGATGTTATTTGATATGTAACTATTAACCTACTATTTTGGTGATACTACATAATTGATAGGTACTTTAAGGCATTGAAATTGTTCGTTAACATATTGCTTTGTAACAAGTCTGTATATAGTCTGTTCTGATACGTTAGCCTTATATGTTATGCTTCGAATATGGTAAATGGTAATTAAATGGTGGTAGGGCATTATCGATGCCCGCCTTGCTACCTACCACCCTCAAGTAGAAAATCTGTCGCCAAGTACCTAACGGTGTGTTCCGGCAGCTGTCCTTGAGAGCCAGTAATTCTAGGCTAGCCTGAACAACATCTTCAACCACATCATCACTTATATCAGGTGAGATAGTGGTCAAAGGATAGCCTATCAGCAAAAAAAAAACTTAGACCGGAGTTACAATGCGATGTGGCAAATTACAAGCTATTAAGTAAAATAAGAATACCGAAAAACACTAGCTTGAGTATATCAATATGTTCTGTGAGTCTAGTACGCCACAAGAGTTTTAAAACTAATTCAATGAACGTGCCTAATTAATTTAGTATCTGCAATGATGGTGTTGCTTAGATAGGTACCCGCTCTTCTTGTCTGTGGCCAGTGTGAGCAGTTGTTTTTATAAATTGAAACTAATCTGAACGTACTCGTACCCATCGAAATATATCGCCATTTCGATGCTCGTACTGCCTGCGCTCAATAACGACTCAAGAAAGACTTGTGGAATTGTCAACTTTATTTTTATAGAGCAAGAAATAGCAGAAAACAAAAGAAGTAGTAAAAAAACCCACTGCAAATTATTTATATTCATTAAACGTTTAATCGTTCCATTGAAATTAAAACTGCAAGTTATACAGGGCTCTCACTCTTTTTAGTAACCCTTGCTACTTACGGGATCGATTGTCTTTCACTGTTAACGACTATACCATCAAGATAGGAAAATATTTTCAGTTATTGGAATGTAACTCAACACGGCTTGACCAGTTTATATGTAATTTAAATGGGACCAAACGACAAGCATCAGCTTTCAAATAAGAAAAGAATTATCAAAATCAGTTCACCCAGTCAAAAGTTCAACATAAAAATAACAGACGATTAAGAACCTCCATTTTTTCAATTCGGGTATAAAGAAACTAACGAAGTATCTTTTTAATATCCACTTTTGATTACAGTGTCAGTCACTTACCTAGACGTTCAGCTGTTGGTATCAAATTGTGTTGTCGCCTGAAGCACACAATTCTTGCGATAACGTATGTATTTTACATAAATAATATAAACGTCAGGCGGCGGCGCCACAGTCGCAAATGTCACTATGAATAATATAAGTATTAATACTTACTGACAAAAATGAAAACACCTACAAAAATGAGGTTATAATATAAAACTAATAATTAAGGTCTAATTAAGTCATCTGTAATGTATGTATGGATGTTACGAAGGCTACTGATGGATGTCGTTACAGCAAACAGTCTAGTTTGACACTTGTATACCGTTTTAACTAGAGATTTAAACAAAACTCGTACATCTTACTTTTACTTTATGTTAGTATTAGGCAATTTGTTAGGCAATCTGCCATACTAACATAATATATAAGGTGGATATTAATTCATCAACAATACTGCGGGGGATGGTGTAGAATCGATAACGGAATTTGTTCCACTCATGTTTAATTTTTTCATACAGAAAATCAGTATAACTATTTTCTAAGCGCGGCGCGTTGCCTTTTAGTATGATAGCGAGAACCGCGAATGTCAATAAGACGCTATCACTAGGGCAAAACAGCTGTTTTACCCTAGTGATAGATGAAGCTGTTTCACGTACCTATTCTGACGAAACCTAAGTTACATACTTACCCCCTTACTTAAAAAAAATCCGCTAAGTAGGTACACACATCAAAAGTGCCTAGGGATCAAGTACGTTTTCGAATAAATCAAGTAAGTTTTCAACAATTCTCAATTAAGGGCAACCTCAATGCCCAGATTTATGCGGAGAGTATTGTTTCGGAAGTGATCATACCTTTGCGAAGCAGTGTCGACGCACGATAATGCAATCCATACACGGCTAGTCGTAACTCGCACTCTTGCAGATGCTAGCATCAACGTTCTGCCGTGGCCTGCTCAGTCGCCAGACCTCAACCCTAGTGAAAATGCATGAGATATGCTACAAAGAAGAGCTCTGCCAAGTATGGATGCCGTGCATACCCCACAACAACTTTTTGACTTGTTACAAAGAACGTAGGCGGAACATTTTTTATGTATTATCAGTCGAAATATTGTGTACTGTGTACTTATATTAGGAATATGGTGCATAAGTGCTTAAAGAAGAAGGTTAAGTTGTAACAACTACATTTACTAGTTGTTTTTAGCTAACATGAAAATATTGCGAGGGCAAGTCCATAGCAAATTTTCAATATATAATTTGACCATTCAAATTGTACTCTTTATAATTTAAAATGAAACCACAGAACTTTGCTTAAACTTATTGTTTATTCCTCAACGGCGTCAACATTTTCTGTCTGCAAGCCTTTGATGGAGGCTACTGGTACATATGTTACTAATGTGAACAGCTTGTTTGCTGAGTCTTCATCATCATTACGTCTGCGAGATAGCCGTACTCGCACACGGAAGGGGACATTTCTGGAAACAAATAAAAAATAGATTTAGTTCTTTCTTAATCCTATTTGACACTGTTGCACCAGGAGGCTTTTTTTTACATTTACAGATTATTGGAGCACACGATTTTTTGTTCCGGACGGGAATCGAACCCGCGTCCTCCGATTTCGCTCCGGATGTCTCGGCCACCAGAACCTTACTCTATCGAGCCGAAACTTTGCGCTACAATTGGATTACTTTAACCAGCATAAGGGATGGTGCTCGGTTATCTACGAGACTACTAGACTTCATCAAATAAGGAATTCAGGAAATAAGTGCTTTTTCAAACTCAAATGATGCCACTACCCTTCCATATTTCTACATATGATTACTTATTTTTACTTGTATACTCACAGAAAATCGGACTGATTATTAGATATGAAAGTAAAAAAATTGTGTATGAAATTATCATATTGGACTTGGCAGTCCAGTGTGAGTTAAAAAGAACATTTTCACATTGTCACATTGTATTGTCAGTTACACAGTACCCATATTATTACCTTATTAAGGCATGTATGATTTGTGTATTTCTCTGGTCACCATATAGATAATGAAGTATTATACATTAGTTTGTACTATATAGACGGCAGAAGCCAGTCAATATAAGATATTCCTTTAAGGGACAAACATGAATAAAAAATAAAGCTCAATGTGCTTTATTTTATTTTTTTACAGGTAGATATTAGTTACATTGAATAACCATACAAAATGTTATCCTACAGAAATTAATAGTTTTTGACAAATAAATTATTAAAGTTTTGGATTGAACCATAATTATTTTACAAAATTACAAATTACAAATTTACGAGAGAAAAAATTATAGTCATGTGCGGGATTCGAACCCGCGTCCATCCACCCCTTTAGCCGGGGTATGCTCTAACCAATTGAGCTAACATGACACAATTGACTCATGACTGTAATTCTTGCTCTCGTTCTTCAACCATCGTATCGGGATAGAGCGACACCTATAGTTCAACTTGCGTTGTACTACAAACAAGACCAATTTTGCAATTGGTTTTAAACTTGTAAATGATGACGCAACCTTATAATTTTAATATTGTTAAGTTTGCAATAACGCCTGCTAAGCGAATTACATTACAAAATTACAAATTTACGAGAGAAAAAATTATAGTCATGTGCGGGATTCGAATCCGCGTCGCATAATTATTTGTGTATTTTGCACTTTGTTACATGTATATTGAATTCACAAATGACGAATTTAATAATACACAAAATGTACAGCTAACATTGTTCGCGTAATATTTTTGGCTTATATTGTATTAACAAGTGTGTACAATTGATATGCACAGCCTCGTGAATCAAAATGCTCATAAGAATTTTCTGACTATGGTGGAGTGCCAGACTAGAATGTCACTTCCCTATTGCGCTACCTGTGGGTTTCGTAAGGCTGTGTTCAGCAGTGGACAATCGGGCTGAGATAGTTTAGGTTGAATGGTGTGACAGAGCCAAATCGGGGCATCTGTCAAGCCTTGCCTGCCCTACCCCTAGTATGTTTTAGTAAGTCGGAGGCATAGAGTGAAGTGGTAGAAAGTAAGCTATGAGGTAGTAAAGACTAAAGTACTTCATACGCACAGCGCCAGAGCTGTCATATAGTTGCTGCACATATTATATAAACACATTTGGTTGTTAAACCTACACTTGTACTTAATTGTAAAATCTGTATTGTTCACTCTATCCTGATCTAATCCATGTTTATTGTGGATGAGCATTATTGGTTACACATTCCTATTAAATAAAACAAACCGCAAATGTTAGTTGATACCATTTTCTTGTTGTTGTCGTGCTTGTGAGTTGTGACTAGGGTTATCATATTACAGGATTTGTCGTGAGATTTCAGGAATTTTGAGCTCATGACAGGATTGTGGCCGGATTATCAAAGGATTTTGAATATATTCTTTTAATCATTATTTAATTTATAAATCAACATTTACTTATTTAAAATTAGTTGCATTGTTAGGTTTGAGATTCTTAGTGCATTGCACAGTTAGCAATTTAAGTAGGTTTATGTCTTGAATGATTGTTTTATAAAATGTTTTATAACCCTGGAGTTGCTCATCATTCTCTGGAAACAATATAATATGCAATATAATATTGTTTGCAGTTCTAGATTATATAAATACAGCCTTAACCTTCAAGCAGGCGCGCATTCATAGTAAATAGCAGTTGCATGGGACCTAAAAGACCTATGGGATATTTCAGAGATTTCAATCATTATAAAAACTAAACTAAATATTCAATAAACAATTTTTTTTTTAATTCAGATTAGTTATCGCAAAGCTTGGACACAAGTTGTTATTTAAAAAATCTTAGACCAATAAACATAGTTGTAATATCATATAACAATTCAAATTTTCTTTGATTGAGATAGCAACTTAGCATCACAAAATCGCTGAGATTTGTTTTATTATCTTTTATTTTGCTTATCTTTTCGATGTATTTGCTCAAGTATTGCACTATTAGTTAGTTTTTGATGAATCACTTCACATACAAAAAAACACTATTATAAGCTTCTGTTATATTTTTTAACATTTTCAACATAAGGCATGTGGCAAGTTTTCAACACCTGCACTGTGACTAAAGCAAATATGATACATTCACTTCTAGGGTCCCACTGAGGGAATGTAAACAGATTATCTAGAGCAGTGAAAAATTGACAAAATCAAGTGTGCTCGATTTGATGCTGCTCATCCAGTGGCTGGTGGTGCTTCACTATCTGATAATATATGGGAAAGTGGCCTCATTGGTGGACTTTTTGTCTGCATGTCCACAACATTCTAGTTTGAATATAAGGTTAGCATTCTGTTAATTTAAATAAAATTGTCAAGTTTAATAAATGTGTATTTATGTTTGTGTTTATCTTTTTTATGGCAAAAAGTAAAGGTAGTAGGTATTTTGAGAAATTTAAGTTTTATCATTATTACATAAGTATAAGTTTCTAAAACCTCACACCTGGGTTATGCTCCCCACCTACCCTCTTTTCAATAGTACACTACATAATATGTATATATGCCAATTCTAAAGACTTTTATTATACAAAAATTATCTGTAAATTTGATTTTGAGGTCTACACATAATATCAATATTTCTTGATACTTCAGACAAATCAAGCTAAATCAAAATTAGAAAATGTACTTATTGCATATTTGCACAATAAATCAGTTATTAAGCAGTATAATACAAACAAACAGGCATGGTAACATGACAGACATACTGTATAAAAATTAGATGATTGCCTTCAGCTTCCTAACCAATGTTACCATCATGAATGTGCAAATATATCCAAAAAAAAAACATTTTAGTATTCAATTTTGGCATATTCCAAACACTCTTATGTTCTAGATGTTATAGAACAGAGACAAATTATTTAGTATTCCATGGATTCACCCGTGCGGGTGCCGGGTCCATAGTGTTGCAGAGGAAGAGGCTAGAGAGGCCTGGGACTGGCAACCCAGAAGTAGGGTTAAGAGGCTCCTTTATAATGCATCAACACTCCCTTTCCTGCTCGAGCCTCCTCCCCTACCTACCTGCAGTAAAAGTTTTACATATGTATATGTGTCACATTGTTTATCCATGATGGACTCCTAAACTACTGAACCTCTTTTAAATTTGATTTGCACACGGTGTGCAATTTGATCCAAATTGAAAGATACGATAGCTTACATCTCAATTCATAGTCGCATTACCCATGCAAAGCGGGGCGGCTGCTATTATATTATAGAAACTAATGCAGTAGAAAATAATTACACAATGTCAGCACAAGCAAAATGTATGAAAATTTTGCAGTGGTAAGTTTTTAAATTTAATTTCTTGATGTGAATTCTCCTTATTGTCATATGTATGTAATAATTTTTAACAGTGTATAATTATAGCCAAAAGATTTTTTTCTCAGTTTGTATCGTCTTTCTTGGTCTAGAGAAATTCGGCTTGAGAAAAGTTGAGACAGCAAGACTTAACAATCTTACAATAAAGCTATCCACATATCACATATTTTGCCCTTTGTCACTTTATCTTTTGCCGGGCACATAAAAGCCAAGGGTTGTTGTCTGCTGTTGTCTGTGGCTTTTGTTAACGACAATTGCCAGCACCTGCACACTGCCTCCTAGTCATTTATGTTTCAATGCTCACTGTGTTCAAACCAAACAGTGCATGCAGTGGTGAATATATACATTTATTATTGATTAAGTGCAGTGCTGACTGGTACATTTCATACAGTAAATCTAAGATAATATTACCCTGCCAAATGCCACACATTTTTTTTTACAAAATCAATTATCTATTTTATAGTGTTTTTCTTAACTAATTTTACTAACTTTTGCACAAAAATTATAAGGCCTATTATTATTGTTAATATATTGTATTTTGATCCTATTTTGGGCTGAATACAAATTGTTTACTGTTTCTTTGTTGTAGATACCAAAGTAATAATTACTCAAGACCAGAACTGAAATTAAAAGTTAGTTTAAAAATATTTAAAAAAAATTAGAATGCTCAAAATGTGGAATGTCCTAAGACTTTACAAGCTCTGGTAAATTTTCCAACACGCAGACTGGTAAGACATTGAGCTCATTTACATGATATTGATGGGAAATCTAAGGATTCCAAATAAATAGACAGATTAGATAGAAGCATTGACTAGTGCTGCAGTAACAGCATTAAAAAGATCTAGAAGTGGTTCTGAATGTGTGCAACACACAATTTAAAAGTTGAACATAGAAAATATTTATATAAGGCATATTTTTAAATAGTTTACTTCAAAATATGTAAACAATTGATTATGTCACCAGGATTTTTAATCATTACACTAAAGACTTACACATATTTTTCGATGTCCCAGGACAACCTGAGAAATCAAGGTTAAGAATTCTCAACACCCGAGAAATGAAAAACCTCAAGAATTCATAAACCATTGTCTACTAAAAAACTACTTGGATTATAAGAAGCAGATTGTACGCGCCATAATAAAAATTTAATAATGCTGACTATTATCCTAGTTTGGTCAGACCAGGGGTTGGTAAATTTTGCCTAATATGCTATGTACTTAGCTATAATGTAATTTTCGGATAAATATGAATAAGGACTTTCAAATACATTTTTGTTAAATTTTGAAGTATGAAGTTTGTTTCATAATGATTCCTTTCCCAAAGGGCAAATCGGAGCCCTATTGATCATTGTTGTTGTGATCATATCACATATCATAGCGATGGACTTAATGTAAATAAATGCACCTAGAGCCATTAAGTTAATGCCAATGTGAAAACTAATTACTAAATATGACCTACCTGACTCCCTTTGACCAGAGGTATTTGTTTAGGCGGGTGTCTACTCGAACATCCGGGGTTCCCATTTGTTTTTCAGCAAATTTACGAATTTCCTTGATTGCTCGCGGAGCGCGTCTCTTGAAACCGACTCCATGAAGGCGCTTGTGTAAATTCACAGTGTATTCACGGGTCACAACTTCGTTCATAGCAGATTTGCTTTTCCTCTCGCCTTTAGGTTTAGCCATTTTGATCTGTAATTACAAGGTCTGGAATAAAAATAAAGCACTGTCGAATTACCTAGGCCATCCAGAAAACCCAGAATGATCTATGTCAGCAGAATAATGAACACAATATCACGATTTTTTGAGATTATTTTCATAAATGCATCACCTTTGAGTTTCGTGTAACAAAACCAACCTAAAAAGAACTGTCAGATTGAATTCATGCCCAATGAATAGAATGTAAAGTCAAAAGTCAATGTCAACTTGACAGTTAAATTATTTCTGTTACACGGTAGTACACAGGGGTGCGTTCCTCCTAGCCGTTTGCCAAGACTTATTTTGGTCGCAGATACACGCCGTTCCAGCACTCTAATCGAGCTTAATTTGATCGTGACAAGATTTGATCATACCCGTTCCGGGCGACCTGTCAGAGCAAATTTTGCTTGTACAACACGATTCAACTTGTTTTGGAATTTATTTTTTGGCCTATGGAACTTGTTTACATTATTGTTTCCCTAATGAATTTGTTAACATTCGTGTACTTCTGTGATATTGCCTAAAAAATATATTTTTGCCACGTTGGCAGAGCAGTTTCAACAGGTTGTTTCGCAATATTGAGGGCCTAGGTTTGATATCAGGATATACTGGTGATTTAATATTAAGAAAAAATAGTTAAGAAAGCACATAGCTGTCCAAAGTCTATCGAAGTTTATTCTATCTGCTAAAAGGCACTGTGCACGGAAGTTGATGATAAGCACATACCCTATTACTTGAGAACTAAATGCATTCGATGAAAAGTGGGCATTTTGCAACACATCTGCCACTCCTGGGTATAACGTGTAACATAGGCGTGCTATGATTTAATTGTATGATTAACTAAAATAATTTCGTAAATCCAAGTTTGTTGTTACTTTCAATAAGTCTAAATGCCTTTTTCTCTAGTATTGCTCTGGAATTAACGCAATATACAATCCTTTCCGGTGATTCTACAAGTTTAGCAACTACATAGCTCTGCTGTATGCTTCATCGTTCATCCGACTGAGAAAACCGTAATTAAGATAAAAACAACCGAAATAAGGTAGGTAAATGCAGAACATTACAGCTTTAGTCAACGCTAATGTACGTGCTGATTAATTTTAGGTTATGTCGTATATGATTCTACCTAATCTGGCTGTTTATGGTACAAAAGAATAGCAAAACTGCATATTCTGCATATTTTACAAAGTTTAGTAACCTTAATAATTTTTGAACTAATTGAATATACCATGACGCGAACAGAATATGGAGTGTTCATTTGACGTTTCTAAATCTAATATTACTAAATTTTAGTCAGTTTGGTGTCAACAGAATTACGACCATGGTTTCTTCACCATAACCATAAATGACAAAATGGACTTAGGTTGCCTGATATCAACATGTAGTGCATTCCACAGTAAAACGACTTGTTTCGTTAATTAATCATTATAATAAATTGACGAAGAGACAGGCATATTCAGGTGTATTCGAGGGACAAAGGGAGAGAGAATGTGTTTGATGAAGAAATTGAAAACATTATATAAAATAAAAGACGAGTAGAGATCACATGTATTTACATGTAATCATATCAAAGGAAAAAATAAAAACAATAAAAAAAGACGTGTGGCACTCGGAGACTGCCGCGGCAAAGCTATTACTTAGCATTTTTTATCAACGCAATTATAAATGTCGACACCTTAGTTGTCAAAACCTTTTTTCTGCCAAAATTTAGTTCCTTTTACGCACTGTAGAGGCGCTGATCAAATATAGTATCACCACTGTGCCGGTCGGAGTGGGGGGTGTTAGGTTATTTTCGTTACAGAATTTCTGGATTCGGTCTCCACGCTCAAGGCCCGCGATAGAAGCTATGCAATAACTTAAAATAAATCAAACGACAGTTTATTCAACATAACTAGTGTCAAGGAAATCTCGAAATACTTAAAACCAATAAAGTTCGAAACAGATCCAAATGATTCCATCGCCGAACTAAAATGGGAACTTCGGCTGAAGACATTCCAAAATTTTATAACGGAAGAAGCCAAAGAAGCGGCACCGGTAAAAAATGCAATGTTTATCTTAATTTTTTAGGACTTATCCATGACATGATCAAAGATATAAAAAATTACGATAAAGCCATTAACGTTTTACAATAAGCTTATACTAAGCCAAAAAATATTATACTAGCGAGGCACCAACTAAGTACTAGGGTACAATTACCAGGAGAAACTGTATCAGAATATAGTCGTGCCCTAAAACAGCTTTCATTCGATTGTGATTTCAAAAATGTTACGGCAGAAGAATATTGTCTCGAGTTTATGTGCAACACATCCGGCATACAATCCCAAAATATTCGTCAACACTTACTAGAAAACTTTACCTTAACTTTTTTTGAAGCCGTCAATAAAGCTAGTACATAACAGAAACAGCAGAAAGAGGCTTAAAGTCATGTCAAAAACCTTCTACAACCTTGAATGCTTTAATATCTACTTCTGGAAGCTATCAAAAATGACAAAATTGAAGATGCGAAATCGGCAGCAGCTCTTTCTTCATTCAATAGGAAAAGGAAATGTTTTTTTAGTGGAGGTACCATTCATACGCGAATAAAATGTCCAGCTGTCAATGCTACCTGTTCATAATTATGTTCCAAAATATGACACTTTGCATCTTTATGTCGTAGTCAACCTCGAAATGACATCACATATGACTCAAATGCCATTACGGCTATTTCTGCGGCTGCCCCGCACTCCATTCGTAAAGCGACTATAAAAGCTTATGTAAATAATTATGCTGTTGATGCACTTGTGGACACAGTGGCAGTTCCTGTAGCCTTATCGACAGAAATCTGGCTGCATCGTTTAAACAAAGAGTATCCCGTGTAATCAGACAGTTGCCTTAGCGTAAAACCTCGATCGTTGAAGAAATGTGTCGTGTCACTATGTAAATAGATTGCCATACCTACAAGGGACAACAATAGCTAATTCTGAACAATTTATGTTCATAAATTATTATCGGGCATGACATACTAAGAATCATTCTTCTTTGGAGTTAAAATTTGGCGCAGATAAAGAACCTCTACAAATATGTAATGTTATGCAAGCAAATATACCTGCAGTATCAATATTTACAAATCTGTCTTCAAGAATTAAGCCTATTGCTATCAATAACAATTTATTTCTCAAGAAATATCAAAACTGTTGACGCCGGAGGAGATAATCACAGGAAACGGTTACTTATTGACTATTCAGTTCAGTTACTACCAGTTCAGTATAAAAAAAAACCTCAGAACATCAATAAATACACAGAACTCGATGCATATCAGTTGCCTAGAATCGAGGCAATCATTACCGAGTTTGCGAAATATCAATATTTTAGTCAAATTGACCTTAAAAGTGCATATCATCAGATTCATCAGGTTTCAATAATAGAAACAGAGCGAAAATATACTGCATTCGAAGCTTATGGCAAACTCTACGAATTTATATATATACTCGTATTCCGTTTGGTGTGACAAATAGAGTTGCAGCTTTTCTGCGGACTACAGAATGTATATTATACGAGTAGATACAGAGAAGTAGAACGGAACGATCATGATCTTAATTTACAAAAGTTCATAAAAACTGACGAAATGTATAAACTTACACTCAACAAAGAAAAGTGTGTATTTGCATCATAAAGCATTAATATACTCGACTATAAGATTACAAAAAACACAATTAAACCTGATAAAAATGGGGTGAACCCTTGCTCGATCTACCTGTACCTATAGGCGTGCAAACATTGAAGAGAGCTATGGGCTTATTATTGTAATTACATTCCAATTTTTTCTCAAATATTAGACCATTGATCGAATCAAAACAATTTCCGCTGAATGAGGATACTATAATATACTTTAACAGTCTCAAAAACGATTTATCCAAGGCATGTTTAAACGCAATCAATGACGATGCTACTTTTACAGTAGAGACTGATACATCAGAGCATGCAATTGCAGCTACACTATCACAGAATGGTCGACCAAATCTGTCATAAAATGTCTAAAAGAAATATTTTCTATGTTCGGTACGCCTTTATACATACATTCGGATCGAGGCACATCTTTCATTTCTGATGAAATAAAACAATTCTTGACCTCATTGGGCATCGCATGCAGTAGAACTACACCTTACAATCCACAGGGCAACGGTCAAGAAGAACGCCTTAATGGAACTTTGTGGCGGACAATGCAATTATTTATCAAATCTTATGATTTGCAATTGGATTAATGGGAAAACGTTTTATCTGTATCATTTTATTCGATTAGATCATTATTATGCACAACAATAAATTGTACACCTCACGAGAGAATGTTCACACATTCAAGAAGATCTGGTACAGATATTTCAGTACCTACCAACATGGCTATTAAATCCAGGAAGAGTTTTAGTAAAGAAGAAAGTGTGCCGTTGTCCCCTAGTTAATCCCAACGTGGGGGTAAATAATAAAACTAGGGGTAAAAAAAATACGGACTTTATTTCTTGCTCCAGTCAGTTGGCGGCACACAAATTGGTAGGGTCATGGGTAAAAGGTCAATCTGTCTCCACCCTTTTCGTAGTTGGGTACTCCCCTGGCGTGAAGTCGGCCGGATGATGATGGGCGTCCAATGGGTAATAGCCGGGGGAAGTATGTGACGGGAATAGGCCCTGTCCTTAGTATGGCCCTGTATAAGACCCGCCCTGAGTACAGCCCTAGGCGTTAAACTTGTTCCTCGTCGTTGAACGGTGACACACAGCGACGGTGTAGGGGCAGATATATGTGGACGGGATTCCTAGAATAGATAACCGAGTTATAGTTTAGGTTATCTACCCTACTCCGCTCTGAGTGCCCACCATCGGCAATGCCAAGAGTAAGTACTTACGTAGTGTAGTTTTGCCGAGGTGGTACAACCAGAACGGAGTTCACACAAATTATAATGAAGGAATTAAGGTAGCGAGAGATTTAGCCACAATATATGAATTGATGCAATATTGGTAAACAGCAATGGAAATGAATTAATGGTAAAATATTATTAAGACAAATGAATATTGCAATTAAGTGATGATGAGATTTAATAACATAATTTATGATGACAGATACTACGGTTAAAATTAGGTTATGACTATTAATTATTAGAGTTGCTACATACTATACTACTACGTATACAATAAGTTTGAGTGCCATTCAGATATAGGTACATTGCGAGAATAGCATAGTCAAATCTACTGCGTACCATAGTGTATTACACATCAAAATTTGCGTCTCCGGCAGCGCAGTACGTCTATTCCTAGGACGATGTATCACAATGGACGTAGCGATGAGACACTCTGACGTTCAGTGTGTAAACACAGAGTCTAGCTTCTCTTTCTATTACACAGATTGTCATATAGAGTAAACGAGAAAGCTAGTGTAAAATTGACAACCCCGCGCTTCGTGTCTTTTTTTGACCGTCTTGTAGGCCACAACATTGCGATGCATAATATTTATAAGTATAATTAAATAGTAATATCGCTGTAAAGACTGAATACATAGTAACATAGTGAAATATGTCGTGCTGTGCTGTGTTTTGTCCATCAAGAACAACTAAAGGAGGAGTAAAAGATCCAGAATTATCATTTCACACGTAAGTTGTTGTGGGCATTTATTATCTAAAATAACCAATTTTAAATCAAAATATTCATTCCTGTTATGTAATATAATTTTTTTTCTCATATGATTGCCAAGTGGTGCTAAATAGTTATTGATATATAGCTTTAATTTAAGTATATTGATAGCATTGTTTTACGCCTCGCGGCTAGTGATGTACCACAACTGTGCAATATTTGGCGATAAATATGGTCGATGTCCTTACCTAAAACGAGTACCTACATAAAAAATACAATAAGCGAAACGTTGACCATTAAATGATAAATATATAGTAAATAATATTAGTATATATATATCTTATTAATATTATAAATTGCCTCTTTAGCCGTGCGGCTTTAACGCTTGCCTTGTGATTCCGAGGTCCTGGTTTCTATTCCTGGGTCAGATATTTGATTTTGTGACAATAAAAACACAATCCAGTCCGAAGTCTGGTACTATGCCCGGTAGATGGCAATACGCTAACTCCCTATTACATGGGACTTAAAAACATCTGGTGAAACGTGGATGTTTCTACACCTCTGCCAAGCCTACGGGGAAAAAGCGTGACGATGTTATCCTGGTAATATTATAAACGTGAAAGTTTGTGCGCACGAATGTTAGTTACTCTTTTATGCACAAACGGTATGTAGATACTTCAGGTCCTGGAATAACACATCATAATCAACCGTCAATACCGGCTGGTCAACCGTTTTACCGGCGCGGCGTATATATTATGCCTGCCTCTCTGTTCCCAATGCCTACCCACTCGCGAGGTCTACTGTTCGAAGAATAACTAGATAAATAAGATCGAAATAGAATATTTATATAAGAAATAGAAATAAGATTTCTTCTAGAAACAGAAATAGAAATCTTATACCATATTTTAATAAATCATTTTGTTATAGGTTTCCAAAATGTCCGGAAATCAGAGATCAGTGGATAAAGGCTGTGAGACGGGAAAATTGGGAGCCGACTAAATACTCCAGGTTATGTTCTCAACATTTAGAAAAATCCAGTTTTTTGACAGGGTTATCAATCAAGAAACTTAAAACAGATACTGCACCCGTAATTTTTGAAGGATATCCCAGATATTATCAACCATCAGCAGCCAAAAAAAGAAAACAGAAAAATGAAAACCTGGAATTGACACCAAGGAAACGAAAAAGAATAGAAGCTAGTGGTGTTAAGAAAGAAGATCTGCCTACAACGCCTCGGCAAGCACTACAAAGTGTTGACATCTTTAACAAAAGCGTGGACAACGGCTTTGCGGCGTGGCTCATAAAAACTTTAATAGAAAGTAAACGCAAAATTATTAAAAAAAATGATAAGTTAATGAATATAATAAATGATTTAAAGTGCAGAGAATTACTAAATTTTCTGCACTTTAAATCTTTAGATGTTTTGTCTAGTATAGGAGACAAAAATAAAGATTTGCTTCTAAGATTACAGAAAAAATATAGCAAAGCATCCCTTCTAAAAAAATATTCACCTGAACTGAAAAAATTTGCACTAACTTTACACTTTTTGTCACCACGCTCATATAAATACGTACGGACTTATTTTGATACTTGCTTACCCCATCCAAAAACCATAAGCAAATGGTATCAAGGCGTTGATTGACACCCAGGCTTTACTAAAGAATGACACTAAGAGCCAAATCAAAGGATCAACCAATAATTGGTGCATTAACTATGGATGAAATGGCTATTAGAAAATGTATCGAGTGGGATGGCCATAATTCTCATGGCTACGTAAATGTACGAAACAATGTTGAAAATGATTGTGTTCCTGTAGCCACTGGAGCACTTACGTTTATGGTGACCTGCTTAAAAGGGGCAATTAAGATACCAGTTGGCTATTTTCTGATAAATGGAATAACTGGCATGCAAAAAGATGAACTGGTACGTCGCTGTCTAGATCTATTGAGTGATTGTAATGTCACCATAGTTTCTTTGACGTTCGATGGCGCTCCTAACAATATTGCAATGGCTAAACATCTTGGCTGCAATCTGGATCTGGAAAATCCTAAAACACGGTTTGAATATAATGGTTTTAAAATTTCTATTCTGCTTGACCCTTGCCATTGTTCAAAATCAGTACGAAACACTTTGGGTGATAAAAAATAAATCTATGATGATGGTGGCAATAAGATATCTTTTAAGTATTTTGAGTTACTACATCAACTCCAAACTGAAGAATAGTTGCAGTTGGCTAATAAAATAAGACTAGGACAAATTGAGTACGTCAAACAAAAAATGAAAGTCAAATTAGCTGCACAACTCTTAAGCCAATCAGTGGCAGATGCACTATTATTTTGTCGGAATAAAATGAAACTCAGTGAATTGCTGGCTGTGAAGCAATATGTGATTTTGTAAAAAATATAAATAATATATTCGATTTATTAAATTCGCGAAATCTCAACTCGTATGGATACAAACAAGCAATCATACCTCGAAATCTTGCGAAAAGTTTACAACTAATACATGATGGAACCGAGTACATATAAAAATTTAAATTTACTGATGGTACTCTGGTCGTAAACTCGCAAAGAAAAATTGGATTCATAGGCCTTATTATTTGCTTAAAGTCAATAAAAGATCTTTGCGGTTATTTGCACGACCATAATAACCACAAACTAAGCTTTATATGTACATACAAATTGTCCCAGGATCATCTCGAGCTTTTTTTTGGTGCAATTAGATCAATGGTTGGCTATAACTACAACCCTTCCGGAAAACAATTTAGAACGGCGTATAAAAAGTTGCTAGTTCACGCCGAGTTTAAATTTGCGGAAGGAAATTGTATTCCTTTAGAGAAAATACATATCCTAAATTTCTCCAAAAAATCAGAATATGTTGAAAATACAAATAACTGTCTAGCACAGCATAGGATGATAGAAGATTTAGAAAAGATGACTCAACAAGAGTACACATATAATGATGATCATTATTACATTAATGACCCAAGCCAACTGACATAATATGTCCAGGAAGTAATTTATTACATATCAGGGTTTGTGGTCAAAAGCTTAACAGCATTACAGGGCACGAAAAAAGCTTCATTGACCTCTTTCACAGATAAGGGAAGTTTACTATACCCAATTAATGACGTATATTTTATATGCAAATTATGCCAAAATTTTTGATATGTAACCACTACAGATAAATAAACAAGTAAATAATTAAAAAATAAATAACCACTATATACTAAACTGAATAACAAAGATGTATATAAAATGATACGTGACGTAATACTGCAAGTACTGTATCAGCCGGATCGTCCACTGCTGAACACAGCCTCCCCTATGTAGGGGGTATTTGCCATAATCCCCACGCTTGGCAGGCGGCTTGGGGAACCGACTAATACTGCAAATAATGCAATCAAATAACTATGCAAATGTCCTTCAAACTTTAAGAGAACACCTGTTTAGCTTTAGCTTCTTTGAAGATCATAAATATTTACTGATTAAATCAATCTGTGAAAAGTATTTCAAACTAAGAATTAATTTATGATGAAGAACGCAGTAGTAGAGAACAGTGTCAGAAACTTTATTAAAAAATCAATACTCTTTAAAGGTCATTAACTCATTAGTAATTCTTAAGTATCTCTGAGTCTATTTATTCTAATTTGAAAATTCTTTTAATAATAGAAAGCTTGATTTTTGTGTGCAATGTTTTATTTTATTTTTACAACTAAATTTTATTGAATTCGATGAAGCAGTTTTTGAATTACACTCCAATAACTGAAAAGTTTTTCAGTCGTCGATATTGTTTGTCGATATTTCCGCCAATTGTGGACCAACCTGAATTTTTTTATTCGTTCGAAAGAATATACTCTCAACGTGGTCCCATATAAATTTAATTGAAATCAGTAAAGTTTTTTGAGATACACTCCAATAACTAAAAAGTTTTATTGATATAAGTAATTGGCAGTGAATGAAAATCGATTTTAATCGAGCAAGGATCACTAAAATGGGTTAAAAAAAAATTCACAAAAATATTGAGCCGACTTCAACACTCAAAAATTTGAAATAACTTGTCGAGGTCGGTACTATGCGCACAGAATTGTGATAATAGGTAAGTTTTGGACTATCATGGTACCGACCTAAACAAGTTATTTCATACTTTGAAGTGTTAAGTCGGTTAAAATTTTTTGTTAATTTACTTTTTTAATAATAAAAATATAGCACATAAAAATAATCAGTTACTAGGTAACGCAGTCTACAACTATAATGGTCACATATTTTAATGTGAATTATTATTAAACATAAGATCCAATGTCATTTCGTTAAAGTTGTTTATCTTAAATGAAACGATGTTCTCGAAAACTGAATAAAAAAAAGTTCAAAATGTATCGTAAATTGTTTTCTTATTAACAATTTCCCAGTGTGTACTACATATATTTGTGCACCTTTTTATCGATATGTTCTACCCTAGTGATCACTTCCCTACTCACGCACATTCTTGCCTTTCTAGACACTCAAACTAACATAAAATGGACACGCTACAAAAGCTATCACTCCGTCCATTGTGATACATCGTCCTAGGTCTATTCAATAAATCGCACACGTTTCATAGTCTGTGGAGAGTGGAGACACTTAGTGTGACCAGATTTAGCAGAATTCTGCGAATTTTGCATAATTTGATCTCCAATAGGGTCTAGCAGATTGTATCGCAGATCTCAATATATAGCAGATTTTGGCAGAATTTTATAAAATATCCGCAAAAATTTAGCAAGATGAAGAAGAATTGGCAATTTAACTGTGTTTCACTTGAGTAGTGGTGCTACAAATATTTAAAATTCGATTATGCATGAATAATTTACGAAAAATTGCTTTTTATTGATATGCCAGTTTTCCTCGAAATACAATTTAGGAGAATTTCCAGAATTTTTTGATCGAACTTTGTATTGAACTAAATCTTGTCTACCTTTTAATGACCTTTTTGAGCAAGTGCTATTTCTTGACCCACGAAATGCTGTGTGCAAAGATTTTAGAATTTTAGTCATAACTGGTTCCCATTTGCCAAATTTTGTATACAAATCTGACATACATGCAATTTGATACCGAAAATAGGGACCTTAAATTTTTACCCAAAAGTCAAGGTTAAGGTCCCTATTTTTGGAGTCCTTATTTTTGCTTGTAGGTAGTAGTAGCAGATATTTTAGAAACAAGAACCAATAACGATAAAAAATTGTTTTGATATTTACGACATCAATCAAATCTTGTTTTTTTGTCCATAACAATCATTTAATTGGGTCTTCATTCATTAGCAATATTATGGCAAAAAATAAATTTAGCAGACTTTAGAAGAATTTAGGGCACAAAGTCCAATTTAAATCTGGTCACACTCAGCTCAGACACTCTGGGGTGCGTTCTTATATGTCGTCCGACGACGGATGATCGCTCCAAGCAGAGCGACGCTCGTCGTCCGCCTTTTAAGAACGGCTCTGTATCATATCTGTATCAAGAACACTACTTAAAATGTTTCACTGACTCGGAAGAAATGTATTTACAATTATGTACTTTTCCACGACACACAACTAAAACAAACATACTAAATATAACAATAATAATAATACAATTTTGTAAACAAAAGTCTACGTAAACAAAAAGTAACTAAAAGATAGAAAAATCAAGTCCCAACTGTCAAATGAAACGTCAGGGCGATATTTATCCACCGATTTCGTGGGGCGACCGGTGCGTCGTCGAGCGATATATAAGAACGCTCCGGATGATCATCGGACGATCGCCCCGGGCATATAAAAACGCTCGGGGCGTCGTCCGACGACGGATGATCGCTCCAAGCAGAGCGACGCTCTTCGTCCGCCTTTTAAGAACGGCTCTGGGGTGCGTTCTTATTTGTCGTCCGACGACGGATGATCGCTCCAAGCAGAGCGACGCTCGTCGTCCGCCTTTTAAGAACGGCTCTGTATCATATCTGTATCAAGAACACTACTTAAAATGTTTCACTGACTCAGAAGAAATGTATTTACAATTATGTACTTTTCCAGAATACATAACTAAAACAAACATACATAATACAACAATAATAATAATAAAATTTTGTAAACAGAAGTCTACGTAAACAAAAAGTAACTTAAAACAAAGAAAAATCCCGCACCCCTGGGGTGCGTTCTTATTTGTCGTCCGACGACGTCCGACGACGCCCCGAGCGTTTTTATATGCCCGGGGCGATCGTCCGATGATCATCCGGAGCGTTCTTATATATCGCTCGACGACGCACCGGTCGCCCCACGAAATCGGTGGATAAATATCGCCCTGACGTTTCATTTGACAGTTGGGACTTGATTTTTCTTTGTTTTAAGTTACTTTTTGTTTACGTAGACTTCTGTTTACAAAATTTTATTATTATTATTGTTGTATTATGTATGTTTGTTTTAGTTATGTATTCTGGAAAAGTACATAATTGTAAATACATTTCTTCCGAGTCAGTGAAACTTTTTAAGTAGTGTTCTTGATACAGATATGATACAGAGCCGTTCTTAAAAGGCGGACGACGAGCGTCGCTCTGCTTGGAGCGATCATCCGTCGTCGGACGACATATAAGAACGCACCCCAGGGCGATATTTATCCACCGATTTCGTGGGGCGACCGGTGCGTCGTCGAGCGATATATAAGAACGCTCCGGATGATCATCGGACGATCGCCCCGGGCATATAAAAACGCTCGGGGCGTCGTCGGACGTCGTCGGACGACAAATAAGAACGCACCCCAGGGACATTATACTTTTCTCTATTGTTTTTAATTTTAGATTTTGTTTACATCCCACCTAACCTATTTGTTGTGGTAGTATTTCGTATTTGTACTGAATAATTTAGTTATTAAATTAAAGTGAAACTCTTCTTATTTACACGATAAATAATGGCCGATGTTTATAAGTAATACTGACCACTGGCAAAACTTGTATTTCTCCAAACATACAATATCTTACAACCTAACCTCTCTTATATGTAATTTTAGAATAATTCATCCGGTAAAATACTTTACCGACTATTTGTCTCGAAAAATACGACCAGATGGCAGAGAGTTCCATGAACAGCGTGAAATCAAGCTGAATGTAGCATCAGTGAAGACTGCTGAAGCATCCGCTGTTGTCAAGTGTGGGAACACGTCTGTAGTTTGTGGCATCAAATTGGTATGGAATATGACTTCTGATCTCTTATCCTTCATGCTTTTTTTAAAAGATAAACAGTAATTACCTAGTTCTTTATTGCCACTAGTTTATACCAAAATAAATTTGAAGTTATGATACCTATATTTATAAATATGATTATAAATATAGGTATCACATGAACAAGCACTATCGCGTGCTAAGCGAAAATTATGATACCTACTTATTCAATGGCTAAATGAGCAAGTGGCTTTTCTGTGGTTCCTGCCTTTGAATTTAACTAAAAGGCTCGTCTTTAGAATCGGTATACACCACAATGTACCTTCATTCTTTTTTTACAGATAGATATAGTTATTTTAAATAAACACACGAAATTTTATGTCCCGGAAATCAATAGTTTTTGAGAAAAAAAATATTAAAGTTTTAAATTAGATTATTTTTGTATTTTGCACTTCTACTAAGTACACGATATAGCCTAATGGATTCAAAATACCACAAATTATTTAGGCGGCTTAGATTAGGTCATATGGTGTGACAGAACGGAATCGGAGCACCCACCTTCCAAGCAGTCTTGTCTGCCCTACCCCTAGAGTGTTTTTTTTAAGCCAGAGGCGCGTAGGGGTAGCGGCGCTAGTCTACTGGCGGCAAGGAACAGCGGACAAAGCGAAGCCGGAGCGGCGGAGGCTAGACGCCGAAGGCGTCCCAAAGCCGAAGCTGCGAAGGCGTAGCGAGTACGCTGTGACGTTTTCGTGCTTGTGATTTGTGACTAATTATTTTCGTGAAGAAGAAGAAGATAATTTTGAGAGAATTCATTAGTGTTAAAAAACTTGGTTTTTTGAAATCCCCCTCCCTTCAGTGGGGAATATTCCGCCCTCCCTCCCACTAACCACAATACGTAATATGTACTAACATATACCATATCTAACTAAAGTCCTTTCAATGTATGTAGGTATAATTTTTTTTTAAATTATTATTATTTTTTTTTAAATGATTTCCGGTACCCCCCACACCCCCAGGGGCATGCTACAACCACCCTCTCCCCTCTCCACCCCTTCCTATTGTAGATATGTATGTATACTGATTCTAAAGTCCTTCCAACTAAAATACTAACAGTCAAGAATGCTATTAAAATGCATTGTGATGCTGCATTGCTTTTCCCACTCAAGATTGTTAACTTTATGTTGGTAAGAATGTACTAATCTCTAATATAATTCTTTACAGGAATTAGCTGTGCCAAAAGCAGAAGAGCCTGACAATGGTTTCCTAGTAACTAATGTTGAACTCCCTCCATTGTGTTCCTCAAAATTCCGACCGGGTCCGCCTTCTGACTATGCTCAAGTCACCAGCACTATTGTTTCAGATTTAATCGTCAATTCAAAATTTGTGAACCTAAAAGATCTTTGTATAGTTCCGGATAAACTAGCTTGGGTTGTATACTGTGACATCATTTGTATTGACAATGATGGGAGCCTAGTTGATTCTTGTATAATGTCTCTACTTGCTAGTTTGAACACATGTAAGCTAAATAACTTATATATATCATATCACTCAACACATTTTTAAAATACCAAGTATTCAAAATTTCTGTCTATTGGCTGGATTTTTCTATTAGTAGTGCTTATAGCATAGTTTGCTTGACCATTCTTAACTGATCAGCCAAGTTAAGCAACGTCTGGTTACGTAGTATTATTATATGTTCTATGATCTGGTGCAGTCATGAGTTAGATGTGACTAGTGGCATCACCACTGAGCACCATGCTTGAGAAGGCATGTTTAACCGTGGGTCCCAGTTTGTTGTTTTAGGATGGCAGTCATTACAGCATGGTGTTACGGTATTTTACGAATGCCTGCCTGTCTAGCTACCACCCTCAAGTATCTAAACATGTTTCCAAGCAACTAGTGGTGTTTCTGGCAGCTATTTTTGAGAGTCAGTAATTATAGGTTAGCCTGAACAACATCTTCAATCATATTATTACTTACTATTAGGTGTGATATTGGTCAAAGGCTAGTCTATCAGCTATAGGAATAAATATAAACTATTTAAAGAAATAGTGTGTAGTCATCAAAACAGGTAACTAACTGTTTTCAAAGTCAAGTTACCAGGATGTTTTTTGTTTTTATACCTAAACAGATTAAAATAAAATATTTTGTTTTAAAATTACTTTCAAATTAAATTTTTGACAAGCAGCACAAGCAAAGATAAGTGTTAAATGTTATGTACTCTTGAGTTACTATTTTATATTCTGTTAACAGATAGAACTTAACAGATTTTACAATTTATTTTACTTTCAGTATCATTGCCTTCAGTAAGTTATGACTTGGAAACTGAAGAAATCAAAGTTGATCCATTAGAAAGGAAGAAATTACCATTGTATGGGCTACCAGTAGCAACCAGCTTTTCAATCTACAACTATAATCAAAGGTAAAAGGTAACTGGATCTACATATTGGAATAATCACAGAAATTTTGTGGAATCCTACTTTTAAATTGAAATAGCTCTGTTCACTCTCTCTGAGAACCTGTCATGACCTATATTCATTGATCAAAATAGATAGTTAATTTATCTTAAAGTGGCCAACAATTAATCCTGGAGTAGACATTAATATAATATACGTTGTTAGATCTACAAATATGCACATATATAGGCACTTACAAATATGTATAATAATAGCTTATGCATAAGTGTTGTGAAATCCCAAAAATAGTTTTAATACTTAGTGAACATGACATCAAATTCTTGACGCTTCCACAACCTTACCACCATTGCTGTCTGTAGATCTACTTTTTGTTCAGTAGGTTGGGATGCTCCCATAAACAAGGGTGAGGAAATGCTGCTTATTAGGTGTATTTTTACCTATAGTAGCATTTTGCAACTTGCGATGGAGGGATACCTTATAGCCTTGACCCAGTAACTACAGCTCTTGGCACTTCAAAAATATTCATAAAACTGTGATTATAATTCTCTACTTCATATATATATATATTTTTTAGTAATGTCATCATGACTGACCCATCAATTTATGAAGAAGAAATGTGCGGAGGCATGGGATCTAATATTATAATCTGCTATAACAAAGGACTTGTCTGTGGAACTCAAAAGTTTGGTGGCAGCAATTTGTCCAAAGAATGCCAGGACAAAGCAATGAAAATAGCTAAGGACAGAGCTAGTCTTATTGAAGAAGTTATTAAAGTATGTTTGAAGAATAATGAGGCAGTGTTAATGAAGCAAGCAAAATAATTCTAATATAAATATTTTTAATATAAATAATAATAACCTTTTATTTTGTATATAGGTACCACATACATTACCAGTCTAACAAATCTTTATCATCTCCCATCAAAATGGCATTCTAATGCCTAAATGCTTTATGCCTATAAGTTTCTCCACTATGTATGGAAGATGATATGAAATGTACCAGTTGGTAATACAGATTGCTAGTACAATAATCTGCGCAAAGAGTGCAGGGCAAGTAATTTTTCTTCTGCTAATAGCACAAATTATGTTCTAATTCCTGGATATTATACTCGTATATACACATTAAGCCATACATCATGTGTCAGCTGGATCATAACATCAGCAATCACACTAATAATCACATGTATGTCACATGTTTGCATGGTGGTAAGGGCATTTTGCGAATGCCCGCCTGGCTAGCTGCAATCCTCAAGTAGAAAATCTGTCGCTAAGCAGCTAACGGTTTGTTCCGGGACAAGAACAACTGTGTCCTTGAGAGCCAGTAATTTTGGGTTAGCCTGAACAACATCTTCTACGACTTCACTTATCATCAGGTGAGATAGTGGTCAAAGGCCTATCAACTATAAATAAATATAGCATTAAAGTTTATTCGGCATTAGAATTTTGAGTGCGTATTATAAATTATGGATAAGCTCAGTCGCTCAACGAGTTATGGAGAGAGCTATGCTCGGAGCGCGATAGAATCCGGAACAAGGATATTCGTCAAAGAACCAAAGTCACCGACATAGCTCTCAGAATTTGCAATTTGAAGTGGAAATGGGCGGGCCACATTGCTCGACGAACCGATAACTGATGGGGAAGAAAAGTTCTCGAGTGGTCACCACACTACACCGGAAGACGTAGAGTTGGTAGGCCCCCCACGAGGTGGACTGACGATATTGTGAAAGTCGCGGGTAGCCAATGGCTACAAGTGGCTAATAGCCGTTGTTTGTGGCGATCTATGGGGGAGGCCTTTGTTTAGCAGTGGACTTCTTCCGGTTGATGATGAATGATGATTATAAATTAAACCGCCAAAAACTCAAAATGTTTGTTAGTACTAGCAGAAGTCAACCCTAACAGGTTGTTAGCTATTTACCAATAACCCTGTAGATAATAGAACTAGATTTTGGCGAGGGCCCTTAGATCTTCTGCTACATTTTATACATATTATATATATATATATTTAAATATATACTCGAATGTCCTAATAAAATCGGCCAAGTGCGAGTTGGACTAACACACCAAGGGTTCCATACGAACACAGAATGTACAATAAAATTGTAAATACAGTTCAAGAGATCCGACTCGCACTTGGTCGGTGTTTAGCATTTGTTATTGCATATTAGATATTGGGCTATAAACATACTTAGTTTTGTTTGTATATTACCGTTTTTACGATAGAACAAAAACAAAAAATGAATAGTTTCTTGTAGGAAATTTACTTTTTGTTACATACTACCATTATTTGGTAGGGAATCCGCCATTATAACTAACACATGTTCTTTGAAAATGTTAACTAGCTACCGTTTACCATTCCAAAGATACATCCATTTAAAGAATGGACGGACAGATGCACGGATAGCCGAGGCTTAGTAATAGATCATATCACAAAAGGAGGCCGCGGAGCTGGTCAGGGAGGAGAGTGAAATCGCTGACCCGATCCGAAGGAGTAGACCAGGGCGGAGAAGGTTCCGCTATGCACGTTTACTGCCGCCCCCTTAGAGGAACTGATACGGTGGATCGATGAGGAATGTCTCCCAGAGAGGGATGCCAAAGCCAGGAGGCTCCAGGGAGCTTAGCGTCGCGTCGGGGTGATTAATGTAGAATGTGAAAGCGACCCTTCTTCACCCCACATAAGACGTCGAGGCCCACCGCTGGGTTTTTAGTGAGTATACCAGGCACTCTGCCCGGGGAGTCTCACATAACCACGTGGCTTCCCCCTGGAACTGCGGGGCTTGAATAGGACGTTTGCCCAGCGAAAAAATAATAAGAATGCTTAGTAATAGAGTCCTGTTTTCTAGTATGGAATCCAAAAAAGGATCATATTAAGAAATCAGGGTGGACGATATCATCTATTTATGAATGAAATTCAATTGTTCTCGTTATCTCGGATGCATATTTTTAACATTATTGGCCCATGCTAAGCGAAAAATACTGAACTTATTACTGTAAGCGGTGATATCTACCCAAATAATGGTAATAGTGCTAGCGGTACACCCCGAAATTCAGTAAAAACCTGCAAATGGTGTTAAAAATATGTAAATCGGAATGATTGATCTTAAGACCATACGAATCAATTTGACCCATAGCACGAAAAAAAAAGATAAAAAGGAGAGTAGTTTATGACGTTATCTTTTTCTTGTTGCTTGCTCCGCTGCCCACCCCGCGGAAACCGATTGTTTGTGTATACCTATTCAAGATTTGATGGAGTGTCACGGAGGTAAGACCCTATGAAACTGCTGTCCTCTGGCCGCTCTTGAGACAATAGGGGACCCAAACCTAAGAATTACTTTTTAATGGTCTCTATGGGTATATGCATAAAGCAAGCATGCAGGCATATGGCTGCATTGGGGAGGCCTTTGTTCAACAGAGGACATCTACTGGCTGATGATGATATCAGTTGCTCCTTCCGACAACAATACACCATTGGCGTTATGCTCTGGAAATATATGTGAAATGAACCAGCCGAACTACAGCTACATCGGTCGAGCCTTATCTTACGAACGGCATATGCAGCAGAACTAAGTCTACCGGACTGACCTGACTGATTTACATGAGGATCCCATTGTAAATTTGAATCCATTCTAATTCCCCAAAATACTATTGCTTTATTAATTGTAAATTCAACTTGTTCAATGTTGGGCTCTACGTAACTAACATTGGATAAATAAAACTGATAATTTCATCTATTTATATTATGGAAGAATACATTAATTATCTATATTGTATATTATATTGTAGATATTTATAAATATCGATACTATTAAGGATATTGTACACCGCCATCCCTTGTCAAAACTTGCTCCTCTCCAAAGGTTGTCTCGAAGAGATCGCTTTGAGCGATAAGGCCGCCTATTGTTCACTATTATAAGCTAAATATTTTTAATTTTTGTATAGTTTAAGGTGTTCAATTAAGAGTTTATCTACCTATCTATCTATTTCGAAATTAATAGAAAATTATTACCGGAGAACCAAATAGAGATAAAAGACAACACATTATTGAATTGAATAAGTTCGCTATCATTCCTATCTAGGTACTTTAAAATCAGAGAGGTAGGTAACGCATGATACAATATTATATGGATCATGAGGTAACGTGTAAAAAATTGCAGAGATCTTTGACACGTAAGGTAAATCATGATACAATAATATTCTTAGACCATGAGCCATGAGGTAAATATTTCTAAAACTCATAAGTCAAAATGATTTAATCAATTTATGCGTTTACGACGCTCTAATGAAGGTCAATTACAAATTTTAATATTGAAATATACTACATTGTATGTACTGCCACGTTCAGCAAACGAAAATTATAGAGCCACTGCGAGAAGAACGGGCAAGAAACTCGGGGCCATTCTTTTAAACGTTTTTAACAAAGTGTTACATACTATATAGTAAAATTATTGCAATATTTATTTACATTAAGTAGGTGACAGGCGCTAGCTTGGCAGAGGCGAACCAGTCCAAGCATTTTTGTCGTTTAAGTAATCACAAACTGTGTAGTAAGATTTCTTTATCAAAATGTTCATCACGTGCAACTTGAATTTTCCTTCTGTGAGAGTTGTAATATATTTGGGGACTTTATTATAAAATCGCACACAATTGCATAAAAGAAGAACCTTTTATTTGTCTTTGCTAATCTGAAACCTGGCACCGCTATTTTATCTTTCCTAATGTTATAATCGTGATTGTCACTGTTTGATTTAAATTTACTCAAATTTTTACGAACATACCTACATAATATTTTCAAATATATACAGACTTGGTAAAGTTAAAATATCAATTTCTTTAAAAAGATCTCTCAGGGATTCCCTAGGATCCATTTCATATATGGCTCGAATTGCACGCTTTTGTAAGATAAAGACTGTCTCTATCTCAGCAGCAGCTCCCCACAGCAATACACCATATGACATACCTAATACTGTGGAAGTACGCGAAATAAACGAGCCTAGCAGTAGCTACGTCTGTTAGCTGTCTTATCTTACGAACCGCATATGCAGCAGAACTAAGTCTTCCGGATAGATCATATATAGGCATCGAAATATAACGCTAGCGTTATATTTCGATGTGGATATGGATTGTGTGATATGGATTCCACTGTAAAGTTGAGTCCATTTTGATTCCCAGGAAGACTGTCGCATTGTCAAAAGAGAGTTTATCTAGGCCAAGCCTAATGTTTGGTTCAACATAAGTAACATTTGGTAAAGAAAACTTTGAACATATTTTGGTCTTTTTTGAATTAGAGAAAATTATTAGCCGCGAACCACTTAGAGATCATAGACAACACTTTATTTTCATGAATTAGTTCAAAGTCTTTCATATCTACTTTAAAAATCAGGGAGGTATCATCTGTGAATAAAACTATATCGCCGAAATTTTAAACCACGCAAGGCAGATCATTTATATACGCTAGAAACAGAAAGCGTCCTAAAATTAATATAGGTAGGTACTCCTATTCTTACCAAAGACCCGGAAGAAGTATTGCCATTTATTCTAACCTTCTGTAGCCTGTCTGACAGATATTCTGGGCCTGTATACTTTTCTCTTTATTATTGGGCTATTTGTAAACTTTCTGTCAGTCAATCAGTTACATAATATGGCAACATTTAATTCAAAATGTCACCACGTCTCAAAATATCGGGCAGTGTTATTGAGGTAAAATTTGTTTTTAAAGTTAATTTGGAATGTTCCTAAATTTGTTACAGAGATAAAAAGCTAACAAATGATTCGGCGTATTCAAAATATGTCATTTTATTATTGGAAATCGAGTTTTTATTTTAATTAACCTCATACGTCATCTCATCATTTTGTCAGCGCTAAATTGAATCACTTATTATTTTATTTTTTATGTTTTCAGAGGCTCTCTAAAATAGAGACTAACGAAAGTACAGGATGTCTTTTCGGGCTCATGTACGACGGCACTTTGCTGGTGGTAGGCTTGAGCTTACAACTGTTCGAAAACGAAAAAAGTTCCTACCACCAGCTCCTCCTGAATCTGCCGGCTGAGATAGAGTTATGTGGTGTCGTAAAGTTTGGTGAAACTATAACTACAGGAAATACCATGAAGGAAATACTACAGGTACATATGTTAACTAGCTATGTCTCGCTAGTGACTATAAACTCCATAGTGTCATGTATAAGAGACAGCTTGTGTGCAGGGGTGCGTTCCTCCTACCCGTCGGCCAAGACAAATTATGGTCTAAACGCAGATATACGCCGTTTCAGCACTCTAATCGAACTTAATTTGATCCTGTCAAGATTTGATCATACCCGTTCCGGGCGACCTGTCAGAACAAATTTTGATCTGCCTGGCCAAATTTTTACTACCTTTTGAATCGGCCAAATCTTGGCCAGCTGTCAAATGTGACAGATTCTACAGTAAATAATAGATTTTGTACAAGCTAAGCCAATTATTAGTGGCATACTATGTTAACATTGCTTAATTACGTATTATGCCCCATTTATTAAAAATGTAGACTGTATTTTATCACCTAAAAACATCGCTGTCAATTCCATATTTTGAAAGGACCTTTATAGGTCGTTCCAGGTGCCTTAGAGCAAATATTGCTTGACCAACATTTACTGGAACGCGCCCCAGTACTGACTGCCAGTATCCTACAACTTAATAGTGCATAGAAAAATCTAATAATTTTATAACAAACTTATGTTACAAATAAGTAAAAAAAGACATATACCAAGAATGACACTAAACAAAATCTAATAAATGAATTTGACTTTGAAGTGTGACAAAATCAAATACAAATAGGCAAAAGCTAATAATGTATTTCAAATTGCTGCTTATTATTTAATTTTTAATTACTACTGAGCTTGTTCTGTTAGAATGTAAATAGCTAATCTTTTGTAAATACACTGCTGTCCTGCTCGCTTCACTGCTGTCAATTGTTTTGTTACAGGATGTGGACATAACTGACAACCCATTGGTAATGATAGTGAATGAGAGAAAAGAAATGAAAGCTCACTTCCTGGTTCATGAAAAGTTTGAGGAGACCCAATATGAAGTCCTCAATACTGATGAAATGTGGAAGCAGTTTCTGCATGTCAGACTGAACACAGTGTTGCCACTAAGTGTAGAAGCTACAATCTCAGGGGTCAAAAACATGATGCAGAACAAACGTAAAAAGGTAAGTTCCCATAGTTGTCACTTACGTATTATGGCTATCTATCATAAAATACTTTTTTTTTTTGTGACGGCCCATGGCTCACTTGCATGGGGCTGATGTTAAGCAGTAACATCTGCCTATAACAGAAGGATTTTGTCACAAGTGATGAACCTACACAGTGCCTGTCACCCTGAGACATTCAGTTGTTGAGTCTCATGTGCTTTCAAGGAATGTAGCCGGAATACACTGTTAGATGCTTGGTGATAGATTTTCTACTCAAGGGTGGTTGGTAGCTAGCCAGGCGAGCATTCACAAAATGCCCTGCCACCATATAGTGAAGTACAAGCTAGCAATGGGGATCAAACCATGGACCTGCAGCATAGCAGTTTGTATCGCTGCTGACAATGACCTAACACAATCCATTTCATAGACTTATAAAGGTTTACCTACATTACCAATGATCAATTTTCTTTAGGTGTTGACACCTCAACTGGAAGGGAAATCTGTGAAGTTTCACAGGTTCTCTGTTCAATTGGACAAACTAGACTTGACAAACCTGCAACATTTGACCCACATGTTAGCAAAAAGTTGTGTCAGTGTAAAAAGCAATGTTAACGAAAGTGTTATTAATGTGAAAAATATGAGTTTCGAAACATTGATGTTTTTTAGGTATATTTCTCATTTATCTTATTAGTATTTCCTGTAATTATTTTGGCTTTTTAAAACAGTGTCTTGTAATCCTAAAATTTGACTGAGCTGATTATGTTATTGATATATTTGTTTAGGTAACACTAGCCAGCAGTTAAGTCACAACCTAAAACTGAGAAATACCATTTTAACGATTTAATTTGAATATCTCATAAATGAGCAGATGTTTAGCTTGTAGATACATATTATGATATAAAGAATAAAATATGCACCTAGAGAAAAATAAAGCATTCTTCCTTTCATCCGGTCTCAAATCACCTAGCTGACTAAGTACATTCTTTGAAGTTGGCTATGCATGTGTTCTTACAGCTTTCATAAAACCCAGTGCCTGTATGAGGTTCTTTGACTATATAGTCCATTACCAACATTGTAAATTGCCAATTGAAAAAGCTAAAAGTTTTTAGTTTTAATAAATATCAATGTCAGTGGTTTGGTTTTCTTATAGATAGCTTCCGGTCAGGTGTCTTTCCACATTGATGGTACATCAGTGTACTTATTCGGAGTAGCATCGGATGTAGGACTAACGGGAACAAGCACAGAAGCAACTATTGGAGAACTCTTAAACTCAATGAGTCCAGAACAACCATTGAAGAAGAAAAAGCATAATACAAATGTTGTAGTAAGTAAATTATGTGATATGTGATTAAATTGACTTCACTTCATTTGGGCAGATTAATTTTTTAGTATTGAGTTAGTGAAATTCCCTATACTGTTAAACTATCCCATTAAAGTTATGGGGCAATGTGAAGAACATGTCAGTCTTATGTCAGTAAAGTAACATTACATATGAATAGTGTAAATGTAAATGGTCTTACATCTAGCACGGGGCTCGTTAAGTGGTTAGGGGCTCCCCGCTACTCTTAATACAACGAAACATATCAAATGCGCCACATCAAAGAGCGCGAGTGTAAAGCACTTTGTGTCCGAAATTTTATACTAGCTTTCCGGGCGCGGCTCCGCCCGCGCGTAACGCGGTTATCGCGCAAAAACATTAACCTCTTTTTGCGCAGTTGGATAAAAACTATCCTATGTTTTTCCCGGGTCTCAAACTATTTCCATACCAAATTTCATTCAAATCGGTCCAGTACTTTTGGCGTGAAAGCGTAACAGACAGACAGACAGAGTTACTTTTGCATTTATAATATTAGTACTGATTACAACTTGCGCAGGGCATGTAGCTTAGAAAGAACCTAAAGTTTGGATTTTGTATAATGGTGTGTTGACAAAAGATTTCAACCTGAATATTTAATCATAAATTGAATTGAGTTATTGTCCCATAGATGCAAAAAGAGTTAAAATCTTAATTTCCTAGCATGTGGGTATGTCTAATTGAATAACCACATTATTATATTGTATGGTATCACTGAATCCGATTAGCACTCGGCCAGTCTTTTTATTGTTAATAGTTAATCATTTTAATTTTTCGTATCTTTATTTCAGGATATAGTACCTGTTAATTTTGTAATGAAAGCAACAAAAGATATGCTATCGGAGAAACTAGTGAAAACCGCTGTCAAAATGATGACTACACAACGGAAACGTAAGTGAACCTATGTTGAAACATAAAATAGAATCACACGATTCTATATTTAAATATTACAGTTATCTGTTTTGAAACCTTGACTTGCAACAAGTGGCCAAGTCTGCACAACTGTAAATCTTTACAACCATGTATTGAAAGAGTCGTTCTGGTAACATGATCATAGTGTAGTTATTGTTTTGCCTCCTAAACATAAATGTATGATACTCGTAATTTGAGGACTTAACTTGCAACAAGTGCACAACCTTATTCGATAAATTAGTTTCGAAAAGCACCCGATATTTATACGTGGATATTAAAAATTCACATATAAATACCATTTGCTTTTTGAGGAATTTTAAATTTTAGCGCTCTAATAATGTATCAATGTTATATTCGCTAAGCTTGCCTAAATCTCATAAGAAAATAGTTATAAATATTAATGTATAATTTTCAGCTGCGTTCTGCATAAGCATGCCTTTGAGGATAGATACACTGGCCATGATACATCGAAATACGAAGCTCCTTGATTTATACACAGTTCTGGTGGAAGCAGCGTGTAGATCACTCAGGCTTTTGGAATCGGTACTGCTAGAACAGTTGGGTTTGTATATTTCTTGAGTAACTCTACTTGTCTAGTTTTTATCGTAATCGTTGTTTATCCTCCTCAGTAAAGTCCTCAGAGAAGACAGTAAAGACCTCAGTAAAGACTCCTCAGTATATTTTTGCTCTAGTGGCTCGCCATTTTAACCTCCAATTTTTTTTTTTTTTTTTTTTTTAATGTAAATTTTGTATTTTATTCCTTTATGGCTAAGCACGGAACATGTATTCGGGACTGGCTTAACTATTATGAGCGAAGGTACTGCTACCCTCGCTCAGACCCGAAGAGGGTAAAAACAGTATAATATACTAACTAGTTAGGAATTTAGATAATATCTAGTTTATTTTATTGTTATTAAATATCGTCTGACACAATTTTTGATGAGCTGTCATTTGTTTTTTTTTATATTAAAATACTATATTTTAAGCTTTAGATAATTACACCCCACATGCTAGAATACGAAAAAAATATTTTTATGTTGACGTTTTTAATGTGATAGTAAAATAATTCCATTGTATTTCGGACAATGACAATGTTCCGTTATGGGTCAATATTCTGCACTATTATATCCAAATTTTAACGTAGATGATTCCGTTTACGAACTAGAGATCTGTCACACGGACAGACGGCTACATAATAGACCTATGTTTTGCTTTTGGATACCCTATAAATAAAGTAAAAGACTTGAGTCTAAGGCTGACTTTCACAGACGAGATTGACTTTAAACTCACTTTTCCATGTCAAAATATGAACCTAGACTCAAACTCCAAACAGTTTTTAATTCACAGTCGAGTTCGCCCTAATGGAGCACGAGTATATGCTCAGCGGAGAATGAGACGGGCTGAGTCGCCAAATCGGTGACTCCAGCCGAACTCAAACGGCGCGCGGCTACAAAACGCCATCAACTTTGCTATGTAGTTAGAACTGAGACATATTTTATGTCTAATATTTTTACGAAAATGAATAATAGCGATGGAGTATTTCCGGATTTAGAGCAAATAGATAATTGAGATGAGTTTGATGTTATTGATGAACAATATAACCTGCCACGATTTTCCAACATGTACATACGCAATATAAAAGATCCCTTAACATATTATGACGACACGGAGTTAAAAAACCGTTACAGGTTTTCAAAGGCTTCCATTGGGAATGTCATCGTACCTGCCTTGGGGGAGTATCCTCTCTAACATTATAACATGAGAGGGCTGCCAATTTGTGTTGAATTATTGTTTTGGCATTTCTAGCTCGTGTGTTCATGTTGTTCCATGTTTTTTTTAATTGCTTGGGGGTTGCTTAAAACATATAATTATTGTAAAACTGTTTCTATAAGTTTCCCATAAAACATTAAATTCTGATACCTGGAAAGTAATACTTTGCACTGCAAGCTTGCTCCACGCTTCTTCTTTTTCTCTATTTATTTAATTTAAACGGTAAACCAATTACATTAATTAAACGTACAATTTACTTTTAATTAATGTAATTGATTATAAACAAAATAATTAATCATTAATAAATGCAGCATTTGTAATTTTTTATTAGCGTAGTTTATTACGTACATTTTATTTCCTAAGGTAGTTAGCCTTACTTGTTATTTAAAACACTAACGGAAAAACATAGTTTAAACAGAATAACACATATTTAAGTTTATTTGTTAGAAATCATACGTATATTTACGAATTGAAACTTTTTTCTATGAACTCAGAGATGAATGTTCATAAAGATGAGAAGGTTCTTCTTACACAAACTTCTTCAATATTTTTGCCTCCAATATTTTTATAAAAGGCCTACCAACTCCCTCAAATATTCTTTTTTGAACGCCGTAAATGCTGACCGGGATTTATTTTCTATCTTTTAATTTATCTTAGTAAATGTTGATATAGTCCTCAAGTACGATAATCTTATGTAGGTTAGCTAAGTATGCCGCAAAGATTCAAATTCAAAGCCTCAATTCGCGCCCTTCCATTATGATCTCTGTTTCATTTACTCGCATAACTTTTTTCTATGTTTGTCCCTTTCTTACATAATGATACCAGACAAGAAAAAAGAAAATTAAAACTAAGATATTGGACAATATTTGTCTATGGATGGAGGCAAATTCGATGCAGTCGGTATGGAGCTATCGTTCGTTCTCTACTGTGAATTTTAAAAGGCGGATTAAACTCGTCAAACCTGGAGTTCAAACTCCAGTGAGTTCGGTCGAAGTAAACACGACCCACTGTCGCTGAATGTCAGCCTAAGAGATATTGCGAGTCTACCTAAATGTGTAACCACTACCAGAGTATATAATTATTTATCATGCATACGCAGACGGGGGTAGGGCAGTAAGCACACAACCAACCCGATAATAACCTACCTATTTCCATTAACCATGACTACTTCACCATTCAAATATACAGTAGATCTGTGAAGAAACAGCATCGGATTTGTGAACTAACACAACACAATGTGTTTGTTACTTCAGATTGCTAGACTGTCCTTCAATCCGCGACGTTGGTAGGTATATTAAATGTAGTTTATTTGTTGCTGGTCGAATTTCCCGCCACGCCAGCCTTAACGATATCATTCGCCGGGCTTTTACCAGCGCCAATGTTGCAGCTATTCTCCAACCGAATGGTCTGATGCGTGACGATGGTAAAAGACCTGACGGCATGACTCTGGTTCCGTGGAAGTTAGGACGGCCCTTAGTGTGGGACGCTACTTGCGTAGACACTTTAGCGCCGTCACATCTTTCTGAAACCAACGTGAGGACTGGCGCTGCGGCTACTTCGGCGGATCGACTCAAGCGGCGCAAATATGCTAACCTCGGTATGGGTTACATATATGAGCCGTTTGGTGTAGAGACGTTGGGTCCATGGGGACCGGGAGCTCATTGTATTTTCCAAAACCTATCTGAGAGCTTGGTCGATGCGACGCGTGATCAAAATGCTGGCACATATTTGGCTCAACGAATAAGCATTGCAATTCAACGGGGCAATGCTGCCAGCATGCTGGGCACGCTGCCAACTGGGAGTGGGCTGGAGCATTTGGACTGCCTATGAGTCTGCTATGACTTATAGGTTGTCTAAATGCTTTTATTGTAGTAGCTGTAGTGTTGTATATAGTTCATAGTATTTTGTTTAATAAAGGAATACCGCCGGAAAAAAAAAGTTTATTTGTCATCGAATGTATTTTTCCTATTTTAGGTCAAGAAGGAATCGGCGACGGCGCTGGCCTACGCCTGCCAGAAACATATCATTACTTGCCCCCAGAGCTTGGTCATTTCCTTACAAGAGTAGTCCCGAAAGGCATACCTGATGAAAGTATGGGTAAGTCCACTTTCGTTAGAAAGACTATAATAAAATTATAACTTTCATCTAGACTATATTCCTCTAAAAGTATGATTCTAGTTAGTTTACTAACTAGGAAAATACTTTCATAGATACTCTGAACATTTGGCGCTGCTTTTTCAGACTTTCCTTTTGACTCATAATCGTCCTGCGCTTAAACTGTGTTGATATTAAAAATTATATCAATTGACCATATTATGTACCTACTTCTCTGCCAGTTTTGTATCAATCAATAATTTTTTATACATTATATATATATATATATATATGAATGAAAATATAAATTGAACCTGCACTTAGACCGCATGCCTATTTTATTTTTTTGGATTCATGAAAAACATAAAAAATTGCCTGTATTGTATTGTTTATATAGTAGTAGAGTATTTTCCAGATTAGCTCTAGTCTCTGCCGCTATAAGACTAAATGAACAATTCAATAAATTCTTACATATTTTATTTTATTCTTACACGCTGATACATTTCCGCCTGGTTACACAAGTCAAAAATATCTAATAAAATACCTGTTTTGCCAACGACTGCTGATATTATATTATTATTTAAATTATTTTTTTCAGAAAAGGAAAGGCGTTTACTGCACGAGCAGTTATCCTTACCATTAAACAGGCCAGTGTTCCGGCGAGGCAACGCCTATGTCGACAAGAGTGGCGGTCGTCTCACGAATCCTCACGAAGCCATCCCAGCCCAGCCGAGCAAGGCCGACGTGGAAGTCGCGCTGGTTCGGGGAAGATATGCTTACTACCATTACATGCAGGACAACTTCAATGATGACGGTTGGGGTTGTGCTTACCGCTCTATGCAGACTATATTCTCTTGGTTTAGGTTAGTTCTATATGATAAGTATTTTTTTCTCTAAGTATATCGTCAGCCTTTGGCGGGGCTGGTTGAGGCATCGAGCGTTGTGCTCATGGCCTATACTGGACCTCGTGAGTCCACTACCCTACGTTATCTATTTTTCTATATACTGCGTAGTGTTAGAAGAATAATGTTGAGCGCAGAAAAAAAATATGTTTTCAATATAATGTCTTAAGGTTGAACTAGCCGGTCACTTCTCCACACAAACGTCATAGGGTGGTCACTCCCTTAAAGCAGTCGTCTCACCGGAAACGATGAACGAGTAAAGAGTAGATCTAGAATTAGAAACCAGTTGGCGAGCCGCGGGAAGCGAGTGCGTAGTTCCGATAGTTGTGTAGCTCGGCTATCTTGTGTTATATGAGTGTTATCTTTTATAATGCTTGTCGTTCAGCGACAAAGTAGTGAAGCGAGTGCTCGCCGGCAGTGTGAACAGTCAGCGATCAACTATTTGTATATGCATCTTTCTTATTTACACGGAGTGTATATCTATTGTACGTTTCTTGAGCGAGAAAATAGTCGATAGTTATTCGTTTTGTCGTCGGTGGTTGGACAAGTGCCTATTTGAGATTTTAGGTCCAGAATTAGGCATGATACCGATTGATCTCGTCATTATCTAGGCTTGTATGATGCCGAAATTTTAAAAAGATAATTAAGTTGAAAGCTATATGAGCCTCGAAAACTTTAATTTATTTTTTTTCGAGGCTCATAACTTGTTAACTAAGTTAATTACCTATCGATATCATGCTTTGTTTTGGACCTAAATCCTCAAATAAGAGAGTGATCACCCTACGACGTTTGTATGGAGAACTGACCGTTCACCCTTATAGGATCAAACCATGAGATCTTCATTTGTTTTACAGCTTAGCCTATGACCACTATGTCACCGGTTGGTAATTGATGTTGTGGTCGAGGATAGTAATCATAATGGGTATGGACCTTTGACCGACCGAGCTTTGATCCTCGTTGTTTATTCTGGAGTCTGAAACTATGCCCAGTATTACATGGCATGGGATCAGAACATACCAGCTAATCTTACGTGTACAAATAGATGACCCGATTTGTGTGATGTGTGCTTTTTTTGTAATTTTTTTTTAATATGATAAGCAAGGTTTGGACCGCAGTCTCACCTGATGGAAAGTTACGACGCGGTCCACGGTGGAACATGCTTGCCTAGCAGATACCTATTTACTCTGTACTTGAAGACTTCCAGATTATATTTATCGGGAAATAGAGACGCTGGTAGGGTGTTCCATACATCGGCCGTACGCATTATAAAACTTGACTTAAAACGCTTTGTGCGTATTTTTGGAATATCGACGATGTATGGATGCCGTGTTCCTGTGCGTCTTGTTGTCCGATGAAAGAAAGGAGAAGAGGGAATGAGGTTGTGTAAATCGATCGCACATTCTCCGAAGTGAAGCCTGTAAAGTACCGATAAACTGGCAACTTTGCGTCTGTGCTCGAGGCTTTGGAGTCTGGCCTCCGCATCATCACCAATGAGCTTCTTGAATGTGTGATACTGTAACCAGTTATTCCCATTGGGATACAATTTTTAATATTGGTGTGACTCATTGGAAATAAAAAAGATTATAAAAATTGTTACAGGTATCAAGGATATACTACAGTAGAAGTGCCAACTCACAGAGAAATTCAACAGTGCCTTGTTAAAATCGGCGATAAGCCCAGTTCGTTTGTAGGTTCCAAGCAATGGATAGGGTCAACGGAGGTCATGTTCTGTCTGGAAACATTGCTCGGTGTCACATCAAGAATAATATTCGCTAATACTGGACAGGAATTGCTGAGCTACTCGCCTGAACTGGTGCATCATTTTCAAACGCATGGCAGTCCTATTATGATAGGTGAGTCTGATTGGTTTGGTAAAGTTGAGGAAATGCATATGAGCTTTCAAATCATGTGAATTAAATATATTCTGTTTCAAATATTAGCCCTCATATTATGAAACTTTAACCTTCAGCTGAGCCTGCTTTTGATATGTTTATATAATTCCCTCAGGAACTTCTTTTTAATTCAGTATGTATAGTAATCAATCATATGTGATGTGGAGCCAACGAAAATATACTTACTAAATTTCATCAAAATCAATTCCGCCATTGTGGTTGGTCCGTTCAAGAGAACATCAAAAAAATCATGCTTTCACCCAAACATGGTAATTTTATAATAATTGATGTTGCATTATGAAGGATAGGTATGTCTTTAAGGCGTATTTGATTCTTTTCTAGATTCTACTTGCAAAGGCCATTTTTGTGATATGTTTGTGAACTAAATTAACCTGAACCTGCGGTCACAGAATGTTGTCTTCTGGTACAAATGAGATAAACCTTTTTGATGTAATAGCAGTTTAAAATATTGTTTTTAACTACATAAATAAATGGCATTGCCATAAATGCAGGGATGATGATGGCTTTTTTAAACAAAAAAACTTCAGATTCCAAGGGTTAAGATTGGGATACTACTAAATGGACTAATATTTTGAGATTTCTATGTTGAATAAGAATGTATTATTTAACTAAGAACTGTCTCCAATCTCCAATCATGAGTGAATGACCACAGCTGTAGTAGTTGTTTATTAACCTTTATGACCTTAAATCGCCATTTCTAGTGTTAAGGTTCTCCTGGTAATAATTAAAATTACCCCTGGACCCGTTAATTGACAACGAATAATAGAAATATAAGAGAGTTATTGGCCATCAATATTTTGAAAAAGTCTTTTATTAATTTTTAAGGTGATCCTTGATAATATAATATAAATCTCATACAATATTTCAGGTGGAGGAGTTCTAGCTCACACAATCCTAGGTGTTGAATATAATCCGGTGACAAACGAGACGCGCTACCTGATCCTCGATCCTCACTACACGGGCACAGAAGATCTGTCCATAGTTATAAGCAAAGGATGGTGTGGTTGGAAGAACTCGGATTTTTGGAACAAAACTGCTCATTATAATCTATGTCTGCCCCAAACTACGCCCGCGGTCTGAATTTAATACTAAAATTTACTCTTGAGTGTAATCTCACGATCCTAAAGTCAATTTTGGTGTGACGGTGACAGTTAAGAAAAACGATGTTTTACTTCAATCTTCCTATCCCTTCCTATCCCGTGGGAAGCTACGTTCCCACGGTCCGTGTTTTTACACGCATACGCCGCAATCTGTCGCCAAGCACCTCACAGTGTGTTCCGGCAGCAGTCCTTGAGAGCCACAAAATATACAGGCTCATGAGACTTAACAACTGTATGTCTCAGTCTGACGGGATCAAGGTACAGATTAGTCTGCTTTAGGTGGGCGAGGGGCTTGTTAAGTCACAATCACATAATAAAAAAATACGTAGAGATCATTATTTTCATTATCACTTAAGCCGTATTCCACTTGAAGTCACTTTCGTTATTGTCAATAATTTTGACCAAATTTTTTGTCGATGGTTATAGTACGAGTAAATATATGTAATTAAATGTACCATAGACGCAAAATGTGATCAAAATTATCGATAGTTACGATATTGGCGTCAAGTGGAGTACGGCCTTAGTGATGATGACCGTAAAATCACGGACCGTTATAAACTTTTTCAAAGTTTGACGCTTTTATTTCTAACATCTCATTAAATGTTTATATACTGTTCAACGTCATTCTTGTTATGCATTTGTATTTAGCAGCTGTTGTTGTTAATTTAATATTAATGTTGTTACCCTTGTTTCAACGAAGATAGCCAATTCCAAGAGCATTTTGATAACTGCATGTTTTGTCATGATAATTGTTCGTTATTATAATTATAAGGGTGGTGGAATGCCTTGGATAAATAACCCGAGACTGAATTAAGATGTGATTTATTAGTTTTTCTGTCTAATTGAAAGTGTTGCATATATCTCTGATATTATATTTAATTGGTTTTATATAGGTCAGGATATTAATTCAGTGCGCTAGTTACAAATATTAACAGATTTAAAGCATGTTGTAAAATATTGCATCCGGAGTAATATTATTTTGCTCGCGTATTAGCAATTGTTTTATAATTAACTGTATAAATTTTATTTTTAAAGTGCTTATCGCCGTTTTGTTGTTTTATAGAATTGTGACAAAATATGAAAGGCATGTAAGTTAAATGGAATTATTATATTTTGTACCAATTAAATTATGATTCAAAACAATTCGTTTCTTTTAACTAATAGATATTTCTGTGCTGCGTATTTTTTCTTACGGCGGGTTCGAGCATGAGTCGTACTAAAAACTTACGATAAACGCGCACCTAGTTACGTCGCAGTGGTCGAATACATCCTGAAATGCACAGACATGTACCATGCCTTTTTAAAAAAAAAAGCTCACTAAATACTAAACCGCTACAGTTTTTTCTTATAATGCCGAATTAAATTTTTGTATTGCATCTGCGTATTGCATTGCGGAGCGGCGTAATTTTTAAAGCGTCGTCTCGTTGCACTGGAGCGTTTTCTCCTCGACCTAGAAGCATCTTCACCATCGGCGTTGATCATTACTCCTGTGAATATCTGTCATCGACAGGATGGACAGATACATGTAGTAGCACCTTTTTTTATTTGTATAGCTGATTGGCCAGCTTTTTACCACTCACCTGTTGGTAAGTGGTGCTTGGCGACAGATTTTCTACTTGAGGGTTGGTAGCTAACCAGGCGGGCATTCACAAAGTGCTCTACCACTATGCTGTAACGACTGCCATCGCAATACAACAACCGTGACCGTTGCCTCCAAAGCACGGAAGCGCTCAGTAGTAATGTTACTAGCAATCACCTATCCAAGTCATGACCGCGGCGGACGTAGCTTAACTTAGCTGATCGGTTAGGAACAGCCAAATTAACTATGCTCCGAGCGCTTCCAACGCTTATATGCTATTCAATTCTACGTTTAAGACAACATCACAATATTCACTTTAAAGTTCAACAGATCATCACGGACGATCGTGACGATTACCTTGCGATGACAGACGATCACACGAGTCACGATCATGGCAGAGGCATTTAATATTAAGCTTCGTTGTCTTCTTTGTGCACGCCTAGAAAACCGACAAGTCACCTATCGCCGCTAGCGCTATAGCGATTATAGACGTTGATCGACGACAAGCGAGTTACCCCTCCACACAATCCTACTACAGTGTAAAATCGTCTTCGCCGATCAGATAAAAGAGCCATGTACTATCAACTTTTTCTTTCTCTGCTCTCCGCGCCGGTCTATGTACGACACATAGGTCTGTATAAATCTATCGAAGTGGTGGTCTAAAGATCGATCTCAGTTGGTAAGCTCACAAAACCTGGTCAGCATCTTAATACCGTCGCTAATGACTCTGTCAAGTGCTAAATAGCTTTACTTGAAAAGATTTTTAGCAATTTTTTTTTGAGTTTGTAGCAGTCAGAAAATTATATGATAACTTGATCTTGCCCCGTAGGGCGCAAGGGTGGGTTATATATATTATTTGTAATATCGATGAAGCAGTGGATTTGGTTCCAACTCTAGTGCAGTGGGTGGACGGGGAAACTAGAATTCCCCGTCCACCCACCAGTGGGAAAGTCCAGTGGGTGGACGGGGCATCGTCCATAATGTCACCCACCCCATTTCTGGGTGTCGTAAGAGGCGACTAATGGTAAAATACCGGAAGTTGGGCAGCAGTGCCTTCTAAGGAATGAATCTGATATCCCACAGACGCCTGCCAAGCGTAAGGATTATGGCAAACCCCCGCTTGATGGGGAAGGCTGTGTTCACCAGTGGACAATCCGGCTGATACAGTACAGTAATCTTGATCACATTATCTAAGGTTAAGAAAAGTCCGAAATATGTTTCCTTACAATTTTCTCGACATAATAAAATTGCAAAGTCGATTCTAAATTATGCTTGTAACGTAAATATCTTAATTATTAACGTATATGTATAAAAATATATTAATAAAATAGCAAACCTGATCAAGAGGGTAATAAATACAAGTTACATTTTCGATTAACGTTACTAGTTTTGGGTTATTAAGCTTACTTTCGGATTTTACCTAAACTGATCGCGATTTCACCATCGCTGCCTCTCTTTCACTTTTACGTAGTCCTAGTGACAAAAAAATTTAGCATTTAACAGCGTCCTAAAGAGCATACCCAACAGCATCTCATATAATGACTCTCAAGAATCAATCTCAAGTCCGCTGTTGAGACCTGAGTTTGGTTTGTGTTATCAGCTGATAGCAAGGTCTCAAATACCATAACAGTGGTTTATTAAATAGGCCAGTGTCTTAAAACGTCTTTTCGGAGCATACACAAAGCTAAAATAGGTTTGCGGTCCTCGGTCTAATAAAGTAGGTAAGCGGTAGGATATAGAAGAAAATCATTATTAAATAGAAACATTTTATTTATATGTTTTTAATGATCAGTAATACCACTTAAACTATAATAATATTTACAGCACTAAATCACAGAAGAATACAATCTTAACATGAAAACTTAGTAAGTTGAATTTGACAATATCAGTGGAGAATATCAAGGCACACTTCACAAATCGGTAAAAAGGTAAAATTTGACGGAATGTGTTAGCCGCTTCGACACAGATAAAGAACGCACCGTGATCGGACCACCCCGGTATCGTGGCAATGGCTTAATTGAGTTCCCTACACGACTGACGACCGGATTTTGTCGAAAAACTGTCTCGTGCGTATGCGGCCTCAAAATAGAGAATAATATTTACTATAGTACTATTCATAATAATACATTTTTATCTCCTTAATTACCTATTTGATCTCAGACATAGGAGGATAAATATACAGAAGAACAAAAAGTTTATAAAAACTTACATTTAATTATTGTAGTACATTCTATCCAAATAACCGTCTTAAAATTTTACTCGATATTTTTATCTCCCACGCTAAAGATATCAAACAAATCCCTAGCGCTAGCCGTCGACGTCCAAGACGAATTTTGATATAAGTTAAATATTAATTTCTCCACTGGTTGGTTAAATTTTTTGGCGTTCGCTAGACATATCTTTATTTGCGGTACATTTTTTAAAGACTAGACGTATATCTGGCTCTATAGCACCGTCTTAGCAATCCTGTAACCCAGTATTTATCTATATTCCACAAATCAGCTCATTACAACAGAATTCCGCGCCAATGAAGTCTCTGGGTACGAATAACGCTTAGAGGGTCAATTGGTAGATATATTGATTATTATCATTTTATAATTTGCTGGCGGTCAGTTAAACTTGTTTGGTGTGCGCTTGACAAAACTTTACTTGCATCATATTTTATTAAAATATAAATAATATAATGACACATGGGCCACAATACATCATTGTAACTTTTGCACTAAGTGAAAAATCCTACAAAATACAACAAAATGAAATATTTGAACTGTGTGGTCTTAATTTTGTAAGCTTGGTTCTTAGGAGTTTAAATTCAATCAATTATAGAAAAATAAAATATAAAATATATTAATAAAATATACTACCGACTGTTCCTTTTAAGTTTTAAATAACTCGTGTTTAATTAATATTATTCAACACAAATAATATATATATATTTTTTTAAATAATACCAGAGTCAAACTCCAGCTATGCTCTACTAGAAACAATATTCACTTTCAACAATTTAATAGGGCTCGACTAGTTAATCTATTCAACTTCTAGATTTACGTTAAATGTCGTTCTAGTCTATAGATGTATTAGCCTTATAATATCTCCAAATCGCAGTGCCGAATTTGAGGAAACTTTTTCTGAAAATAAAAACATATTAAATCAATGCAACATAAGATGCAAAAAAATAATTAAATATTTATTTTGGTGAAGTACATAATCAATATAATATTTTAAAGTTTGTATTAATTTCTTTTTTGCACTTTGGTCTTATTTATTTAGTCTTCGGCACTAAGATGAACTCTCCTTTACTTCCAAAACTATGCCATGGCATTAATTCTTGAATATGTTCTAATAAAGAAGTTTATAGTAAAATGATTTATGTAACATAATTAAATGGACATTTTCACAGACTTCTCAGTCTTCAAGCAAGTACTTTTCAGGGAGGATTTCACCGTTGAAACTGAACGCGATCAGTCGCCTGAAACTATTCAAACAAAAGCGCTTGGCTGTATTAAAACCAAGCGTATACTCAATGTACTCAAGTAAATGTTGCTTCTGAACATACCTTACATCTTAAAAAAAATTAAAACATTTGTTAACCGAGTCGTAGTATAACATTGTGCATGATGAGGATAGCAGATAAATTTTCAATATAATTCGGTCATTTCTAGATATGAATTTTAGAAAATAATTAAGCACTTTTAACGTTTGAAACAGTTATCGAGTAAATTGGATTTTTTGTAAGTACACTGTTTATTAAATTATATTCCCTTAGAACCGCTGAATAGTAATGGCAGAAGCAGATGAGAAAAAGAATTATAGTCTTTAGCACTAGCGCAGAGTTCCTAGTTTATCGATATTTTGCCAAATATTTATAGGGAGCGTGCCTTAGAATTACATAATTTGAATCCATCCCCCTATTCAATCTTCGGATGATCAGACCGAAAGAATATGCTATACTGTTACACGGTATAGATATTCCAACAGACCCTACATGGTAAATATTCCAACAGGAACAAAGCGGCTCATATCCTCTTTTAGCACACGTACGGCCAAAGATTAGAATTCATTGCATGAAAATCAAGTCCGTAAAGCTAATATCTGCAGAAAAAGTAGAAATAGCGATTTCTACTTTTGGTGGCGTCGCGTGTCGCCGGACTCAACTTCGACAAATTATTAGAAAACACAAAGTAGGTAAACTTAGAACATGCAAAGCTACCTACTTTGCGTGTTCTAAGTTTACTTACTTGCGGAATCTCGTAGATATAATATAAGTATAAGGTGATTTCATTTTATATTTTTGGACATTTACATTTAATAGTGTGGCTGTCCTAAAAGTAATGAAATTATTCATCTTAGTGCAGGCGACCATACAGTATCTATTACTTTGGTATACAGGCTTATTGGTAAAATGCTAACAACCTCTGCTAGGGTTGACTTCTGCTAGGCCTAACAAACATTTTGAGATGTTTTTTTTTATATTTTTTTATGTGTTTTTGACTGAATAAGCACGAGGAACACCTGATGTTAAAAGTTGTGCCTGTAATGTATATTTTTTTATTACTTTCCTCGATGTAAATATTCTAAGCTCTATTGAAAGAGAGCGCGGCGCGGTCTAGTGTTGCCGCGGCCGGCGCTCTTGGCTCGGAGTAGGCATTGTCTTTAACCAAGATAAAAAAAAACTCAAAATGTTTGTTAGGACTAGCAGAAGTCAACCAAGAGGTTGTTAGCATTTTACCAATAATCATGTATAATAATTAGTCATGATAGACCATCTTGAAGCATCTGTTGTGGGCAGAGTTTACCACTTAACATCAGATGGGCCTCGTGAGTTTTCCGTCTTTACAGATAAAGAAAAAAATACGTTGAAATAAGTAGAATATCTTACCCGTAATTTAAGTTCTATTCTGTCGATTTCTCCGCCCAGCATATCCACTATATTCTCACCGTGTTTCAATACGAACGATTCAACGTCATCTATTGTTTCAACTTTCCTCATATCCTGTGAATTATTGATCAAAGTTATAAATATCAGCCTAGCGAATCATATTCTGGGTCCATATTTGAAATTTGTTTGACTAGTGAGTCAATAGAACCTACATTGTTCAACAAAGGAAGAAAGTGACCGGTTCCTTTTGAAGGTGTAGTTTGCCATAATACACCCGTACTATAACATTGTGTAATTTGTAATATAATTTACAAGGAAAATTAAATATTTTTTTTACTGTTAACAAGTTTAAGGGCGCACCGAGCTTTTTAGGCGCACCGCGTATGTGTGCGTAAGTAAGGCACGCCAACAGCATCCGTCCCCGTCCGACGGCCGAAGAATTACTAAAGCGGATAGGGACAAAGCATCGCGGCTCTGACTAAAATGGGCGGAACATGCGTGAATTTGAGTATTTCCTTCGTATAATAAAAACAAATACCTATTTGAAAAATTTAATGTGTATACGTCATAGAAAACAGGTTGTTTTCTTTATTTATCAAATACGGATGACTCTCCGTTATGTATTTACGCCGTACTAAGGGTTTATTTCATTTTTTAGTTGTAACTTTGGATTTTTTTTCTATAGAGAAAATTTTAACTAATCGTATTTCTAAAGTGTATGATTGATAGAATGAATCCTTAAATATAATATATATTAATTACATAACTCAAAATTAAGAAATACATCAAGGCATCAAACGAACCACAATTACGTATCGCTGCCTCGGTGCAGGCTTAAGAATTTCAGTTATTTATTCTTATTGAAAAGGTAGCATTCCACTCTTGCGCGATGTTCAATTATTCTTTTCTTTGTTTCTTTTCTTAGAAAAAGCTAGTGGCCAGTATCATTTTACGGCCTTTGTAATAAAAACTTTTTGTGCTTTGATATTATGTACTTATAGGACAATAGGTTACTTATGTTGAAAAAATTAAAATATTATATCTGGTTAACAATGATTTTCCACCCACGAAGCACGTTAAAAATGGATTTCTATAAAATTTTCCCTTCATCATGTTTGCACTACAGAAATTACGTACTTTCTATCTTATTTAAAAAGTAATCAACCACTTTCCGGGCAGGTATAGTATAAATATCCAATTGCGTCCCTAAGGTTATTCAATAAGATTTTTTCATGTAATTATTTGAAACGTCATGTTCAATCCCCTCGTTCCTCGAAACAGTATCCTAAGCATTTGTAAAGGATGCGTTCAGTGCGGACTCACCTCTAACAGAGCGTTTAGATCATGTTTTTCTAAATAAGATCTGGTCAGTGCTCTTCCATCAAAGTCCACTTCAGCCTAAAAACAAAAATATATGTCTTAGAGTTTAAAATAGAAAAATAGAGAAGTTGCCTTGTTAGTTGAGAAACTACACAATGAATGTTACAAATGCCAAGGAAATATGTACCTTATATCTTATGAGGTTACTTCCTATATCTATACCCTTGACGTCATGTATGGCTCGGATCATGAAATCCCTCTCAAGCACGCTATTGATTTCGTCCAACTGCTCTTGTGGTATTGATCTGTGAATTAACAAAATTACGAATTCATGAGAAAATTTTACAATGATGCCTTATTGCCATGCCTTATTTACAGAGTTTGCTAGTTGGTAACGAAGCAACATTTTAATATAAATGCACATTAATTGTCTTTTAATGTAGGCTTTACTAAAACATCTGTTACGGAAATAACATAAGAAACATACTGCTTAAACTCTGGTATCTTATGACATGCAATTAAGTAGAGGAAGGCTGTATTCTTTATGGTGACGACATGTGGAAAGTTCCATAACCGCTACGGCCATCTTTCTTCTAAAAGAAACTTAAACCTTTCGTTAGTGGTCACCGACACCGCTATCGGTATACAATGTCCGCGAACTATCCGAAAGCATCTTGAAGGCCGTCATGCAACTCATCAATAGCAGCACCGCATTTTTACGTTGCGATGTTAATAATAGTTTATGCAACTGTCATATAATAGAGGGTATTAACACATGAGTGTAGTTTGTTTCAAAATAAGATTACACAAGTGTTTTACCTAATTATATGCAGTTGCATACACTACTTTATTTAATCTCATGGCTAAAGGAAGACATTCAATAAAATGCAATATAAAAACCAGCGCGTTGCGCGCGCGGCGCGCTCACCACAGGTAATGTGTACTTAAATTGAATTGAAACCTCCTTGGTCGGGACACATTGTACTTTAATAATAAAAAAAATGTTTTAAAGCATTTTTTTATTAGGAGAATAATGCTTTAATTATTTTTTTTTAATTTTCTTAAAGAAGTATGTCAATAAAATATGCCAATAAAAGACTGTATTTCATTTCATAATTAGAATATTACCGAATGAGATTATATAAATACCTTTATTTGCTTACTTTACTTTTCTAACATTTCTTATACATGGTATAGAATACATATATCTAAATTCACAATATTTGTACTCACACAACAATTTAACTATTTGCATTGCGATGTAGTATTTAGCCGTAGTGCTTGGCGGCTTAATTAATGGACAAGGCGGTGATATAAGATGATATAATAAGTATTCACCAATCAGAGACAGAAATATGAGTGGTGTAAGAGATGAAAATCAGTCAAAACAATCTCACCTAATTCCTAGTCTCGCTATGCGCCACAATCGTGTTGGTTGATGTTTTCTTAGCACATCGCTGGTCTCAAAAGAACCTATTATTCAACTGGATTCCTTTTTTATTGCTGATAGTTAAGCCTTTGACAACAATCTCACCTGACGGTAAGTGATAATGTGGTCGAAAGTGTTACCTAACATGATTAACCTAGAATTACAGACTCTCAAAATCCTGAACTGGCTCAAATAAGTTACTTAGATTGTTGATATGGGTATGATTTACAAAAATCTGTACTTTTCTTTAATTTTAAATTTCTTTCAATTGGTTTATCAACAACATTACAATTTGTCATATTAAACTTACTTAAAATGTACTCTACATAGTTCTCTTGATCAAGGGAAATACTGCCATTTTCATAAATTTTTATTCTCATGCTAAATTAACATTGCTTTACTTGCCCCAAAATCATTTATTTTAATTTTTGTCAGTAACAATATTTTTAGCTCATTTAACATTTTATTACAGTTTGAAAATATGAAAAAATCATCTTTTAAAAATTGCTTGATAATCAAAACCTTTTTGATTTTTTTAACAAATAGGCATGGTTCAATTTTGACTTAACAAAGTTGGCTTCCAATAAACAATCATTCACTCTTATATTCCAAGCTCTAGCTGATTGTTTCAAACCATAGATTGCACGTTTCAATTTGAGTACATAATTATTTTGACAGTCCTATGTTAGGTGGTACTTGCATATACATTTACATTTAGATATTCATTTTCATTTAATATGCGCTAGGTTCTGTTTCTCTTCAAGGTTCTGTTCAAGGTGTTTGGCAACAGATTTTCTACTTGAGGGTGGTTGCTAGCCAGGCTGGAATTCGCAAAATGCCCTTCCACCATGCAATACCTAGTGTGACAATACAAAGACCAGTCTGTATCTAGACAGCTGAAATATATGCATCAAAGTCAAACTAAACATTTGTAATGAGATAGGAGCCTTCAAGAAAAGAGAATATCTGGTGTTGCGGATGTTTGTGAGCGACGGTGATCACTTACCACAAGGTGAGCCACCTGCTAGTTAGCACTCCTATCCCATAAAAAAAAAGATTACCTGCCAACGAGCGCCCCAACATTGGTGAGGATTATGAAAGAAGCGACACCGCCGAGCAGCGTGCCCACCAGTATGCTGCCGAGCGCGTCAGGGAGCGGGTTGCCCGTGTACTGCGATATCGCCATGCAGGAGGCGGCCACGATCACACCCGCCACCGCCGCCGTGTCCTCCAACAACACTACGTTCACTGACGGGTCACTGCTGCGCATCACTGGAACGATAACGAAGGACACAGTAGTAGTTTGTCCCACCAGACCAACCTGAATGGATTTTAACAAAAACCAGAACATGACAATGAGTCATTACTCAAATTTTTCCTATAGTTCTTTAACCATCGTATTGGGATGGAGCGACATCTATAGTTCAACTTACGTTGTACTTTTGCAATTGTCGTAAATTGTTAATTTTGTAATGTAATCCGCAGAGCATGCGTTATTGCAAACATAAAAATATTTAAAAATCATAACTACACTAATAGTAATAACACCGGAAAGATTTGTATTTTTGTATGTAAAGAATAAACTTAAAAACTACTGGACCGATTTTAAAAATTCTTTCATCTTTAGAATCCTACATTATCCCTGATGAACATAGGCTATAGAATATTATCAAAAAATTTGGGATCCTTATGAAAACTTCTACAATGTAACCTAATATGAAAAAAAAAACATTATATCGCGTACGCTGCGGAAATTGTTGACAATAGAGCAAAGTAATCAATATCTACAAAAAGTCCGCAATACCATATGTCATTACAGTTATGGCACAATAACTACTTTTTATATGTTGTAATTTATAATTTTTGTTAAATACCCGTGCGAAGCCGAGGCGGGGCCGCTAGTATTATATAGACTTAAGACGCTGCTGTCAAATGCTGAAATTACATCACTCTAGAATTGCGTAGGAGTGAAAGAGAGGTAACGATGGTGAAATCGCGAGCAGTTTTCGTGCATAAGTAGTACACATATATTATAAACGATTTTCGGAATAAACTTGGCCACTGAGAATATGATCAACATTTGAAATACATATTTATTACTGCTACTTTACTGTACTATATTAGTCGGATTGTCCACTGCTGAACAAAGCCTCCCCCATTAGGGGAAGGGGGTGTTTGCCATAATCCCCACCAATGCCAGGGGTCTTAAGGATCGCTGTTTAAGATCCTTTTGCTATACCCACCTTCCGGTACTTTACCTCAGTCACCACTACCGATACCCACAGGTAGCAATGGGAGAGTTGATATTTAGCCCCACGGGGCTATAATTAAATATTTTGCGAAAAATCTGTTCAAGTAGTGCTATTCAGCACTTGCCAGCGCCTTAAGAGGTGTAAAATGCAACTATACGGAGCCGCTGCGTCGCCGGGCCTACTGCGAGCGATCTAGAGTTCTGAGTTCTCTGTAACACACAGCGAATAATCGAGTTCTATTCTCTGCAATCTTAGTTACATGTCACACGTCGCACGCTCTCTTCTTCTCACGATTTTGATAGTTATTATCCTATAAATCATAGAACTAAAGTCTATCTCATACTAGTGCTATATCTATTTACATATTGACGGAATTGATTACGACTAAGTTGATGGTCGACTCAATAGAACTCCGACAAAACGTGTGTTCTCTTTTTTCGTGCGTATCTGACATCTGTATTGTGTGGTGCATTCATCTAAGCGACTGCATACTTCACAATGAACATATTTGAAAGTCTATGCGCAGACTAATCAGTATTCTGGAGAAGCAGTTTTTTTTTTATGCCTGATAGGTTAGCCTTTGACCGCTATCTCACCTGATGGTAAGTGATGATGTGGTCGAAGATGTTGTTCAGGCTAACCTAGTATTACTGGCTCTCAAGGACAGCTGCCGGAACATACCGTTAGGTGCTTGGCGACAGATTTTCAACTTGAGGGTGGTAGCTAGCCAGGCGGGCATTAGCAAAATGCCCTACCACCATGCTGTAACGACTGCCATCCTAAGACAACAACAGGGACCGACGGCTTAACGTGCCCTCCGAAGCACGGAAGCGCTCAGTAGTAACGTCACCAGCCGTTACCCATCCAACTCATGACCGAGGCGGACATTGCTTAACTTTGCTGATCGGTACAGAATAGCTAAGCAAAGTTCGCTACGAGCGCTTCAAAAAGATTACTTTGAAGAAGACATTGTAATACGTTATGACGGTCGAGTGACAATGATGTTAGTTAACCCAACTAGCGATATCTGTGTCAATAGTGAACAGAGTGTCTGCAAGAAGAGAATTGGAATAGCTATCAGGGGTGGAGGGAGGCTAACCCCCAAAACCTATGGATTAAGAATAAACCAAGTGTCTTCATGGTTTTGTGTCTTCTATCATTTGAACGATACCAGAGGTGTCACAATGTACTTTATGAGCCTTAAACTTTATGACGAAATGCTGCTGTACAATATCCCGACATAATACTAAAAAAGAACTTGACATTAAAATTACAAGCACACGGATAATAGAGCTTTTTAAACTTTCGCGATTGAGATTCATATATAATCTAAACAATGGTCCATACAAATCCATCGAAACTTCAAAATTACAATTTGGTTTTAAATAGTCACGAATGGACCTGTTATTAAGGTAAAACATGAATCACATGGATAACAGTCAACTTTGTTTAAAATAAGTGCATACCATATTCGTATAGAGGTACATTTGCTTCCTTGGCACCTTTCCTGATTGCACTCAACGCAACCAATAGAGTGGCGCCTTCGGAGACTACCGCACCACCAAGCACGAAATAAGCCTGAAATTATTATTTACAAATTCATAGGATATTCGAAATTATCACCTTAAACGAATGGCAGGATTTGTTACAATGTAGATTGAGAAAATTAACTATTTCATCAAATTAATTATTACTTACATTTTATCAAACTATTCATTTTATATTTAAAAGATTCATAAGTGCATTTTTGATACGTTCGTCACGTGATTAAAACCAGAACAGTTTTGGCATCACTCTGGCAAACACAATATTGCAGAATAGGTTGTAAGCAAGTCTTTCAAAATATGGCGTATAAAATATCTCAAACTAGTTTGTGATTTTCTGCCGTAATGACATCACTTATACCCTAATTACAATGATGTTTGAAAATAGCACACTTTCTATCTCTTTAATATTTAGTTTTTTTTTTTTTGCAGTACTTATTTAGTTTCAACTATTTTTAGTTTTGGCTATTTTTGCTGGACGAGAATTTAGTCGTTACAAATCACTTGGGCACTCAATGCATTATCACTAAAAATTGCCATATAATTACTGTGAATGATTAAGGCATATTCAACAAGGGATGCCCCTGGCTGATAGTCAATATACCTCTGACATGTAGTAATAATTCTGCTATAAATAGATTAGTAATATACAATCCTGATATAATAAGCCGTTCCCAGTTGGCAATGTTCCAAAAAGGCTGACTGCATTGCCACTTTGAATGGTAAAATATTCGTTGTGCAAAATAAATGCCCGCATTCTGATAATGGGATGCCCGGATTTAAAATATTTATGTCCTTATACCACCCTCAAGTAGAAAATCTGTCACCAAGCATCTAACGGTGTGTTCCGGCAGCTGCCGGAAGGACGCTGTCCTTGAGAGCCAGTAATTCTAGGTTAGCCTGAACAACATCTTCGACCACATCATCACTTACCATCAGGTGAGATAGTGGTAGATAGTGATAGAGATAGGCTAGCCTATCAACTATAGATAAAAAATAAAAATAAAGTCCATGAGCATAGTACATATTATATTTTACACATACAATACATATCGTGTATATATAACATATAGGTGTGTCTGTATACAATCAGTGACATACGTGAAGTGCACATACCCAGTAAAAGTCATGTAGGGGCTGTGGGTCCAACATGCCAGTAACCCCGTGGTAAAAGGATAAACCACTGCCTACACAGAATATACCCACTCCAGATATCAGAGAGGATACATATCTCATGTTTGTGTAGCCGTATGGGTGATCGGGATCTGCCATCTGAAATTAACAATGTTGGTACTTTATGTACTGTACATACACTATGAAGAAGCACACAATTGTATTGATAAGCGATAATAATTAACATCAATCATACAAAGTGATAATAAAATGGAGTAATATTTTTGAATATATGCTACGATACGAGTGATTCGTTATACAATGGATCAAAAAATGTAGGGTTGGCGATTCAATGTGCATCTTTTGGCTCCCCATTTATGTTGAAAACTTTATGGAGAAATATCAACTAAATTCTCAAGATTGATTATTGATAGCAAACTTAAATGGAAGGCACACATAGAGACTTTAACTAAAAGTATTCACTCAACTACTCGTTGCATAAACTATCTTTCGTAGTAAACAAGGATGCTCGGATAACGACATACTATGGGCTTGTATCAGTTCTACGTTACGGGATTATCTTTAGGGGCAATTCTACTGATAAAGGGGTTGTATTCTAAACGCTAAAAACGGTGAGGACATGCGTTGTACTAGCAAAATGTATTTATATCATATATTTGAGACATGAAATTGTCTCAAAAATAAATCATTCTATTCTATTTTGAAAGTTTTTTTTAATTACTATTTTTGATAGACAATGATAATTAATATTTTCACTTATTTTTTGTGCTGTAGCTATAATGGAATTTACTTAAGAAGTAGATACATATACACGTGTCGAATAATATCATGATCTTCGAACTTTCAAGTTAAACATAAAAAAAATAGGAAATATCAATGAAAAAGAAGGCAGACAGTTTTAATGAAAAACGAAAGAAAGCACAATTATAAAAGAATATTAAGTTAAATTAAAAATGTAATTAATGTATGTATCTCATTATAATGTTTTACTATATATTGTTTTAACTATATACACATTCATATATAGATCAATAAGATATTTTCGTTGTAAGCGTAATTTAGAGTCTACTTTGCAATTTTATTATATAGAGAAAAATTTTAAAGAAGTGTTTTTTGGATCAACTTGGCCTTATAGAATATAATCAAAGTTAAAATATATTTTTTTACTACTACAAATTAAATAGATTTTGCTAAAAACCTGTCCAAACGAAGCTATTTAGCACTTGTCGGAGCCTCGACAAAAAATCTAACAGAAAGTTTTTAAAAAGGTGAGTCAAGATTAAATACAGTCAGAACATGTAATTTTAAAACGCATGTCAATGAGAGTGCAGACACACTGTTATCTTATCACAAACATTCTATATGTAATAAAAATTGTATAAGCATTTACCTGAACAGATTTGTGGATTCCATACGCTAGAATAATTTGGTTGACTGTATCGGCTAATGAGTGAATGCATTCAGAAAATAAGCTATGTGACCCTGTGTAAAACCATGCACATAGCTTGAAGACAAAGTTGCAGCCGTTTCTGTAAATAATATATACACGAGTAAGATTGAGATAACGTGTCTATAACTAAGTTTATTACCAGAAGGAGATAAAATATTGAATTTATGGCAATGTTTTCTATAAAATATTTTTATTCCGCGCTGTATACATCAATGTACGGTAATGTGTAGCTTAGATTGAGGCGAAAAATATAGATATAAGATAAGATTTTTGAAGATAACGGCGTAAGTGTTAAATCCTAAAGTACGAGAAAGTTGGACTCGCAGATCGAGGGTTCCGTACCAAGACAGAATGTACCAAAATGATATTTTTTTTATAATACCGTTTCTTTCGTTTTTTTACCGAGTTCGAGACGGACTTGGTCGGTATTTGTTAGATAGATATATAGATAACACTTTATTGACACAATACAAACTTAGAACTTAAAAACACAAGCGAAGCGCTCGTAGCGAAGTTTGCTTAGCCATTCTGAACCGATCAGCAAAGCAAAGCAACGTCCGCCGCGGTCATGAGTTGGATGGGTGACCGCTGAGTGGTGACATTACTAATGAGTGCTACCGTGCTTCGGAGGGCACGTTAAGCCGTCGGTCCCGGTTGTTGTCTTAGGATGGCAGTCGTTTATAGCATAGTGGTAGGGCATTTTGCGAATGCCCGCCTGGCTAGCTACCACCCTCAAGTAGAAAATCCTAACCAAGCACCTAACGGTGTGTTCCGGCAGCTGTGTTTGAGAGCCAGTAACCCTAGGTTAGCCTGCACAACATCTTCGACCACATCATCACTTACCATCATGTGAGATATTGGTCAAAAGCTAACCTATCAAGCATAAAAAAGTAAGAGTAGGTGTGACAATGGGCGTTCTTATCACTGATAGCAATCTCTTCCAGATAACCCAAATTTGTTATTTGTTGTTAATTAACATGAGGAAATGTAAGGTTCTTTCCACCACGAGATTAAAAGTGAACTTAACTTATCCATGGATACAGTTTAAGTGATCCAAAATGTACTGTTGGCACTGTTTCCCCATCCCTACACGAATACTAATTACGAAGGGAGTTAAAAGTATTCTCGGTATCGGTTATCATATACTTATTTGTCAGAAATGAGGGTTTTTTTTGTCTATAGTTCTCTTATTCCATTATCCAAGCTAACAATTACAGACTAACGTCAGTTTACCATCATTATTTTTTTCACAGCCGTAAAATGTTACTTGCTCAGTGTACAATCGTGATTCGAACCATATGTCAAATTAGAGCACCACGTTGTTATTAAATTCCCGACGAAACTTCATGTTTCTACCACCTAAAACTTCCACGAAAAGATGGTCGTTTAGAAAGATTCCGGTATTTCATTGTCTACCATTCAAAAGTGGGCAAGTGACCGCATAAAAAGCATAGAATACGATTCGATCAGGTGTCTGAACACAGAAGAAAACGTGAAAAAGATCGTGAAACTTGTACTCTAAAATGTTCAATTATTTTGCAGAGATGACCAAGAACATTCAATACTTAATGACTTTCAAACCTTTCGAAAGTCCGTGCAAAATGGGTTCCACGAATGCTGACACCACCACAGAATCAATCGCTAATTCAATGTTTTAAAGAGTTTTTGGAGCTTTAGTTAAAATCGTACCAGTGTTTTCAATGGCATATTTACCGGAGACGAAACCTTTGAAGGAAAATGAGTCAATGCAGTAATGGCTCAAAAAGTGTACAGCACCTAGAAAAAGTCACGCAATTAGTCTGATAGTTCATGGCAACAGTGTTCTGGGACTCGAAAAGGATAGGAGGTGCTTATTGAATATACCAACAAAAGGCCAAAGTATAACCGTATGCGTAATTTGAAGGAAACAATTAGAGAAAATCTGCGAGGGAAACTAACCTCTTGAAAATTACACTCCTGCCTTGCTCCTTCACGACAACGTGCAGGTACACTCGGTCCGCATTGCCACGGCTGCTATTCAGGAGTGTAATTTTCAAGATATCAATCATCCATCTTACAGCCCAGGGCCAAAATAAAGGTGTGTTGTGTGAGTTTGGCAACAGCGGTTCCAGTACATTCGTACTAACCTAAGATTTCCGTTTGATAATAAATCTGTGCTTTTCATTGATAGCAATATCAATAATAAAAATAATAATATTTATACATATATATATACATAAAAGTCTTTAAAAAGAAGCAGAGGACAAATATATTCAGATTGTAAAGTCATACTTACATTCCTATTGCTGTCAGCACCACTCTTCCAGATCTTGTTCTTAAACCTGCTTCTTCTGCCTCAGGTGTAACTTTTTTATGGCTCATTTCTCGTCTATAATTCCTTAATCTTCTTTTGACAGTGAAAACATCTAGAAATTAACAAGCCAGTGTTAGCGACTTACTTGTGACTTATAAATATAATTATGGTAAACATAATTGTCATTCAAGTATTATATGTACTTGGCGACAGATTTTCTACTTGAGCTTGTAGCTAGTTAGGCGAGTATTCATTCGCAAAATGCCTTACCACCATGCTGCAACGAATGCCACCGTAAATCCCAGAAGAGAACACAATACTTTTCACTATTCATGCTCGTAAATTCTTGTTTATGCCCAGTGTAAGAGTGCAAAATTTGATTTTTATGCACTATTGCGTAGAAGTCTGCCTTTTTATTGAAAGTACATAAAATATGTATTTGAGTAAGTAAAAATAGCAAGTACCTGTTTGTTTATTCCATATTTTATCAACTTAATATACTGAATCATATTTTCTTTGGTTTTGTTATTATTTAAAACTAGCTTTCCGGCCTTGGCTCCGTCCGCGCGTACGTCGGTTTTCGCGCAAATATATTAACCTTTTTTGCGTAGTTGGATTAAAACCACCTATGTCCTTCCCCGGGTCTCAAACTATTTCTATACCAAATTTTATACAAATCAGTCAAGTAGTTTTGGCGTGAAAGCGAGACAGACATACAGAAGGCATCCGGCGCGAATTCGAGGGATACAGATTAAATTCCTGCTCGTGACATAAAAGATTGTGATCTAATAATTTGTAAATGTATGTAAGACCTACTCTATTTTTATGATTTTATTGTAAAATAGCTTAAAACAACTTACCTTGTTCATATCGCCGTCTGTCTAATTCCCTTCTTAAAAGTTCCTTTTCGAGAGCCTCTTTGGAACCCCATACCTAGAATAGGTATAGTAGATATAATATATAAATCAGACTTGAACATTGTCACATCATAATATTAACACAATGAAAATATAGTTAAAGCAGGCCTAGCGCACTCCATAAATTCGATATAAAGCTACAAGTAAATCGTCGGCTTCGTCCGGACGGACTTATTCTGTGGTGGGGTCGCGCGCCGCCGCCGTTGCCGCGCCGCCTCGCCCTACCCCGAAATGCGCATTCACACGCTACTGCGTGCCGCTCCGTCATCCGCCTAGATCTTTTATTATTATGGCAAGTTGGTTCGTTAAAATCACACTGCATTGCATGCCGCTGCGTAAATATTGACAAGGATCTGTACCTCAAGTTCTTTTTACTTTTGAAAAACTTTGGAAGGTGGGGAATATTATAATGAAAGGATACTTACCGTTATGAAATGTTGGTATTTGCCAGTTATGTTAAAATTATAAGACTATTCTTACAATTTTAACAGAACTGGCAAATGATTTTATGATGATTAAATTTTTTACCAGTTTCAAAACAGTTATTGTTTTTTTTATATTATTAGGTACAATCAATAAAAAGTATACACTTAGTATTTTTTTAAATAATACGATGTCGCTAAGTTTAATTATTATTGAAGTTAATATAAACATGAGTAAAAATATTCAAATTATTCTTGTGTACATTAAGAGATACAGCAGATTTTGACACAGTTTTGAAAATTACGAAGTGAATACTTCTCATTGCAGGCGACTGTACATGAAGTTTAGCTTTGTTATGTTTATATAACCGATAGATTATTATTTGGTAGCCTGAACAACATCTTCAACCACATCATCACTTACCATCAGATGAGGGAGTGGTCAAAGGCTAGCCTATTAGGTATAAAAAAAGGTATCTCACCTGTGTGTTTTGTGTTAGTGATTGTTTGGTCGAAGGTGTTGATCAGGCTCAATCTAGAAAAGGAACTGCTTAGAAGAATAACTTCTTTCACGGACCATCTCTCAAATACTATTGCCGAAATATACCATTACGTGGATGATGAAAGAGTTTCACTTGGTTTTCTTTGGTGGTTAAAATAAATTTAAAAAAAAAAAAATAATAATGTATCTCAAACATTTCATACAAAAATTTCGTCTAACTACTTATTAGGTACTCAATCACGTGATACGTGAGATTCTTAGAATATTTTTACGATTTCAAATGTGATTTTTAATTCATAGGAATTGATTACATTTATCACGGGTAGAGGTATGGTAACATTTTTTTAATGTTTATATGGGTAGCTTAAGTGCACCATTTGAGATAAAAATCTGTCGCGAGTTTTGTCCATAATTATTATTTAGTAACCGGCTAAGACACGCGTAATATTTACCTGATATTTCTCCGTCCAGTTTCGAACTTATTTGCAGTTGTTCATCTGGGTGTCATGATTGTGCACAGCGTCGAGCACGACGTGCACAATCGCGACTCACAGAAGAAGAACTTCCAGTAAGTTAAACTAGTCGGTTCATGCACCATGTTCATTATGTTTTTAAGATAATACGAGCAATATAATTTTAAACTCGGGAATTCTATGAACTGTTTAAATTTGAGTTTCCGCCTCAAGTAAAATTGCATTAATTATGTACTTTCCATTTATTTTTTCGTTTCTGTATCTTTTGTACAACCATAAGTTATGCCAAGTAATGGCCAATTAGTAATAAAAAAGTTTTCTACAAGTTAAAAGTTCTTTTTTAGGGTTCCATACTCAAAGGGTAAAAACTGGACCTTATTACTGAGACTTCGCTGTCCGTCCGTCTATCACCAGGCTGTATCTCGAGAACGGTGTTAGCTAGACAGTTGAAATTTTTACAGATGATGTATTTATATTGCCGCTATAACCACAAATACTAAAAATAAAATAAATATTTAAATATCCTATACACCAAAATTGTTTTTTTTACCGTTTCTTGCTCGATACTAATAACGGCAACAAGTAGAAGTTTTCTTGCAAGATTAGGTTACAGATAATGGTACGGAAACCATCGTGCGCGAGTCCCACTCGCACTTGGCCGGTTTTTTTTAAAGTTCATTAGTTCACTGGTAGGCACAAAAAGAACCCTAATCCATGTGCCGCTTCAGAAGAGATCAGAGCTATGCAATAGAAAGAGAGGCGCTGCGTTGGTGAATATAAATATTAGGTACTGCGTACTTAGCAAGCAGAAGTGCACTTTATTGCTTCGTAGCTAGAGTTGGTTATTAATTTGAATGGCTTTGAGGAGTGATTCTTCTGGTCATTTTTATTCTGTGGTTTAAGTCTTACTATTAATCTTAAGAGCTTCCAACAAGACTATCAATTGTTATTATCATATATAATCATTATTAAATATGATATATTGTACTAAATAAGGAATCCAAAATTTGAATAAAATGGTTTTTTTTTTTAATTTTTTTTTAATGTTGATAGGTAAGCCTTTGACCACAATCTCACCTGATGGTAAGTGATGATGTGGTCGAAGGTGTTAACAGGCTTAACCTAGAAATACTGGCTCTCAAGGACAGCTGCCGGAACACACCGTTAGGTGCTTGGCGACAGATTTTCTACTTGAGGGTGGTCGCTAGCCAGGCGGGTATTCACAAAAATGCCCTTCCACCATGCGGAGAAGCTCAAGCCCGCGGCGGGATTCTTCGAACCATTAACCTGCTGCGCGGCAGTCTATAGCCAAAGCCTCACACACTGATCCAGACCGTTACTCGGTGTCGGTTTCATCACCTTTAGGTAGCTCCGACCACTGTCTGGTGAAGTCTGTATCAGTGTACTCCCCGCCCGATCCCAGTCCAAGGGGCACTCGGCGGGTGTGGCGATACAGGTCAGCAGATTGGGATGAGATGCGTAAATTTTTCGCGTCTTACCCTTGGCGGCAGGTTTGTTTGTCTTCGAGCGATCCCTCAACTTGCGCGGATGCTGTGACTGAGGTGTTACGTCAGGGTATGGAATACTTCATACCATTTTCTGACGTCCCGATGTGCACTGTGACTGAGGTGTTACGTCAGGGTATGGAATACTTCATACCATTTTCTGACGTCCCCATGTGCAGCAAAGCTCGCCCATGGTTTAATACCAAATGTGCAGATGCAGAAGCGTCAAAACATGAGGCCTACTTAGCCTGGGCTGATGCTCGACCCCCAAATCCAGAGATGTACGTGAAAAGAAGAAAGCATTTAACCTAGCCACCAAGTCCTGCAAAAAGGCTCTCAAGAAGGCTCGCTTCGACCACATACGCCGAACAGGGAACAAACTTGCTTCTTACCCGTCGGGTAGCAAAGCATTCTGGTCCCTGGCGAAGTCGATCGAAGATAACTTCTGCCGTCCCTCACTGCCCCCATTGCTGAAACCTGACGGCTCACTAGCGCACTCTGCTGAAGAGAAAGCAAATTTATTTGCAACTCAATTTGCGGAGTCTTCACGTTTAGATGCTGGCAATGCTGTACCTTCTAACCTGCCAAATAGCGGGACGTTAATGTCAGAAATCCGCATTTGACAGTCTGAAGTACGCAAAGCGTTGCGCGATCTGGACGTGAACAAAGCTAGAGGTCCAGACGGTATACCAGCTGTAGTCTTGAGGATGTGTGCGCCAGAGTTGACTCCTGTATTGACTCGCCTCTTTCGCTTGTCTATGACGACTGGTCAAGTGCCCAAGTCCTGGAAGCTTGCAAACGTGCAGCCCGTGCCCAAAAAGGGTAGTCGCGCAGACCCTGCCAATTACAGGCCTATTTCAGTCACTTCCATACTCTGTAAGACGTTGGAACGTGTACTGAACCACAGGCTCCTGGCATACCTAGAAGTAAACGATCTCCTCAGTGATCAACAATACGGATTTCGCCGAAACCGGTCTACTGGGGATCTTCTAGCGTATGCCACTCACATCTGGAGCGCGGCCATCGAGAACCACGGAGAGTCACTTGCTGTCCCTCTCGACATCTCGAAGGCTTTCGACAGGGTTTGGCATGATAGCCTTATTAGCAAGCTTCCTTTTTACGGCCTTCCCACTGGTTTGTGTGTTTGGATATCAGATTTCTTGAGGGATCAGTCGATTAGGGTAGTCATCGATGGCTGTTCTTCCGACCAATTGGCCATAAATGCCGGAGTCCCTCAAGGATCAGTACTCTCTGCAACGCTGTTTCTGCTGCATATTAATGATCTTCTTAAACCCGGTATCTTTGGGTACGCAGACGACAGCACCGTTGTGGAGAGTTACACATCTAACTCACGAACCAGTGCATTACAAATCCAGTCTCATAGGGAAGCGATGGTTCAGCGCTTGAACTTTTCTTTGAAGGCAGTCTCCGATTGGGGCGATGCCAATCTGGTTAAGTTCAATGCAGCTAAAACCCAGGCGTGTCTTTTCTCCGCCAAACGGAGCCCTTTCCAGCTGGCTCCTACTTTCAGGGATGTGTCCGTGCCGATATGTAACCATCTAGAGCTTCTTGGCATCTCTTTAACATCAACTCTCAATTTCGGCTCCTATATTGAGTCCAAAGCCCAGCTTGCCTCAAAAAAGCTTGGTGTTTTGGCTAAGGTGAGACAATACTTCACACCGGGACAGTTGCTTAACCTGTATCAAGCCCAAGTCCGAGAGTACTGTTCTCACCTTTGGGATGGTTCTGCCAAATACCAGCTGGAGACACTGGAAGCTATTGAGAGGAGAGCCAAGAGACTCATTAACGACAACCAACTAGTAAGCAAAAGACTCCAGAGTCTCCAGCATCGCCGCAAAGTCGCTAGTTTATCGGTTTTTTATCGGATACATTTCGGTGAGTGAGCAACGGATCTTCACAATTTGATTCCGCCACCCCCATTCTATAACCGGACATCCAGGGATACTCCGAAGCGCCATCGCTATATGGTGGAAATTCCATTTACCCGAACGAAGCGATTTGCTTCTTCGTTCATTATACGAACCGCCAGGGAATGGAATACCCTGCCTGAGTCTGTGTTTCCGGTTAAGTACAATATGGGGGTCTTCAAAACGGGAGTGAATAGGTATCTTCTGGGTAAGCGCGCTCCATCGTCGATCGCATCATCACTTAACATCAGGTGAGATAGTGGTCAAGTGCTACCCAGTTAGGTATAAAAAAAAAAGATGGGTGTAACCCACGTAATACTACTCTGAATGCTCTCTAGGTTGAATTGGTAGGTGTAATGGCTGCCATTTTCTGTAATGAAATGTTGTCTGATGGCTTTGTACTTATCAATATTCGATGGCATTATTTTTACTATATGTCCTGATCGAAGTGTTGTCATAGTGTAATCGTCAATAGTAGTGATTTTATTCATGATATCTTTTAATATATTAATGTCATTAACTCCTGTCACAAATATAGATTCTGGTTTAATTGGTTTTGTAGGAATATTATTTGTAGTTTCATGCTCATCTTCTAGTAAGTCAAATTGGTTTTGTGTTGGCACTGCGTAAGTTATGTTATTTTGAATTTGTGGTCTTTTATTTGGGTTTTCTGTAAGTCGAGTAGTGGGGCTAGTTTCTATTCTCTTTCTCTTGTTGGCTGGTACTCTATCACTTTGCCATTCACTATCTGTTTTTCCAGTTGTTGTTTTTTTTTCTGACGAGAGTGCAATGTCAATGTTTTTCGGAACTGAGCCGACTGAGTTTGAGCATGTTTGGAAAAACAGGCTTCTGTGGAAAGTTTGCTGGACTAGTGTAGTCTTTGGTCTATCGTTGCTTCTTCCTTTTTTCTCGTCTTCTTCTATTTGTCGCTCTTGTACTGATAAGTCCACTTGTGCCAAAACAGTGCCCCCCCCCCCCCCCCCCCAGAGTACGAGGGGCAGTCTGAGCTCGGCTCAGAGAGGGATTCTCCAGTAAAATTTAGGATGAATTTGGTGTTCATGAGAAAAAAAAGAAGGTGTACATACAATCTTTTGGTATGAGTCAATCAGTTTGTGTTTAGAATTGTTGTAATTTTGTAATATAGTAATGGGCCCCGATGGCTACAAGGTGTGGGGTAGAGAAGACAGTAAGGTGTGCAGATATTTGGTGCATTGGAATGGAACGCTGTTGCTGAGACATATTAATCAAATGCATAGCAGTGGTAAGCCAAAACAAAAAAAAGTATTACAGACAGAATCAACAACACATGAGGGGTTAAAAAGCAAAGGCGCTTCAGTCCATTATTTTCATTTTTTTAACTAGGCACACCGAATTGAAGTGCTCGAAAGCCGCAATATTCTAATTTAAACACGATAGTCCAAATTCGCCTCAATCCAATACAAAAAATACTTCAAAAGTAGCATTCGCGTGCAAAACAGCTTCAATCCAAAATTTGTCCAATCAGAAGCCACCATTTCAAAATTTCTAAGATGGCGAATCTGTTACTTTTCATAGTAAGTCGCGTATAAACAGTGTCCGCTTTTTTTGTATTTTCCTGTTAATATTTTGTGGTAATGGATGAAAATATTCAACCTGCGCGTCCAGGACGAGTCAGAAAACGTGCAAGGAATAAAAGTCAATGGCGGCGTGTACAAGAAAAGGCAGAAAGGTATGAGAAAGTTCACTAGTATTTCGCACGTTATAGTAGGGTCTGCAACAATATTCAGCAATGAGTTTATTGCCCATTTTTTTATTAAATACTAACCTTTATTTTCAATACCTAGTTAACTACCTGTTTTAAATTTTGCTCTCGCTATGATGATATGAGATTACGCAGATTATTTAAAAAATATATACATTTGTTTTATTTTTGGCGCTTGGTAACGGTTTGTTTTTTTTTGCTTAAGGTATTCTGCAAAAAATCTTCCACAATTACCTGCATACCATCACAATAAAAAAGCTATTTACGAGTGCAAAAATGTAACGCTGGCCGATGCTAAAAGATTTCATGATGCTTTTTATTCTAACAAAACTAAACAAGCTCAAGATGCTTTTCTATTAAAATTCTGTCATGTAACTGATGTTCAACGTCGTCGCCCACGAATAGGAACACAAGGTGGACGCCAGGCGAATTATTCAACCAAACTATTCATAAAAAGACGTAATTCCACTAGTTTATTGCACGTGTGTCAATCAGCGTTTATGGGGATACTGCAAATACCGCGTAATAGAATCCGTAGAGTTGCAGAAGAGTATAAAAAAACTGGAGGTCTCGTGAAAGAGAATAGAGGTGGAGATCACACATCCCATAAAAATGTTCACAAACTGCAGGAAGTTAAAGCTTTTATAGAGTCCTTTAGGTGCATAGAATCTCACTACTGTCGGTCTAGTACAGAAAGAAAATATTTGGATTCGGCATTAAATATAAAAAAAATGTGGCGAATGTTTAATGAGCAAGCTATAAATCCAGTCAAACAGTGCTATTTTCGAAGGATTTTTAATACTCGATACAATATTGGGTTTGGTAATCCAAGGACCGATGTGTGTTCGAAGTGTACAGAGTTGGATGAACAAATCAAAAATGAAAAAAATCAATCAGATAAAGCCCAATATATGATTGAAAAGACTATTCACAAACGCAAAGCTAAAAAATTTTACGAACTTTTAAATGAAAGACAAGAAGAAATGTTAACACTATCATTTGACTGCCAAAAGAACCAGGTTTTACCTAAAATACCAGATCAAATTACATATTATAGTAGACAGCTCTATATTTATAATTTTGCAGTAGTTTTAGCAGTAGAAGGAAAAAAGCTGAATAGAGATACTGTCAGTTTGTATACTTGGAATGAAAACGAATACAAGAAAGGAGCTAATGAAATTGCTTCTTCTGTTTATCATCGTTTGAATGCATTAGATTTGAATGGAATTAAAACTTTGCGATTTGTGGCTGATGGGTGCGGAGCGCAGAATAAAAATTCTATTTTCATTGGAATGTGCTGTGTGTGGTTAAGCAATGCTCCAAGACATATAGAAAACATTGAACTTGTTTTCCCAATACCGGGTCATTCGTTTTTACCAGCTGATAGAGTGTTTGGAAACATTGAAAGGGAGTTGAAACGAAAGGAAGTGATTATACAACCAAAGGAGTATCATGATATTTTTAGTAACTATGGAACGGTTGTACAAATGGAAATGGATTATGACTGGAAAAGTGCTTTACAGGATATTGTTAAGCCGCCGGGTCAGTGGCACTTTCAATTTGCTCAAAGTAAACGGTTTTATATCAAAAGATTTGGTAACAAAATCAAAGTGAAAGGCGAACTCCACTACACATCAGACTTTACACAATTTAAATCTATTTTAAAAAGAGGAAAATCATTTAAAGATGTTATTCCACTGCCGATGCCAAAAAACAATGTGATTATCAAAAAAGAAAAAAATTGTGATGTGAGAAAGTTATTAGAGAAACATTACGGATCGCAGTGGGAAAGCAATTGTGAACTAGCATATTACAAAAATGTCTTAAATTCAATCAATGATGATGCAGATCAAGAAAATGAACCATCTTGCGATCCACCAACAGCTGATTCAAATATTACAATTTAGAATATTATATTAGATGTTAAAATTTTAAGCCACTTTAAGATTAACAATTTAAAACATTTTTTATTAATTAAATTACTTGTATTTTAATAAATACATATTTTTATGAAACCTTATTTTATGTGCAATCAGTACCCTACGTCATTGTTATATTTTGACAGTTGTCAAATGAAAAAGTGAGATGCATACTCGCTTCGATCCATAGCTATTAAAAGCAAATCCGCTTAAGTCCGAGGTTTAAATACAAAGACACCTTATTCCCAGGTTATTTTTGATTTTTTGTGGGACCAGTGCAAATTTGGTTGATTCTAGTTATATTTATTTGAATATTGTACATAAAACAGTAACAGAATCTTTAAAAAAATAGCATTTCCTAACGCACAATAGAAAACTTCACATATCTCAGTTTAGGATTTTTGTGACTGAAGCGCCTTTGCTTTCAAATAACAAAATACCATCCCCAAAGAAGTGGCCGAATATTACTGTAGTATCAATGCCACAAGATGTTCTTATATGAGACAATGCAGTAGAACTGATACAGAATAAGCAGGCATTGTCAATCTCACCACCTACATTACTATCAAAGAAAATAAAGTCTAGAAGTCAATACAGCTCTGACTCTAGCATAAAAGATAAAGACTCTGAATATGAAATCAACAGAAAACTGACAAGTTATTGTTTATCAACCCTTTTAATTATACAGTAATATGGAAAAAAGTGAATAAAATAAAATTTAGTAACAATAATAACATTGAATAATTAAATAACGATGGACTAAATAAGTGTGAACTTTTAAGTGTATAGACTATCCAGGGGCAAATTGCATGTTATGTACTGAATAGGATACATTAAAAAATCAGACTAGAACATCTTGTGGTCCTGTGCTTATGTGAGTTTGCATTGTAAACAAATACAGAAGTAAATCTTCAAAAGAAAAATCTTTTTATTTTAAGGAAGGATTACAAAATATTACCTCAAAAGCTTTTGCTTCAACATCTTTTCGGTAATATACAGTTATGGGTGGCTCTGCTTCATATGGGGATCTTCTCAAAACTTTTGGTAGACTTTCCAAATCAGATTGCTTCAGTAAATATTCTGTCATAGCTCTCATAGGTGTGATAAAGTTACGCTCAGTATAGGATGCCGAGAAATCAATAAGTAGCCTCTTTTTAACTGAAAAGAAAATAGACAATTATTTGTCCCACATACTTTTGTAACTATTACAAATAAAATATGTATTTAAACTTTATGGATTACCTGGTGGAGCCGCAGTAGCTTTCGAAGGAATATTTTGATTTTTCTCAATTGTAACTTTTGTAACGACTTTATTGGCATCAGTCTCAGTTTTAACTATTATATCACCAGTAGCACTTTGTGAGATTACTTTTTCAAGCTTTTTTTCTTTTAAATTTGGTATAACATCGTTCGCCTTACTTTTTTCATAAGAATACAATGATGTATGAAAAGACCTCCATGAATATCTTGAGTCAGCATTATACAATAAATCTTGGAGTTGAATCCTGTTACTTCCATAACAGACGGAACGAATATATTTAAAATCCACTGAACGACCACTAAATGATCTATAAATGGTTTTAGCCACAACAGACGGCAACATTATTTGTTTGTATTATTTCTAAAACGACGAGGTTGGTTCAGAGTAGATATGTAATGGATATTTTCCACATCATGTACAAAACTTTAACAACATTTGATAAGTTGTTTACAAAAGGGTATTATAATGAGGAAATCCAGAATTCTCAATTTGCACTAACAAACCGCTGGTTTGCGAGAATACCGACGTAATTCAAAATTCTGTCAAATTGAATTCTGTATGCCAAACAATCATAAATCTTTGATATTTTATCGTGAACAGAGACGCAACGCCAATATCGCGCCAGCTTTCGTTAGAAAGAGACAGCGTCATTATTCACTTGAGACAAAACACTCGAAGCGTAATCACAAATAAAGACTCATCTCAGTTGAGCCAATGACAACAGAGTGAACGCACGGTCGATTCTCGAAAATACCGACGTATTTACAGTTTGGTTGCAACAATTGTTGATTTTTTTTCAAGAATAGTGACTCATTTAGTGATCCGTCGTTGTTCCTGATAAAAGTAAGTATCTTTTTATGTCTCATTTCTATTTACGCCTGTATTCTTGAATAAATATGAGTGATTGCTTATGATATTGTATTTTATACCGACTTTTTGTAACTTGAGTCTATATTCACGAAAAATAAACGGATTTTATTTTGTCGTAAATAAGAAACGTCCTTATTTTTGAAAAAAGTGGGCATGGTTTTGCTTCTTATTACGAAATGCGTCTGTGTTTAAGAGATTTTGGGATAGAAATATTGAGTTAGTTTTTTACATGGTATTATTTGATGATTAATTATTTACGTTAAATTATTTGTTTTAGATAATTATCTTTAACAGAATTATTCAAGATGGCAGAAAGAATGTTATTCTTGGGAAAGTTGAAAGAAGCGGCCAGTCAAAATAAAGGAAATGAAGATCAACATGATTTAACGAATAGTGAACAAGGTTAGCCTACAATTTTCGTATATTTGCAGTTTATCTCAATTTTATTTATTCTTTCAACTATTTAACTATTTAAAATATTTTAGGTTCCAATACACTTATAAGCAGTTTGCCGTTAAATGCAACAAGTTGCGATGAAAATATCGAAAATGATATAAATTATAATAACACATCAGGTAAGCAAAATAAAATATTTGAATTCAACCAGTCGAAAGATTTTTCGATATCATTTTTATTCCGATGTAGTAGTTTGTCCTGTTGCAAATAGTTTACGCTCACGCTAGTGGCTGATCGTAATCTCCTGGGTTCGATTCCCGGGAATTACAAAAATGTGAGTGTTTCTATTACATAATAGCTTGTTCCTCTGCAAGAAACCCGTGAAATAACTATTGCTTTTTGTATTTATTCTGTTAATAAATAAATGTTTATTGGATTTCAGGTAATAATTCAGAAGAAAATAAATTGATTTTGCGACAAAGATCACCATCCATATCGTCATCATCATCTTCTAGCTCATCTTCTTCGACTTCTAGCTCATCTTCCTCGTCTTCTAGCTCATCTTCCTCCAGCAATAGAGAAACAGAAGAATGTAATAAAGAATCCAATAACATTATAAATTTAAATGAAAAAGGACTCCACGGCCATAGCTTAGAAAATAAAACCAAAGAAAATAAGGTAAGTATAGAGTCAGTAAATGATAATAATAAAGATGAGACTGCAGTAGAAAGTATTTCACAAATAGAAAGTGAACCAAAAGCTGTTGAACTGACCAATATGAATGCTGAAAGTGAAGAAGAAAAGGAAGAAAGAGATTTTTCATCGGATGATAGTATCGCAGATCCTAATTATCACATTGAAAATCATGATTTATCGTCAGATTCGGTTGAAACAGTAGAAGAGAATGAAGAAGAAAATATTTCACGTAAATCAAACCAAAATATTACACGTAAGAGGAAAATGCAGCCAGGACTTTGGAAATCGAATGTAGCAAAACGTCTACGAAATGCAGGGAAAGAATATGTAGGCAAAAATAATAAAGTTATACGAGAGAGACGATTAGGACCAGGATGTACAGAAAAATGCAAGTTAAAGTGTAACACAAAGTTTGATGATGAGACTCGACGCCATATTTTTGACGCATATTATAAATTACCTGATTTGCAAAGTAAAAGAACTTTTGCAGCATTCAATATGACCTCTATTGTCCCGACATATCAATATAAAAAAGGAACACGTCGAAATAATAACGCATTTTATTTTAAAGACAAAGATGGCGAAAAAATTCGGGTTTGTAAGAGTTTTTTTATGTCTACGCTGGATGTATCTGATAGATTTATTCGAACAGTTACCGAAAAATCAAGAAGTGACGTTTCAGGCATTATAGTGGAGGATCTTCGAGGGAAACATGGCAATCACAGTCGCGTAGATAATAATATTAAAGATAGTTTGAGAAATTTCATTAAGGCGATACCAAAAATAGAAAGCCATTACTGTCGAGCGGATACGCAGAAAGAATATATTGATGGAAGTAAGACTATTGCAGAAATTTATAGAGATTATGTGAAACAGTGTGAAGAAAAAAGAGAGAAAAGTGCTAATTATATCATGTTTAATAGAATATTTAATGGAGAATTTAATATCGCATTTTACCAACCAAAGAAAGATCAGTGCGAGGATTGTGTTGCCTACAATAACGCAACTGGAGAAGATAAAAATCGACTGAAGTCTAAATATGAGAACCATCTAAAAGAAAAAGAGCTTTCAAGAATGGAGAAGGTTAAGGACAAGAAAGAAGCAGAAGATAAAGAATCAACTATTGTAGCAGTTTATGACTTACAAGCTGTGATGCCATGTCCTAGGGGAGATGTGTCTAATTTTTACTATGTTTCAAAAGTGAATACCTTAAACTTTACGATCTATGAGATGAAAAATAAAAATGCGTTCTGCTACGTGTGGCATGAAGGAGAAGCAAATAGAGGAGCTATAGAAATAGGGACCTGTGTTTTAGAGTATTTAAAAAGTCTTGGAGATCTAACATCTGAAGCCAAACTTGATGTTATTTTTTATTCTGATAACTGCTGTGGACAGCAAAAGAATAAATTTATTATTAGTATGTACATGTACGCTGTTTCTACTTTAGCTCATATAAATAGTATCACGCATAAATATCTGATAAAAGGACACACACAAAACGAAGGAGACAGTGTGCATTCTGTCATTGAAAGAAGCATCAAAAAGACTCTGAAATCTGGCCCTATCTATACACCGGATCAGTACATTTCAATTATTCGCACTGCTAAAAAGAAAGGATCTCCTTACAAAGTCGTAGAAATGAGTCATAGAAGTTTTTACGAATTAAAGTCTCTAACTTCTGACATGGGTAGAAATTTTAATAAAAATACTGATAATGAGACTGTGAAAATGGCAGATATAAAGATTTTGAAAGTAGATGCTGACCACAAAGGGTTCTTTTTCTATAAAACATCTTACGGTGAAAATGAATTTAAATGTGTGAAAATTACTAGCCGTGCATCAAAAGCTTTGGACGAAAATTACAGATTGCAATCTGCTTATAAAAAAAGGAACGGAATCTCAGAAAATAAGAAAAAAGGACTAGTAGATTTAGTTAACAAAAATATAATTCCAAACTATTATCGTCAATTTTATGAGGGGTTGTAAAATAAATGATTTATTTTACTTAGATTTCCTTTTAAGAATTAATGTTCCTGTTTTAGATATTTTTTCATTACTTATTTTGAAGAATTTACGTTTATTTTTATTTCATTTATTTTGATAAACAGGGTTATAAATACCTAAATTTAAAGTTCCTATTGTATTGTTATAAAACTATTTTTTTGTTATACTTATAAGTACAAAAGTTTTAAACACTGTTGTAAGTTTTAATTTGTATTTTTAAGAGGCTTTAAAGCTAAATAAATGACATAACTTGATTTTTATAATTTGGTGTCTCATGAATAAAGACTGATGTCTGAAACCCCCCTTTGTATGACGATTTTTTAAATAATTTTAATAAAAGTTCGAAAATGTTTTTATGTTTTTTGATACTACGATAAATTTTCCTTTAATCAGTAAAGTCAATCCCTCAATAAATTATTTACATTTTGCGGTATGTACTAAAATATTTACAAAGAAATTAAAAAATGCCATTTTCTAAAATCAATCATTTTTAGTTCCGTCGCTATTCTCGCAAACCAGCGAAACGTAAAAATGTTACTTGCTGTGCAAATGTAATCAACCACATAATTTTGATAAGAGACGATATTTTAATAGACAACCTTATTAGCTGCCGACCTGAGTTTTACCGGCCTGATAATTAGCGACCAAATATATTACCGCGAACGTTTGCGTGCAAACAGTCAAGTTAACAGGGCCGCGTTCCGAGGGTCAGTGTGTTGTTTGGTTGCCTTAACTTACTCGAAGGCTCCGAACGACTCGGTTGTTTTATAACCTCAAATATCGTTTTTGGCGGTAAATTTTGCAAAATTTATGGACTTTTTATGATGTTTGAAAAAAAATAACTACCGTTACCTGCAAAGTATAAAAGAGTGCCTATAATTCTCTCATCAAAAAAATGTCAAGGTCATGTCAGCTAAAGATTCAGCATTTTAACGACCTCTTTTGATATATAAAGTAGCGCTCTACCCGAAGATTGTGAACGACATTAGAGTGAAAAGTTACACTCCAAGTGCGCTCTAACCGAGGTTCGGAACGCGCTCCAGTGCTAGTTACACAAGGGCATATTTGCGTGACTTGAACCACAGAATAAAAAGGGCCTTGAGCCGCGAGGTCAGTTATAATAATCTGTGGAAACTGGAAAGGAAAGGATTATAGGTTAGTTGTTTCCATACATACCTACCTAATCTATGATTCTATTAATTTTGTGGTTACTTGCAAATTTTATGCTGGAGAGTATTCTTTGATTTTATTTACAACTAAACTACAACGAGTGTTACTTTCCTTGCTCAGAATCTGCTGAAGAAACAACGCACAGTTCAAAGAGGATATAAAATAATAACAGCTAGTACCCACTTGTTAAATCACCGAACAATTCCAAAACATATTCTGGACAAATATTAGAGGCTATTTAGAGCATAACCATACTAACGAAGATTTTCGGAGCTTCTTCTCATTAGCAAGTCAGATTGTGACATAAAATGCCTGCAAGCAACTTCGATTTCTATCTTCAAGATGCAAGAAATAATTTTGACGCTGTGCGACCGGTCCCGGTTCCATCTGATGCCAACGTTTACATGGGCCAAAGTCAGAACATTCACATATCAACAAATTGCTACTATGGTTATGCGTATGATCCAAAAAACACAAGAAGACAAAATCTAAGCGCTGATTGCGAAATGTTGGAACTTGACGCCAATGAGACGACATCAATGCAAAAGACAACAGCTAAGAAGCGGAGTGCTGATAATGCTTACGTACCTCAAAGCAAGCGGCAACGTCAAGGTAAGATCAGTTTTAATAAAATTTCAATTAAAATCTCATTGAAAATGAAATTCTCATGCAAATATTGATAATATATCGATTGAAAAAAAATATCTATTGTTCAGTGAGGTTTTATGGGTTTTCTGTTTTGACTAGATCTTTAGGGCACAGTTTCTTAATTTGCTAATTGGCGTTGGGTATAACACACCCATCCCAACTTAAACATTGTTTTGATGTGATGTTGGCAAACATAGATACTTTGGTCTATATGTTGGGTCTCATGAGTTCTAGCAAATTGAGAATTTATGCCCATTGTAACTTATTATTTTGATTTAAAATTTGCTTTAGAGTTCTTTGCAGCAAATCTTCTTAAGTCATAAGGTAAATTTAGTAAATGATATTAATACACCAGTATTCAAAACATAATTTTTTAAATAGCTAATATGGCTATGTATGAGAAGACTTGAATAGCTTTGTTGCAAAGATCCTGCATTTTTTTTGTAGGAAGTCTCAAAATTTGATTCATTATATCAACCAAAAATAGAAAGTCATAATACTGTCAATTAATAGCAGTTGATTAGAAAATTATAAGTTTTGTTGCAGTTTCATTAATTTTTATGTAAAATGTCATTGACATAATAATTATATTTACTCATAATTTGAAATGCCTACCATACAATATTTGAATAATATATACATTGTTCAAATTTAAGCCAAGTTTGCTAATTGTTATGTGCAGTGTAAACTCCATATTACAAAACCATATTTAACAAACTACTCTCATACATAGAAATTAATTGAATTTATTAAATATTTTTTGAAGATGCTGAACTTATAAAATAGCCATGTATCATCAATGACACCACAGGACACCACCAATATGGTATTGTTAATTTTTTTGTGGTAACTTTAACACTAACTAATGTATGATGTTTAAATATTTATTAATGGAATATCTTTATATTATAAGAATGCAAATATTGAAATTGGGTGAGTTCTACAGGGGTACAAAAAACATATTAATTGTATATCCTTTACCTTTATTTTTACAAAAATAGCAATGATAACTATTAAAAAAGATTGAACTTTTATTGAACAATAACTATTTAATTAGCTGTTCATTTTTAGTTTGATAATATTCATTCTCTCCAAAAAAATTATCATAGCAGCAAAGTATTTGTGAGGTGTATTCCAATTGTATGAATTATCTTTTTGGGTACATATTTTTGGTTTATAATATTTGTGTTGTGAATAATTATAAATTCTTTTAGTACATGAACTTCAATACAATGCTGTAGTTACCAAAAAAAATGCAATCAATACCTGGTGCCTTCTAGTAGTGTCACTGACAAAATATATGAGGGCAGTTGTATGTATCCTATAATAAAAACACAAAATATTCATATAAGGAATAAAATTATACAGAGAAATTATAGAGCTTACACTGGATTTAAAACATTGATTAGTTATGTAATCAACAGGAAATTTGTGGATCTGGGTCATTGACACAATACTTAACACTCCATTACACGCGCAGGGCACAAATGTGCCCCCGGTATAAAATATATAGACTCAGAATGTCATCTACTACAATAGCTGTCCCCTATATCATGATGTATTTGTTAGTGACACGGCAACAACAACAGTGCACGGGTTTATTTTTTTATCAACACATTAGTCATACTAGAGTTCCCTTACCACCTTCGTTTTGAATAGAAACGGCGATCATTCAACCGAAACAACTCTACAAAGTGTGTGGAGTGTAAGGACCATAAAAGAAGTAACTTTCTTTGTTACGGTTCTAACTATAAATAAATGCTGATTTTGAAAACAATAATACTATGTGACATTTATATTCTATTATATATGTAATCCTCATTTAAAAAAGGGGCATGGTGTTGCCCCGTGCATGTATTACGTGATAAATAAAACCGCATGTAACGGAGTGTTGATACTTTAAAGTTTTTGTTATCACTAGTTCTATTATCCAAATCCATACAAACATAGTTCAGCTCAATTTTCCAGGGTGTAAGTTTAAGAGAGCTCTTTATATTATATACTGCCTGATATGGGGGGAGGGCTAACAAATAAGGTAAATATTAAAAATAGTCTTTTACTACCACAGAATATCAAACCTGGTGGGGGTTTTTGAATTTGTTGGTTTTCCAACCAGACTTTTATGACATGTGATAGCAGCATGAACTTAAAAATAATAGGTGCTATCAGCTGTAGCAAAGTGGCCATACTTGTATTTTATTGACCATTAAATATGACAGTATAAATTTTTAATCTTGGATAAGATTCTATCCATTGCTACAGCTGTTTGCCTGATGTCAAATTTAATAAAATCAATACCATTGCAAATTTTAAAATACCACAACATTATTGGACATCAATGATGAAGAAGGTCCATCATATTTTGTTGGTTAGTTTTTTTTTTACTGCAGGTATGCCTTTATTAAACAAATTACTTTAAACTATATACAGAGATAAAAGTTAATCAAACATAGATTTATCCTAGTTTGGTGAAATTGGCCCTTCATGAGATGAGACTATGTTATATGGATAGTGTCATGGAAATACACAAATAATGTGTCAAGTATCAAACTAATGTAGTATCTATAGTTTGGTTAAGTCAGCTCAAAAAATAGAGATAACTTACAATAATACACTTAAAGCTGATAATTGATACAAATGTTGGGAATACCATTAACAATAATACAAGACACCATAAAAAAACTGATAAATCTCTGTGTGCATTTGTGAATCAGAGAGATGTAATTATATTGAACAATTTATTCACAAGTATATTGAAAGTATCACATGATACTTGTGCTACATTTATTATTACAATCTCAGCTTTATCTATTATAGCCCTCGGCTACTGCTCATGCATGAAAGCCTTGTAATTCCTAATCTACTGCTCAGGATTACATCACTGTAGCCAGGATTTACATAATTAACTTTCTTTTATACTGCTTTGGTGCGCCAAATCGTCTGTGCTCACCATAAAAGACTTCCTTAGGGACAGAAACTTTCCATGCCGCCTACCAGAGAAACCGTGTTAAAAAATGGTTAAAAAAATACAACACTGATGAACACTGTTTCATTTATTTGAATTTCTATATTTCAGAAATGGTGAAGCTTAGGAAAAATATGGTAAAAACCATTTTTTATCATAAAACTTGCTGATTTGCTGATAAAATAAAAAATCCCATATATGTGAACTTTGATGTTGCATTATTTTTTTCGCAGATCTGAGATTGATGGGAACTTTTCATTTATAATGGTGTTCCCAGCATTCAGCTTTATGCATATTATTGTAACCTTGAATGTCTATTTTGAACAGACTACTAGTAGTTTATTTATATTTTACAAAAACAATGTAGTTATTTATGTATTGTGCAACGCATATCTTTCCACTCATGGTGTACCCCTCCATATTTTTGGAGTGTAGTTGCAAATACTGTTGCCTACCCAAGTGATCAAATTTTACATTTTGTTTTAATGTATGTATGATTAGCATCTAGACACACTAAGACATGGTGGAGGGGCACACCTATGAGTGAACAGGTCCTACATGGTCAATCAAGAATAAAATACATACTTTTGTTTCTAGGAATATTGTTGTTGTCCATTAGGATTCCAATAGGATTAAATATATATAAATATTTATTTTATTACATGAGACAAAGTTGAATTTTTTCATAGCTAAGCTGGGTAAGTATTGTACTTCATCATCACATGATTAATTATACATTACTAAAATATAATTTTTAATGCTAATGACTTGATTACATGTTACATAACATCAGTCTATTAATCATGTGCATAAGTTTTAAGCATTTTTCAATTTTAATTTCTGGCATAATCTAGTACCATTATTTGGTTTTGTTTTGATATTCTAGCATGTTACTATCTCACCCTGAATTCTATGATAATGTATAATATGCTACCAAGCTGGACTATAAAAGCAAAATCTAATCTCATTGTTATATTTTATAAGAGTTTAAAAAATATTTATTATTTTAATTAGTAGTGAATTTTTTCAATACAATATAGATATTATCCATTATAGGTTATTCAAGCTGTATTAAATATGTGAAATATAACTGGCATGGCTGTAACTGAATACAAATCAACAAAAAGGTGGTGGTTATATCTGATGTTTTAATATATTAATAAAATCAATGATATTGTATTCATTGATTGTTATTTCTGTGTTGATTCATGTTCAGCAAACATAATGCATGTAAACATCTGTAAAAAGTGCAGTGGTTTGGAACTACATCTTGTATGTATATCAAGCGCAGATTAGACTTGTGTGAGATAGTGACTCATCTGTTATAAATGAATACCAAATCTGGATGGCTAAATGGAAAAATTATGTATAAACAATTCCGCCATACTAGAGTCAGAGTAGCTCATCTCACTGAACGAAGATTGGTACTCTAACATAAAAAAAATCTTACAAATACTGGCAACTCTCCTCAGCGTAGCTACTGCAGGGAAAGTTTTTCTAGTCTCCTATCTTCCCAGAATAAAATCTTGATGGTGTGCTTCAATGGCGCAAGAAAGATCCACTCTAGATGGAATTATCAAAGCTTTCGCGAAAAGGCAACAAGCTTTAATTTGTAATAGTAAGCGCCTAAAAAAATATATTTAACGTAAATTGTACACAAACATTTATTTTAATTTTAAATCCTGCGAAGTAGTAAACATTTCATTAAAATGTGTTTTTTTGGGTAACGAGGGCATATGAGCAGGCCGCTCACCTGGTGGTAAGTGATCACCTTCGCCCCCAAACATGGTTCAGTAGTGTAGATAGTAAATGTGACAATGTGATGTGCAAACAAACACATTTACTTTTGTAATTTTCTTAAGCAAACAAACCAATATTAACAGGTTTATTAATGTACTACTGTTCGCTCCACAGCTGAATTTTGGTCAGAGCGTCATATATTTTCTAAACACCTTATATCAATCATAAGCAAGTTCATACTACATATATGACTCGCACTTAACTTTTTGTTGATTTTCGGGTCACTATGACCACAACCTTTTTTGAGGGCTGGATCTGTGCTTCATGTACCTATATTTAATTATGTGAAATTACCAAAACCTAGTATATATTAACTAAAATAACTCCACATCATTTTATCATAGTCCTGGTGCTATTATTTACGTACTACAACCAATGTAAATCACATTTTACAGAGCACATTTTTTTAGTTTAAAAATTTTGTGTTCTGCAATTTTGTAAATTTAAATTCTTCTGTTCTTCAACAAGTACTTTACTAGGTTAATTTAGTCACATCATACCTAACTATTGGAAACCCCAAATGTCAGAATTGCAAAATTGAGCTGAGAATGGTGTTCAGCAGGATCAAGTCAATGTGCAATGGTAGACTAACGTCACTAGTACTGTATACGATTTTATAACTCGTGTAGCATAAACTCGACATTATAAACATGTACTCCATAATTGCGCGGCGTGAAGTCAGCGACCGCATGTAGCGAGGGCGCTCAACGCCGTGCATTAAGTAGACGGAGAAACGTGACCAAAGTGTGGGTTTAGGTCACACCATACATTTAAATAATTATTTTGGTTGAGTCTAATGTGAGCCCACAAAATGTAGAACAGTCAGAACAAAAAAATACAAAGGTTTCATAGTTATAATTCATCAATATTTCATTATTTAATAGCGATTGTCAGCAACCTCATAAGGTGCAATAAGTTCAACTTCAGTCAATGTAGCCAACACTTTTCGTGCTCTTCAGAAAAGACAGCTCTCGAGCTGCTTTCTTCAAATTTATATCTATTCTTACTTCTTTAAATGCCTCATTTCATAAAAATTGGTCATTTATTTTAGTGTGGTCTAAGATTTTTTTACCTGTAGATGTGTTGTATGGCCTCCATATTTACTAGACGAATTCAGGGTAATCACCGGAGTCACTACCAGTCTTGCACTTCCAAGCGTCCGGTGAATACATCGCCGCTAATCGTGTTTTTTAGGAATAATCTGTGGACAATATGCCATTCTTGTGTCTTTAGACTCTGCACCAATTATACAGGCACTGTGAGAGATAAGAAAACTGTTTCATTTCACGCGTAATTATTGCTTTTATTGATGAAATAGAAAATATCGTCATTTTGTTTTATCTTAGGAACTAATCTCAATGAAATTGATGAGCGAGATATGTGTATCGTTTGATGTGAGAGAGTGAAAGAGATCGCAGCATAATGGTGATCGGAACGTCTCGTGGCGGTTCGGTGGTAACACGAATTGCTTATTTATCTCTTTCTAACAACAGATATGACGCATAATATTTGAACGTTCTTTCCTTGTCATTACAAACTGCATATACATGTGCGTAGGTATGTATATAGGTAAATTCTAGTAAGCTTTTAGAGCAGTGGTGTTCGGATATAACTAATCTATATATTTCAAATCACTGAGTGTGGTCTTCAACAGTAAGTAATCTTATAAAAATAAGGTATGTAACCTATCAGTTGTCATGATCTTTCACTTTGTCGAAGATGGTTATAAATCTTAATCAACCTGATAGGTATTGGTAAATTATTTCGTAATTTACGATTAAATCTCTCGAGTCACATTACTTTTACTGAACATGTATGGTGCTAAAAAACATTGCCATTTCATAAGAACAATGTCATCACACCGACTCTCGACATCTCGCGGTAATCAGGCATAATCTGGAATGAATTGTAAGTCATGTAGAAGGCTCAACATGCCGTCACTAATCAAGAGTTGTTTTTTATTTATTCCGCCTTAGTAACATGTTAGTCCTGCTCGGCTCAGACTCGCGCATCTGAGGTCACGTCAATGACTCACTACCAACAATGTCATCATCCATCTATTTAAAAACATTCTTATCATTTACACAAGAAGTTAATTTTGGATTGAAAGGTATTTAATTTATTTTGTGTGTTAACACTCCGTTACACGCGCGGGGAACACATGCGCTATACTATACTACTTTAATAGCTATCCCTATTATCCACTAGTTTGGTGTTTTCGTCTCCAGCTTCCTCAATTTCAAATACTTAATTTTGAATATGTCAATATTTAGAGCATATTAAAGCAATTACGAATACCAACATCTCAATACAAAATTACGGAGGGAAGGGGCACCCCCTTTGCTCTACGTTTTGTATGGAAAAATGATAATTTAACCTAAACAGTACTAATATGTGACATGATCCAATGTCAAAGTTAAATTCAAGTAAGTTATTCTTGTTGCATCGTTGTTCTCCGCGCGTGGAAGTGCATGTTCAATAGATATGTAGGTCTGTAACAGAAATTCAAATCCGTGCTTGATATTATTGTTACAAGTACAAAATGTATTCATTCATAATATTTCTTATATTAAATTGAATTATGTAGTATAATATTTGATGCATTATTTGTGGTATCAATATGTATATTTTCGTTACTAAAATAATGTACTTGTTTAAGTTATGCAAATGGAACAGCAACAAAACTTCATTTGGAGGCTTCCTACCGAGGAACGTGAGAACCCAGTGTGATGAAGTTCCAAAATTTATTTCAGAGGGTATGGTGCCATCGACCTCCAACTACAACCCATGTTTTCCACGCCCAACCCACAACAACCCCGACATATCTCGTTGTCTCATGGCTCATATGATCTAATCTCTTAAAATATGTAAAATTCAATTAAGTCTATTTGATATAATTGACATTCGGATCTAATTCAGAAATGTCCATTTTATCTACAGAAGTACAAAAAGAGAATACCATTGATCCTGAGACAAACGAGACCATGCGATTGGAAATAACTAGAGAAGATTTAGAATTGGAAACACTATATTGGAACATTCATGGAGGAAATTTCTTTCACTTGGTTCAGTGTCTGTGACTGTAAAGATGCTTAGTGCAAATGTGTGATATTTTAACTTGTGTGATTGGGACTCTAAGGCATTACCTTCCACAAAATATGATTAATTACGTTTTATGGTCTTTTTACACTATGTAAGGCTTACTTAATAAATAAATTTAGGTAAAGGGAGGGTCTTTTCTTTCAAACACAAAATAATAACACTGCAAGGCATAAACATACATTTTTATATATTTATTTTTATAATTATATTTTACGTTAAATATGATATTCAAAGTATGGTGACATACAACATACAAATAAATAAAAGAAAATAGTTTAACATTTTGAAATAAAAGAATGTCCATGAGGGCAACTTCTCAGTTCAATCTGAAAATAGAAGAAGAAATCTAATTAATTATGTTTGTTCACTTTTTCTGTTCCAGATGCAGCTTTATTGAAGATCTAATATGTAATTCCTTTTCAGTATTCATTCAAACACTGAAAAGACTTAAAAGTCTAGTTTGGATGTTTGCTACATCATTACAAAATAATAAAATCACCTTTTTGCTTTTCAGATGATTCTTCCATATGCAGCCTTGTTGGCACACGGTCAAGTCCAAGCCATTCTGCTTCTGCCTTTAACGTAAAAATATCATGCAGTTATTTGCTATATTTGTGCAAAAATCTAAGAATTTTGACAATGTAATAAATTATGTTAGTAATCAATGATACTCTACAAAACTGTGATATTGTAAACTGTGATACTAAAGTATTAAATACTTTGAAATTATAAAATCTTTTATTTCTGCTACTACAAGAAAACAACTATGTTGCAAATGAAGTATGGTAACATATTAGAAGTAAAAATGCAATATGGTATATTTTTTGTTTATTGTATTAAGTATACATGTTTGATATAAAATTGCAAAAATGTGAAATAACATTTCTCAGCAAATTCTATAATTAATTAGGGTAGCAAATACAATCAGAATAAATCATGGTATTTTCAGTATGCCATACACATCCATACTATTATATCTTTGTACGCAATACTTAAATTTGTAAGCATTATAAAGTCAAATTAAAGTAAAATAAGCTTTGTCGGAGAATATTATAATGTACATAAAAAAATAAATTAGAATTCCATGTTTGGTTAGTGCGACCAAATATTCAGTATGTACCTACATGCAGTGTAGCGAATATATTAATAATATAGGCGATAAGAGTCCAGTACTCAAAATATCTTGTTAGTAAAATCTAATAACTCTTGAACGCTCTGTTCCCAAGGAGAGAGTTAATCCTCGTGCTGACTGGCTGGTCAGCTGGTGCTTTATAAAGCAAAAACCTATGACTTGTGAAGTACCGACTGGCCTTTAGGACACATTCCTGACTAGCATATTGTCTGCCGTGCGGCAATACAACTCTACTTTTTATTTATGACACCAAACTTCTCTTCACACGAGATATGGTCGCGGAACTGTACAGTCGCAGAAATGCAACCCAGAAGTCAATTGATGTTCGAAACATTGATCAGTGTTTGTGAAATGAGGAGCCACAACAAACAGCGGTGGTAGCGAAGCTCAGAGTAGCGCGATTGGTCTGTTTTAATTTGCACGCTTACGGCCGTTTGCGGCACTATCGATTCGGGGGCGCGTTCCTGCAAATATTGGTCGAGCTAGATTTGCTCCAAGTCACCTGGAATGACCTTTAGAGCTCCTTTCAAAATATGAAATTGACAGCTATGTTTTTAGGTGATAAAATATTGTCTGGGTACATTTTTTGGAAATGGGGATTATTACGTAAATAAGCTATGTATACACAGTAATCACTAATCCTGGTTTAGCTTGTACAAAATGTATTATTTATTGTAGAATCTGTCACATTTGACAGCTAGCCAAGATTTGGCCGATTCGAAAGATTGACAGAGCATAATAAACCCGGAACGGGTATGATCAAATCTTGTCTAGATCAAATTAAGCTTGATTGGAGAGCTGGAACGGCGTATATCCGCGTTTAGACCAAATTTTGTCTTGGCCGAAGGCTTGCAGGAATGCACCCCGGGCCAAGCAGTATCGCGCTTATGATTAAAACTAAAAGGTGTCAGATTTTCACTTTAACGTTTTTTATTTATTATGACAGTTAAGCTACAGATTCGTAAGCAAGGCAATGCTTGGTCCTTTTTACGCACAGCGTGTTATTGGCACGGAGTGCTCACGGTATCTATCCGAGGGCCCGTGAGCACTGAGGGTTCTGTGGTGAAGTCATCGACAACAATTGCAAATGTTCCTTCGTACAAATTGGACCATTCTATAGGCATCGATAGATCTAATCAGACCATTAGATATGTACTTACTAGGAATTCGGGTATACAATGTTTAAAATAAAAACATAAGAACTTTTGGGTCTTTCAATAGGAACGTACATACTCTGTAAGAGCTCAATTCAATGCACAATTAACCAATAGGGAACCTATTTAATATGCGTCAATTGATCTTTGAAAATTAGCACAACTGGTTAAATGGTAGACATCTACAATATAGCACATGTTCGATTACCTCAGTCGGTGTGACTTCATCGGTGTCCACGACATCGGGAAGAGCCTCGGCGTTTGCACCCGCCTCGTCTAAAACATTCGCGTCTTCCATGTCAGTAGGGCAAGTCTGGTCGGCCTCAGCCAAGTCCCCGTTATGCATCTCCGTACAATTGATCAGGTCTACCTTCCCGTCTTGACTAGATCGCGCGCTATTGTCGTTTATATCCGCCGTTTCTATGTCCATATGCATATGCCCCGGCCACATATCGTACGGGCACGCATTCATCTGATGCAACTGACTCTCGCTCGAACTAAACAGGTTCAACGAACCCGCTACATCTTGCAAGATTGAAGATTCTGGAAGATCACCCGCAATCTGAGACTGATCGCCTTCGCTGTTTCTCGATAGAAAAAATGGCAAGGTCTCTATAATTTCGGCCGATACTTGACAGACCCTCATGCCTTCGTACTTAGCTAGGAATTCGAGGAGTCTCCTTTTTTCTCCTTGGGTATATCTCCCGTTTGGTGTTTTGCTGCTTAGGGCGTGGGATGCGAACGTGTCTAAAAACTCTGTAGTGCAATATTCGTCACTTCTTACCAGCAAGAAGTTAATGATAGGGTGATCCATCAGCATCACATTGTCGTTAGCGTTCTGGGTAGAGAGCGAATTGCTATCGTTGTAATTGCTGGCCTCGGCCGACGTCGTCGACACTGCCTCTGGTCGATTGTCGTCTTGTTCTTCTCGATTCTGACTCTCTAGTATGGAACTGTACTGTGATAAGATGTGTCTGATAGATTGTAGCACCCTTTGCCGTAGCGTGTCGGAACTAATCAGCTGAAGTTCCCGGAACAGTTGTATCAAAAAGTCAGGATGGGACTCGTTCACCCCTATCAGGGCCGTAACTTCGGAATACACGTTTTCTTTGAGGAGGTCGAACAGTTTCGACGTTGCCTTGTCCTGAACCTCTCGACTGGTCGACGCCAAGTTCGGATTGGGCGCCTCGGAAGTGCTTGCAATATTGATATTGCTAGTCTGGGAGTAATCGAGCGCGCAGTTCCGCCTGTTGGTGGAGTTTTTCGCCGGCAGTTTGGAGGATGACTTCTTCTTGCCGTTGGAGGCGTTCAAGTTGTTGGAGTGGTGCGATTGGATGATTTCGGGGATCGGATTGGCGATGTTCAAGTTTCTGAAGTTAGGATCGTGTCGGTTGATATTGAGGTTGGGCGCGTTGGGTGATGAGGGGAGCGCGTCTTCAGGGTTCTGGTTGAGGTTAAGAACATCGGGCGCGGAGGAGAAGGAGAGCGAGCGTTGGTAGGCGAGGTTGGCGCGCGCGTATCTGGGATTGTCTTCGCAGTTGGTGAGAGCGCACTGTGCTGCGCTGTGTGTCCATGTGGACGCATTGGTGTTACGTTTGTGTTGGGGCGCGCCGGGGGCTCCGGCGGGGGCCCCGGGGGCTGCGGCGGGGGACCCGGAGGCAGGGGCGGGGGACGACCGGTGCAGAGGATTATGTGACCGCGAGTTCAACGGGTGAGCAGCCGCCGCCGTCCCTCCCTGTCCCTCTGCGTTCGCCTTATTGCTGCCCGATAGGAGATTCTGACGAGAGTAACTGCAACACAAACGTCTCATTGCTGAATCATTCACCGTGTTGCATCTACGGGTACATTATCAAGATACTGCGAAGGGTTGAGTTATCATATTAAGTGTATAACCTACGACATGGGTTCATGGAGTAGGGAATGTAGCTGATACTTTTAGTACAAAATTATGTCACCAAAGTGTAGCCGATGCGTACTAGGAGCTTTTTAGAGTCATTTGTCTTCTAATTCTAGCCTACAGTTTGTAAGAGAAATGCCTTCCACCAGCTTCTTTATCACTTTCCAACAATGAGATGATATTTTAAGAACTTGATATATAGGTTGACATGAATTTAACTAATTTAATTTCATCCACACCTAATCGATGTATTAATAAGACACTTGAAAATTGTGTTTTTCTAGTGATAAGACAATGATATGGTACCATGGAATTGATGTGTGGAGTGATAAGTTAGTAGGAAGGTGCTGGAACTCCGAACAATATATAATATAACTATGTTTGGGCTTGAGATGCATTGTGGTCATGAAGCGTGTTTAGTTCCCCATTTGGTCAAGTTATTAATTTTAGTGTCAAAAATCACACCCCAACAAGTTTTTGTATACATATGCTACGAACCAACGAGTGATAATGTAGCCGTAGCATTTTTATTTCATTATAACTTATGCAGGAGCGAGCAATTGAGGTTAGTGACCGAAAAACACACTTGAATTAAACTGCAGAATAATTGATTAGTTCATAAATACGTATCATAGATTTAGGCGACATTCAAAATGAAGGTAAAAGCACGCACACACTCTCACCCAAAATTTTAACAAATCTGGAGTTCGCCGCGTAAATAATAAATAAATATATATAACTTCTATATAAATAAATAAGTATTGAGTTTTTTTTTAATTGAGTAGGAAGATTTGGTTTTTGTTCTAATATCTGAAAAGAAATTAAGTTTGTTTATACACAATAGGCTGTTTCAAAATGGATAATCACAGCTGTCATAGAAACAATCAGCGGAAAGTAGTATATAATGTAAGGTTCATTTACCTTCGGAAATTGTCCCAGTAGTTATTAGCACGGTTGCCGGGCGGGACTTGGTTGTTGAGCGTATGAGACGCTGTCTCGGCGCGCCAGCGTTCTTCTAACTGCAAACGAAAAACACATACTGATTATTAAAATAGATGCTTGTAACTTTGTTCTTTCAGTGTTGCCAGTTTTCAGTAAATCTTACTTGGTGTCTAAATAAATAACTCCCAATTAAAATGTTTTGAAATAAGCAGCCAGCTATGTATAAGGCAGTTCGAAGCAGTGATGAATCAGTGGCATTGGCTATGGACTGAGGGCCAGTAAAATTACAGGCACATGAGACTAAACAAGTATGTCTCAAGGTTAATGGCGCAATGCAATTCTTGACTTGTGACAAAATGCATCTGTTATAGGCAGAGGTTAGTCCGCTTAACATCAAGTGGGCCTCGAGTTAGTTCCGTTACAAAAACATCTATTAATATAAGTCTATTCATACTTTCCCTGTTCATATTAAGGGGGCGATTAAGAACAATTCGGAGCTTGTAAAGGAAAACAAAACATGAATTGAAGTTCTGTGCAGATTTCAAATGATAAACACTATTCGGAGCTTCCGATGTGAAAAATGTAATACGATACGATAACTCTTTATCGCTATTCCTATTGAGGCACTTAAAGCCTTAGGAGAACGTGGCGACCAGATGTTTTATATTATCTACAACAAGGTATGGCAAACAGGAGCATGGCCTTCTGAATGGACACACACCGTATTCACACCCTTGCACGAGAAAGGTTTAACAAAGAAATGTAACAAGTACCGCCTCATTGCTCTTATATAGCAAAATAATTTTACATATTCTCAACGAGCGATTGAATACTTACCTAGCTAAAGAGATTGCTCCAGAACAGCCCGTTTTTGTAAAGGGGAAAGGTACTCGGGAACAAATTCTCATCGTACGTCAGATCATTGAGAAGGCAAGAGTATTCAACAAGCCCACATTAATTTGCTTTGTTGATTTTTCGAAAGCGTTCGACTCAGTGAAATGGCCAGTATTGTGGAAGACCTTGTTAGATATAAAACATCTTGTACACCTTTTAAGACGTCTCTATGAAGAAGGCACTGCCTCAGTGCGCACAGATGAGGTCTTATCTAGCGACTTCCATCCTAGTGCTGGTATACGCCAGGGTTGCATTATATCACCGCTCCTATTCAATGCATACACTGAACTTATAATGCGTATTACTTTGGAGGACTGGACAGATGGTGTAACAATTGGTGGATACAAAATTTCAAACTTGCGATACGCGGATGACACCATATTATTTGCGACTAGTTCACAACACTTGGAAGAGCTGCTGTCAAAGATGGAACGAGTGAGCCATGAGTTTGGACTTAAGATTAACTGCAGCAAGACCAAAGTGATGATTGTCGACCGTGCCAGAAATAATTTGCCGGAAGTGACTCAGATTGCGAACTGTAGCGTGGTCCAATCATATATATATCTTGGGGGTTTAATCTCAAACAACGGCGGGTGCATAGATGAGATGAAAAGACGTATGGGTATCACAAGAACGGCGATGGACAAGATGAGAAACATATGGAGGTCCAGAATAGTAACCAAGGTTTCGAAAACCAGGCTCGTGAGGACACTTATATTCCCCATATTTTTATACGCAGCTGAAACGTGGACTCTGCAAGATGTGGAAAAACAGAAAATACACGCTCTGGAAATGTGGTGTTGGAGAAGAACGCTCGGGGTTTCGTGGACTGAGTTTCCAACGAACGTCTCGATATTTCGAGAACTCGGTATAAAGCAGCATCCTTACATTCTCCGGACATGTTTCCCGGCGCGACAATCAGTCCTTAGAACGCCTTGTCGTCCAAGGAAAAGTAGAGGGCATTAGACCGCACCGCGCGGAAGTTCACTGAACCAGTGCAGCAGAATGACCTCCAGCAGGCAAAGGTGGCGAAACATCGTGAGGCGCATCACACCTGCCCCTGCCAGTACTACTGCATAGCGATCACGACCGCTCTGCTCTATATTGCATACCAATAAAATTACGAATAAAAACACTGTTCAGTAATACTGACATGGTTCAGCTGGTCTCTGAGCTGATGTATCTCCCGCTGCTGCATGACGAGCTGCTGCCAGCACCACGCGCCCCACAACCCACAGCCGCATCCGCAACCACCGACCATGCCTACACCAAACAAAAAAATTACACTTACATTATTTAAAAGAAAAAACTACAGGATAGAACGAATAGGAAAATTTGGCACAAAGTCGGTTACAGTGTTAAAATTTTGCAGAAATAATATCCTATATCCGGCCATGTACTAGAGAATTCCGAACTGAACTAAAAATCACTTCTCATGGTCGTAAAGTTCTCGTGTATGCCCAGTGTAAGCGGACTAAAACGGATTTCTATGCTCTAGTGCACGTCCGGCCCGTCTTAGGATTTGAGCCGACCCGCTAGACATTTTGAAATTTCTCGAAATTAACTTATTGTTGGAAAAATTTATTAACAGATTTTCCGACATTAGGAAAATGGATCGCTATACTTTTTTCCGAAGCTTTAATTAACTTCAAAGTTAACCTAATAAATAAACAAGACTAAATAAATTCAAAAAATTAAAAACCCGACAGCAAATAATTTATTTACGTTAAATGTTTTATGGTTCCATTGAAATTAAAACTACAAACTTTAAACAGTTATATACAGGGTCTCCCAGAACTTAACGTCAAGCTGGCACGGGATGTGAATTTATGGAATCGTTTTTAAAGCCCTTTTTTTAATATAGGTACACCACTATGGGTTTGGAAGAAAAACAACCTCACAGTATGGCGTCTAACATGCGTTGGTTTTTATATGTATACCTAGTTTCACTTGTGCTATCAACACGAATCTAACGATATCTCATACATTAAAATTGGTTAAGCCGTTTAGAAGATATGGTGGAATAAAGATAACATATTATATGAATCCTGAAAACATAAGTAGGGTAAAATTGGGGCGTTTGGATCAGAGGAGATCCAAACGCCACCAATCTTACCATTTTTTCATCTATTCATCTATTAAATTTTCTAGGTAAGGTTTAAATCTTATAAAATTATCAATTCGTATTGATCTTGAAAGATGTAATAATTAATTTTTACCTAATGATATGTCCGCTCATTTGAAAACTAAAAGAATATTTCGGTCTATTTGAAAAACTTTGATTTATTATAGTTTTTAACTTTGATTGTAACTTTTGAAACAATCGTTTGAGTCTGAAAGATCGTTTATTTTATTTTACTCAGGGTTATAATCTAAAAATAAAAACAAGGAGTTAAGCGTATTCAATTAACTTTATTATTTAAACACCACTTTCTAAGACAAAGAACATTTCTAAGTGCACACACCTTATTATGAAATACACAACTATATACATCGTTTGATAATTCATATTCCTTATACAAATTTAAAATACTGGGGCAACTCTTATCTTCTAAGTCATAAACACATATGTTTTTAATTTTATATTCACATAAAATTTCTTTAATCCACAATATTTTTTCTTTTCCTTTAGTGAATATACATTCTTTGTCTTGTAATAAACTTGCTATAATATTTTTAGACTCACTATAAGGCAAATAACCATCACTCCAATATATACCTCTATTTCTTTCAATCCAACATACTTGTCTTCTCTCAGTTTTGCTCAGTTTGTAAAATGGGAATGGTGGTTTAAATAGAAAAACTTGTATATGGTACTCATACTGAATGGCTATTTCCTTCAAAATAAATTGATTTTCATCAGTTTTAAAACCTTGGACATCTACAATTACACTCATGATATTTTACGTACAATGTGACTCAGAGGCTTATATTCTATCAAACGCTCGTTAATGATAAGACAATATGCAGTTGTATTATCAGGGATGTCTTGCGAGGCTTCAATTTCTAGTCGTACATCAACGGGTCCGGTCTTAAGACAATCGTTTTGACGTGAACAATCAATTACAAATAGTGGAGCCTTTTCTTTAAATCTCAACAAGTCGAGCAACGGATCAGTTGGAAGGTTATAATAAGACTGACGAAATTTCACATACATTTCGTATAATATATTGTATTTATTTCTTTCAAATTCCAAATTTAATGCCTCGTATGGATAATATTGTGAATTTAGAAACAGTGTTACATTATTTATCTTACAATGATCAAATTCTGAACTATTATTCGTTTTTGAATTTTTTCGTTTAGTTTGAAGACATAAAATAACATACCGAGGTTTTTCTAGTTGTGATGCTGTCTTAACTGACCAGGAATGTTTCATAGTTCTAGGTAATAAAGGATATTCATATAAATCCCAATTTCTAAATGCTATTTGAATAGGTTTGTCTTTCTCTAAATACTTGAGAAAAGAAAGCCTTTCCCGATCAGATACTTTGACATGCGGCACACGCCACTGTATTCTTTGTATGTCTATTTTGATATCCTCTTCTTCTAGTATTCTAACACTATTTAAGTTTGAGTTTTTTCGGGTTAGTATAAGTTCATGTTTGCAATTCATTATTATTTTATCATAATCCTCAGCAAAACCTATAACTTTATTCAATGGAATAATTGCATTAAAATATCCATTACTTTTTACACCATGTATATTCCAGCCCCACATTGCAGCCACTTTATTTTCACCTTCATTCATAGAAATATAGGATTTTATTGTAGATGTAATACCAACATTTTTTGATCGATCTATTTCAACACCATTCAGCTCATATCTAATATCTTGAAATAAAAACATTACGGAATTGTTAGTAAATTCCACGGGTTTTTGAACAGGATTCTTATCTTTCCCGATGATGGTTGCATGACCTTCAACGTAAATAAAACTGGCTGACGGTAATATGTATATATCTTGCTGGTGTATAGGGATTCTGATTTCATCATTTTCTCTAAAAGCGTTATTGTAAGGGTTGTAAGAATGAATTTCATAGCCTTCAATTGAATTATCGAAGTTCGGTGAGTCAGTAATCTGAAGTATACTCATACTTTAAAACCAAGGGTTTTAAGAAAGTCTTTATTAGATTTTGAAATTTTCTTAATGGATTTCACACGTCTCTCTACTTTAGCACTATTCTTCGTTATGTTGTTACTTTTTGTAATGCAACTGATTTTATAAAACACCATCATCTTACTCTTCTTCTCAAATGAAGACGTAGTTGTAAATGTTCTTTTTTAAAGTCAATAAGATTATTGTTTGCATCCACAACCTTTATATTTACAGATGATATATTGCTTTTATTGACAGGGAAATATATAATGTTATTCGGTACTTCAATATATTGATGACCTGGTGGCACGTTTGGTACGAACTCATGAATTATGTGTGTTGGATAACCGTTAATATACGATCCTTTTATGAGATCACATTCGATGCGTATCACGGACAAAGGAAGAATGTTAACCAATGTGTCAGACTCATGCCATTTATTTGCTACTAGCGTCGTTTTGCCAAAGCCTAAAAGTTGGCCTATGCTATTTTCTCGCCCAAAATGAACAGGTTTTGAACAATATAAAAATGACTTCAGTGTATTATAATTAGGTTTAAGTTCAATTTCACAGTCATGTAAATTTCTATTTATATAGTCTTCTATATCATACAAATCGTATACACCGTCCGGTATTCGCAATTTTTTATCATCATCGTCGTAGCAAAATATATTGTTTGATGAGTTTATGTTTGATATAGAATTGGTAGCTGAGAAGTAAAGTAAACCGCATTCATACTGCTCACCCAAGTTTAACTCAGGATGAAAATGTGACTCTAGCAATGATTCGCACCCTGTGATGGTTATCGTAGCAGACATGATTATATACTAAATCTTTTTGCTGTTTCCCAGACCATTTATTCATGCACTAGTCGATCCTTCCAAAATATTTTTAGAAAATTCAAACACAGATGCCCACAATTGTAAGGATGGTCTTGTTGAATGTTGTCATAGTTATAATTTATATTTGTACCGACATATTTGAGTAATTCTGTCGGTGGTTTTAAATTACCGTAACTATCAAAATATTCTATATAGTCACCGTATTTTGCATAGGCTACCCAGTGAGAGCCAGGATTATTAGAGCTATCTAAATTTATGATACCACTTTCTTTCTTGTACGGACGTTTAGGCAATTGGTCTCTCATAAACACTCCTCGAAAAAATGGGATATCATATGAATATTTAGTAATATCAATATTGGTTAAAGCTCGATCGGGTAGCCGCCTTCTCAGTTTTTTTTATGGGATAAAAATAATTTTAGACCATCTTTATGAGGTTTGATATGTAAACCTCTCCCGATACATTGAGATTCAATTTTTTCGTTATGTCTTTTTAATTCTTCTAGACGTTTTTTAGCTTCTTTATATTCGTTAATAGTTTTAATGATTCCAGCAACACCACCAGTTATACTACCTGCTGCAGACAGCCCTGCAAATATTGGTATCAATGGTAATACACCCCCACTTTTAGGAACGGGTATGATTCGTGGGAGTTTAATATTTGAAGCAGCGGTTATTTCTTTTGCAGCTGCAATAGCTAAATCTATAGCCTTTCTTTTACACTTAGGTTTTAGTTTTCGTAATAGTTTTTTGGTATGCGTAACCACATGTGTGAATGTTTTCTTCAATCCTGCCCCTTTTCGTTTACTTTTAGAATTACAAATCTTATTTCCCGAACGCGAACTTATTTTAGCCAACATAGCCTTATTAACTATTTGAGCTGCAACTTTTTCCCCGACATTTGCATCTGAGGCAGATATACGACTCCTCGCCATTTTCATTAGCTTTATATCTGCTAAGTGACGATCTTTTAAAGATGGTGATTTAGCGTAAGCAATATCGTGGTGCTTACAATATTCGTCTAATTTATTAATACCTTTATCTCCACGAGCAAGTCTCTGTGTTAACTTAGTTCCTGGGCCACAGTAATTATAACCAGGTAGATGTATTTCACACGGTATATGATTAATTAGACAATTAAGAAGACTGTTTGCTTTCATATCTTTTATTATACTGAATTAAAAACATGCAGAGTGTTACTTAAATATATCAAGACTCTTAATTATTAGATATTACTTATTATAGCACATTCGTTCTATTTATCCAACTGTTTTCTGTTGTTGGTAATCCCAGCCACTTTACATACACTTTATCACCTTTTCTCTGGAGCACTTTTTCCACTAGATAAATATCAGGGTACTTAGTTTTCTGCAGCTCGTATCCATAAAAAGCACCTAAAATTGGTCGGCCTTTCAAATCCTTTAGTAAATATGTGACTGGATTTGTCCTCAAAACCTCTTTGATTACAAATATCTCTGTAGACCAGTTCGGTGTATATCCTTTTTCAAAAATGCTTTTATATTTGCTAACTCGTACGAAATCATCCATTTTCAATGTATAATGTTTTTTTAATACATTTAATGGTTTTTCCAATTTTGCATATCTCTCCATAATAACTCTTTTATTACATTTGGTGACTTCTATAGGCTTACATCCAATCGTTCTATGAAAACTATGATTATAAAGTTTCACGATTTTATCTAAAGTACCATTTATCCATTTGTAGTTTCCATTCAAACCAAACTGTTTGTACAGCTTAGATTTTAATGTTCTTATAAACCTTTCCGCAATCGAAGCTTTTTTAACGGAATACGTTGAATAATGATTTATATTATTTACTTGCATGAGATTTTTCATTTCGTTGTTGTAAAATTCTGTGCCTAAATCAGTCTGTAAATTTGTGGGGGGCTCTTCTTGTTTAAATAAATTGTTGAAGGCATTAAATACTTCGGTTTTAGTTTTACGTTTTAATGGAAATGCCCAAGCTAATTTTGAAAAAGCGTCGATTACCACTAATATATATCTGAATCCATTATTAAATTTGGCAATAGATTGCAAATCTATTAAATCAGCTTGCCATAAATCATTTATATCTCTCTTTATTACATGCCTTCTAGGGAAATTAACCCTTGCGTTTCTATAAATTTCATTTACGACGTCGGCTTTGCTCATTTTTTAATTGAGTTTCTACATTAATTAGTTTGGCACTTATTTCATTTAGAAACTGCTCTAAGTTTTTCAGTTTTACAAAGCAATTTTCTAAAGACTTATCCACATAGTCTTTTGTAGCGCAATCTTTAGCTTCAACAGGGTCTAGCAAGTGTTTTATGATTTTTCCTTGCGCACTTATGTTACCATCACTTGTAAACACCGGTACTTGTTTATTATGGTTATTGTATTTTCTTTTACATAAGGGAAGACCAAACTTGTCAACATTCATGTTGAAATGATGACTTAATACTGAATAAAATAATAATAAAAAACCACTTTTATGATTTGATAATATCGGCTTCTTTCAATTCTTCGATAATTGATATGATTTCATTATCATGGTTGCTGTTACCAGCATCTCTGGATGCAAGTAAAATTTTTAACCGATCTATTAATTCGTTCGGATCATCCCAGTAAACTAAATCGGTATTGGGTTTATACTTTTTCAGTGTTGGTAATCCGCTCCCAAATTTCATTTCTTCAGATATTAACTCGGTTATATCATTAGCACTACTTTGTGCGTCTAAAAATAAGGGTCTTATAATTTCACGATATTTTGCACTCTTGTCCCCTTTGATTTGTCCATTTGGATTGTAATATCTTTTATGAGCATTAGTAATACATAGAATATCTTTGTACACTAGTTGATCTTTCGCTGTAACTAATGCTAAGTCCGGAGTTTTCCGCAGCAATAGTTCTCTAAGACCAGGTGTTAGTTCATAGTGACTGTTGTTAAATGAAATCGCATGTGTTTTTTTATTATTGGTCGGATCGTCTATCACTGATATTTTTACTTTTGCGTTGCCCATCAAAAAGTTTCTGTTTTCCTTTCTTACACCGAAAGGGATGTTCATATTATTATCATACATATCTTCAATGTCATCTTTATTTAAAGATCTTTCCAAAGGCTTTTTGACAGTTTGGTAATATGTTTCTTCAAGAAATTGGCTATTATCGGGAACGGTAGAATACTCATGTTTATTTTTGTTTAATAAACTGGAGTCACTTTCTACAAAATCCTCGCACCTTGAACTAGAACTGGAGTTATTCGAAGTTAAGTCAATATTGCTTGAGTGTTCTGAAATATGAGTATTTTTACTGTCGTATGCATCATTTTTATAACCGCTATAACCGATATCTACCAATGCTTTTAAAGGCTCTGCTACAGGCTTTAAAACTTTATTCATCGTTAAATCAGTTCTATCATCACTGTCTTGCATTTGTTTTAATTTGTTTTTAATTGTACTTACTGATTTTATAAGCTGTTTTTTAATATTTTGCTCCATGTTTGAAGTAACTCCAAAAAACAACTATTAATCGATTGGCAGTACTTCAGACTGAGAATAATATCAATAACACATATATTTTATACATCTACTCTATTACAATTTCCCGAAACTTGTTCATGAAGTTCAATGAAAACGTCAAAGCCTTTCCTATATCTACCTTGATTAATTGAACAATCTTTATTAATTAACAAAAAATTAAATCTATTTTCCCAAACAAGTGCACATAGTTCTTTAAATTGCAGCCATTCTATATCTGAATTTATATGTTCCTCGTACAAATGCTTTAAATTTACATCATCTTGCTTGAAAATTATCAAAAGGTTTGCGTTATCACGAATCAGCTGCTTAGGTATCTTTGAATATGTTTGAGACAGATAAAAACAATCTATAATGCGATGTCTTCCCATTGCAAAATAATTTCGAATATTTGTTTGATTCTCGCATGTAACATCATCAAATATCATAACAGAGTTTTGTAATGCGTCATTGGGGTGGATGACTTCCTCATTTTGACTAAATACGAAAAAATTTATTTCTGGAATTCTTCTCAACACTTCTTTTAAAAACAAATACTTCGATTGGAAAGCTGTCTTAGAATAAAGATATAAGTTCTTGAACTTAAGCCCATTAGGATCCAATAATAAGCTAAGCATGACGTTTGTTTTGCCACAATTGGATGGCCCACATACAATGCAGCGAATAGAATTCGGTAAAAGAGCACTATGTTTAATACTCCTCTCCGATGTTTCCAATTCAAGATTCTTTACTTCTAAAGAAAGAGGCTGTTTTATCAACTTCATTTTATGATTAGGCTAAGCAGTTTAATCTTATGCTTTAACTGTTACTTGAGCTGTTTTATGCAGTTCTGTTTGTGATATGACATGTTTGTGTAAGTGACATTATTTTATATAAGAAAATTTATTTGCAGTGAGGTGGAAATAATTATAAATTTCAAATGGATACTTTGCTAGGAGTCATAATCGAATATATGAAATAAAAGTTTCGAATAACAAGGGCAATGTAATGAAAAAAAACATATTGTGTTTTAAAATAATATATTTATCAACTATACTTATTTACATTCTATGAATCATGCCACATTATATTTTAAAGGTTTAACAGTGTGCCATAAACTAATGTAAACTATGAGTATATTACTTAAGTTTAAAAACATTACATCTAACAACAATGTATTTTAAATCATACTTATTTAACATCATCAGAATATAGTGTCACAGTGACCCCATGGAAGAGTATGTATACGATCTTTTTGAATTTGCCTTTTGTCATCATCCCCATTAAGTAATTGCTTGTTCACTTCTTGAGTATATAATACATGCTTTATCGATCTAATCAATTTCATTTTACATTTAGTATTGATATCGTTATAGAGGGTGTTACTGTAATCACTCATTTGTAGATGTTTAGTTACAGCTTTAGTTATACCTTTAGCTTTTTTAATATCAGATTCCACACTACTCGTATTTATGCAATAAAGTTTAGCTCTTAATCCGACAAATTCGGTAATAATATTACCACCCATTTCATCTTTAAATAGACCTGGTATTTTTTCGTTTCTGTTTGGAATATTATAAATATTATTAATAGCATAGTTACTTGTATCAAATTTAGAAATGTTATCTTTCATATCTTGGTAAAAATCCTTAGTATAAATTAAATAAAGTAAGCTATCAGTATCTGTGTAACACAACAATGCTTGATTCTGGTATCTTTTTTTTATAAAATCATAATGAAATTTGTACATATGTTCTTTAGCATACTCTAAAACTGAAAACCCAATGTAAATAGGTTTGTCTAAAATAATTTTTTCATGATTCAATTGAATAGCCACACAATTTTCTGAAAAAATGTCAACACTCTTTAAATTAGGTTTCGTTATCAGTTTTTCAGCAGTTATATGCTTATTTGTGCTGTTTTGGCAATCATTCCATCTTGAAACCAATTTTAAATCCACATGTTTTCTTTTATTTTCTATAGTCTTGCCGAAAATTGAATTATTTAGTAATTTAAAGAAATCTTTTTCAAAAGTGGTTTTTGATACTTGTCTTAAACTAGTATTAAGATCAATGTATGGTTTTAAAAAATCATCTTGTCTAAAACAAATGACGCGATGTATCTTTAGTAATATTAGACCATGTTTTAAACATTCTTTTAAATATACATAGTGAATGACGTAATTGATTTTATCATAAAGGTTTGCTATTAGTTTTTCAGTTTTACTCCCATAGGGTGCAAATTTCTCGACAGCAAAAGGCAAGTCTTGATGTAATTTATGTATGTGATGTGGATACGAAAGATCGACTTCTAAAATATAACCATAATCACTGTCATTAGAAATACTCATTACATCAAAAAGTTGTATTTCATCGACAGTTAAAAATCTGAATTCAGAAATTGGATATTTCTTTGTCATAGCAAAGCCGTACAAATTATTGCAATCTAAATATATTAAATACGAAGGTTGTTTAGATTCATCATAATTTGGAATATATTTGTTGGAGGCTACGGCATGACGTAGAGAACACTGTGCTAGACCACCACGTATGCCTTTTTCCAACATTTCATACATTTCAATGTCATTGATGAGTTCTAATCTAACCTTAGTATGAAAAAGCATAGCGTCCCAACTTAGGCTAGGTGCTGTCAAGTAATAGGCCGGGTCTAATTTATAGTGTAATAGACTTGTTGTTCTAAATTTCTCAAATATATCACATAAAAGTAAAATGTCTGTCTTTAAGTATAAATCAGTATATTCTCCAAGTGTTTTTAAGTTAAAAACATTCCACACTGTTTGTGCATGTATATAATCATTATCAGAAATATCTTCGTTGTATAAAGAATTATAAAAGTTAGACTTTGATGGGAGCTTATCTTCATCAAATTTTGACCAGCTGTCCATATAATCATATGGATAATGTCCTTTTCGTCGTAATAGACTAATTTGTTTCTCATTACCATCAATTTCGTTTGTTAAATGATTAAAATCACTTTTAGATAAACTTTTACATAACATATCAAGGCTTGAGCTTAAAAATTGAAATGAATCGATAAATTTTATTTCAAAAAGTCTATGTCCTGTTTTTGACTTGAGATATTTTGAAATGGATAGATACTTTTCTTTTGTTTTAGGTATTATTTTCACATCACCATCATATTTCATTAATTCTTTGATGAATAAATGTGAATCATAGCCTGATAGGTTATGAAATATTACTGGTATAAATGGACATACTTTATGCATTAAATTGCATAATGAATGTGAAATTCCGCGCACTTTTGATGTCACATGATCGTGATCTAACACTTTATCATCGAATAATACTTCATTACATATATGACAAACAGTAGCTTTACGATATTCCATTTCTTGTTCATGTGTTAGAGTTTCCATTGGTTTTTTATCTCGTAATATTTTATTAATACGTTTGGCATCTTTAATCAAACATTCAATAAACACTTTAACACAATCAGGGCCTCTATAAGTTACATATTTGTTCAAGCTCTGATCATGCGAACAACAAATATAATAACCAAAGCAACAAGGTTGATGTAACTGTAACGTTTCAGTATTTTCAGAGCAATTTTCTCTAGATTTTAACAATAAACATTCAAAATCCGCATATATAACGAAATTTACTTTTTGTTGTCTCTCATAATTTTTAAATTGTAATATTGTATTTTTTTCAGGTAAGACACTTGTAACTCCTGTACAACTGTGTAATTTGAACTTATTCTCATTGCAATAAAATTGTAGACAGGTTTCGCACATGATTATTTTGCCTTTATGATGAGTTATTTGACGTCGAACTAATCGAACAAGATCTTTGATTAAGCAATAATGACCTTTGTTGCCATGTTCAACGTACAATAGATTAATATGTTCAATTTTTCGATGTTTGGTTGAATACAGAGGGCCAGTCACATTACATTTGTTATCTAGACCATATATGTTGATACTTATATCACGATTATTCATTTCAAACAGTCTTATATCTGAGTATGTTGGTGGAAATGACATTCCTTTTACATTTAAAACCGAAGAATAGTGCGGATATGATTGAACTCTGCATACATTGTTCTTAGACGGAAACAATCCAGCAACTATAGACCAAGCAAAACAATGATTATCATTAGTATTTTTAATGTTTATAACACATTTCAACTTTTTAATTGATTTTGGTAGATCTATGTATGTTCCACCTCTCATAGGACAGTATTTATTAATATTTATTTCTAAATGACTTACAGATGATAAAGTCCAACCAGATTCACAATGCTCAAATTCGGATAGTTTTGTCTTAAATATGTCTATTAATTTAGAAAATATTTCATGTAAATCTGTGCTTTGGTATACAATTTCATACTTAGTATTAAACGACTTTAATTGCTGAGAATTCGATTTTGGTAAATCAAAGTAAGCAAATAATTCGAAATTCAATTTAATGCATTTGTGTTTCTTTAAAGATAAATCTATTAAATGTATTAGATCTTTCTGATTCCCACTCAGGAATGACTCTGGTGTGAGTTTTTCAACTTCCTGAGTGGTACTTAAGCGGTAAGTAGCAATTCGATTTCTAAATGCAGTTGCAATTATATCGATATTTTCAAAATCAGTCTTTATCAAACAATTCAATTTATGTAAATTCGTTCTCAAATGATATCTGTATTTATTTCGAGACATTTCAATTCGACATGCGTCACATTGTATTAATTCATTAACTTCATTGACAGGTATCGGCCCAGGATGTGACAAAACTGTGAAAAGAAAAAATAAGTAATGCAGTTATACAAATAAAGTATTTATTAATAAATGGCTACAATGGCAAGTATTTAATTGAAATTATATTGATATATCTATTTTGAAAAGTAAATAGGACTTATAATTAATTAAGCACTAGAATTACATTGATTGTATATATATATATATATATATTAGTACAATTATATTGATATGTATTATTACACCCGATTCAATTATTTGAAAATCCGTTAATTATTTCTGGCCGACAATCCCGAAACTCCTGCCTCGTTGCTTTTATAAATTGTGTTAAGTATGACCACGCCTCTGTATCGTCGTTGGTTTTATTTTTAATGGTTATAATGGCATGACGCCATCTATTCATAGGCTGAACGTTTTTTATATCGTTACAATTATACACCTTTAACTCTACATAGTGCGACCCTTTTTTCTCTGTGTCTGATTGCCGGGATACACCACCGCGAGGCAGCCGTTTTGTGTATTGAGATATAATGGCTGGTGTTTTTTTACCGTGGCTTGGTAATTCTTCGTCGTCGCTATCGCTCCCAAACAAATCTCGTGCCGAGCTCTTTGCTGGAATGCCGAAACTTGTTTTAATTTTCTTTACTTTCGGCTCGATGGCAGCAGTGGAGACATGGTGAGAAGGCTGTGAAATTTTCTCTGCAGACTCTTGTGCCCCACCTTTGAAATAAGAGTTGTCCATGAGATATGTTTCTCGAAACAAGTTTAAAATTGAACAATTTTTTATCTGCCTTCTAATAGCATCTATAAATTTTATTAAATAGTACCACGCTTCTGTGTCCGAATCTGTTCTATTTTTTATCATAATATGTATTTTAGGTCGTCTATTCATCAGTTCTATTTCTTCAGCGTGGTACGTTTTCAGAACAATAAAGTATTGGCCATGTTTTGTTTCACTGATTTGCCGGCTATAAGCTTTAGGATGTTTCATTATGAAGTAAGAATACATATGACAGGTGTGTTCTGAGCTCTTACCGTGATTGTCAATTTCATCTTCACTGTCCGTGCCGAACAGTTCGTAGTTAGAGTACTTCGTCGGTAGTGTAGCAGGAACGACGCGGGTGTGAGAGCGTTTTCTAGAGGTGGAAGCAACTGCAGTAGCGGTGGTGGAAGCGACGGGTCGGCTGGAGGCAGGTGGTGACCGAGTCTTCCTTGATGCTGATGGTGTGTGTGCGACACGGTGTCGATGTACGCTCTGTGGTGGGTCTACCGCCAGCTCTTCCTCACCAGAGTCCTGGGCGGTAGCGGGCAGCTCATTCATTGCCTTGGACCTGTAAATATAAAACGGATTTATTGATTTCATCAAACACACTAGAGTTTAACCAACAAAAGATAAATGTAACATTTTAATAAATGAAATAGTGAATTAATAATACTTACATATTTACTTGAAATTTCTTCAATAGTTTGCAAACCGGGGAAGAGGCGATGGATTATGCAGTTTGAAGACTGTGACTTGTAAGGCCCGCTTCCCGGCTTAAATACACCCTTTTCACGTGGTCATTTTCCTTATTTAGGATAGCACAATGTGATCGATATTGCATTGTAAGCATTTGAGAGTGAACAAAGTTCGGTAGACCAAATTTGGTTTAACATACATAGAAAACTATGCTAATCATTTAGGTTTGCTCGCATCATATCACATAGATTGAATATTACCTAATAGTTGTTTATTAATAAACAAACACATATACAAACAGCCTGGTAAATTAAAATCAATACCATAGATATATTCTAGCCTGTGTTATAATGTGTTATAGGTAGTCAACATAATACTTTGATTTCAGCAATTACGTATTTAATTTAGGAGACAGACACAAACAACGACTGATCATTTTCTATAGTTAAGTTGTCATTGCCACTAAACTGTTTTATGCCGTGGGTCGCATTATTTTTTCAATATCATACATGATTAGAACTAAGCGTATAAGTTTTTTTTGATTTCACGATTGCTGTATGAAAAGGAAATGTAATATTTTCAAGTACGTATGTGAGTTTCAATATTCTATCATATATCTAAACAGATTCATTGATTTAAGGAAATAACGTTAGAATCCTTACATCATCCTTAGCATAAGGCTATAATTTTCAGGAAAAATATCGAATAAATAAAAAAGTATAAGTAATCAGTAATCACCAATATTATAGATGCTTTAAGTATGCAGGTAAAATAACCATAATATTAAAACCCCGTTGCTAATAAATTATTAAAGAAAACACAAAAAACAAGAAGTGTATATATTAAAAAGTTAATGTTAGGTAAAACCTGAGAATGCGGGCCGCTATCGATACGCAATGTACCAGTCCTGAATGTTATTGTAAGTGTTGCTACTATGAACCTATTCTACAACAGGCACGGTGTCTAATGCCATCAGTCAGGAGTTCTGGCTTTACATGTATGGGATGTACCTACCGCATATTAGATAATAGTTTGTATTATACCTACCTCGTATACGGAAGAGCTGCAATGTTGAACTCTAATAACGTGAAGAAACTTTTGTTATAAATAGGCGAAATTTATGGCTTAATTCATCAGTACATTTTTGAGAGGTTTGCTTTGCAGTCCAAAATATGTCTGTAAGTATTTACAATCTTTTAATTTCTATAATAAATTAAGGCTCGCGAAACGTTATTAATTATTAATTATTATTGTTTTCAGTATTCAAGCTGGATTCTATCTCCACCAGCCCTGACTGTGGATGAATGTGGAAGATTATCAGAAAATAAAGAGCAGAAAAATCTTTTGATCAATCAGAGTCCTCAAATTGAAGAAAAGAAGAAGCTTTCATCATGTATGAAGACAACAGCACTGGGAGTTAAAATAATTCGTATTGAAATATACGACAGCAGTCAATTCGAAAACACTGAACAGTCGACATGTAGGTGTAATGCTGAACTCTGCGCTCAACACGTCGTTGGGAATGTATACTCTGATGTGATATATGCTAAAATTAGAGATATTATAAAATCAATGGATAATTCATTGTACGTAGTTTTATAATTATAATATTACTTGTGAATATATTGCATATTACCTACTTGTGATTTAATTAATGTATTGTTCACATTCTTTGAAAATATATCGTAATTTATAATTATAATTGTTTTTCTTTAATAAAGACATTACCTGAATAGATGAAATGGTGAAATTGGTGGCGTTTGGATCTCCTCTGATCCAAACGCCCCAATTTTACCCTACTAACATAATACTTTTTTTTTGGCAGTCATGTAATTTTTATTTTTATTTTGGGCCGCGAGTGCGTAATCATCGTAGAGTTTGGCACGCAACACTCCAAAGGTTGCCGATACCTGCTCTAGTGCATAAGTAAGCTTTAAGTATCTTTTCTATTAGAGTTTTATAGAGGGCGGAAAAGAGTTTGAATTAGGAAAATGGGTATTGTTCCTCGCAGGGCATCCAGCTGGTTATAAAAGTGGCGCTAATATAAAAACACGCAATGAACACGCGAATGCGGTCTATTCGATTTGACTCCCGTTCGAGATCAAAGTTTTGTGCACTTATTTTATTTGATTTTGCTTAATTCTCATGCATAAGCAAGAACAAATTGTTTTGTTATGTTATTAGTAGAATATTTCATTAGATTAACACTAACTCCCCAGAATAACAGCAAAGCATCATGTTTTTTTACTTTTATAGAAGATATTGAAAATTATTTTTTTATATTATGTACATATTTAATTTGAGTATTATTTAGTATTTATATTTTAACTTGGCTATAACACTGATCATAGGCTCCGCTGGTAGTTCCGAGCCGCTCATGTAAGCCAAAAAACCACTATTTGGTTCCTTCATAAATCATAATACAAAACATGCCTGGCTTATAATTGCGTACATCAGATATTTTGGTACGTTCGTTCGTACAGTACTGGATGCGTCTAATAGAAACAATTAATTTTCTTCTTACCATAAGGCATCATCATATTATATGGCATTGAAGGAGGGAAGGACATCTGCGGTGTTCCCATTAGCCGCTCCATCGTCTGTGAATGGCTGTTCTGTGTAAATTGATTCGTGCGCATGTCCTGAAACATGTGGGAAAACAAAAGTTTTAGGAAACATCAACCTGTCGAGCCCCCAGAGCATTGAAATTTTAATATTTGAGACCTTGCGATTTAGGAGTAACGCTCATGTCTGTCTAGCAACGATCTTGTTGTATTTTATAAAAGTTTGATTAAAAAACCAGCCAAGTGCGAGTTGGACGCGGACACTAAGGGACCCTATATATATATATGTACCTATATATAATACGAACTGTAACTCGAACTGTATGAAAAAATTAACAATATTTTGGTGAATTATGTGTATCTTTATCGTATTATACATATAGGGCGGCATTAAGCGTCCTACATACGGGCGGCGACGCCCTATATGTAGGACGCTTGCATGTATTTTATTTATTTATATAACGATAGAGCGAAAACAAAGCACGTTAAAAATACACGTTCCCTTTATTTATTTATCTTTAATTTCAAACTTTTTTGTTATTCTTATTATTTGTGAAAATCCTCCAAACTAAAATTGCGAAAGAAAACAAAGGTTTTTTTTTTTTTTTTTTATATATTATGGGTGACAAACAAGCAGACGGCCCGTCTGATGGTAAACGTAACCGCCGCCTATTGACATCTGCAACACTAGATGCGCTGCCGATGCGTTGCCTGCCCAGAGAGGAATTTGTAGATGCCCCTTTTAAAATGGTCCATGTCGTAGCCTCGCGGAAAGACCTCCGGAGGTAGGTCGTTCCACATCCCACAAGTACGCGGAAGAAAGGAGCGACAAAAGCGAACAGTGTGTGATGTCCATACTTGCTGGATGTGGAGATGGGACTTTTGACGGTGTCGAGATGTGCGGTGGTAAAATTTCGACGCAGGAATAAGGTTAAAAAGCTCGTCGGAACATTCCCCAAAAAACACATAGGGAAATTGAAAAATTGAAATTGAAAAATTATTTATTTGACAGACAGAATAATAAAGATACATTACATAAGATATCTACAAATATACATCTATAAGGACAAACTTTTATAAACTATACATTAACTGATAAATACTTGTAGTAAAATGTGTCAAATTGGACTCATCTCAGCATGATGCCGAGTGTCATAGACATTCGACGCTGGTTTTCAGATGAACCCATCACGCGGTTGGCACTAACTTAAAACTAGGATATCAATACAATAATAATAGAAAAAAAAACTGCACTTAATAATTTGTTATATCAATAAAAAGAAGTCTAATAAATACTAGTATAAATAATAATTGATAAGTATATACACATAAATATATTTATACATACATAATAAATAAACAAATACATAAATATAAGTAAAATAATTATATATAGATATATTATTTCGTTTATGAAAGTATGTTAAGGGTTTGCGTTATTAATGTTGATATGAGGTACAAATGTTAAACCAATATGTTAACTGTATGGCAAAATATTTTTATATGTTGATACAAAGATAAATGAAAAATGTTAACTGTATGGTAACTATAAAAAAGACATGTCTATATTTATGTCACCGTGTTTTATTTGTTCGCACATTAGGTATTTTTTCAGGTTGGATCTAAAAGTGTTTAATTTGTTTAGACTCCTAATGGGCGGGGGCAAATTGTTCCAGCACTTGGTCGCCGCATAAATGAAACCTCCTCTGAAGGCCGTTGTGCGGTGCCGAGGAATGGATAGTTGCTTGGAACAGTGTCTCGTAGAGCATTGCCTGCCATTGGTTACCCAGTTAAGTTTATTGTACAAATACGAAGGTGTTTTGTTATTAATAATACCAAACAAGAGGCAAGCTAAATGAAGCTTTCTCCTAGATTTCATTCGGAGGGCAAAATGCTTATTCAAAAAAGGTGTAATATGACTCCGGGGAGGTATTGTGAAACAAAATCGGGCACAAGCGTTTTGGACTCGTTGAATTAAGCGCTGTGTGCGTGATAGCAACCTAGGTCCATACACAGTGTCAGCATAATTAAGCTTAGAAAGCACAAGTGATTCCACTAGTTGCATTCGCAGTTTTTCACTAAGATATGGCCTAAGCTTATACAACATTTTGAGCCTATAAAAACAATTTCGTACGGAATCAGCGATGTGCTTTTCAAACCTCAATGCTGTATCAACATTGAGACCCAGATTACGTGCCTCGTATACGCGTTCTATAGTCTGCCCCGCTAATGAAACTACTATAGACCTAGGTAATGAATTTAACTTATTTACTTTACTTACTTACTTATGTTTACTACCGTAAATCATATATTTAGTTTTTGTTGGATTAAGTAAAAGACTGTTAGCTTCAGACCACGACGCTATTCTATCAAGGTCTTCGTGAATATTCTTAAGGGCACTATCTATGTCACCAGGGGTAAAATGAATATACAGTTGTAGATCGTCGGCATAAATGTGATATTTACAATGTCTTATACATCTGACAATATCAGCACTGTATAAAATAAAAAGAACAGGTCCTAATATGAATAGGGAACCTACATCTCTGCGGAGACTGAGTGGATCCAGCCTGTCGGAGAGCTTAGGATCGTCGACTATTCTAGCGGCTCGTCGCTGTAGGGAGTCAAGAGGCTGAAGCTGGTATTTCGGTGCGCCATTCCAAAGGTGGGAGCAGTACTCTACGTGGGGCCGCACTTGTGCTTTGTAGAGTAAAAGCCGCTGACTAGGTGTAAAGTACCGCTTCGCCTTGTTAAGCACACCGAGCTTCATTGAAGCGAGTTTCGCTTTAGCCTGCAAATGACCCCTAAACTGAACCTCGCTAGAAATGCTGATACCAAGGATCTCCATGCTCTCAGAGATGTTCAGGGGAATGTCCTGAAAGTGCGGAGTGATGGCAAAAGGAGCTTTTTTTGCTGAGAACGCGCAGACTTGTGTCTTAGTGGGATTGAATTTAACGAGGTTAAAATTTACCCCACTCCGAGATTCTGGCAAGGGAATGTTCAATCTCGGACACAAGTCTGTTTCTGCTTTCCAACACCTCAGAGTGCGGGGCACTAACACGACCAGAGTACTGTGCGCTGACCGTACTATCATCCGCATAGCAATGAATGTCACCGATTCGTAACATGTCGTTGATATGCAGGATGAATAGCGTAGGCGACAACACAGAACCCTGGGGGACTCCAGCATTGATGGGCATGGCATCTGAACAAGATCCGTCCACAACGACCTTAATAGTTCGCCCGGAAAGAAAGCTGGATATCCATGTGCACAGCCCCGAGGATATGCCATATGATGGTAGTTTGGAAAGAAGCGCCCTGTGCCACACCCGATCGAAGGCCTTGGAGATGTCTAAGCTTACCGCCAACGCTTCTCCTCTACTCTCAACAGCTTCGGCCCACCGATGCGTAAGATAAGCTAAAAGATCACCGGTTGATCGGCCTTGACGAAATCCATATTGTCGATCGCTGATCAACCGGTGTTCCTCCAGGTATCCAAGAAGCTGGGAGTTTATAACTCGTTCCATAACTTTGGAGAGCAGAGAGGTTATTGCAATGGGCCGGTAGTTAGACGGGTCCGTGCGATCGCCTTTCTTAGGGATCGGGTGAACAATAGCTACCTTCCACGATGATGGCACACAGCCCGAAGTGTAGGAGAACAGAAACAGGCGCGTTAAAACCGGGGACAACTCTGGTGCGCACTTTTTTAAAACAACAGTCGGGATACCGTCCGGCCCGCTCGACTTTCGCACATCAAGGGATAGGAGTTTTTTCCGTACTGCTCTCTGAAAGATGCGTACATCCGGCATGGAACTCTCGCACTGCGGTATAACTGGCGGTGCCGCATCCCCATCGTCGAGAGTCGAGTTCGAGGCAAAGAGAATGCCAAGGAGATCTGCTTTCTCTTTTGCGCTGTGGGCCAAACTGTCATCCGGCTTACGAAGTGCTGGAAGTGATGATTGGCAGAAGTTCCCCTCGGCAGCTTTGGCAAGTGACCAGAACTTCTTACCGCCTGAAGGGAAGCTCATCAACTTGTCACCAATCCTGTTCACATGAAGCTTTTTGGCTTCGGCTACTTCCCTCTTGCAAGACCTTGAAGCAGCGTTCAGCTTCTTTTTTAAAACGGGGCACTTAGGATCCTGCGATGCAAGCGCCGTAGCCCAAGCCTTATAAGCGTCAAGCTTACACTTGGAAGCTACTGCACAGGGCTTATTAAACCAGGGGCGACTTCTACCGCCAACGCGCACTGCAGAGTTCGGAATATAACATTCCATGCCCTGCAGCACAACGTCTGCGACGGAGTCGGCGCAAGCATCGAGATCGCAGGTCGAGAAGCAGAGCTGCCTCCAGGGGTAAGAGGTTTGAAAGTTTAAAGGTTTGTTGGTTATGATGAGCGTTTTTTGTTTTTGTTGGTTAATCAGTACTAATATTATAAATAATATTATAAATCAGTATTTATAATCAGTACTAATATTATAAATGCGAAAGTAACTCTGTCTGTCTGTCTGTTACGCTTTCACGCCAAAACTACTGGACCGATTTGAATGAAATTTGGTATGGAGATAGTTTGAGACCCGGGAAAAAAACATAGGATAGTTTTTATCCGACTGCGCAAAAAGAGGTTAATGTTTTCGCGCGATAACCGACATACGCGCGGGCGGAGCCGCGCCCGGAAAGCTAGTCAGTACTAATATTATAAATGCGAAAGTAACTGTCTGTCTGTTACGCTTTCACGCCAAAACTACTGGACCGATTTGAATGAAATTTGGTATGGAGATAGTTTGAGACCCGGGAAAAAACATAGGATAGTTTTTATCCGACTGCGCAAAAGGAGGTTAATGTTTTTGCGCGATAACCGACATACGCGCGGGCGGAGCCGCGCCCGGAAAGTTAGTATACGATAAATAATTTACCGAAGACGATACCGAAGAAATGGTTTTAATTTTGACATAAATTCCCTCTTACATTTTAAATGATAAATATATATTTGTATTAACTCTATGAGACGATGACACACATACTAAAGTGCAAAACATACATGAGAATTATTTGAATTGGGTCAACGTTATACACAAAATATCTAAATTAATTTTTCATCAGGTTTCATTCCTATTACGAGCTAGAGACTAGAAAGACACCACTCTCATTAATAGATCTCCATTTTGGCTTTTGGGTTCTGTCTAATCTTGATTTCTAAGAGTACATCTTACCTGATTAGATTTAGTATTCCAACACGGGGGCGGTAGATGAGGATATGGCATGTTTGCGCTATTTTCAGCTGTGAACAAATGACATTTTTTTTACAATATATATGTATCTCAACACTCACAATATTATAGAAATACTTGAACGCATAATAATATCGATTTACAAATAAAAAAAGACCTTTAACATAAAATCCGCATTATTATAGATAACTCAAATACTTCTGGTCAGATCTCGGTCAAATTTATATGGGACCATATGGCAAGCACCAGCTCTCAAATGTCAATAAAACCATTGAAAACGGTACGTACACCTTGTAACAAGTTATGAATTTAATACACACAAAAAAAAACAGTGGAATCGATAACCTACTCCTTTTTTGAAATCGGTTAATAATAGATACAGAATCTTAAGTGGAGAGTGATAAGGAACTTATTTTAGTGTTATTATACTAATTATAACAGAACTAAGTATAGAGAACTTACGGTTCTGTGATGTAGGAGGCACCATGTTCACATTAGACATCATTTCAGGTCTCACTTCATGCCTGGTGTTTTGATTCGTGTTGTTCGACTGCGTTGCCTATAATAAAATACATATATTACAAGTAAAGATTTTTCATTAAAATTATACAATTTATTAAATAAATATACCGGCTAGCACTCACGGTGTTTAGTCGAAATCTCCGACCGGTGTTCGAACAGTAAAGTGCGCGTCAAGCATCCCTCGAAGCTGCCCGCATTCCTTGAGAATGAGCATGTTTACTGTTCGAACACCGGTCGGAGATTTCGACTAAACACCGTGAGTGCTAGCCGGTATATTTAGTTAATAATCATGATAACTCACGTTAGTTTTTATGACATTATACAATTTCTAAAATCCTAGAAACAAGAGTTCTGAAATATGGTCTGTCTGAAAATTAAGTTGGTAAATAACAATATTTTCAACGGTGTATATTTAGGTAAGTATTGTATGTCTTTTAGGGTTAACTAACGGACCGCACCGGCTTTGCACAAGTATTTAACAAAAGATCCCAAAAAGAAAATCAACTTTTTTGAAAATATTCTATAGCCTATGTTCATCAGGAATAATGTATCATGTATAGGATAATCAGTCCAGTAATTTTAAGTTTATTCTTTACGTACAAAAATACAAATATTAATGTAGATATAACTATAGGTTAGTATTAGTAGTAATGTCAGGAGTTAATCTTGCTCCCTTGCCAGTGCTTAGTTTGTGTAGTAGCGACATAAAAAAGGGCAGCGCAGTACTGAATTGCGTGCTGTTGTGTGGACCTATTCAGTTGTCTTAAAAAAAAACAACTTATGGACACACACACATTTATTTTATTAAAAAAATAAAATTATTAATATACACTTGACTTTTGAAGTTCCCGCAACTCACTTTTAACTACTAATTTGGGCAGAGGTTCCACCTGAAGGGTATACTGGTACTGAGTCTGGTGACTCCTGGAGTTATCACAATAAATCTGAGCACTTAATTTTGGAAGCCACCGTTTATATAGAGAAAAATACTGCTGACACCGCGTAAATAGGTTTGTGAGGGATTCGGGCCTAGGTCAGCAATATATTAGGTGTAACAGTGCGCCACCTGACATTTGGAGTACTAGAATGGTAACTTACAGTACTGTCCTCCGAGAGTCTTTCTTGCGTTTGTCGCCGTCGGGGACGATTTCTCTGGTTAGACTTATTTCTTGAAGCACTGCAAAGAAATTTAACTCCTATTTTATTTTGACAGGACAGGAGTATTTATATTTATTTTTTATTATTATTCACGGCTTATGTATATTACATCGTGGACTAACATACCAGCCCCCTGGAAGTAAACTAGTCCACACAGACTCAGGGTATCCTACCGCGAGGACTATTTTTTTTTTTTTTTTTTTATGCCTGATAGATTAGCCTTTGACCACTATCTCACCTGATGGTAAGTGATGATGTGGTCGAAGATGTTGTTCAGGCTAACCTAGAATTACTGGCTCTCAAGGACGGCTGCCGGAACACACCGTTAGGTGCTTGGCGACAGATTTTCAACTTGAGGGTGGTAGCTAGCCAGGCGGGCATTCGCAAAATGCCCTACCACCATGCTATAACGACTGCCATCCTGAGATAACAACCGGGACCGACGGCTTAACGTGCCCTCCGAAGCACGGAAGCGCTCAGTAGTAATGTCACCAGCGGTCACCCATCCAACTCATGACCGCGGCGGACGTTGCTTAACTTTTCTGATCGATTCAGAATGGCTAAGCAAACTTCGCTACGAGCGCTTCAAAACTATAACTTTATACATCTACTGTGATTACTACACATACAGCTATTATTATTGTGTGCGATAAAATTACCTTACATCTTAAGACGTGCATTATCCTCATTATAGATGTGCAATGTGCCCACGTATACTTTATTAATTAAGTCTTATTTATCGTTTGTAGTTTCAGCTACGTAACATGAGAAACTTTTTTTTTATAAACACGAATGTCTTAGTTAGATTTATTTAAAAATATTTAATTCAACATAGATGTAAGGTTTGTACATTTTTAACTTTTGGCATATTGTAAGTTATTGTAAAGAACCAATATTTTGAGTAAATAAATATTATTATTATTATTTTGTTTACAAAATCACAACGAAAGGAAATAATTAAATTACTAGTGGGAATCGAACCCACGACCGTCTGACCGGGACATGCTCCGAATTGAATGAATCAGAATTTGTCTTAGTTGTGGAATCTCACATATATGCAGCTGTGGCGGGAAATTTTAATTTTACATCCTGCATGGGCATGGCATTCGGGAGCTTTTAATATTAGTTCTCGTATTATCTTGAAAAGTTATTGAAAACTAACGCACACGATTCCATAAGCTACTCTTAAAACCTTGAAAACTATTGAAAATACGTTTACACGTGACACATGTAATTAATTCAATATGTGATAAAAATATTAGATTTACTAAAAAAACTTCGACGAATCTCGTGAATTACGTGATAAAGTACAATAATCAGATAAAGTATATGCAAAGTCAAAATATAGTGAATTTAATTAGAAAGACTAATTAAATTCACTATACACATTTTACAATAAGTTTTAAAATACTCGACGATCACGGAACCCCATTCATAATTCTATCATTGTAATTTTTTCATTAGCTAAGCAAATAACCTTAAAAACTTATGGCGTGAATGCAAAAATGACTGTGTAAATACATATTTTCTTAGTTCGAGGACATGATGAGGTAGTTTAATTTAGTCCCATTAATATGTACACAGAGAAAGAAGTAATTTATTACCTATCACTGTCGCTACAATAGCTGCTTCCGACATGTGTAGGCAATGTGGCCATCGGTCTACCTCCAAGAGCATTGTCGCCACTAGCCTGGGGAACAAATATTACATAATTTAGTTTTCTTCGATATCCTTAGTAATTGCATAATAATTGTTCATCTAATACGCAAACATAAAGATGCGTATCTACCATAGATGTGCGATGAAAAATCCACCAATAAGATCGCTTTATTTTCCTAGCCTCATTGAGCGTAGCTATCCTATTGGAAGAATTTATCATCGCACATAGCTCTCTTTTCTCGCACATTTAGTGGATACGTAACTGAAAATGGTTTTTAGATGATTTTATACAAACAGCACAGAAATATTGTATGAAAATTCATTTCATGTCTGATTATCATACGCGTTGTTATGTTTCCTTATTACACGTTTTTATAAGATTCTTAAAAAGCTAATGCATCTTTTCATGTCCGAGCCAAAAATCATTTTTGAAAAATATGCACCGCATTAACGAAGGAATCGAGTTCTTTAATTTTCATTTACATTTCTTACTGTAGCTGAAAGAGATGCAGATTGCGCACCACGTTCAGACTAATTTCTATTTCCACTCGTATTTATACTATATATTTTACCATAATTTCAACGTGGACAAGTGATAAACATGCGTGATGGATTGGCAGTGACAAATCAACAAACAGAGAGGTGGTAGGGTAAAGTAAATGCCTACGAATAAATATGTAAACTGTAACTCTCATACAATCACTCATATAATTTCGGACTCATCAAGCTTACAATTAACAAAACACGCACAATTTCCAAATTCTATTGGATTGGCTAATGGATTTGGCACTTAGAAATGATTGGTCGCGTTGCACGGCTCACTTTTTAAACCGGTAACCGGTACCCGCCGCGGTTTGGTTTGCGCTCTACTGTTTTTGAGCTTGACTTACATTTCTTGACATATTTATTGGTAGGTAAATGAGGATCGTCGGCTATAAGTACCAACAAGATACATTTTGCTATACACACGAATGGAAATATATAACACTATATCAAATTATACACATACCCTGAAGTTTTCCATCTCTCTAGAGTTTTGAGAGTCCATAAGTAACTGTTCAGATCTAGAATCGGGCTCTTCTTGCTCACTGGAACAAATTAACGCCATTACCACGAGTTCAGTAAACATAGAAAAAAAAGAATTAAAGATTTTTATTATAAAAACTAACGTGGCCCGTAAATAATTCGAGATAACTCACGTGAATATGTCAGATAGCTCCGCATATAGTTTCAAACACATCCATACAGAACACGTCTTATTTAAAGAGAGCTCGGGACACACGCGTTACGTCTCGTTTCACATATAATTCATACTATAGTCACGTATACTTTTGAAGCAGTATAGCTGTGGCTATCACTGCAGTGCCTATGGACTGGCGCGCAGCAGGTCCATGGTTCGAATCCCACCCCGGGCTTGAGCTTGAACGCATGGTGGAAGGGCTTTTGCGAATGCCCGCCTGGCTAGCGACCACCCTCCAGTAGAAAATCTGTCGCCAAGCGCTTAACGGTGTGTTCCGGCTGCTGTCCTTGAGAGCCAGTAATTTTAAAATAAGCCTGTTTAACGCCTTCGACCATATCATCACTTACCATCAGGTGAGATTGTGGCCTCAGGTTTACCTATCAGCAATTTAAAAAAACACACACACGAACTATAGTCGGAGGTATTTGACTTATTCACGTGAGTTATTCCGTATTATCTGCAATTATGAGACTGAAAGAGTTGTAGATATTACCTGTTGTATGATTGATTAACCACAGAAGCTGTGTGAGATTCTGGTTTATTTTGCGTCTCTTGTGTAGAAACCAACACCTTCTGAAAACAATACAGCTCATGACCTCTATAACTTATAATGAAATTTGAACGTGACAGGTCAGTAAATTACAGATTTATTTTCAAAAAATAATTAATTTTATTTTCAGATAGTAGATAGGCATTTTCTGCCCATCACCCGCATTCTTCCTAGTGGAATTTTGCGAGGTATTGTTTGTGGGGCTCGTTTGGGCCTCTGTAGTTAGTTTCATTAGCTTATTTATTCAATAGCTTTTTGACATTTCTTGTCGAGCTAATTTCTAATCAGTTATTTTTGTTTCCATGGCAACGCTGCCTGCGACACCGGCGCGCGCACTACGGACGACGTTGTTGACGCGAGCCTTCATCCGGGTTGAGACGTCACACTAGAGATTCTAAGATAAGCTTTGCTTTATTTTGTAAACAATGCTTCGTGCCCCAACTATGAATGCTGTAACGGGGATCTTTGTATCGCAAGATAGCCAGATGTTGTGTCCGCAGTGCCCCCAGGCTCGTTATTTCAAAGGTCATAAAGGCCTCAAAATTCACCAAACAAGGTGTCATAAACAAATAGAAATTCCCCTTTCGGCACCAATTAATAATCAAAACGTAAGTAGTAGCAGTGTTGCGAGCCCTGCTACGCCTTCCAAACCGTTTTGGGAGGTTTTAAGCTCGTACAAAAATAACATTCCTTTATTAAAACGCATACCTCGGGGTGCAAGAATTTCTGTTGCCCAATCTTTATCTTGTTCCATTAAAAACGTCTTGGCTACTAATACTACGCAAGCCTGGGAGCATCTTCTAGCATTCCCGTACCACGTGTTTCACGTGAATTTTGATCCGTCTAACAAAAAATCACTTACTACTAGAGTAAAGGAAAACTGCGTGAAATACAGGGCACGGGAAGAGCAATCTTTTGGCACAACTATAATCATTCCGCCTTTGCGGCGGAATACAAAAACAAATAATTTCGATTCAGCTACTATTAAAATAGTAGAAAACAAAATTACTGATGGTGATATTAAAAACGCGGCACGCATCTTGTTTTCGAGTGATACAATCGCTCCTTTTACATCTGATACGTTGAATTCCCTAATTGAAAAGCATCCGCCTGCAACTGCAGGTCTCCACCTTCCCGAATCTCCTATACAAGACATTGTTGAGGTGACCCCACAGGATGTTTCTGCAGCCGTGGCATCTTTTTTAAGTGGCTCAGCCGGTGGCCTTGATGGCCTCACGCCTCAGCACTTAAAAGATATTTTATCTTTTAGTTCTGGTGAGGTAGGCGAGACACTTTTAAGGGATGTGACGGCTTTGGTTAATTTGATGTTGTCGGGTCAGGTCAACAATGAAATTACCGAAATTCTGTACGGTGCGAATTTATGTGCCCTAAATAAAAAAGATGGTGGTATTAGGCCTATAGCAGTAGGCACCACTTATCGTCGCCTCACAGCCAAATGCGGTTGTAGGAAAAAGGTTGCTTTTTTAAGTAATCTTTTTCAACCACTGCAACTCGGTTTTGGTTCACAGGGTGGCTGTGAGGCTGCTGTACATTCACTTCGCACATTTCTTGATCAAAATTGTGGAGATGTGCTTTTGAAGGTGGATGTTAAAAATGCATTCAACTCTTTAGATAGAGACACTCTTTTGACTGAAGTGAAAGATAAAATTCCGGAATTATACCCTTTTCTTTGGCAATGCTACGGCAAACCGTCAAAATTAACATACCAAAATAACGTTATTTTATCTTCCGTAGGATGTCAACAGGGTGATCCTCTGGGACCAGCCATTTTTAGCCTTGCGATCCACTCAATAATTCAACGTCTTCAATCAAAACTTAACGTTTGGTATTTGGATGACGGAACCTTAGGAGGCGATGCGAACACGGTTTTGGATGACTTGCGAGTACTTATAGACGATTTTCGTGTTATTGGCCTTGAACTAAATTTTTCTAAATGTGAACTTTTTGTTTGTGATACTTGTCCGGATAAAGTTTCGATTATTGAAAAATTCAACTTACTTGCGCCTAATATAAAATTAGTAGAAAAAAGTTCGCTTCGTCTTTTGGGTTCACCGATTCTTAACGAATCTTTATCACCATTTGTCGAAGAACAAATTCAAAAGTTTAGAAATGCTTCTAGCAGATTATCCAAAATTAACGCCCATATGGCTTTTACAATTATAAGATTTTGCCTTTTTGTTCCTAAATTTACATACTATTTAAGATGTTGTCAGCTGTGGCAACACAGTGAGCTTTTGTTAAGCTTAGACAACTTAGTAAAAGATACGTTAGTGTCGGTTTTGAATGTTGAGATGGATGATAGGGCTTGGGTGCAAGCTTCCCTCCCTGTGAGGTTGGGGGGCATAGGGATACGCAAAATTTCTAGTGTGGCATTACCAGCTTTTTTGTCTTCTGTACACAGTACACACAAATTAGTAGAAAAAATTCTTGCACGATCTTTAGGCTCTTTCGATGTAGCATATCTGGCTGAGGCCAAAAACACATGGAGACTGGCTTGTCCAAATACTGAATTCCCAAAAATGTTGTCATCTCAGAAACAGTGGGATCGGCCCCTATGCGAGCTAACACGGAAAGATCTTTTAAATACGTGTTCTAGCATCGCAGATCGTGCTCGTATTCTCGCTGTTTCTGTGTGGGAATCCGGTCTTTGGTTACAGGCCATTCCTTCTTACAAAACTGGTAGCCTTATAGATCCATCCGCTTTTCGTCTAGCTATTAGCTTACGCTTGGGTGCAAGGTGTTGTGTTGCACATCACTGCCAGTGTGGTACTGCAGTTGATCAACTCGGTCACCATGGCCTCTCCTGCTCTCGAAGTGCTGGTCGAATTTCCCGCCACGCCAGCCTCAACGATATCATTCGCCGGGCTTTTACCAGCGCCAATGTTCCAGCTATTCTCGAACCGAATGGTCTGATGCGTGACGATGGTAAAAGACCTGACGGCATGACTCTGGTTCCGTGGAAGTTAGGACGGCCCTTAGTGTGGGACGCTACGTGCGTGGACACTTTAGCGCCGTCACATCTTTCTGAAACCAACGTGAGGGCTGGCGCTGCGGCTACTTCGGCGGAGCAACTCAAGCGGCGCAAATATGCTAACCTCGGTATGGGTTACATATTTGAGCCGTTTGGTGTAGAGACGTTGGGTCCGTGGGGACCGGGAGCTCATCGTATTTTCCAAAACCTATCTGAGCGCTTGGTCGATGCGACGCGTGATCAAAATGCTGGCACATATTTGGCTCAACGAATAAGCATTGCAATTCAACGGGGCAATGCTGCCAGCATGCTGGGCACGCTGCCAACTGGGAGTGGGCTGGAGCATTTGGACTGCCTATGAGTCTGCTATGACTTATAGGTGTCTAAATGCTTTTATTGTAGTAGCTGTAGTGTTGTATATAGTTCATAGTATTTTGTTTAATAAAGGCATACCGCCGGTAAAAAAAAAAAAAAATGTTGATTACCTTATACCCTTACACAACAACTCTATATTAAGTAAATGACTATATATTCTACATCTAGAGGCACAGTACATTTTATTTTCTAGGTATGTTTTTTTAAATGTAACTAAGTAACCATATTTCTTAAAAAGAAATTATATTTAATAGAAGGATATAGATATGGTTTCAAAAAAAGTCATCTTTTCAGTGCTGCATGCGGCACTGAAATGTAAAGTAAAAACCACGTTTGCAAAAAGATGCACATTACGATACAGGTAACGCTACGTAATAAATTGTATATCTGCTCGGAGAGAAGTCCATTACTATTTTTATTGAGATAGATAGTACGTCATTTCTGTAGTACAAAAATGCGTCAGGGAAAGTTGTATAGAAAGCCATCAGAGCGGAAAGAAAAACCATGTGTAAATGCATCATTACCGTTCAGTTTTTTTTGAAACCCTTTTTCATATACATATGTATAATGTCAAAACACAATTTTTTTTTATCACTAAATCCTTAAAAGGAACTGGCTTTTTCTACACTCAATGTTTTCTATGTTAAATAAGAATAGCTGAAATTCTAAAAGTAATTTGCAGTAGAAATATGTAATTAATTATGTAGCACTTGGTAGAAAGTGCGCTTCCCAACACGTATGTATTAGGGCAAACTACACTCTCGATAGGAATCGGTCACTTTATTCTCTTGATATGGACAGTACATTCTACACCGACGGATTAAAGTTGCGAGCATGTGTGTAGTTAAAACATTTATTTGCTTTTCAGGTATCAAATGTTACGCGAGAAATAGAACCAGAGCTGATATATACAAAAAATCTACAAATATATCTTCGTGCAATCATCACGTTAAGCTGTTGAAAATGACACGATTCTATTGAATTGGTTCTTTTACACCATTCCTCATGCAACTCCGCTTAAAGGTTTATATTCTATGTATACTCTTTTATTTTACCTCTTTATTCAATAACGCCTCCAGTTCTCGTTGTTTCTCAGCGAGAATAGCACGAAGTTGCATCTGACGACGTTCAACTGGGCCGGGCACGCCACTCGGCCCGGGGCGCACTTCTTCGTTCACCTTTTTCTGTTTGCGACTCCCTTCTGCAAAATTTTCATGTAACTTATCAATAGGCTCGCCTCATATTAGGAACAAAACATGTCTAGCAAAACTCTGGTGTTTTAGATGCCCGCCCCTTCGTGGAATAAAGGCGTGACGAATGTAATATTGAACGGTTTAGGTCTTCATAAGCTAAAGATCACAGCAAAACTCACGGCCTTTATTTACTGCTGATTGACTTGCCTTTGACCACTATCTCACCTGATGGTAAGTGATGATGTGGTCGAAGATGTTGTTCAAGCTAAAATAGAATTACTGGCTCTCAAGGACAGCTGCCAGAACGCGACATGCTTGGCGACACATTTTGTACTTGAGAGGTAGTAAACCCAAGCGGGCATTCGCAAAATTTCCTACTACCATGCTATAACGACTGCCATCTTAAGACAACAACCGGGACCGACGGCTTAACATGCAAGCGCTCAGTAGCAATGCCACTAGCTGTCACCCATCTAAATCATGATCGCAGCGGACGTTGCTTAACTTAATCAGTTAAAAAGAATTAAGTAAGTTACGCTACTAGCTCTTCAAAAATTTGCAATTGTACGGAAAGAGTCACTCTTACGAAGTGTTAAATAAAAGTGCGTACCTTTGTTAGATAATACGTCTTTGATGCGAGCGCGTTCGTTCATTATCTTCTCAGTTTCCATGCGCAACTCTTGAGCCAATTCTTGTAGTGAAGCGATTTTTGCTTCATGACCTACAAAGAAAAATATACATACCATATGTATAAATGTTATTTATGGTTTAAGTAAAATAAATACCGATGTGGGTATGGATAGATAGTGTGAAACGTTTATTCGGGCACGAGAAGTGATTTCATTCAATTTATATCAGAGTGGAAAATAGTTATTAGTTAAGCAAGGCTGGAATGTTGTCATTAGGTGCGAGTACTTTTAACCAGAGGCAGAGAAGAATCCTAAGCGTGTCGCAGGATTCAAAGGTACAAGACGCAAAACAACTTTGCTGCCGAGTGTGACACACAATTTTTCACCTCAATCCAACGAGGAACATGATATCTGCAAGAAAAACATCTTAATCTCAAGGACAGCTTCCGGAACACACCGTTAGGTACTTGGAGACAGAATTTCTACTCGAGGGTGTTAGCTAGCCAGGCGGGCATACGCAAAATGCCCTTCCACCATGCTGTAACGACTGCCATCCTAAGACAACGAAGCTTTCAGTAGTAATGCATGACCGCGGCGGATGTTGCTTAACATAGCTGATCCGTTAAGAACTTCGCTACAAGCGCTTCAAAATCAACTTACTTTGTTGTTGTTGCGGATGGTGTTGATGAATCTGATGTTGCATTTGCTGCACATGGTTCTGTTGTAACTGTTGCTGATGATTCTGTTGAATCTGCTGCTGATGATTTTGTAGCGAATGATGTTGCGGTAACTGCTGTGCCAACTGTTGCTGTTGAAGCTGTTGTTGCTGTATCTCCTGTTGCAGTTGTTGCAACTGCTGGGAGTGGTGCTGTTGGGAGTGTTGCTCATTGGTAAACTTATGGCGTTGCGGCAACGTGTTGCGCACACGACACACGCTGCCGTCGTTCGACCACCCCCCCATACTGCCACCGCCTTCGGATTTACTAAAAAGAAATCTTTTGTCAGTACTCTGTAATTAAGGTATTTTTTTTAGTAAGTTGTAAGACTTTTACCACAATCTCATCTTAGGCTTAACCTAGAGTTACTGGCTCTCAAGGACAGCTGCTGGAACACACCGTTAAGTGCTTGGCGGTAGATTTTCTACTTGAGGGTGGTCGCTAGCCAGGCGGGCATTCAAACAATGCCCTTATACCATTTGGTGAAGCTCAAGCCAATTTAAACCATGGATCTGGTTAAGCGGCAGTCCATAGTCAATGTCACTGAGCCGTCACTGCTTCAAAAACGAAGCTCCCAAAATAAAACTTACTTGTCATGGATGTTTGAATGTGTCGACAGTTCTCTGAAAGAATCGTCTTGGTTGCCAGAGAGCTGTTCACTTTCGTAGTTTTCTACAGAACGCATCAGATCTGAAAAAAATATATATATATAGAAAGGCCAAAAATGGATTGGATGAAAAGGGATTAAAAAAGCACTAGCGCACATGGCGAGCTAAGTGAAATATGTAGACTGGACGTCGTAAAAAAAACACAAAATTAGCATTTCCGAAAGAAACTTAAAATCCCGATTTAAACGAAAGCACAGGTTCGATTACCGCAAGTGAAAACTCTGTGCTTTAAAAATGTTTAAATATGTTATTCACTTATAAGCAATATATAAAACAATATTATTCCTACTGAAAACAGGTATGCCATTGCATGCGTATGCAGAAGATTAGTAATTTATTTTTGAAATTAGACACTATTTCATAACATACTTTTATACAATTAACATGTTTGCGTTTGACACTAAATTATAATTTTTTTCTACACAATAACTCACCTTTAGTTTTCTGTAGAGCAGTTTTAATGGCTTTTATTTCCATAAGTTTGAATGGATCCTCATTTTTTATGTTGCCGCTGGACTTGTTACCTGAAAAATAAAAACAAATTTATATAAAATACAAAATATCGTAAGGTTTCCGTGATGCCAGTATATTATCAGAGGCAAATATGTACCTTAAATCCATTATGTCGAATGACTACGTAATTGGAATTCATGGGAGCTTCAGACTGACTTAATTAAATGAATTTGTATAACCACCTATGGTCATCTGCTTACAGCCATCCCTTTTTGGGGATCCTTGTATACAGTATATTCTTCTACAGTACAGTATACCTTAAAGTTAAGTCTTTTAACCGATACTATGCACTGTAATGATAGAGATAAAGTAGAAAATGGTTTGACAACATAACTGCCGGCTGCTCATGGCCGCTGCCACTTCGGTCTGTATTGAGCCTAACCTCACCCAGAAACTGTTCTGGAACGTTTCTCAAATTTTGTTCTATTGATAGACTATACATTTTATAATACTTCTAGACATTTTAGAAGCGCTCGTAGCGAAGTTTGCTTAACCATTCTGAACCGATCAGCAAAGTTAAGCAACGTCCACCTCGGTCATGACTTGGATGGGTGACCGCTGGTGACATTACTACCGAGCGCTTCCGTGCTTCGGAGGGCACGTTAAGCCGTCGGTCCCGGTTGTTGTCTTAGGATGGCAGTCGTTATAGCATGGTGGTAGGGCATTTTGCGAATGCCCGCCTGGCTAGCTACCACTCTCAAGTGGAAAATCTGTCGCCAAGCATCTAACGGTGTGTTCCGGCAGCTGTCCTTGAGAGCCAGTAATTCTAGGTTAGCCTGAATAACATCTTCGACCACATCATCACTTACCATCAGGTGAGATTAGTGGTCAAAGGCTAACCTAGCAAGCATAAAAAAAAAAAAAAAAAAAAACTAAATACTGAACGCTCATTGGTGACCTATTGCCCCATCGAATATCATTGATCCATGAACATCAGTATTTAGTCTTGTCAACTAATCAAGGCTTTGAAGAAGCTTCCAGAAACTTAGGGTCAGTCCCCTATCATCAAATCAAAGTATGGTGCAGTTTCGGGTTTTTAAGCTAGGAAATGTTCAGCTGACTTACATTTGCGAGTTGGTTCTTCATCGCCGCTGTCTTCTCCGGAACTAGAGTATGTGTTGTGGGTGCTCCCAATGCGAGTAGCCATCTGAAGTTTCTGGAACTCAGATACCTATAAAATAATATTTTCCATGAAAGATTGTCAGTGTCAGATGGAAAGAATAGCCTCCCATTGCCTAGCAGTTAGAGAATGACAACTAATATTTTATTTAAAAAATGTTAGCCGAAAAATGGAACCAACTTCAACACTCAAAAAGTGTGATATATTAAAATTTTTTGATTAACATTTTTTTTCCCAATTTTTAGTGTCCCTTGCTACTTACGGGATCGACTGTCATTCATTGGCAACTATATATTATCATCAAGATAGGAAAAAGCGTTTCAGTTATTGGTGTGTAACTCAAATCTCATCGATCAACGGCTTGACCGATCATGATGTAATTTAAATAAGACCAAACAACAGGCATCACCTTTCAAATAAAAAAATAATTAATAATAACAAATACTTTTAAAAGTATCCTAAAAAACATTAAATAATATTTAAATAAAACACTTAAAAAAGCATAAAATTATATATCTAGTGACAATTCCGCCTAATTTTCCTGTTATCTACGTGACGTCATGAACATCACGATCGAGACTACGTCTTAGTCTCGATCGTGCGCTCGGTAAGTCAAGACCTCCTGAAGATGCTTCGTTTAGAAGCGAAACTAGTCGGGTATTCTTCCGGTTAGGCTGCGTGATGTTTATGACGTCACGTAGATAACAGGAAAATTAGGCGGAATTGTCACTAGATATATAATTTTATGCTTTTTTAAGTGTTTTATTTAAATATTATTTAATGTTTTTTAGGATACTTTTAAAAGTATTTGTTATTATTAAATATGGATTTCCGCAAAGTAACGCCTGAATCTATTCATTAAAAAAATAATTATCGAATCGGTTCAGCCAGTCAAAAGTTCTGAGATAACAATCATTAAAAAAAACAGACGATTTGAGAACCTCTTCCTTTTTTTTAAATTGGTTAAAAATAAATTATTATTATTATGAACTCTGAATTGGCACTGAAGATGATAAGGAGGTCTTGTATTGAAGCGAGGTACCTACCAAAAGACGAGAGAAGGCAAGTAGTCAAACATATTTGCTTGACGTTTGATGGTAACATGTTGTGATAAAGCATATTCTTTATGCTTCAGTGTTTATTCACTGAATAATCGACACTAATATTATAAAGAGGAAAGATTAGTAATTTTGTATGTAACAAATAAACTTTCACCATTAGAATCCTACATTATATCTCTTTACAATATTTTCAGAACATTTTTTTGAGATATTTGTTAATGTACCCTTGCGGGCCACTAGTGTTAATATAAAATAAGAAATGTGTAACTCAAATCACTAAAGAGATCAATAATTGAATAAATTTTCATGGTGCTAGGTCATTTTGTGTTCCGGTAACTGACCTTGAGAGCCAGTAATTCTAGGTTAGCCAAAACAACATCTTCGACCACATCATCACTTACTATCAAGGGATATAGTGGTCAAAGGCTATCAGGTATAAAAAACACAATAAATTCCAAATTAATACTACTAAGCTACATACCAAGCTTTCCATGTGTTGTTTCTTCATCTGCAGCTCTCTCAGTTTCATTTGCAACATCTGTCCGCGCGCTGCAAGTTCCACCTCGTCTTCTTCCCCCTCACTGTTTGCACCACCAGCTGCTTCCTGATAATATTAAACAGATATTTTCTGTTTTACAAATGAATCGAACCCGCGTCTTCCGATATCGTGTCGGATGCCTAAACCTCCTCGGCCACCTGGAGGTCAAATCCCAAAAACGAAATTCGAAGTTTCGTTTGACGAATCGTACCTTTCCTTACCACGAAACAATTTCGAATCCGAAATTTCGATCCGTACTTCGACATTATTGCCCGTATTTGATCCTACTCCCAAATGTTATTTGGCATTTATTACTTCGTACTTAGACGGTAAGTTGATTACGAATTAATGATAATCTCATAAAAGATACGCCCTACTTTTTTCGTCTGTCGCAGAGTTATCGTTTGCTGAGAAACTACTTTGCCTTAACAAAACTTGCTTGAGGTAATGAATAGATTCAGGCGTTACTTTGCGGAAATCCATATTTAATAATTCAAACTTTTAAAAGTATCCTAAAAAAACATTAAATAATATTTAAATAAAACACTTAAAAAAGCATAAAATTATATATCTAGTGACAATTCCGCCTAATTTTCCTGTTATCTACGTGACGTCACAAACATCACGCAGCCTAACCGGAAGAATACCCGACTAGTTTCGCTTCTTAACGAAGCATCTTCAGGAGGTCTTGACTCACCGAGCTCACGATCGAGAATTTCTCGACGTCACGTAGATAACAGGAAAATTAGGCGGAATTGTCACTAGAGCATAAAATTATATATTTTATGCTTTTTTAAGTGTTTTATTTAATGTTTTTTTAGGATACTTTTAAAAGTATTTATTATTAAAACTTGCTTGATTCCGTTTTTACACATTTTAGTTTTCAACTAAGAAGCTATGTACCTAATAGTATAAATGAGCACGTACACCGAGTATGCTTTTTTCATAGGATATTTTCTACAAACGATCATTTTATACACGGTGTAAATTTTATCCCTCATTTCCAGCATACGTCATAAAAATGAAATTAACTTATTTATAACTTATTTATAATATATATTGTTCAGTTCGCCATAACGCCTTCTAAGCGAATTACATTACTCCCGTACATCCCGATACGATGGTTGAAGAACGAGAGCAAGAATTACAGTTATGAGTCATTGTGTCATGTTAGCTGAATTTGTTAGAGCATACCCCAGCTAAAGGAGTGGATGGCGCGGGTTGGAATCCCGCACATGACTATAATTTTTCCTCTCGTAAATTTGTAATTTTGTAATGTAACTTATTTTCTACTCGTATAATGCGGGTGTTACAATATATAAAATCATTATTGTGTTTTAAAGAATATTTATGTAAACTTAATTTAGGTACGCGTTGCATGGTTGTTCATAAAAAGCAGCGCGAGAAATAGGTACCTACTTCAAAAAAGAAGGAGCTCTAATTATGGATCTGCCTCGTCTGAAAATAAAAACATTCTGATGAACGGTGTATTGAACATATTTTATGGGCTTATCTACTAAATGTAAGTCCATGGTTGCATTCTCGTTGTCATATTCGAAGTAATATAATAAAAGGCTAACCTATCATGCATAAAAAAATAGAATTACTAAAGAGTTTAGAGTGTTAGGCATCATTCAATTAGGTACTTTGTTTGTCGACGATACATGAAGTTCATTAATTTTCGAAACATTCTTCTTCTCAAATTCTTTTTGGTTTTTGATTTATTTACCGGTTGTTACATGCCTACCATAAAGAACCTACTCAAAGATTTCAATATCACTTCACTATAATATTTGTCTATCAATCCGAAAAAAAAAGACCGTCCGTACAAGTCACATCCGAAGTTATTTTGGTATGGTATTAGTTCGATGTTTGTCGTTACTTCGTTCCGAAACGAAGCTACGATATTTTCTGGCTTCTCTTTTTTCTGGTTTCTTTATAAACCGGGTTACATCAATAATGTTATGAATCTGTATTTAATGTGATGTTTCGGAATATACTTTAAAAACTACTAGTATTTCATCAGTGGTATTCATTCAATTTGGTTGCTTGTTGTATTATGTGTAATCTATTAAATAATTTGTCAATGTCTATAAGTGCATTTTAAATAATCGCTAAATATTGTTATGGTCTAAATAATGCTTATGCAAAAAGTCATGGCCTCATCATAAATGTGTCACAACATATTGTATAAAATAAATTGATTTGTATTTGTACTAATGCCATTAGTAGGTATTTAAAATACTTAAAACTATCTCACTGTATTAAGACACTACAGACAGATGTAGCATAACAAGTGTCAACACACGATACATTTTTTTTTACATTTAGTTCAACTCTCTCAAGTTCAACTTTTTTCATTGTTGGCAACGCCTCCTGTACCTACTGATATCCAAGCAACGGACGATTGTAGAAATGTCTCCAAATTGTGACGTAACATCTTACCTCACCATTGGCGATGTTCACTTCTCTGTGTGAGAACCTCTCGTCCTGACTGTGTCCAGAGGGAGCGTGCTCGTTATCCGTCCCGGACATAGCTTGCTGTCCGTGCAATGTCTCGGATGAATGCGGCAATGTAGTCGCCACGCCTATTTGGTTAGCTGCATACATGCGATTTGGGTGGTTGTAGTTACCGCCATGTGCTTGATTCTGTCAACGTAATCATAAATACGACTTAATTAAGTTTTCCCACAGTTATAAACATTCCTGAATAATAAATACGACCTAATTAAGTTTTCCTACAATTATAAACATTCCTGAAGCATCATAATTTTGTGCTCTAAAATGTATAAATGTCATGTATACATTTTAGAGCACTAAATGTTGGTCTCGAAGGGATTCGGACCGAGTTTACGCACTGGGTGTCTTAACTGCTCAGCCATCAAGACTGACTGGACAGACACCCATTTTGTGCTCTAATTTTATTATTTTAACGGTCATCGGGGATGAGTGCGAGCCCGTGGGGCGCCGGGCTAGAATGTCACCCCCTCCGTCTCTACTCGGGGATGCCGTAATGGGCGACTAAGAGAAACACACCAGAAGGTGCGCAGCAGCGCTTTCTTAAGGAACTGATATCTCATACTGCAATTCTTAAGACGCCTGCCAAGCGCGGGGATTATGGCAACCCCCCCCCCCCCCCCCCCTATGTGTTCAGCAGTGGGTTTTCATAAACCAAATTTATTTAGCTCTAAAAATGTTTAATTTTATTGTTCGCTTAGCAAGGGTTACTGCTTCGAATTATATCAAGAATTTCCTAAAGAATGTTATTAATACGTTATTTTAGACGATGACTTTATCCATTGTATTTTAGGCACAGGGACCACATTGAGCAGTCTAGAGATCTGAGTTCAGAGTTCTACGTTCACTGTAATGTTTACAATCGCTTAGTAGGAATGCACACGCAACAGCTATCAGACCGCGCGCGGCGGTCAAAGAGAACGTATGATCCGTCGGGGTTGTATTTGAATAGACCGCTTGGTCGCAGTGTTATGGAAGGTAGAACTTCAACGGCATGAAAAGATTAATAATATAAATCTAACCTGGTTTCCGGAATAATTATCATGAGAAGTAGATGGTTGAATTTCTTGAGATCTTTCCCTTTCTCTGCTTATCTCATCTAATTGTTGTTTTGTTTCCTCCTGAATTAAAAACAATATGTTTGTTGATTAGTAATGACACACAGTTTAGGATATTGTCATCTTTTACTTTTTACTTACAGAAAAAAGATATATATTTAGACAATTTATATTTAAAACTATGTCTGTAGGTAATGGGATCAAAAATGGATCTAACCTGGTACTTCAGAAGCCTCTTTTGCTGCTGTTTCAAGGCAGCTAAACGGAGCTGAGACATTTCCATCTTGTTTTTAATTTCATTTTGCCAAAGCTCATTATCACTGTATGCTGATCCATTACTTTGTACAGATACGGGGCGTGTTAAGACCTCCTAAAATAGAATTAAAGCAATGTAAAAATATTTTCCAAACAACTTTAACGACTTGGGTAGTACTAATATGGGTAGTCAGTAAGTTACGCAAAGTAAAAACAACATCGAATATTAATATGTTTACATGGAAGCACTATGTATGTCAACAGTCATACATATTGCTCATGCCAGTTATTTTAGGGGGTGAATATTAAAAAAGTTACAATGAGGTGAACAACTCATAGAACAAAATTAACAGTATGTATTAAGTTCATTATTAAAAGGTTATTTGTGTTGGTTTCAGTACATGCTATGTTTCAATAAACAACAGAAGAACACACGACGCGCCACACAACACTAACAGAAACCTGTTCGTCAGAAAGAATTGATTCTTTCGATTTTTTCATCTCTTCAATGCGCGATACTTTCTCCACACACGATAGAATGTTCTTACGCAAAATTGCGTTGAGCTGTTCATCATCTTTTCTGATTTCGTTATCTCTTAGGGAAGATTCAGGTGCTTCTATTTCAGTATCTTGGTGTGCTAAAACTACAGTAATTGGGACACTTTCAACAGCAACTTCATTTGATTTGTTAGCTTGTTCCAGATTGTCTTCCTCAATTTTGATACTGTGCATAGATTTATTTAGTTGTTCATTCACAATATTAGTTACTTTTTTTAAATTATTGTTTATCACACTTGTATCATTGTTATTTTTAACATTGGATGTTTTATCTTGGGTGTCATGTTGAACTTCAGTAATTTCAATGGTGCTTTCGACAGGTGGTATAGATTCGTCGTTCTCTTCAGCTGGCACTTCAGTGTTGTCAGGTTTCCTCTCGATCAATATATCTTCTAATTTAGTTTCACTTTCTTTCAACTGCATCACCATTTGTACCAGCTCATCATATTCTTCTTTAGTGTGTTCAATAAAAGCCTAAATTGAAAATAAGTTTATTTCTTACAGTACAGACTTTGTTTAGATAGCTAATCTAACAGCAAAGAATTGCACATTTATTATGAGGTCAGAGCTTATACAAGGATGAAATATTTAGTACATAGAGCTTAAATTTAGGAATGACAATCAATTCTGCGAACATGCTCACTAAAGCACAACTGCAGAAAAATGCACATGTAAATTCACAACAACATTAAGCTCCTTTAATGGGTTTTTAAAACAACTTTACTTGTATTTCTACAAAAAAATTATACAATTAATGGTGAAATTGTAGGTTCCATGTACATATTAAGATAATGTTAAGTTTTTTCATAAATTTTCGCTGAACTAGTTGTACATGTGGAGCTAATTAACATATTGAAGGTGTTCATGTAATGCACTGTGAATAGCTCAGGGTCAAAAGAAAAACACATAATTTTAGAGACACAACCATACAAAGGGTCTTTCAATTTAATTATTTATTGAAATCAAATTGAAGAATCACCTTCAATTCAATCTTGAACAAAAATAAGTGTAATTACAATCAACTATCATACCTCATCCTCGGAGTTACGCATAGTGTCAACAAGGGAGGAAGTGACTCGAATATATTCTCTAATCTGGCCGAGTCGTCGCTCCACTGCTACCGCGTCAGGACATGCCGCCACTATGGCTTCACCTAAAGCCCTTGCGGATTCTCGATGCACCTAAAAGGATAGCGATTACTTTGTTTATGCTAATTTTTATTTATGAATAACATGCATTTAGCATCCTGTTTGTTTAAGCTGTCGGTTCCGGTTGTCGTTAGTTGTTGTATAGCTAGACCATTCTCAAGTATCAGTCATTTTATTATTCTAAGAATGTATGGTTTACCACCATATAATATTGGTTATGTAGAAAAATCAAATGTTTTCTGACCTAAGACAAACCTTACTGCATACAAGAATCTCAAAAGGCCAATGCTTGATGAATTACTATTAAACTTTGCATTTTTATTAGCAGTAACTTACATGATTATTTTCATTAAGATTGTTGAAGCTGCCTCCTTGTCCTTGTTCATACATGTTGTTCATCAAATTAACAGTTTTTGTTCCTGTTCTAGAATTAGATATTGGTGGAGTAGAGTTGTTATTATTGGTCACTTGACTGCCACCCTCAAAATTGTTACGAGCAGGATTCAAATTCCTTGTCAAATTGTTTCTATTCTGGTTTGGAGTCTGTAAATTACATTTTTTTGATTTTGTAACATTTTTCATCAATTAATCTGAAATTTTCACTTAATAGTGTGTTGGTACTTACATTAAATGGTTGAGAAATATTTCCTGCAACAGCATTAGGTGTTGTAGGGTTCACTATCATTACAGCAGCTGCAGCATGGTTAGAATGTGGAATTAAGCCTGGAAATATTTGTAATTCTATTATTAAGTTAGTGACTAATTTCATTATTATGTAGCCAGGATTATCAATTTGCATGCAAAATCTGTGGGGAATTTATTATACATACACATCTGCAGGCAACCTAAAATAATTGATCTGGAAGAGAATTATATAGATAATGAACAAAAGTATTTGTGCCAAACAGCCACATACAAGCTGGGACTAATCCAGCACATATGTTTTTTTTTCTCACTGCCTGACTACATGATTATGCCACATAGAAACCCATCAAGTCAAATTCAACTTGAGGTACAAAAGTAGTAGTACATTTTGATTTAAGCCTTATACATATAGTGGTGTGCAATTCAGAACAATAGAAAATCATTGTTATCCTGTGAATATATTCACAGCAATTATTTAGCAGTTAAGACATTAAATAAATAATAATTTTATACCATTCTGCATTTGATGACCATAAGGATGCAATGTCTGGCCAGACATGGAAGATCCAGCCCCATCATCATGGTGTTCAGAAATGTTATCACGGTTTTGCACATTCAATGGTAAAGCTCTCGGTTGTGGTCTCACAGGCACAAACCTTCCGAATCCGCTTTCAAATGATACAGCATTGTCTGAAATTATACAAGTACATTAAGTACATGCATACTGGTAAGACTGCAATGAGAGAGTAAATAATTAAATTATTATGCTTTTTATTTACCAATATCAGTCAGTTCTTGATCTGAAGTGTTGTTGGTTGGTTTTCTTGATTGACTGTAATTTGATCTAGTATTGTATTCTGATACAGGCACCCAGTCCAGTGAGGTCTGCAAGATGGTTAAAAATATGAAACACACTGTATTAAATGTACATATAAAAATAAACCTCTACAGGTTTAATACACTTCTGACTAGATATAAGTATTTATGATAAGCACTACAGTCAACAGTATTGAAAGTAGAACAAACCTTTTTCAGACTATATTTAGAAAAACAACCACCCATATGGACTATTCCATAATTTTTACTTAGACTATGTAATGGATACCTGAATTTACAACAATCATTAACAAAATAAACTTAAAAAAGGATGAAAATAAGAAATTACTCTATGAATATGTCTGTGGCATATGCATGTATTGACTATATTGAGTTGGCAGATGTTCAAATTACAAATTCTCTTCGTTCCAAAAATAAATCCTACACATGTGTTAGGAGTTTCACAGCAAACTTCACTCTAGAAGTATTGTTATATGCATGAAAACAACCACACTCTTCTCATTTAAATTACTTTCTAGGTATGAAATTTCAATCTCTATAGACACATAATTAATTTTAATATTTTTAATAACTTAACTTAGAACCTTTTCAAAAGCAGATGAGATGCAACTGCATGTATTGAATTTTAAGTTTAGAAGGAAATAGGTAGAGGAATTTATTATTCATAAATAATTGTTAAATAAAGAAGCCATGCCAGGTATATATGCTTATTTTATCTTACTAGGTACCTACATAATATTTTGTCTTTGTGGTTCCTATGAAAATGTTAGTCATTGCAAGCCAAATGAGTGCCACTTAGAATGTTTTAAGTATATGCCAAGGTTTACCAGGACATCTTAGTTTTAATAAATAGAACCTATTATACATTTTGTTAGAGTTACTAAGCAGATATATGACACGTGTGATACATTAAAATTACTACACAGCTCGTTAAATTAAAATCACCACGACCAAAGCACTGATAGTAAATAAAAATATAGTAGCATCGTTAGGAAACGATTCTTACCGATACTAAATTGGAAGTCATGTCTCTCCGTGTCGGCGTAACAGCTTCTTGAGGAACATTACAATTGTTTCTTACTTTTGTTTTGGGAATGGTGCCCGTATGGTTGGGATGCCTTCCGTTGTTTCCAGGAGCCATAACATTCAGTTTTTCTGTTTCGCACTCTTGAAACTATACATATCAGTAGAATTATTACAGTAAATAAAATAAAGACAAAATTGCCGAAAATGTGTTTACAAAACTATAGATACTTTGCATACGCGACAATTAACTACACATACATGTTTTGATATAAAACTTTCATATGAAATTAAAGAACAACCAGTGAATTTTAGATAAACGGTTTAGAAATTATCACCGAAATAACAAGAAAAGAAATCGATTCGCTTTCTCAAGATTTTTTCACTTTTTTTTTGGCTTTCAGATGGTTTTTTACTTCACTTAATGTCAATGTCAATTTGCTTGACACTGACACATCCTTCTTCCTTGTTATTAATACATTCTACCTCTCTGGCTAGGCTATGGTCTATGCTGAAAAAATAAATGGAAAGAAAATCGCAGTAGCCGATAATTCACAAACTGAGTGTAGGTGTGTCATCTAGTATTAATTAGATTAACTACGATGTATTTGAGTATTGAGTTTAGACAAAATGTTGTTATTCTAAATTTTACCAACGCCGGCACCATTCAAACCGCAACAGAGTTATGTGAACGTTACTGCTTGGCGGTAGAAACAGGTATTGTAGCAGTACTTCCCCGGATGAACTAAGCACAAAACTAAGGCACAGAGAGCATAATAATCACAATAATAGAATAATCAATTTATTGGTAAGAATATTACAAGTCAATCAGTATTAAAAATGTGAAAATTATTATTATAGCTAATTATAAAAATTGAAATTACATGTAGTTTAAATTACAATACTGTATTAAACAATAATTAATTGAAATTAAATAAATTAGAAATAAATAAATAATTAACATATTATTCTATGTTATTTATTACACACTAGCTGCGCCCCGCGGTTTCACCCGCGGGTTGATGGACGATGATAAAATGTGTTAATCTAGCTCATGGTACAATAATATAAAGACTGCGCTTATATGAAGAGAGGCTAGGTGCTGTGACTATATGATTCGGTAGCTTGTTATATAACGCGGGTCCCAGCACGTGCGTTAGTCTGTCTGACTTAGCCAGTCTGTGAGATACCGCAGCTAACTTGCCAGCTCCGCGGGTATTGTAGCATCGCGTTTGGTGATCACCGCGCGTCCTGAATCGCTCTAGGTTCTGCCTAAAGCTGGTGATAGACGGCGCGGGCTAGCGCGAGCCAGACGACGGACGACGCGTCGTCCGCCATATCACGCGCCGTTTAGCACCCCGGCGTGGCTCGCGGCTCGCGTCCGCCGTCCGCCGTCCGCGCGATCCATCGCTTGTCGGTTTTTCGACACGAATCAAAGGCGCGCGCGCGGCCTGAGGCGCGGCTCGCGCTAGCACGAGCCGTGTATCACCTCTGACGAGCCGAGCCTCAAGACGGTGCAGAGCCATGGTGCCCATTTGGAGTTTAATTTTCTATTTGAAACACATATACGTGAATTAAATGATTATGGACTTTATTCAATTATATGAAAAGGAACCGTTTATATGAAATCCTAAAGATACAGGTCACAAAAACCACATCCGCGGGCGGCGCGGGCGGATGGCGCGGTCTGCGCTATCACGCGTCGTTTATCACCACAGGCTCGTGTTTGGGCTAAGACGAGCCGAGCCTACACCGACGGCTATCCGTCGTCCGTGGAGGCTCGGCTCGCGCTAGCCCGCGCCGTTTATCACCACCTTAACATACATCACTACCTGGAGTATGACAATGGAAGGAGCTCTATGGGTACTAAAACTTCTTAGATAATTGTATGTGATTTCATAATAGGATTCCTATAGATATGATGGAATATTCAAGTTGCTTGTAAAAATATATATTTAGTAAAAAAACGAGCAGACTTCCAACTCTGAAAAAATAACTTCCAACACTAATATCAGTATGAAATAATTTGTGGAAGTCAGTACTATGCTAGTACAAAACACTGACATATTTCATACATTACACTGTGTTTTTGCACAAATTTTAGTAATGCGTAGGTACGGTTTACACGATCATTCACTCTCCTAAATAAAATACTGCCTACCATTGATATGAAATTGCAGTTACCATTCGATCATCTAGGTATGCAAATATACATTTTTAATCACACTTGCACGTAAACAGTATCGAAACAAAAAACTTAAGTTGGCCGTAATGTCCCATATAAAACCATCGAGCTTTCTATTTGTCATGGAACCCAGGTCGGTAAGTATTTTTTTTAATTTATAGCACATTAGTCATCACACAGGGTCATGAAAGTCAAGCAAGGACTTTACACGCATATCAAGCAAATTATTGGAATACACAATTATATGCCCAAAATTCGGTTCGATTCCCGCCTTGGGCATAAAATGTTGTACTCCAATAATTTGTTTGGTATGATTTTCGCTTTACATAATTAGAGTTTACGCGCAATTGAAAAATTGTATTAAAATGTTATTTACAGGAATTTCATTGCAATATCGCTTCATGGTACTTAAATACACAACTAATGTTCTTAATAATCGATTCCAATAGTTTTTTTTGTATAAAAATGGGATGTAAGTGTTTAAAATAAATAAATACATAATATATATACGCATAAATAAATATATACACATATCAATATACATAAATAGATAATGATATATATACATATATACGTATATATATATAAATAAATAAATTATATAAAGATACATACATATCATAATATTATCCCATACAAAGCCTAGACATTGACAAAAATATAGTGCAAAATTAATTGGACTAATAAAACTTTTTAACTTGATCCTTGAACATTCTGAGAGTCGGTGCTTGTCTGATAGATACAGGAAGAGAATTCCACAAGCGAGCAGCCTGAATGGTGAAAGATTTGCTATAGAACGAACTAGTATGAGGATGGATTTCAAGTGTAAGATTTTCTGATGACCTTAAAGTGTATGAAGAACAGTGAAGGAAATCAAAACGTTCCTTGAGATAGCGCGGGGATGTAGGATTAAACAATATATTGTAAAGGAGACTAAGAATCTGAGCATTCCGGCGAAAACGTATTGTCAGCCAGTTGAGCTTAGAACGAAACTGAGAGACGTGATCATATTTGCGTAAACCAAATATGAATCTAATGCAAACATTTTGAAGACGCTCAAGTTTATCTAGCTGTACCTCCGTGAGATCGAGATAGCAGGCATCAGCGTAGTCAAGAATTGGAAGTAATAGAGATTGAGCTAATGCAATTTTAGTGGCTGTTGGAAGAAAGTTGCGCAACCTTTTTAAGGATCCTGCTGCGGCAAATAGCTTGCGACTGGTAATTTGTAACTGTTGATCCCACCTCATATAGCGATCCATTGTTATTCTAAGATTCTTTACAGAGCTACTAAAGGGAATAGCAATACCACCAAAGAAAACTTGAGGAAGTAATACCCAGTCTATTGTTGACATTAATCTTGAGCTACCAATAACTATTGTTTGTGTCTTAATGGGATTTACTTGTAACCCAAAAGAATTGCTCCATTTAGCTATGCGATCAAGATCAGCATTAACAATCTGAATGGCTTTAGGTAGTTTATTCACTGGAGCCTTAGAATAAATCTGTAGATCGTCTGCATATAGGTGGTAGGAAGAAGTGAGGTTGTGAGAAATCGAATTAATAAATAAAGCAAACAATAAAGGAGATAAGACGCCACCTTGCGGGACGCCTGCGGTCGTGCTACACCAGGAAGAGTATTCATCTTCAAGGCGAACACGCTGCCTGCGCCCGTACAGATAACTGTGAAACCAATCAACTGCCGTTGGAGAAATGTTAATTGAGCTAAGGAGAGCAAGAAGAATGTCAAAATTCACAGTGTTGAATGCGTTGCTAAAATCTAAAAGAGTTAATACAGTAACTTCGCCATTGTCCATTCCAAGACGGATATCATCAGTAATTTTTATGAGAGTAGTTACTGTGCTATGCCCAGGTCGAAAGCCAGATTGAAAAGGGTTTAAAAGTCTGTTACTAGTTAAGAATTTGCTAATTTGGTTGTAGATAAGACGCTCGAGCACTTTTGACAGGAATGGAAGGATTGAAATGGGTCGATAATCGGAATAAGATTTAGGGTTTGATTTTTTAGCCAAGGGAATAATTTGAGCGTCTTTCCAAATTGAGGGAAATACTCCATCAGAGACAGAGTTATTAAAAATGTGACAGAGAACAGGAAGTATAACATCTAGTATGGGCATAACCATGTTACGACTTATGCCGTCAACACCAACAGCATTAGAAGTGATTGAAATTACGCTCTTATTTTTACGGATTTGTGGGTTGTCGAACCGAATGTAGTGGTTGGGTTTGTCCTGGGCATGTTCACCGCAGACTTGGTCAAGCGTCTGTTATTCATGTCAGCATTGTGTTCTTTTACCCGGATACCAACGCTTGTCTTTGTTTGCCCAATGTATGACAGCCCACATTCACGATCAAGTTTGTAAACACCTACATCTTGTAGGGGAATATTGCACTTAACAGGTCTTAAGAATTGGTTGATCTTCTTGTGTGACTTGAAGTAGGTTTTTATAGAAGCTCTTCTTAAGATATTACCAATTTTGTCTGTGACACCCTTGATGTAAGGTAAGATGGCAGGTTGTCGCTGAACTGTGGAAGGCTTGGGCCGGCTTCTGTGACGCATTATTGCTTCGCAGACTTCGCAATACTTGTTTTATATTCTGAACCTCCTCCTTGAGATGGTCAGTGTCGCAGATGTCATGTGCTCTCTGTAAAGTTGTTTAATTACTACTATGTGTAACAACCGCGAAAACCTACGAGAGCACAGTACATGTTTAGTCATAGCTTTCACTCTGTGTTTGTGAGTGAGAGAATTAGCGTGTATGTTTGTTCGTCCTTCTCGCTGGAAGGCTGAACAGATTTGGATGAAACTTGAAATACAGATATTTTAGGTTATGGATTAATACATTTCATCATTATCATCACCACTTTTCGATACGCGCGTACAGATCGATGTAATAAAAAAAATACAAATTGTAAAGAGGGAGAAAAATTTTAAAAGAATGGTCCCAAATTTGTTACCCTTTCTTCTTCGTAATTTTTTTGTTAATGAAGATCATCTTTAGCGCGTTATAGACGCCAAAATTGATGCATGATTTTAATTTTGTCTTATGACTTTATGAAATACTGGGGAAAGGATAGCCTACTTGGCCTAAAATAATCTTAGTGAAATTCTATACAAGACTTGTGGTCCTGCCCTTAAACAGCGAGCTCTACCGAGACCACTCTATCACATACGCTATACACGTTGGTATCTCAAATTTTCTTGGTAAGTTGGCATGATAGGATGGGCTTCAGAACTTGCTTAGCTGACGAATTTGACATAGCAAGAGACTAGCAGAACATACGGAGAGTTGCCTTGTATACTGCGCAGTGTAGGTAGGTATACTGACATCATGCCTGCTTATTTCAAGCGCAATAAAATTACCTGACCGGTTCGGCAATGCCATCTTATAATTATACACCTTGGGTCAAAAAACATTGGGTAGGTATAATGCTACTAATATTGTCGTTTGGAAGTTTGTGTGTGGAAAACTACAAACAATCGACCTTCATAATTTTTGTATCGATTTATTATGAAATTTGAAAATAAAAATATTAAAATAGATTTAATAGGTCCTGGATTAAAAATATACCAACGTGCAGAACATGGGTATATTTTTCACCAAGGAAAAAAATTGCGATCTAAAAAATATTACTGAATACTTCCGTGCTGCCTCGGCCAGACTTTACTCTCAGGATAGTAGTCGTTCGTTATATAATAGTTGTGGAAAATTGTGCGCCAAGCACTTATACGTGTGTTTCATCAGTTTTCCCTGAAAGCCAGTTTCAAAAACGTAATACTGGTGTTATATTCGCCAAGCTTCTTGGAATAATATTATTTTTTTTTACAATAATTACTCTATTGAAAAATTTTGATTGTTCTCTACTACACACATACAGTATGAAATTCGAAGGTAATAATGTTATATGTACCTACCGATTTGAAAATAATAGATGCTTTGCTGCTAGTTGCTACTTGAACCATTTTAAATTGCTTTCGACGCATAAAGTACAAATTTGCATAACAATTATTCTTTATATCTTCTCCAGTAGTGTTTTGATGATGGCCATACCGTGATACCAAATCGACCCGCAAGCGAGTCTTGATTCCTCGAGTTTCCAACAGTTCGCGCAGGCGACAGTATGTAGTTTTCTCTAACCAAAACGTCTTGAACTTGGTCTCGAACGAGACGCGAACGAAGGCGGCAGCCGTTGCCGCGTCATCCGCCAGCTCTTTCCCTTCAATTCAATTTTTTAGTTCGCGTTCAGATCCCGTTCAACCAAGCCGCGTCAGTGCTACCATAGTAACCGCACCGTACGGTACTTTGTCCACCCAGTTCTGTCCACTTCGCTGCGTGTTTACATCACAACGTGCATCCGAATCTCATTGGATAATATTTGAATAATAAGTGATACAATTTCGACTTGTAGTTGGGGAAATTCAAACAAAAGTGAAGTGACTTTTTACTTGTAATAACCGGTAAGTCATTCGTATGAAACATTTGCACAGCGAACCCAAGTTTTGGTAGAGCTGTTTGGGCACTAAACTAATTTTGATTTTTTAGCCTAGATCTTTGCAATGCATGTATGTATGAACTGAGTAATTGTTTCCTACAATATTTATATAACTACCTATACTTAGTACCTACATAAATATCTTTTTGAAATATAACATCAGCATGGGGCAGCGAAGACTGCATGACGGAGCCGGTATAACCGGTCCCTGTTTTTGTTTTTGCGTTAGAGCTCCATGTCTGAAATGCAATCTGAATCAAACAACGCAACTCTCTTTGAGTATTTTACAAGAAAAAATAATCAATATTTCTAAATAAAGCAGATACAAACTTACTACCTACCTACGTTAGAGCTATAAAAAAAAAGGTGACCTATAGGTGACTATTTTTACTACACGCCTGTTATCGAACAGGTGGAATTTGCGTTAAAGGTTTACACTTAATTCGGTTATTATACTTTTAATTAAACCTTACAATTTTATTACATGGGATTGTGATGGAACACGAAAGAGGCCCACTTGATGTTAAGCGGTAACCTCTGCCTATAATAGATGCATTTTGTTACATGTGACGAACTGCACTGCGCCCATCACTGAGACCTACAGTTCCTCATGTGCCACTGGCTCTCAAGGACTGCAGCCGGAGCACACTGTTAGGTATTTGGCAACAGATTTTCTACTTGAGGGTGGTAGCTAGGGCAGGCGAGCATTTGCAAAATGGCCTTCCCATATGTGGTGAAGCTCAAACTGGCGGTGGCGGTGAGGATAGACCCATGGACCTGCGGTACGGCAGTCACCGCTCGGCCGGCATAGCTGTTACCGCTCGGCCATCATTGCTTCATATGGGTAACTAGTTTTTATGTGTAAATCAGTTTGTATAAAATAAAATTTTATTAGCCGCTGGAGCGTATTTTCTTTGGATATCTGTCCACGTGACAGACGGAAAAATATAGCTGCTTCATTTTCGCAAAACCTATGTTAGATATAATCATCATCAGCTGAAGCACATATTGTTAGCCTCTCCCAGTAAACGCCACAATGAATAGCTTATTAGCGACTTGCATTCATCGACTTTCTGTGACACTTAATACGTCGTCGTCGCGTCTGTCTGCCTAGTAGAATAGCTCTACGTCTTCCGTTGTGGCGTGGTAGCCACTAGAAGACCTTTCTTCCCCATCAGTATGGTGTTCGTCGAGCCATTTACTACACACTTCAACTTGCAAATTCTAAGAGTTACCAATCTCATTTGCATTAGTAATATAACATAGGTTATATCGCATTGTCGCTAATTTTGGTCATTCGACGAAGTCGAAACAATAAAAAAAAAATTTGCATCCTAACATGTGATGTCATCGTCGAAAGTCCATTCAATACAAAAAAAATTAAGTACTGTTAATATTTTTCATCTAGAAATAAATAAGTATATTTTATTTATTATAAAATATATTTTATATATTTTGATTATTACGGGGTCTTTAACATAACCTATAAGTTAGTTAGAAATCTGAAATTCTGGTACATTATGTACCATATATTCTCTATTTAACCAACATATATACCTACTGTAATCGACGATTTGTAAAATGCAGTTTAGAAGCTTTAATCGAAAACAAGATTTTTTTCTATGCGGACTGATGCAATGCGGAATCCTAAAAGAGCAAGACCCGACGCGCACTTTTTTTTTTTTCTCTACCTACCGAGAGACTCCGCTGCTCTTCATAATATGATTTTTAGAACTCTATCATGGCGACCGCAACGACAATAGCCTTTGACCACTATCTCACCTGATGGTAAGTGATGATGTGGTCCAAGTTGTTGTACAGGGTAACCTAGAATAGGGCTTATCTTTAATAGGGTTTTAAGGGTATTATTGGTACAGAATTTGCCAAAGGTTAGCTCGCTTTTATTAAGAAGCTCATTGCGTTCAATAAATAATCTAAAATTCAAGGTAGGAGCTTTTTTCTTTTTTTGAGCTTTGAGAAGTATGCGACCTGCTAAAAATAATATTTACTTAACTTGACCCATTCCCAAAAGTCACCAGATTGAACTAAATTTATCTTAGGAAAAAATCTCTAGAAACCGCCAATCATATTTATGTAAGCTATATTTATGCTCAACACCTTTATTTCTCTCTTTTTAGCATTCTGTACCCAAAGAGTAGAAACGAGACCCTAAGAAGATAATAACCCTTAGACTAAGACTCCACTGACCGTCTGGCTGTCACCAGGATGTATCTCTTGAACCGTGATGGCTAGACAGTTGAAAGATACACAGATGATGTATTTCTGTTGCCGCTATAACAACAAATACTAAAAATCGGCAAAGAGAGAGTCGGTTCCGTACCCTTTGTGAAAACTAAAAAAATGGTCATAATAAAGTGTCTAATGTTGTATACATAATGGTACGGAACCCTTCGTGCGCGAGTCCGAATCGCATTTGGCCGAGTTTATTTAGTATATAATACCTATCATACATAATATGCACAGATTTTAAATATATTTTGCCTGACTGCAATTTTAAATTTTAAAAGGTTAGCAACTTATTTGGTTTTAGATAAGTATATTTTAATACATTATATTAGATAATTTTATTTCAAATATCTAGTAAGTACAAGTATCTTGGCTGATGGTAAGCGTCTCACCTATCCAGTACCTTTCTCGTCTTTTTGAACAATCGCAAAATGTCCTTCCAACACTATGCGGTCGCAGTCCAAATCAATTACCTATATCAATGCTTAAAGAATGCCGAGAAAATTATCAGTTTTCTACCATTTTAGTTTTATATATAGTTCAAGGCTGTGGTTCAAGCAGTCTGGTTTATGTCAATGTAAGAAACATTTTAGTTTACTATGTCGATATGTTCTAGGCTGCTTCGAGCTGCCCGTGTCTGGCCACCGTAGAAGTTTTGATAATATTTCTCTCAATAAAGAGAAGCTATTCATGCTAAATCTTAATTATGTAATGGCTCCCAAAGATTGTGCTTGGCGATATATTTACTACATGAATTTGGTAGATAGTCAGGCAGGAATCAGCAAAATCTTCTACAATATGTTTATTTATCTTTGGCTCTATACCGTGGATAAAAACTCGAGCATGTTAGAAAAAGTATTTACTTATCTTACTAATTAGACATCTATACCTGCCTACTCGTTTCTTTTTACTTTAGAGCTTTCTTTTAACTGACATCCGAAAAAAGGAGGAATGTTCTCAAGTCAGCGCGAATATTTTTTTATGAATGACACATAACTTTTTATGTTTATTTCTGTTATACAGAGTAATTTACTTCTAATTCTAAGTCAGTCTCTTTTAAATTTGGCCATTATCATTCGATATAAATAGTATATATGCTAATGTGCCCATACTTGGAATCTAGATTAAGTATATGGTAAGGTAACAATTTGCAACTACACTCGAGAGCAATGAATCCGGGTCACTTAAAGAATGTTAAAAATCTCGGAAACTAAAAATGATAGGTTAATGCAATAAATTGTATTTAATAGACAATGTAATACTCCTTAAATGAAAGTAAAAAAAATATGAGTCACCATACATTTTATTAACACAAAATTACATAAAGAAAAAAACTGCTGATCTCTCCTTAAAACAAAAATAGGAAACATGAAATTTTTGAACTTTATTACGATTTTCTTGAATTTTAATACTACGTATTGCCTCCTCGTGCTTCCATTACTGCGTTTACGCGGTTTGGCATGCTGTACACCAAGTTCCTTATACGATTTTGGGGAATATTCTCCCATTCCTCTGTGAGAGCAATTTTGAGCTCACAAAGCTTGATTGGGGAGGGTTTCGTTGTTTTACGCATCTGCCTAGCTCGTCCCAAGCATGCTCGATCGGGTTGATATCCGGGCTGCGCGCTGGCCACTCCATACGAGTAATGTTCAACTCTTGAAGGTAGTCATTCACAATCCTACCTGTATGAGGTCGGGCATTGTCATGCATAAATATAGCATCCTCACCTAAATTGACCATAAATGGACCAACGTGATCATTGAGGATTTCTTCCACATATCTTACGCTAGTTAAAGAGCCGTTTTCTATGATCACCAGCTCTGTGCGACTTTCAGAAGAAATTCCGGCCCACACAAGTACAGACCCACCACCGTAGGCTACTTTTTCTTCGATGCATGCTTGCTTGAATTTTTCCCCTGGTCTTCGATACACTCTGTGTCTTCCATCGTGCTTGTAGAGCATAAATTTTGATTCGTCGGAGAACATAACTTTTGACCAATCTTCAATACTCCAATTTACGTGGCTCTGGGCATATCTTAGTCTCGAAATACGATGCCCACGCTCCAGTTTAGGGCCGTTTGCAGATCTAAGGGGTTTTAAGTTAGATTCAGCAAGCCGACGTCTTACTGTCCATGCACTTGGGTTACTTCCTCCGAGGCGTCGAAACTGATTGGTGAGTTCAGTTCCTGTGAGAAAGCGATTTCGAAGTATGGTGTTCACCAAGTATCGGTCTTCTCGTGCTGTGGTACACCTGGTTCTGCCCGTTCCTGGTCTGCGTAGGTTAGAACCAGTTTCTTCGTAACGTCGGAGAACTCTTTGTACTGTTGACAGCGACACACCGACAGTCCTGGCTGTATCGCGCTGACTCCGGCCGGTTTCCAGCATTGTAAGTATTCTGGTGCATTCTTCAGGCGTAAGCGACATAATTTCAGCTTGAATAATGAATATAGAGCACTATCAACATGGTTTATGTACCCACATAAATGACAGATTACAAACAAAAGCAAAACCAAATGCTGTAATTTCGTAGTTCCATCTTCGAAAGTGGCCCTTTTTCAAATTTGATTTTTTTATGATATAACTTTACAATAACTAAGAAGTTTTAATACCTTCATTTAAGGAGTATTACATTGTCTATTAAATACAATTTATTGCATTAACCTAGCATTTTTAGTTTCCGAGATTTTTAGGATTCTTTAAGTGACCCGGATTCATTGCTCTCGAGGTATATTAAATTTCCGATGGTGACTATTATCGTACTAAATGATCGAATATTGTAATAAATAAGTAATAACAGATTTTTTTTCTAGAAAAACAGAATTGTCACTGTAAACGTATAAATGTGGGCACTGCAATGGGCTTAAAAACATTAATGGGTGTTTAAATTGCAGCTTGCGGTATCGAATTCAGATTTGATTAATTCAATGCATGACGTTGATTCCAATCTTTTGTGAGAATAATACAATAATAAGTACTGCGTACAGACGCTCGAATTAAAAGTAATATGTGTGAAGTGAATTGAATTAGTGAATTAGCGTACATAGTGTTTTATTCGGCCAAGCATCCGAAGTAGTATTTTAAATTAAAGACATCAAACAAATTCCAAGTGATTTTATTTAACCCGCCCATGACCGACAATAGGGCGGGCGGGAGCAAGGTGCCGCGGCTATCGCCACCGCCCCGTTTACCTGTGACACATTTCTAGGTGCGCCGACCTAGATACTAGGATTTTCCGTCGGCTGACAGTTTAATTAATAAAAAAACTCAATGCTTCTAAAGCCGCACCTGTTTCTTTTCAAAGCATTAGCACAGTAGATATATCCACACTTATATCTACTGTGGCATTAGGTTAACAGAATTATTCTACTTTGTCTTTGTTTCGACTATTATGGCTTGTGCCGCTACATTGTCACTACCACAGTTAGAGAACTCTATCTGTGGTCATTACATATGATACACAGTCGCTTTGTTAGAATGGTTTGTGGGAAGACTGCTATATACTTTTTTCATATACTTGTTTTAACATTTTATATGTACTTCTATACTTATACTTTTTGAGTTGGTAAGCCCCCAAGAGGTAGTCGGGGGTGGCCGCTGGTTACAAACGGCTAATACCTGTTCTTTGTGGCGTTCTATGGGGGAGGATTTGTTCAACAGTGGACGTCTTCCGGCTGAAGATGATGACTTATAATTTTTCAATTTACACTATATTATTTTACGTAAATAAAAAAAAGTCTTGTTTATAGATGAAATCTTTATTTAGCTCAGGATACGGAAAGAGTTTATATAGCATAGATTCTAATTTAGTCATACATACGTATACAATCTCAATATTATATATAATTGTTTATTTTACATACATCACACGAAAATGTGTTTGTTAGTTTGTTCAAACCTACGAATAAATTCAAACATATTTTCACATGGTGCTATTACCTAATTCTATCACCCAACAGCAGCGCTAGTGTATAACAGATTAACGTGTTTTATTGGAAAGAGACAGTGTTTATTTTTATACTTATCTCGATTTACTAAATAGTCCCAGAGGGCCGCGGGATCGTAGTGTAAACCTTTAGATAATAATTTATCGATAAATTTAATCACTTTTACTACGAGTATTTAACTAATCTAACGCTTAACATAATGAGACGTCCGCCTCATCGTAGGATAAAAACGGACCAATTTCCATGCAAATATAAACTATTTACATGCTCGGTACTTCCAACAAACTTGAAAATGTTTATCTTTGTATTTTCTAAGTACGTGAGAGTACCTACATCTACTACACCTGTTTTTTTGTAAGTTTTGCGAAACATACAACTGTTTATATTAATTTTGGTGACTAAGAGTTTGATGCTTGTGATGGATTTTGGTCACTTTGAAAGTGAACTCCTGCTGAGGGAATCATTGGCTGGATTCAGAAAAGTATACGTATACTATGTACGGACCATACTGTTGTACGGACCATGGTCCTTATTAAAAAGTTCATAAATTTCGATCGAGTAGTTTTTAAAATTACACTGAATTATTTGAATAAAGTTTTTGCCCATACGCTTATTACTGGATTACTTAATAGTGGGTATTTTATTTGCAACCCTTGCCGATGGTGACTAGCTAAAATATAAAAATAACAAATAAAAAACGAAACCGGGCTCAAGCGCTGATATTACGCTGATTCAAATACTTTGAGCCCATATTTACAGGGTTCAAATCCCACAAGTTGTTTCGCATTTTTCAGTACAAGAATCAATTATTTTTATATTTTATTTAATTAAATTTTTATTAAATTTAACTTAGTATTTCATTTAAAATTTTGTTACATATTAGTTGATAATTTACGCGTTTTGTTATCTTCGGACGTTTGGTTAAAAAATTCTGAGTATAATGTATTCCCTATTGGTTGTTGAGATGGCTTGTCATAAAGTGAACACATGGCTGTCTTAAAAAGTCAGCGTGCCCTGATGATGTCACTGTTGCCGTCATATTCGTAAGCCGTGAAGAGCCAAAACCGGTTCCGCTGGCCGCTCGCTCACCTCCAATTTAATATGTGAAGTAATAGGAATGCACTGTTCGTTCTATCTATCCACTAGTTTATTGTTAACAATGCCTTTGCCGCTGCCACACAGTTCTATCACCTCTAACAATATTGAGCCCATGTACAGATATCGGTTCCAGTACACCACGTGAAAATTATTCTTAGAAAAACATCGTGGCCGTTTTTGTTCTGCGGGTGCTTTCGACACGTACGGCGGCCACGAACTACAACCATAATTTGTTGCGGACAATTTCGGTCTAGATTTAAATCACAGCGAAAAAAATTTGTATGAGTTCTAAATATGATCACGTCATTATTTATGCAGAAGTACCTATATCTAAAAAAACCGACGATTGGTCTGATATGTTTTAGGAGGGGACTCGTTTTATAAAAATTGTATTATAGTGTAAACGGCACTAAACATGGTGGTAGAGCATTTTGCGATTGCTCGCCTGAGGGTGATAGCTTACTCATATCTACCACAGTCACGTAGAAAATTTATCGGCAGCTGTCGTTGAGTGCCAGTATGTTAGTCTTCATTATATTCATCGTAACATCTTCGACCGCGTCGTCACCGTGAGATAGTAGTCGAAGGCTAGCCTATCAGATATTATAAAAACTACCGGGATCGGTTGCAGACTCCGTATACTGCTACTGAAAATATTTCAGAGCAATCCAATTTTAAAACAGTTTACTTTAAACTCATACGCAAAGATTCCACGGCGACGTTTTAGACATCGATCAACGAGTCAGCGATTCTCCTACCGATCGGAAGACTGGGAATACCGTCAGTTCTAAGTTGATAATATGGTCTTCCAAGTTTTTAATCGGTGAGCATCCCTTTTGTTTGAATATTACAAACGACATGCTTTGTCAAAGCGTCTGATGAATCAGGAACAGATATATGTTATATACTTTTGAGGTGGTCCCATATAAATGTAGTTTTTATTAATCAAAAAACTGAAAAATGCTTGACATACTTAGATGACTTGGTAGTTGAAGTTTTGTCGATGGTGACAAGTATTGTAGGTTTATAGGTAGGTAGGTTGTAGGTCGATCGTTTAAGTAATTATCACTAAAAGATGCGTTTTTTTTTAATGTAGTTAATGTAGGTAATAGTTTGTTGAAGTTGGACAGTGAGAATGTGATTTTAGAGTGTTTTGAATCAGCATGGGGCCGACTTTAACAAATTATTTCATAATATTCAGAGCTAGATTTGGTTGCAATTAAAAAAAAAACTTGATACATCTCTTTTACATATATTCTAGCAATACGTTTGCTTTATTGCCTACAAATCGAAAACAGTGTTCGGTATAGAATTCTTTTAAGCTAGCCTGCGGGCATTCGCAAAATGCCCTACCAGAATGCTATAACGACTTCCATTTTAAGACAACAACCGTGACCGACGTTAACGTGCCCTCCGAAGCTTCGGAAGCGTATTACAGTGCTAATGCCACTAGCGGTCACCCATCCAGATCATGCCCGCGGACGTCCCTTTACTTACGGTTAGAAACTTAAAAATTACTAAGCAAACTAAGTTCCAAGCGTTTCAAAACATTTAAAAAAATATATCTATTGAGTCCCAACTAAAACTTTCTCTCATAAGTTATACTTATTATGAACAGTCGTATTTACATAAAGCTATGCTATGATATAACATGTATTACCAACCTTTATGGGTATCTAAATGATTCTAAGTAGATACTTATTTGTGAATGTTTGCAGCACATGTCTCACATCTCATCTCACGTTATTATTACCATTTTTGTGTGCGTTATAGACAATTTAAAAATAAACTGGTTCGTAATTGGTAATGGTCGGTGCCCAGTTGGCCAAATGGTATCGTGCACGACTTCCTTTAGTGGATTGAATAAAAACTTTACTCCATGATAGGTACATACAATCGGCTTTGTAGCGTACTTATCTAATAGGTAAGAAAAAACTAAATACAATAAATTTACTGCTTTGCGAATTGTATTGAATAGGTTATACTAGTTGTCGATACCTACATGCTTAGATATATAGTGGCCTTTGGTAGCTAGTGCGTAACTCAAAATATTTATATTTCCAGTTCTAGCACTAATAAGATCTATAATCGTCACTTTCATTTTATGTCTGATTAATTTGTTTTATCAGTACAGTTAATTTTGTTTTTAAAAATGGTAGGGATCTCTAAACTTTATGTCCCGTTTACCAATTGCCATGTTTTTTTCAACACATTTTTATTTTTTTGCAAATCTGTTAACTTTAACTTGTTTTTGACCGCTGGTATAGTTATAAGTGCAAGTGTAAAACTGTTAACTTTGAGGTCATTTTATGAAATCGTGACGTTAATATAATATATATGAGTATTGACACATATTAGGGAGATAATAGTAAAAATTTACGCTTTAATCAAAACGAATAAAGATTTACTAGAAGTATTTGGGTAATTAATACAATATTAAAAGTCATCATATTTTTTTATGGTACAGACATGCTCATTTCTCTTTATCCACAAAAATATAATTACAGTAATATCTTATTTCTGTACCTAAGCTTTAAAGTTTAATATTGAAGTCATATCTTTTTAGTGATTCCTCTAAAATATGATAACAGAGACTCAAGTTTTACTTTTCATTATACAATACCAGCGGGCCGCGCCGGCTTCGCACGGGTATTTAACAAATCAAAATCAACATTTTTGAAAATATTCTGTAGCCTTCGTTTATCCTATTGTTTATATATATTTATTATTTAGCCTATATGGTGAAAGAATTTTTAAATCGATCCATTTATTCGTTATATACAAATCTCTTTATAATATTAGTGTAGACGATGACAGTACAGCAAGTTGGGCATAACGAGTCATTAGAATTAATAAAGGTTTGTTTGCTCCAGTGTTGTCCGCACACCGTATAATATTTAAATTTCTCGCGTAAGAATGATTTTCATCTCACTCAACTGAAGAAAGTATTTGCCAACCCTTACTGGTGGTGAGCAGTATTGAAGGCGAGTGCCACATCTCAATTGAAATTGTTAGTAATATGCATCCTACGAGTTGTTCGTAGTATGCATCCTACGAATATTTGTACTACTGAGGAGAGAAACATAATTTCACACTTTAAGGCGCTCCTGGCCATTCGATCGATTGTCGATTGTCAGTCAATGGCCAGTCGATTTGTTTTTTTTTATTACTGACAACGCATAATCTTTTTCTGGATTAAACAATCTTGATGATTCTTTGTTATTGTTGGTTAGACATAAGAACACAAGATCTAAGTTACCAGAAATTATTTGTCAATGTGCCTGATGTTATAAACGCAAGTATTGCCGAAGATGTGACATAATCGTTCCATAAGCAATAATAGAAAGCTGGTCTGCTCTGGATGCTAGTGCTAATGACATTAACGGAAAAAAAATCTTTTAACACTGTTCCCCCTTGGAATGTTGCATGTTTCCTATTTCACGGTCCCTGGAGTGTAGATTTATAAATAAAAAAAAACAATAAAAAGGAAACATCTTCCAATACTGAAAAGTACTTAGTTACGAAATAAATTGTAGATGTTGGAACACCAAATTGTGAGCTCATGAATTAGCAGGGTAAACACCGACATCCTCAAGTCGTCATACTTTTCAGTGTAGAAGTCGGTTCCGATTGTTATTTTTAATTCAGCTATTGTTAACAGTTTCTGATATGATATCCGTGCCGATATATTTAAACCCGCCGCACTTCGATTTCAATCTGTAGTATAGACTAAAATCTGTGACTGACTGTGAGTATAGACTCACATGAATAAAAGAGTTTGGAAACATATTTTTAAATTTGACTTTATTGTATTATTGTAATTCATGTTTATTTATTTTAAATTCCTCTATTATAAGATCCTTTATTGAAAAGTAAATTGGAAGCTCTAGATTCATAGCATTAACAACTGTCTTGATTGATAATATAAATAATGCTATTCTTATGAGGTTCCAATTAATCATCAATCAACTGGAAGGACCACCGGTGAACAAAGCTAGGTTTTTCACATGGGTATGCCATAATCGCCATAATTGGCAGGCGTCTTGGGGATGCCCACCTTCTGGTATTTTACCCTTCACCTCTTGTAAGTGCAATATTCTGAAATGCAATACTCTTGGAGTGCAATATATAGTGCAATAGCCCGGCATCTTAAGGGTAGGTAAACACCTAAGTACGTTTTGTACGCTGACACGCGTTAAACCATTTTTTTACAAGCTCTTCTGTCTATGCATTTTGTTATAACTTTCTTACGAGTACATATAATGGTATATTGATACAATTTTGCCTTATACTAAAGCGTGTTTTTACCCAGTATACTTCCTGGATATATGGAGGGAACTTTACCTCTTTACTCAATTTATTTTTTCCACAACTTAGTTTCTTTTAGTGTAACAGTAAAGTTTTGCGTTAAATGTGGTATGTACCTATATATAGACACATACAAACCGTTTGTTCGATACATACAACACTATGCGGGTGCTGTGTATGAGAGCTATCGGAAAGGAGAAAACAAAACAATGTCGTTGGCCCAGTTACCAAGTCGTGCCGTGACGGCGAGTGCTCGTACTTACCTACTATATCGACAATACATCTAACTTTGGTGACTATTGAGTGATTAATTAAGATAACACTGATTTGATTACCGTTGGAATCTTTCATTGGTAGGATAATTTTGCCACTCGACACAGCTTAGCTTCCCAATTCCCGCCATATAAGGTTTAGTTCCTTATTATGCTAAAATTCCATGATTTTGTCACACAGGAGAAAGAATATCAAAATACTAAATAGGTGATCACTGTACTACATCGTGGCGTGGTGATGATGAAGTCTAAATTACCTTAGGTAGAGTAACAGGTGATGTTGCAGAAGGTCTACTTACGTGCTGTAGTTAAAGTAAAAGGTGATAATGCAGTACGTAGGTACCTACATGCTGTAGGCTTCGATTTTATCGTTAGACTTTGTACCTATAACCTGGGGTGCGTTCCTCCTACCCGTCGGCCAAGACATATTTTGGTCTAAACGCAGATATACGCCGTTCCAGCACTCTAATTGAACTTAATTTGATCCTGTCAAGATTTGATCATACCCGTTCCGGGCGACCTGTCAGAGCAAATTTTGCTCTGCCTGGCCAAATTTTTACTACCTTTTGAATCGGCCAAATCTTGGCCAGCTGTCAAATGTGACAGATTCTATAATAAATAATAGATTTTATACAAGCTAAACCAAGGATTAGTGACATACTGTGTTAACATTGCTTAATGACGTATTATGCCCCATTTATTAAAAATGTAGACTGTATTGTATCACCTAAAAACATCGCTGTCAATACCATATTTTGAAAGGAGCTGTATAGGTCGTTCCAGGTGCCTTGGAGCAAATATTGGTCGACCAATATTTACTGGAACGCGCCCCTGGTATAACTGCTCATATCTAAAGGTCGCAAAATAAGGTAGGTAAGGTAAATGAAATTACTCTGTTTCGCTGCAATGTCAATTGTTAGGACATTAAGCTGATTTTTAAGCAAAGAATTGTAATCTGTCTTTAGAATACCTAAGCTAACAAAAACCTAGAGATGGAAGAAAGTGAGATTTCATTTGACCAAAATAAAAGTCAGTATTATGCAGAGAACATTAGCCATGTCTAAAAAAATATCGCTATGGTTGACGAATTCCCGACGAGCGACGCGACGTGACGAAACTCGCAACGTTGCTGTCAGGCAAAGGTTATCGATATATGAACAATATGTGCAGGAACATAACCGCTATATTTAAAGGTATCTATCTACCTACATGGGTACTTACTCCATTTTATAGTACTGTATCAGATGCTATGTTGTGATGTCATGTCGTTGCCTGCCAAATATAAAATAATGAAAGAGCAAACGTGACTTGAAAAATAATGTTCCTTTTGACAAATGAATGAGTACCTTATTCAAGTTAATCATTGTATTCTATCCTATGGATCAACTAATCATCTATTAACCATAGACTTTCAAATTGATTTTTAAATGGGCTGTTGCAATGCTTAACAATGGCAAAGTGTTACTTGTCAAAGCCGAATTGTAGTCCATGTTACTTAAGTTAGTAAATATAAGTATAAAGTGTAAGTTAGTGTATACCTACCTATAAATGTAGGTACTACTTTCTTACTTTACTTGAGAAGGCCTTTTAGCCTGGTATTCTGCCAAGCTCAGGGTGTGGTGTTTCTAAAATGATCGTTTACATCATGCATAATGGAGTTTGTTCGCGAGGCTCGCGACACCGGCGGCGGCGTCTCACAATCACAAGTCACAAGTCGGTGGACCTTCACCAGCGTACGATTATAGCGATGACGCGATCGCGCTCCCGACTCGATGCTCCGACCACTTATAAGTCCTATAGTTGTCAATGCTTTATTTTTTATGAACCAGTTCATAGTACATACAGGCGATAAGTTGTTGATAAGTAGGCTTCTTTTTGTGAACTTACTTGCACGTCTTCTTTTTTCATTTTTTATGCTTGTTAGGTTAGCATTGGACCACTATCTCATCTGATGGTAAGTGATGATGTAGTCGAAGATGTTGTTCAGGCTAACATAGAATGACTGGCTCTCAAGGACAGCTGCCGGAACACACCATTCGGTGCTTGGCGGTACTTAGGTTTATATACCCATTAGTTACCTATACCTTCTGTCTACCATATTACCCTTGACTACATACCTATTTTGGCGGCTAGTTAGGTAACGAGCCGCCAATTTTCAATTTTGCCTTTCATTACATTTGTCAAGTTAGGCGTTTTATTTTTAAACCTCTGGATACACTGCAATATCAATGTCATCCTTAGATTGATCTTTGTTTTGTTCTTACAATTTTATTAGGTTTACTTTGTCTCCTTCTATCATGCAATGTTAAAGGGTGATAGAACTAACAGCTGCTCTGACAGATGTCTGCCAGGACCCTACCCAATAACAAGCACTGGATCACCCAGTGAAAAAATAGCGCCTCACATAATGATAAATGATATTGTTGGCGCTTTGCATTGCGCTATCGGAGCTGGTAACTTTGAGATGGAGATTTCAGAGATAAATGCAAGTCTTCTTATGAACTTCGGTTTATTAAAATTATAACATTAAATTACATGTTCACACAGTCAGCAATAGGAAGGGAAGAGAATGACACTTGACATAACATTAGTGAGGGGAAAAATCCATTACTTCATAGTGTGGGGAAATAGTCCTACCACAGACAATTTCACATCTAAACATGCCCCCAGGCGTTGGAAGCTAAGCTTTCAACCCAAAGATTCTAACAATGGACAAATCTTGCTGAAAGATCTTCGGATGATTCCAGTAGATGTCTTGACATCGGCAACTCGGGAGATCCCATCAGTACCCGGATAAACGGCAACGATACGACCCAGTCTCCATTTAAGTGGTGGTAAATTATCTTCTTTTACAACAACTAAGGTACCAATCTTCAAAGAATCATGATTAGATCGCCATTTCACACGTTGTTGCAACTCTCCAATATATTCTTTACTCCATCTCCTCCAGAAATGTTGTCTTAGTTGTTCTATCCTTTGGTATCGGTTCAAATGAGTGGTAGAAGAGTTCTGGAGGTTTGGTGATGGTAGAGAGACTAGTGGTCGTCCAATTAAAAAATGTCCGGGTGTAAGGGGCAGGAAGTCGTTAGGGTCCGAAGAAAGTGAAGAGAGTGGGCGCGAATTCAGTATCCCCTCAATCTGAGTCAAAACAGTGTTAAGCTCTTCATAACTTAAATGACAATTAGCCAATACCCTATTTAAATGAAACTTAATTGACTTGACTCCTGCTTCCCAAAGAGATCCAAAATGCGGTGAATGAGGTGGTATAAAATGAAAGTTAATGCCGTCATTGGCCGCACTATCAGAAAGTGAGCTGCAATTGTTCTTAATAAATTTACCAAGTTCGTTGGAAGCACCAACAAAGGCTGTGCCATTATCGGAGTATAAATCGCGAGGTTTACCTCTGCGAGATATAAATCTACGCAACGCTGACATGAAATTGTTACTTGTTAAGTCACCTACAAGTTCCGTGTGAATACACTTAGTACTAAAGCAAATAAAAATAGCAATATACACTTTGGTCATCCTACAGCCACGTCCTTGACGACTGGCACATAAAATAGGACCTGCATAGTCAACCCCTACACATTCAAACGGATATCCGCCAGGCATCACGCGTGCCTGAGGTAAATTTCCCATTAGAGGTTGTAGAGTTTTTCCCTTCAAGCGTGTACAACGGACACATTGATGGTAGGTAACCTTTGCCAGGTTACGACCTCCTATTGGCCAATAACTTTCCCTAATGGTGGCCAATAGTAATTGTGGGCCGGCATGCATAAGCCGAATATGCTCATACTTAAACAATAGCTTCGCAAATTTATGAGTGGACTGTATTAGAATGGGAAACTTTTTATCATAATCGAATGATGAATTGCCTAAACGTCCGCCAATACGGATCAATTTATGTTCATCTAAGAAAACGTTCAGTTTAGATAGACAACTTTTTCTTGGAATATGTTTATCATTGAGTAAAATATCATATTCAGGAAATGAACTCTGTTGAGAAAGTCTAATTATTAAAATTAAAGCATTTTGCAATTCATCAGTTGTAATAAAATCTTTGTTAACCTTTTGCCTTTTGCAAAGACTTACAAACTTAAACATGTAAGCTACTGCACGTTGTAGTCTCAAATAATTCGAAAACCGGTCGAAATCAATTAAATTACTAGTAACAATTGTTGAAATGAGTAATGAAACTTCGTTAAGTAATTCAGGTAACGTGTCTACTTCTGGCTTATCTGGATAAGATGGCCATTGTGATTTGTCGAGGCTGAGAAAAGGAGGACCTGACCACCACAAATCAAGAGAATGAATGTCAGTGCTACTAACACCTCGTGATATTAAATCGGCTGGATTGAGATTCGTGGGTACGTGCCTAAATTTGCAGTTGCTTGTCTGTTCCAAAATCTCTCCAACACGGTTTCTCACAAATGGCTGAAGTTTATTTGGTAGCATTTTTAACCATCCAAGAACAATAGTTGAGTCAGTCCAGAAAGTGGTTTCTCTCACCATAGCACGAATAGAGCTTATAACCTTTTGATATAAACGTACGCCTACCAAAGCTCCACATAATTCAAGCCTCGGAATTGTCATGGGTTTTATGGGGGCAACCCTACTTTTGGCCATGAATAAACGCACCGAAATTTCACCACTTGAGTTAGTGCTACGAACGTACAAACACGCTCCATATGCGCTTAAAGAAGAATCCGAAAATATGTGAAAATCCAGAATGTTATATGAATCACAAAGAATGAGCCTAGGAATACGCAAATTATTTAACTTGGGAAGGCATACTAATATTTCACTCCATGTTCTGGCTATGTCTGGTGGTAGCTGATCATCCCAGAACAACTTGAACAGCCACAACTTTTGCATCAGAATTTTGATTAATATAACACACGGAGCCAATAAACCCATTGGGTCAAAAATCCTGCCTATCATGGAAAGTATTCCACGTTTGGTACTTTCTGTGGCAGACGAACAATCGATGGAGAAGTAGAGCTCATCAGAAGATGTTAACCAGCCTAGTCCTAAAGTTTTATTTTGTTCATTACCAATATTCAAGTCAACAGACAAATTCTTAGGATTTTTTAATATATCAGATGAAACTAACTCTGAACAATTTGATTTCCATTTTCGTAATGGCATGCCAGCCGAAGCCAACACGCTTGTAACCTTTTCTTTAATGCTTAAAGCATCCGAGATACGACTATCGCCGGTAAGAAGATCATCTACATACATGTCATGTAGAATAATTTCAGATATCTTTCTGTCATTGCACTCAATGCCTAATTGCTTAACACATCTGGTCGCTAGAAACGGAGCACTGGCCGTGCCATAGGTTACAGTATTCAGTTGGTAGCACTTAATGGGTTGTGAAGGGTGCTCACGCCAAATGATCTGTTGAAGGTGCCTATCTGCGGGGTGTACAATGACTTGTCGATACATTTTTTCCACATCTGCGGCAAGAACATACTTATGTAACCTAAACCTTAGTAGTATCGATAAAAGGTCATCTTGAACTACTGGGCCTACCAATTGTAAATCATTAAACGAAACTCCTGAAGAACTTGGGCTACTAGCGTTAAAGACAGTTCTTAATTTTGTCGTTGTGCTCTGTTCACGAATGACTCCATGATGAGGTATGAAATATGGTGACAGAGTTGACTTTATTGGACACTCAGACATATGACCCAGTGAAATGTATTCTGACATGAATTGATTGATTGATTTCTTATATTTATGGCTTCTGTGGCATATTGTCACAATTCTGCCAATGTCCGTACATGCTAGTGTCATAAATCATGTGGGAAGTGCTTAATATAATGAGAATGGTTGGTGTTTACAAGGGAGAATCCACCAGATGTTTTCCATCCATGATGATTATTTAATCTAAAACAAAAGAGACAACACAACTAAGACACATACAATGTTAGTAGAATACATATTCATAAATATAATAGACATACTTATAAAATAGGTATATATTTACAATCTTATCTTATTTATTTTTATAAATTTACATAATATAGGTATAATTTGTTTGTTAGAAAAAGTTAGAGATAACAGACATTTAAAGGAAGTTGGACGGGGGATATAGGGTGGGAGGATATCATAAAGAGAACTATGCAGTTTAGGGCAATTAAAAAATATGTGGTCCACAGTTCCCTCGTCCAGGCCACACTCGCACCTTGAGTGATCCCTGATCCGTAATTTGGCTAAATGAACAGGAGTACATGAATGACCCAAACGAAGGCGACAAATTGTGGAGGTGACAGTTTTATTTGCATTACGGAATTTAAAAAACCAGGGACTTCTAGGAATTTGGGGTTGTATGTCTCCATAATGCTTGCCTTTTTGTTTTTTCGATTTCTCCCAGTATTTTGACCATGATTCTTGAAGGTGTAGTTTAGGGAGGAGACAAAGGTCATGCGAATATATTTTAAAATGCTCAAGAGAACCGATTTGAGAAGCTGTTTTTGCGCATGAGTCCGCTGTTTCATTGCCGGGAATTCCAGAATGACCTGGAATCCAGGCCAGAACAACATTTAAATCCTGTTTATGACATTCAAATAGGATGTGCTTAATTTGGAAAATTACAGGGTAACGAGAGGAAGAACGAAAAGGATTAGATAGGATGCTTTCTAGACAGCTTTTAGAGTCTGTGAAAATTAAGGTATTATTAAGGTTATGGGACTTAACAAAAGTGATCGCTTCCAATATAGCTAGTGCTTCCCCAGTAAATACCGAGGAGTAGGAAGGACATTTAAACGGAAGACAAATTTTAGAAGAGGGGATCCACACCGCTGCACCAACAGCACTATCAGGTGACAACTTTGATGCATCAGTAAATAAATAGTGCCAACCGATGAATTGAGAACTAATGCGTTCATTGAACAGGGCTGAAGCATTAGGTGACTCTTTATGAATACCAAAATATAAAAGGACTTTAGGTTCAAAAGTAAGTGCTTCATAGGGAATTGAGTATAGAGGGTTGAGTGGTAGTTGAATGAGAGGATGAGGGAGCTTTGTGAATTTAATGAAGCTGCGAAGAAGGCAAGGGATATTATCTGTATTCCGCAAATCGTACAGGCCAGAAAGAAGACTCAATTTTGGGAGTAAGGGGTGGTTAGAGTTTTGGATTAATTTGGAAATAAATCTATCTGAAAGGAATTGCCTGCGAATATCAAGAGGGGGTTCTGTGCATTCAACCTGCATGGCATTAATAGGTGAGGACTTCATGGCGCCAAGGATAATTCGCAGGCATTTGGACTGAATTTTGCATACCTTCTCTTGCCCAATTTTATTGCACAAATTTAAAAGAAAAGAACCATAATCAAAGTGGCTTCGGATTATGGCATTGTAAAGCAGTTTTTGGGAATATGGGTGGGAACCCCACCAAACACCTGAAAGAGATCTGAGAATATTTACGTTTTTTTCGGCCTTTTGTGATATGGTATTAAAATGGGGGATACCTGTCATTCTCGAATCCAGCTTGATGCCTAAAAAAGTTGTGCTGTTTAATTGTGGAATACATTCCTGACCTATAAGCAACTTGATCGGAGGGATAATTCTCTTTTTAGTAAATACTACCACTGAACTTTTCGAAGCAGATAGAGATAGACCATGGTCAAATAGCCAGTCTCCGAGATACGAGAGAGCCATATTCAGTCTATGGATTGCCTCCTCTATGGACTGTACTTGTACATACAGCGCCAGATCGTCGGCATATTGTAGTACTTCACAGAATGAGTCCACAGATCTGTCTAAGTCGAAGGTGTAAAGGCTGTAAAGTAATGGACTTAACACTGAACCTTGGGGTAAGCCTCTCCAAACAGTTCTAGGGGGCAGAACATGTTGGTCATGTTTAACGACTACTGTTCGTTCCATTAGCATATTGCAAATGAATTGCACAAGCCTCGCAGGAATACTCAGCTGAATTAGTTTATTTCTGAGTAGTGGAAGCAACACATTGTCATATGCAGAAGCAATGTCAAGAAACACCCCCACGAGATATTTTTGCTCCTTATATGCAATGTTAATGTCCGTTGTTAACAAGCCTAGACTATCCATAGTACTATAACCTTTCCTAAAACCAAATTGTGTCTTGGCTAGAATAAGCCTGTTCTCGACAAGCCATTCCAGTCTATGTTTAATTAGATGTTCGGTAATTTTGGCAAGAACTGAAGACATTGCTATAGGTCTACGACTGCTTGGATCTGAAGGATCCTTTCCAGGTTTTAAAAGTGGGATTATTATTTGAGTTTTCCATTTTTCAGGTACTATGCCATGTTCAAAAAAGTAGTTTATTAAATCTAAATACGTCTGCTTACATTTTATAGATGACTTAAGTATAAACGAATATGGGATGCCATCTATCCCTGGAGATGAGTCCGTCAGTCCGTCTAGTGCAAGAGTTAGTTCATGAAAGGAAAAAGGCTGATCAAAGCAATCATGAGAAGGAAGGTAAGTAGGGGGTGAAGGAAGAGAATCCAGAGAGGGGACAGAAGGGGGAGCAAGTTTATCTGAAAAGGCCCCTAGCCAACTTGATGGATCATTTGCTGATATATTTTCTATGTTTGTTGAACATCTAAATCGTTTTATCTGTTTCCAAACAATAGATGCTGGAGTTTTTGGTGACAAAGTTTCACAAAAACCTATCCATCCAAACTTTTTCTTTATGGAAGAAAGTTTCTTAACTTTAGCCGCTACTTGCTGATATTTTAAGAAATTTGCATTTGTCATACACAGATTATAATTCTGCTCTGCTTCATTCCTATCTGAAACTGCAGATGTACATTCAGAGTCCCACCATGGAGTTGATATTATAAAATCTTTGGCGGCTTTCTTAAAAGGAATGTGTAGGTCAGCGGCTGCAGTAATATTTTGTATGAATAATTCATATGAAACAAGAGGGTCAATGTCCAAAGGATAGATAGAAGATGCAACTAATTTATTGTCTAGGGTAGAAGAGTATGACGACCAATCAGCAGCAGAAAGTTTGTATTTTAATGATGGGCTAGGGTTACGGAATGGTACTACTCTATTAGGAATAGAGATGATAATGGGAAAATGGTCGCTTCCATAGGTAAGTGGTAGAATTTTCCATGTGAGCAGTGAAGCGAGTGAAGGTGAGCATAAGGTCAGATCTACTGCACTTTTAGGATTTTGGGATGGATAAACTCTATGAGTGGGAGACCCATCATTAGCCACACACAGATTAACCTCATTAAATGTTTCGAGGAGGGAAAGACCAAATAAACTAGAATGATGGGAGCCCCACATTATGTGGTGTGCATTAAAATCACCCATTACCATCATAGGGGTAGGAATAGAAGAAAGAAGAAAGAGTATATCAGGTATTAGGGAAGAGTTGGGATGGGGTATGTATATAGAGATGAATGAGATGTCCAAGGATCTGATACCAACAATGTTGATATCAGGGGAATGGGATGGGATGTTAATTTGGGAAAAGGGAAGGGAGCGCTTTATGAGTAAAGCACTACCAGCATACCCGTCAGCCCTGTCATCCCGGAGACAGGAGTATCCTGCAACCCTAAATTGGGAACCAGGAACTAACCATGTCTCCGAGATGGCAATGACTGACGGGTGGTAATTTGAAATTAAATGGACCAGCTCATGCTTCTTTGGTCGCATGCTCTGGGTGTTCCATTGCAGAACGGTTACTGGATCCATTATGGCCAGTAAATGATACTAACTGTCTAAGTTTATCGGCAACGTTGGACGGTATAGATTGAGGGTTCATTAAGATGATGTTTATGATTAAATTTAACAATGTCTCCAACATATTGTCATTTTGAGGAATAGATTCTGTTGTTTGGTTAATGCCTAGAGCACAACCATTAGACATTGCAGATGCAGGAGTGGCAACTATATCTCGGTGGGTTGCTTTATCGTACGACTTCCCAAGAGGGACTTTCGTACGAGGGCTGGAATACACAGTTCTGACATATGAGGTATTGTGTTGGGGCTGTGAAGACCTTGGCTGTGCCAAAGAAAGAGATGAGGTGGGGGGTGGAGCAAGTGTGCTTTGGGAGACCTCAGAATACGATCTTGATACTTTAGGACACTGAGTAGCAGCTTCTTCATAGGGGATGTTGTTTTGAGCCATAACAGCTTTTATGGACTTTTGTCTCTCAAGTTCTGGACAATTTTTGTTGGTGGCAAAGTGGCGGCCTGAGCAATGGAGACAAGTAGAGTCTTTTTCCAACACATCGCAACTATCACCAGTATGCTCTTTGGTACAACGGAAGCATCGAGGTTTAGACCTGCACTGGGCTTTAGTATGGCCAAACCGGCAGCATGAGTGGCATTGGATGGTGGGGTACTGATAGAGCTCTACAGGCAGAGATGTATAGTATGAGTACACTCGCGATGGAAGAACCTGTCCAAGAAAAGTAACAACTACTGTTTGTGTGGGGACCCAAGTTGGATTTCCATCTACTATGGTCTTCCTGTTGAGACGACGAGCTTTCAAGACTTTACCGCATCCTACAGGGAGTTCTAGTGAGGCTACAAAATCTGACATGGACATATCAGCTGGAACTCCACGAATGAGTCCCATGCGAGTTATGTTGAAAGTGGGTATTGTAGCTGTGTATTTACACATGGCTAATATAGGGAAGCTGATAAATTTGTTGGCATCTTCAGCGGTAGTGAATTCTACTGATATTTTATTTCTGCCTACTCTTTTAACTCCTTCTATACAAACATTGGACACCTTGTGTGTTTTCAAAAATTGCCCAAACTTGATAGGTCTAATGGTTGTTCCTGCAGATAGATCGGGTTCTACTCGGGAAACGTGGACCACATAGGGGCCCTTGTCCAGAGATGTGTAAGCGAGTCCGCCAACTACTAGTGACGAATCCGTGTACACAGTCTCAATAGAAGCCGTTGCAAGCTCAGGTGAGGTAATAACCTTCTTGGCCGGGGGTTGTTCTTCTATTTCAATCCGCCTCTTAGATGCGGTTGGGGTAGTAGTAGGGTCCGGAGGATCCGGAGGGTCGGGTGGATCGTAATCCATGATGGGTGTTTGAGGTTAGGTGAACCTCAAACACCAAATTAGACAACTAAACACAAAAGCTACTACTAATTATATCTTACCGACACCAAAATAGGACAACACAACACTTATAATAATCAATATGGTGGCATTAACCACCCTAAACAGAAAAGAAAACGAAAATCACTCCCACAAGTTTACTCGCTATCACTTCCGAACGCAGAAATCCTTCTGACATGAAATTAACATACATTTTATGAAATTCAGGTTCTCGATTAAACCTCCGTTCTAAAGATGTGAAGCAACGCTTTGCTCGAGTTAATGAGTCACCTAACAATTCAGGTGCTTGCTTGAGAGGTATTCTTACACAAAAACGTCCATCTTCTAATCGAGTGGTATTATCAATAAAATGTTGTTCACATAGTTTTTCATCTTTAGAGTAAGATGACTTAGGATTAATTTCCTCAACTTCCCAAAACCGGGCCAACATATTTTGACTGTTGTCAAATTCAAGGTCACTTTGGACTAAGTTACATTGAGTAAAATTGCATATCAGCGGAGACAGTACATTTTCATTGTTAATGGGGCCAGAAACTAACCAACCCAAACGAGTTTCCCATAGTATGGGTTTCCTGTCTCCAAGTGTAACCTTTTGTGATCCTAAAAGATCCCAGAATACATTGCTACCTATCACCAAGTCCACGTCAGATGGCTTATAAAAATAAGGATCTGCTAACTTCAAGTCGGAAGGTATGTCAAGGTTACCTACATTTACTCTCCTGCAAGGAATCTCATCTGTTATTGCAGGTAAAACATAGCATAATAACTCACGCCTATAATTTTCATTCAATGATATCATCTTTATGCGACAGATCTTTGATGTCCTGGTCTTTGTTTTATTAATACCATATATTGGTTTATCAACATCTATAAAAGGTAAATCTAAAATCTGACATAGCTTTTCTGACATTATGCAGGATGTGCTAGCACAATCAAGTAAAGTACGAACAGTGTGCTCATTTCCGTGCCTATCCAGTACCTTAACTAAAGCAGTAGAGAGAAGTACATCCTGTTCTGGTTCCAAAGGGGCATTCATGCATGAAGTCAATGTCACATCTGTGGATTCCTGTACCTCAGAAAGAGCAGCAGGTACATGCTTAGTTTCAGTACATGCTACATTATTTGCAGACTTTTGAAAGTTTGAAGCATGAATTAAAGTGTTGTGCTTACGCTTACAAATTTTACAACCAGACCTTTTGCAACGGTTGGCATAATGACCAGGACAAAGACAATTGAAACATACTTTAAAATGACCAAGTAAGTTATATCTCTCCTTAACACTTAGCCCACGAAATTGTGAACAATTATACAGTGGGTGTGAACCATTACACTTAGGGCATGACCTGACTGATTGCAGATTACCTACTTCTGAATCCGATGAAGTATTAGCTACTGAAACCATTGTTTTTACCTTAAAGTTTGAGGTTACATTCTGGTTGCTCTTACCACACCGAGACATTTCCAAAGTTTCAAGCAAGTCAGCTCTGTTTCTCAAGAATTGAAGAAAATAACTTAATTTTATTTTCTCATTTTTATCTAACTTACCCTTACACTCTTCCCATTCACGAAATGTCTTCTGATCAAGTTTCAGAGTGACAATGTGAATCAAAAGCGTGTCCCAATTAAAAGTGGGTTCACCAAGAGATTCTAAAGCTCGTACATTTTTGTTAAATTGATCTATCAAGCGCTTAATACTAGCTGATGTTTCCATTTTGATTGTATCAATATTGAACAATGAGGTGACATGGTTTTGTATTAACATTCGTTTATTATCAAAACGCTCACATAATAACCGCCATGCGACTAAATAATTCTTCGCAGAAAATTCTATTGATTGGATAACCACCAAAGCTGTGCCTTCAAGAGAGGCCCGCAAGTAATGAAACTTATTAATATCATCAATTTCCTCGTTTGAATGTATAAGGCTGACATAGGTATCATGAAACTCAAGCCACTTTTCATATGACCCATTGTATTTTGGCAGTGAAATTGTAGGTAACTTAACAAATTGATGAGTTCGAGAAGCATTTTCACTACAAACAGTAGCATTCTTTGAGTTGCTGTGTTGTGACAACAACTCTTGACCACTAGCAAATATTTTAAAATATGTTGATTCAAATTCATTGCGTTCAGCGATTTGCAGATCCACATCACTGACAATACACTCCAATTTCAATTGAACTTCATCATATTGTTGATATAAACTTTCAATTTTACCTAACCGCAACTGCAGCTCACTTACCTGAAGTGGGGTCAATGACCCATCTAGTTCATGAAGGTCATTGAGGAAATTTGAAAATGCTGTAAGTCTACCTTTATAACTTGCACGTCGCTTAATTAATTCTTTTTCCTCTTTGGCATCAGACATTTTGAATACTTGGGAAACAAGAAATCACCTGAAATTAATACAATAATTATGTATATATACCTATACTTAGGTCCTGCAGGAAACTACCTACTTAATTACATAACACTCATAAGTGGTACAATTTACATGAGATAAATCAAGAATTTGAAAGTCTCAATCATATAGAGAACAACTGTTAACTCAACAAAACTAGTATGTATAATTCCATAGACATAGGTTAAAATTACCAAACATTTGAATGTCTAAGTCATAAAGAGGGCATCTGTTAACTCAATACAACTAGTGTGTATATTTCAATAGACATTGGTCGAAATTACCTAACATTTGCATGTCTAGGTCATGGGGAGAACACTGTTAACTCGATACAACTAGTATGTATATTACCTAGTACAAACATAATTCAGCATCTTGATTGCATAATAGAGAATCTACTAATTTACTATAACCAGTATGTATCTTGAAAGTTTCATGCACATTAGATCTAATTCACTGAATTACATGCAAACATATGTCAGATGTACTACTCTAAAACATATTATGTACTAAAACTGACATGAATTTCAATCTTTGTTACATTTAGATACCTACTTGATGATAAGATGCATACTGGCACAATTACATTGACATAATCACTTGAATTCTGTTACTGTTAAATACATGGGTAGGTACTGGCATTATAATATAACATGTTATGTAAGTACTTACATTATAATTAGTAAAAACTTTAACAAAACTTGAAAATTATTGGCATTTTAACATGTCGATTATCTTGATTTAACTTACTTACATGAGTACCTACCTAACCACTGTTTTAACTCACACTAAAAGGATACCGAATTCTGCTTCTTGACCCATTATGTACTCGCTGACATCCGAAGTTAAATGTTGAAGATTTAGTACATTAGTTTACTTGACGCCATTGCATGGCGATGCATTGCATCGATGCACTTGCTGCTAGGCTAATCTTGAAAATCCGTCCCCATCTCGTCATGTATTTGGCTCGAAGACGACCATGTTGGCGCTTTGCATTGCGCTATCGGAGCTGGTAACTTTGAGATGGAGATTTCAGAGATAAATGCAAGTCTTCTTATGAACTTCGGTTTATTAAAATTATAACATTAAATTACATGTTCACACAGTCAGCAATAGGAAGGGAAGAGAATGACACTTGACATAACATTAGTGAGGGGAAAAATCCATTACTTCATAGTGTGGGGAAATAGTCCTACCACAGACAATTTCACATCTAAACAGATATTTCATTCACCCATTATAAAACTTGCAGTCCTATCCACCTACAAAAATAGATATGCATGGATCGGTGGTTTAGCACTTCTATCATTTTATTGTAGTTAGGTACCTACGCTCGTGGGAAGAATGACTGATCAATGATGAATCGATGACTAATAAATAAGTAGGTACCAACTTAGAGAAAAGCTCACATTTACTGTAATAGGTCTCAGTAATAGATAGATGATAGTAGATATATAAAATATGTAAGTAGAGTGTTACTTTATATAAATATAGTACAGTTTTTTGCACATTTTTATTGTTACTGCACCGAGCCGACTACGTTCTTTTTCTCATAGCGTGAGATGAAAAGTAGAGCGTTGCACTCGTTACCGAATTGGCTTCGGACGTTAGTACAGACATCTTTATTAAATAAATGCCTTGCCTAGACTAGAGACTTTTTATAATGTGATTGTGACGGAACAAGTAAGAGTCCCACCTGATATCAATCTCTGCCTATAGCAGATGCATTTAGTCACATGACGAACTACACTGCGTCCGTCTGATATACAGTTTTTAAGTCTCATCATGTGCTTGTAATCTGGCTGGCTCGCAAGGACTGCTGCCGGAACAGACTGTAAGGTGCTTGGTGACATATTTTCTACTTGAGGGTGGTAGTAAGCCAGGCAGGCATTCGCAAATCCTTGCCGTAAAAATACTCTGCCCCATATAAATCTTGAAATACAATCTACTCTGTACACACGAAGTAACACTTTTTGACTACCCACCCTGACAAAGAATATTGTATTCCCAACTCTCGTTACCTCTTATTATGAGCAAGCATGCTTCACCGTCGACTGCGTCATGCTTTCTATCAGGTGAATCAAACGTTAGCCAAAAGAAAAAAAAAGTTAGAATGTATAGCTCTACTTGTATCAAATTACACTTGAGGATATCCCTCTACACTACCAAAGATGAAGCACTTATTAACTTAGACGCAAACAAATAGTTAACTATTAAAAATAAAATAAAAGGAGATATGTAGTTCATACCAAATATGCGAATTTTTGTACAACAAAATAACGGTAGAGCATCGGTAAAGCCATGTTGTCACGGTATGTGAGCACCTCCGACCCTCGCTTTGTTACTCATTACTAATTAGGCACTTACTCATTTCCAGCGCTAAAGCTATCTGCATGGCTTCTACCAATTCGAGTATGCTTTATTCACAGAACTTAGTCAATTTGTCAATATAAATATCTTGTGCGTTCGGGCATCGACCACCCCGTGCTCGTGCCCTACTCGCAATTTATCAGACGACCTTCTGACACGCGAACCAACTATTGAGCTATATTGGTCGGGAAGCCTTAGTAATGACACGGCATGTGATATTTTACCGAAGATAATAACATGCCTAGTTATTGCTTAACTTACCCAATTATTCCTAGAATCAAAATGCCAGTGAGTAATAATTGGCTGGCTGCCACCACAACTGTTTCTGCTGTCATTACGTTGGCTGTCGTGTGAAAGTTTAGGACGGTCGTGTTTATGTTTACGCGATCGTAACCTAAATATCTGCTCAAGTCGGTGCCGTTTCTAATAAATAATTCTGGAATGGCCGGTAAAATGAAGGCATCTGTTGAATTGACTGACCCTAATACCGATAACAAATTGTCCGTTCCGTTACACACTCGTATTGATTCATTCAAGTTTATTTCCCGCCTTCATCGCATCTACGAGTATCTATCTTATCCAGCAATATTATAATATTCCTTATCTCATCCTACTAATTTTTTTATACTATCAGGTTTTATATAATTCCGTATTAGAAAACGGGATCAAGTTAGGTGCTAATGAGTCTCGTTTCTCCGTCCGTTCGACCGCTTTTAAGGGGCTGTGTCCTCTTTTTATATTATAATATCATTGGGCTGTGTCTTAGAAACATTACACTACCACAGGTTTACAATGTATTCCCTAACGCTACTGGGAGTATAATTGAGCTTTAAGGGTTCTGTAAGTTAGTTTTTTAGTTTGTTTTAAGCACGGGTTCCGTATCGTAGTATAGCAAGAGACGAATTTAGCCAAACTACTTTTTTGAAAAATAATTTCGATTATATTTCAACTTCGTAATTATATGTGTTTCTGAGAGGCTCGGATTGTATCAGAGATAACTAATAAGTAAGAATATATTTAATTTATAATGTTTCTTGCTACGGTTTGACGCGATCACAAACAACAATGGGTTCAGCCAAGCTCATGTCGTTCAGTGGCACCTATTTTATTTCTGCATCGGTCAACGGTCGTTGTGTCACTAAACTATACCCAGTCCAGACTTCATACTTCATGTCAGAGAGAAACGATCGTCTCTCCGTGGGCGAGTAGGTCCAAATAAATGGCCATGGCCTCAATCCATTAAGCACTGTATTTTACATTACATCACCATTACTATTTATCTATTTTTACATCGTGACTCGTATTTGTCAGGATATAAAGGTTATTTTTATAATTTACAGACGCAAGATGGTGACACGCCAGAGCAAGTAAATCAGCAAAGAAGCAAGTGGTTTTGTAAACAAAATGAAGCAAATCGTGAATAAGAATCTCATCACGCTAAAATGCGTACTCTTCTGCTTTCTTTCCGGTAAGTAATTTCACTCGGTAACCATTAGCAGTATCAACGAACAAGGTTCTATAATGTTCTCAAATTTCTAACTCGTTGATGTCAGCTGCTGCTGTGCGCAATGCGCATTCAACCATACAGTTAGTGAGTATAGTAGGACTGTCCCTACGACTATCAATCTACGAATTCAATAGAATAAGATAAGAAATGTATCGCTGACATAGGTTTAAATAATATATATTTCTTATTCATAAAATGTATTTCACACAAGAGCTTCTAGCTACCCGCTTATATATAAAAAAGTTAAGACAGCTGCGTTCCGCTAGGAAGTTTTCGCTATCAGCCAACTAAAGGTTGAAATAACTTCCCACAGCCTTTAAGAAAACCCATGTCAAACACAACATTTAAAATCAAACTCAAATATTGATGGCCAAAGGTTGTCTTCATAGCGGAAACTGCGACGATGTAATTTCATGTAACTTTTCTTTTTTTCTCTTATACATAATATCTGTAAACTGTAATGGATTAGTTAATTAACTAGCTATATTTAGTTGATAATTGTCTAAAAACTACTCACTAACAAAACTTTCAATTGTAATTGTATAGTAAATTAGCATTAACTAGATATATAGGTCAGATAGTAATCTGCTGTAAATGCTCGATGGGGGCATAGCTGAAAACCAGCGCGCTGCCTACATCAGGCAGTGTTCAAAGTCAAAGTCAAAATCATTTATTCAATTTAGGCGTCTACGACGCTCTTATGAAGGTCAATTACAAATTTTAATATTGAAATATACTACATTGTACTGCCACGTTCAGCAAACAAAAATTATAGAGCCACTGCGAGAAGAACGGTTAAGAAACTCGGGGCCATTCTTTTAAACGTTTTTTAAAAATGTGTTAAGTACATACTATATAGTAAAATTATTACAATACTTAATTTACATTACGTAGGTGTTAGGCGCTAGCTTGGCAGAGGCGAACCAGTCCAAGCATTTTTGTCGTTTAAGTAATCACAAACTGTGTAGTAAGATTTCTTTATCAAAATATTCTTCACATGCAACTTGAATTTTCTTTCTGTGAGCGTTGTAATATGTTTGGGCAATTTATTATAAAACCGCGCACAATTGCCTAAGAAGGACCTTTTATTTGTCTTTGCTAATCTAAAACCTGGCACCGCTATTTTATCTTTATTCCTAGTGTTATAATCGTGAGTGTCACTGTTTGATTTAAATTTGCTAAAATTTTTACGAACATACATAATATTTTCAAATATATACAGACTTGGTAAAGTTAAAATATCAATTTCTTTAAAAATATCTCTCAGGGATTCCCTAGGATCCATTTCATATATGGCTCGAATTGCACGCTTTTGTAAGATAAAGATTGTCTCTATCTCAGCAGCAGCTCCCCACAGCAATATACCATAAGACATAATACTGTGGAAGTACGCGAAATAAACGAGCCTAGCAGTAGCTACGTCTGTTAGCTGTCTTATCTTACGAACTGCATATGCAGCAGAACTAAGTCTTCCAGATAGATCATGTATATGTGGATTCCACTGTAAAGTTGAATCCATTTTAATTCCCAGGAAGACTGTTGCATTGTCAAAAGAGAGTTTTTCTAGGCCAAGCTTAATGTTTGGTTCAACATAAGTAACATTTGGTAAAGAAAACTTTAAACATTGCTGTTTCCATGCTAAGCTACATAATTTTAAATAAATAAATATAACAAGTACCAACTCAAGTAATTCTTAAACGAAAAAGAACTACCTTTAGTAAAAGGCATAAAAGTTTTTTGCTTGGCTGGCGGCATAATACCTATGTTCCTGTCCGTGATACGATTTAGATTCGACACGTATATTTAAATTTGTCGGTAATAAAATAACCAATCACACAAATTAATCCAAGTAGGTATAGGTCTAATACTATATCGATACTTACAGTATCACAGATTGATTAATTTATTACATTTGTATCGAATAATATCGGGGGATTTGTTATGCATCAATTGAGCATCATCAACCTGCCAGTCGCTTACATGCAAAACTTTCAAATGTTAGGTGAACCCAATCTGATCTTTTAGCGAATATATATATATATATAATTAATAAGATTACTTCATTTGTTAAGTGACTAAAAAAATATTTGAATATTACCGCTAAATATTATTCATTGTCTATAAATTAATCCCAAAATATGGGTACGTATTTTGGGATTAATTTACTAATTTTATAGAAGAGGTTTTTTGTCAAACTTGAAGTAATGGAATTATACCGTAATTGTTTGAGGATCTTTATTTTTTATTTACTTTACATTCATTGAAAAATTCAGCGCTCTAGCGCAAGATAATGTAGGTATATAATGTATATATATATATTCAGCAGACAGTATCATGAACTAAACCAGTAATTGCAATCTAGTAAATTGATAAAAATATAATAGGTCCTAAACTCTAAACGATTTAAAATGTTATGTGGATCCAATTAATGCACAATAAACTCTCTCAACCCACATTGTATTATGTAGATATACATAATATTTTTTTTTTTAACAACTAAAACGATTTACATGAAACCAATTACAATAGTTGAGGAATTATTATACAAATGGATTTCACTACTGTCATGTAGCATCATAAAATATCATAATATTGTCAAAATAAATTCATTAGATAAAAATATATTATATATTAAAAATAATGTATCTCCTGTACATACAATAGGTATCTACTAGTTGATATCTCGTTATATATGTAGTTAATTAGAACTCTTTATGGAAACACCATTATATTGGAGACAACCGTTACAAGCAAATATTAACGCTCCGGGCGGTCTTATCGCTCGTAGCGATCCCGCTGGGACCTGAGATCGGGTATTCTGCCAATGTTTTTCGAAACTTTGAGCATACATTTGCACACAACATTTTGTTTCGCGTCGTCCGCGCAAGATACTGGCCTATAGACAAAATCTTTGTTTCAAAAACACGCACTGTAACATTTCATTAGTTCACGAGTATAACTTGCTCAGTGTTGCTTCGAATGCCAGTCCCTAACCCCCTTCAACCGCGCGTTGTTAAATGTTTAGATGCTTGCCGCAAGCCACGGAATACAGGAAAACATAAATTTTGCTTCGACCATAGACAAAAGTTCTATGGTTTCGTATGAAGGTTTTGAAGAACAGCAGGAGAACCGCCTTAACCCAACTTGATCGATGTGTCGCAAGTTTCCTTCTAAGGACTGTTGCGCACCGCCACGCCATTATGGCACTTCTAAGGCACCACATGATACAGGGAACATTCACCTCGGTCATGCAGCATTGCGGCCGCGATGTGTATCTGACCTATTTAGCATAAAACTTGACTAATACGGGTGACAAAAAGATAAAATATGAAGGTTGAGGTTTAAATAAGGTAGAGTAACAATTACTAGAATAGCAATATACAAAACTACATACTGTAAGATTTTATGTTATTGCTATACCACCATATAGTAGTGCCCATTCGCAGGTAAGCATAAGTCGTTATTTATATGACGAGGAAGTCCTATAGTATTTCCATCGCAAACTTTTCAGTTAGGGATATATTATAGGCAATATGTATATTATAATAAAATTAAAATAGGGCATAATAGACAAATTGCATTCACAAATTATTGGAGTACAACGTTTTTTTACGTTCCGGACGGGAATCGAACTCGCGTCCTCCAATTTCGCGCCGGATGCCTATTCCATTAGGCCACCGGAACCTTACTCTTACGACTCGAAAATTTGTACTCCAATCGTATTACTTTAACCGTCATAAGGGACGGTGCGCGGTCATCAAACAAACAACTAGACTTCACCTGATGAAAAGAAGTCTTTTTCAAATACTTAAGTATTTGAAAAAGCACTTCTTTTCATTAACATTTAACAATTATTGGAGTATAAAAATATTGTACTCCAGTAAATTGTAAATGAGATTTTCGCTCAGTACGCGATAGTGCTTTGTAATTATATTTAGAAACGACAAATTGGTCTGTCGTGAACACGGATTTAGGAAGGGACTCCCTTCCTAAATCCGGGGTCGTGAACCTGAGAGGAAATCAATATCTACGGGGACAAATTTTAGTTTAAATAAAATCTATTTAGTTACTGACTATTTTATCTTGTTTCACAGGTGTGGGTTGCATTTTCCCGTTTCTGCCACTGCACATGCTGTCAGTGGGGATAGATAAAGGGGAAGCTCGCCTTATATCAGCCGTTGCGCCATGTATTGCCCTCCTAGGTCCTGCCGTACTCGGACCTCTTATTGATAAGTAAGTACTGTATAATACCATTTATATATAAGTCTCGTGCGATATGTCCTCGGTCGATGGCCAAGACACTGATTACCTACCTATATGTAGGTACCTATTTACACACAAAGTCAACTAAATATGAGATGTGAATTCACAATTTCTGTTTCTATGAGCGTTTCAGTTTTAAACGTCTGGATATAGATATAGATCTATTCTGTACGAGCATCGGATCGGCTAGACAGTTGTTGGCCAGGGATTTTTTCGGCTAATTATGTAATATTTAGAATTAAATATTAGGGCATAATATTTATAATGGCAAGTACATGGTAAAGCTCTAATATTTCAAACTATTGCCATTGTTTTACCTAATTTGTTTATATTCGTGAGGACCTATAATTGGCCCATTGCTTTATATACATACTTCTATTAATAAATAAATAAATAAGTAGATCGAATCCTATAATATACACCTATAAGAGAAGCAAAGTTCATATAGCTCGGCTCATCTTACGCAAGACGGTTATCGAGAAACAACTGTTTTTTTAATGGAGTGTATACAAATCATAGGTACCTCATTTACCTTAATGAATGAAACTCACATTAAGCGGCGGCGCGGCGCTGCGGCGGTTACGATAGTAACGATTTTGCAGGTCATCGATCGGTACAGTGACCTATTAGCTAATACACGTGTTTATTACCACCATGAAGACCCACAATATGAGGACATTGTCACCTACCCAAATTCGTTACCACAAGGAAGTATTTCGGGGCATCTGCTTTTCCTCTAATATAGAAATGATCTTCCTTATTACACAACTCACAGGTGTATTCTGATGACACTAAGATTATATAGCAATGACAAATAATCATGGTGAAAAATTGTGAACGAAGCTTTAGCAGATAACATAACTGGAGAATAATTACTTTAATAATGTAATAATTTTATAATGTAACTAAAACTTAATTAATTCATTTTCAATCTAATAATATACATCGCAATCAAAAAGTTAAAGAAGTAAACTGCTAAGTACATATTTTTGGGAGTACATATTATGTGGACAAGAATATCCGATATACTTTTACTTTAGAAAACAAACAATATCTGTTGAAGCTGCCATAGATGCCTACCGTGGCTATGTTCTGTCGGTTCTCAGCTATGATTTTATACTCCGTGGCTATTGCCCTGACAATCTGGGGAAACTCAGTTGAGTTAGTAACATGTATTGCTATCAAAAGTGCGTGCGAGTAATAAAATAAGGTTTGATTTGCTAGCAACTGCATACTATTATAAAAAATTAAACAATATTCTTCAACTTCCATGTAGTATGTAAGTATATTAGAGACTACTACTAGGGTATCACGGCATCAAATCCCAATTATTTTAAGAGACGAATTGATATTCTACCAAAACATATTTTAAAAAATGAAACCGATTTTTATATAAATATTTTTTTCACTATTTTAATAATGAATACTGCTTACATGATCATTGTCACTCGCTTTAAGTACTGTTCACCATGGACAAGAGTAGCAATTAACGCACGGCGCGTCTGTTACCCGTATCCTCTCCAAACACAGCATTGCATGTCGAGCAGCTACTGCTGCATTATTCCCCAACAATGCAGCAGATTATTATACAGTTTGGTAATGTCGTTGATATGCAGCTTTATAATTTTTTCAAAGTTGTCAGTGCGTTAAAACGGTTAATTTCAAATTTATTTATCCTATTGCTTAATTTTATTTCTATAGGATGCTGCGACCCGCGGTTTCACCCAAGAAGACTTATGAAAAGTGGTGATGACGATGAAAAGAATACCATGTGTTAAATCCAGAACCAAAATTATAATTTGACAACTCTATCTTTTCCATCGTGAGATACTTGTTCAGGTAGTAGTGAAGCTGGCGAGTTAGCGCTTAATAAGGTGCTAACTGGCGTCTAACCAACAGTGCACATTGTTGAAATGCGTAACGATGACAATGAAGTACACAGTGCCTGTATAAAATCTGGTAAGGTAACACAGATGACAGAATACTAGCTGTTAGTGGCAACTAAGATCAGATCATTTACAGACAATAAAATTATTAGATAAAGGTTGTCAACAAGGTCATAAGGCAGATTATCTTAATCTAAAGGAGGTGAATGGAGTACATTATTCTGATCGATTGTCCTTTCCTCATTGTGTAGGTTTTTTGAAAATGTAGATTATAGTACGTATATAGGTATCATAGACACGTAAACGTATAGTTCTAAGATAGAAGTACCAAACCAACAACTCAATGGTTTCAAATATGCTAATAAATAGTTCCTTAGTAAATAGTGTAACAGTATTATAGGAGAAATTAAGGCGACGTTTTCCGGACAGTTTAGGCAAATAGCGCTTGAACGTATCCCTATAGAATAAGATAAGTACGCATAGCCACACGCATGGACTAGCCGTGAATTACGCGACGCGGTCAACGACCTCCAGTCCGAAAATACAGCGTCACAGTGTAAAAATTACAGTTTCGCAAGCTTAACATTTAATACAATATTTTTTTCCACGTTTTGCTACAATGACAATCATGTTAAAAGTGTAGTTTCTATGGCTTTAAACTGCAACACTACAGACACGGACGAAGTAATAATATTACGGGTGGATTAATAATATTTACGTGCGTAATAGTAAATTATTATACAATTGAGCTAAGTTGCTCATTACAGACGAGGCTGTAGGTTGCAGCCCGAGCCGTAGGCGAGGGCGTAATTCAGCCAAGTGTATAATGAGCAAGTTGCTCACGAGTTTCATACTCACTTTTTCAACACCCTTGCGAGAAAAAAAAATTGCACAAATGCGATACAAACGCAATAATACATACGAAAATTATGGAATGTAGCGCGCAAGTTTTTTTTTTTGCACGCGGCAAATGTATGGTGTTGATTACATACTTATAAACCTCTTTGTTGTAAGAAATCTGTATATCCCGGTTAAATTGAAAATGCTCTGTTTACTTGCATAAAATTTGCAGTTTGGTAATAACTTAACTTTATAGGGATACATTACCCGGTTAAATTGAAAATGCCCTGTTTAATCGCATATAATTTGATAGATTGATATACACTTTATTGAAACACCGTATAAATAGTTTAAGCAGAAACACAATTTAAAATAATGTAACATTTGGCGGTCTTATCGTTGAACGCGATCTCTTCCAGACAACCATTGGAAGGAGAGACATAATTTAAAGAGATCCAAGGGACGGCGGTGAGCAAGAAATTATAGTACTTACACTGACAATTAACTTATATATTACCTACATTACATATATACAAAAATAAAATTAGAATACTCATATAGATAAACACATAATATTCATATATAATAATACATGCACATATACAACATAATAATATATACATACATAAATAATGAATGATGTTCATGACTATAAGACACATACTAACAATGGAACAACGATTATATATATGTTCATAGAGAGTCAACGATTTACTAGATAAAAGGCTTTTATAATTTGCAGTTAGGTACTAATTTAACTTTGTTGGGATAATTCTATTACGCCCTAGTGTGTAATATTATTATGCATGAGGGTGTTATAGTTCGGTTTATGGCCCTAAGAACGATATAATAAAGCTCACTTTACGGGCGAGGGTGTTGAAAATATATGTATGTCATACTTATGTTGAATTTCGAATATAATCGTAATAGTAATCAGGAATAATCGTAAATAATCAGGTAAGGGTAATAGAAGATAAAGTATAAATTTTTTTTAGAGTCAAAATGCTGTTTGGTAATCAGTTAAAATATAATATCAAGTAATGCGTAAATGTATAAATTCTATATGTAAAAGTAACATGGAATAGTCAAATCCAATAGTTTTAAATAAAGTCAAAAAAGGAGATTTTTAATTTAGGAGGGTGTTGGTAGATACACAATTAGGTAAGATTATTAAAAGGCCAGGATACTTTTAAGTATTTTAATATTTTTAGAGTAAAATGCAGTTTAATTTGTTAATATATATAACTTAAATATAATAATTACAAAAAATCAATTATTTTCTTTAGTTCTTTTTATTTTTCTTATCTCTATCCCTCTTATCTTCGAGGATCTATTATTTCGGTAGAAGAGAGTCCATGTAAAATTTTACAAGTTGTGGTTTCATTTTTTGTCCCCAAAAATGTATCCTCTTTCATATTTTTTATCATACCATTTGACCTTGCAGACCCATGGACAAAATTGTAAATTAAAGGTACTTACTCCATTTTTAGTCCTACCCTCAGCTATAGCTGCTTCTTTGTCGCACGATGCTGCAGATTCCATTGATTCAACTGCGACTCCTCCCCATTTCTCATAAACCTGAATTTGAATCTTGCCATAATATTTTGTCGAAATGACTGGTGCGTCCAATGCAGAGAAAACTTCCTGAAACTGAGAGTAACCGATCCCTAAAGCTATGATTCCGCTAGTAGCAGCTATATTTGCATTTACGCATTTTTCATCACTGCTATCCTCAGATTTAATCACCACTAATTCATGGCACATATTGCATTCAAATTTAAATTTTGATGTCAGTCCTAATCTTTTCTCGTCCACCAATCTAAAATTTTCAGTCTTACAAGCGGACAAACTATTGAAGCGTCCTTTATTTTGTAGCTGAGCAAGAAAATCATTCAATTCAACAAATCTTCTTCCAGTAACGGGGTGAAAATCATTTGACTCACTGATCGTTTCAACGGTCAGTTCTGTCAGTAATTGTTCTTCAACACTGGAATATAAAATCACAAATTGTATTAAAAAAAACTACTTCTTTTGTTTGCTATTTGTATATTTGAACTCTACATACACATTTTCTGCATAGATGTTTAAGTTATTGGTCAGTTCAGAGTTATCTGAATTACTGCAGTCTCTATCTTGAAATGCGCCGTCCGAATACCTGTAAAAAGTTATGATAAGATGTATTTATATAAAATACATCAAATATAAAAATCTAGACAAGTACTTACTCAACTCTCGAAACCAAGGTCATTTTGAAGTTGGCAAAAGATTTGTTCGAAGGCTCCTGGGCGCTACCACCATTGTCTATAAGTTACGACACGCCTAGTTCCCTAAAACCATGATTTACTATATGTAAATTGAACTATTATCATATTTACAACATGTGTATACCAAACCAAATCACGAGTATAGAATATAGTCAAGGATGGTAAAGTGACTAAAATTACTGACTTTCACTGCTGACGAAACACTACTCAAGAATTACTGCTTCATATGCTACTGTTTCTTTGTATATGAATTTCTTCGTAGCATGTGTACAAAATTTAAATGTAGACAATCCTACCCTCATAAGTCATAATTATACATCCCTTATAAATCTATCTACGTATAGCAATTAGTAAGTACAAAAAGGTAAATTTATAATTTCAAGATTTGTATTAAGTAAGTGAGTAGGTACTTATAACATTCTTTACTATGGAAACTTATAAGCTGAAGATAATCTACAGTCAATGCGCTAATTATATACTATATAATTAGGTACATATTTTCGATTATATTCACTTCCAAAAATTACTAGTTACGTTACTCGGTTATATCTGGTTTTTTTTATAGGTTTGCGTTCCAATTCCGAGGTAAAGTATACTATCTCGTTTGTTGTACACCACACCATTGCGAACTGCCATAAAGATCGGGGTTATTATACGTTATTTTACTAGCGTAAGGATTGGACAAACTAAAAATAAACCATAATCTTTATAATTTTTGTTTGATTATTGAGTTCGTAGCGGGTGTGCAAAATATCAATGACAGCAAATACTTATGTATAATCTCAGAATAAGCTTATTATTTCAATGTGTATAATAATAAGTATCAACTTAGCATCGTAATATAGAAGGAAGGTATTGTAATTGTAATATTCTATACATTCATACATGGTAACACGGAACGGTCGAAAAAAGCTGATTGAAGTCTTCCCTTCCTTTGCGTTGTCATTATAAAGAACTTTTACTGTGGCACCAACCTGAAATCATGCTTTTCCATATATTTTGCTAAGTGGAGAGTGAATTACTTTTTCTGTGGAACAGTTCATATTTCATTTTTCCGTATTCAGAAAGTCTTAGGAATAATACGTTTATCAAAAGAGTAGGTAGGTCTACATTGAGATAATTTCGGATTAGTACCTACTAAACTACTAAGACACCGTGTAACCCAGTACGCACTACAACTGTAAATATATTACTGATATTTACACTCCATAATACCGTTTTAGAGATACGTCATTTGTCTTCTCTTGGCTGACGCCATCCGAAAAAATACATATTCAGAATAACGACGTTCATTTCAGCCTAGAAATTTATTTTCAAACAAATCGGAGTAACTTTTTTCACTTGGCAGACGTCCTCGAAAAACATATTTTGAATTCGTTATACGGACGTTCAGAACTACCCAGATATCGATTTTCAGCCAAATCGGAGTCACTTTTTTCACTTGGCATTCGTCATTGAAAATTTAATTCCGTATTTGGAATAAGGACATCTAGAACAACCTAGATATCGATTTTATTATAAAAGCTAACGTGGTTTTCACTCATTTTAGTAAATAATACGGGATAACTCACGTGAATCAGTCAGATAGCTCCGACTATAGTTTCCACTAGCTCCTGTAGTCGCTAGTATATTTATGGAGTGTTTTGAAGTAATGGCAATGATGAACACAACATATAAGCCAAGACACTGGTGGCGCTATGTTGACGACGTGTTTGCCATTGTGCAAAGAAACGAGGTGGATTCACTGTTAGAACACCTGAACAGCGTTCACCCAAAAATTGCTTTTACGGTGGAACGGGAAAAAGAAGGAACCCTACCTTTTCTGGATGTGTTGGTAAAACGCGACTCAGTCGGACATTTATCGCACTCCATATATCGCAAGCCAACACACACAAACAGGTATCTCAGAGCGGATTCTCACCACCACCCAGCGCACCTAGCCTCAGTACCACGGACGCTTATAAACAGAGCATTAAGAATATGCGATCCTGAATACCTGGATACTGAGTTAAACCATATTAAAGGTGTTCTGCAAAGCAATGGTTACAAGTGGAGGCACAGTTGGCGTATTGCGAACGCGTCGACCAAGGCACGCCCAGCATCAGTGGAAAGAGCGACAGCATACCTTCCATATATAAAGGGAATCACGGATAAAATTGGAAACTTGTTACGCCGAAGGTACAGCATCAAGACAATATTCCGCCCTCTAAGGCAACTCAGACAGCTGCTTCGCTCTCCCAAAGATAGGGACCCATTGGGAGTCCCCGGTGTCTACTTAATTCCCTGCGACTGTGGTAAATGTTACGTTGGCGAAACATGCCGGAACGTTTCCACTAGACTTACGGAACACATACGCTCCATGAAGAATCAGGACATCAACAGCTCAACCGTGACAGAACATTCTCTGTTATCTGGTTCAGGACACTACATCCGCTTTGACAAAACTCGGGTCTTGTCGAGAGAAAAGTTCTTCGTGCCTCGCAAGATCCGAGAATCTATTGAAATTAGTAGACGTCCAACCTTCAATAGAGACGGAGGATGGTTCTTGTCACCTACTTGGAAGCCGTGTCTTCATGGAACTGTTATGGATGATAAGGACGGGTGTAGTGGAGATGTGGTGAGTTCTTTTTGCTGGGACGCTCCCCATGCCAGCCGGGATTTCACCATCAGCGACGAAGAGGATTCGCATCAGTCGACGACACGACCAACTGCAACCCACCCCTCGCACCAACCGATGACGTCACGCGGACTACGAGCTGCCGCCCGCAGTGCTAAGCGAGACGTCAACGCGGGCGTCCCGAGCTCTCCTTGAAAAAGACCACCGAATGTGGTTGAAACTATAGTCGGAGCTATCTGACTGATTCACGTGAGTTATCCCGTATTAGATATCGATTTTCATCCAAACCGGATATATAACTTTTCATACTTGGCAGACGTAATCAAAAAATAAATTCCAAATTTGAAATAAGGACATCCACAACAACCTAGATATCGATTATCAGCCAAATCAGAGTATCTTTTTTCACTTGGTAGACGTCATAAAAAATATTTCCAAATTTGGAATGAGGACATCCAGAACAACGTAGATATCGATTTTCATCCATATTGGAGTAACTTTTTTCACTTGGCAGACGTCATCGGAACCAAATTCTAAATTCGTAATATGGACGTTCAGAACTACCTAGATATCGATTTTTATCTAAATCAGAGTAACTTTTTTCATTTGGCAGACGGCATCAAAAAATAAATTCCAAATTTGGAATGAGGACATCCAGAACAACATATATATTGATTTTCATGCAAATTGGAGTAACTTTTCTTACTCTGCAGACGTCATCAAAAATCATTTCCAAATTTGGAATAAGGACATCCAGAACAACCTACTCGTAGATATCGATTTTCAGCCGAATCAGAGTATCTTTTTTCACTTGGCAGACGCCATCGAAGAAAAAATACCAAATTTGTAATGAAGACATCCAGCACAACCTAGATATCAATTTTCATCCAAATCGGAGTAACTTTTTTCTATTGGCAGACGTCATCAGAAATCAGATTCTAAATTCGTAATACGGACGTTCAGAACTACCTAGACATCGATTTTTAGCCCAATCGGAGTCACTTTTTTCACCTGGCAGACGTCATCAATAAATAAATTCCAAATTTGGAATAAGGACACCCAGAACAACCTAGATATCGAATTTCATCCAAATTGGAGTAACTTTTTTCACTTGGCAGACGTCATCGATATAAGGTCTGCATTCGGAGTGAGGACGTCCAGAACAACCTAGATTTATATTTTTAGCCAAATCGGAGCAACTTTCTTCAGTTGGCAGACGAAATCGTTATTGATATTGATATGTTGGCGCTACATGCGCAAACTAAACGGCGATATGCAAATAAGTCGTCCAGTACAGATGAACCTGAGTAATAGGGAAATATCAAAACGTGGAATATACTAAGCATTTACTTATGTGATTATTATACCACTAGCTTTCCGGGCGCGGCTCCACCTGCGCGTATGTCGGTTATCGCGCAAAAACATTAACCTCTTTTTGCGCAGTTGGATAAAAACTATCCTATGTTTTTTCCCGGGTCTCAAACTATTTCCATACCAAATATCATTCAAATAGGTCCAGTAGTTTTAGCGTGAAAGCGTAACAGACAGACAGACAGAGTTACTTTCGCATTTATAATATTAGTACTGATAATACTGAAATACTGATGCATATGAAATATATTTGATTTTATTTTCTACACCGACAAAGGCCATCATGTGGCTTATTCATTTGATAAATGTATTAGTTACTTACCTACTAGTTAGTACTTACCGATTTCGATCTCTAATCAATATCACAATATGCTCCCTCAGCTGACGTAAGCGTTCCTTATTTTTTATACTGTGGTTTCCCATTTATTTATTCGTCGATTCCGAAATAGCGTATACAATCCGTGCGCGAAAGAAACGAGCACAGTACCGTCGTTGACAGCGGTCACGGGCGTACTGGCGACACGGGCACAAGGGATCTCGTAGGTTATAATGAGAAAAAATTGACAGAAAATCATCCACTATAGATATTGATAAAATATTAGGCAAATATTTAGATATACTAATAAACTATCGAATAAAACCAGTTTAGTGTTAATATTAATTATAGTTTTAAGATAAGGGCGATAATAAAATTTAAAAAGCATATTTTTCAAAAATTAAATCTATCGAGGATTTTTTACGTAATCGTGTTTTTGCCGAGATCATAATTAAGTTTATGAACTGAATATATACATATCAAAAGAATGCAACTTAGGTAATCGAAGAAGTATTTTATCTCGATTTTCAAAGATGTTACTTAGTCAGACTATATCGCCTTAAGGTCAATTACTCAGGCCTTTAACTAGACGTTCAGTTGTAAGCCTCATTGAAAACAACTTTACCGATCGAAATGATGGATACCTGAAATGATTGTTATAGATAATTCTTTATTGTTACACCAATAAAATACAAATTGAATTTATACAAAAACATCTTTGATTAAAGTGTTACTATGGAAATACAGGAACTATGTCGGGGGGGTACATAAATATAGTGCCCCCATTAGCATAGCATAGCATCCGCGTGGACGATATCGTCCATTTTATGAATTAAATTCTTTTGTTATGCTAATCTACGGATGTAAATGGATTATTAGTGCTCTCTAAATATACATTTATTCTGATATATCTTCAATATAAGACATGCCTATTAGGGCACATTGTTAAGGCTGCCAACTTGTCGCTTGATTTTTAACCGATTCAAAGAAGGAGGAAGAGTCTTCAAGACAACGAGTACCTATATGACTTTTTTCTTGTATGATCATGCTTTATTTTTTACTGGATCATCCAATCTTGATGATTATATTTTCCATCCGTCCGTCCTTTAAAATATCTTAGGAACGGACAGTTCTTTGACCGGTAGACGATTTCAACCGGCTAACTATTGGTAGTTCTATTTTTATTGCGAATCGACAATCATTGGCCGCAGTCTCACCTGATTTCCATTGGTAGTTTCAGGGTATATGCGTTACTATGGTCGATTGCCGAACAAATATTAATAATAACAAAAATTTATAAATAAAACGGAGAACTCCTATATACTATATAGAAACGTGTTTTAATGTTTTTACTTTTTGGCCTTTCGTAAAAACGGTGATCAAACTAGGTTTGATTAAAATCCAATTTCTAACTTGCAACAACAAATACTAAAAACCGGCGAAGTGCAGGTTGGACGCCCGGTAAGGATCTTGACCTGTATGAAAAATAAATACGAGTTTTTTGGTACATTCTGTGTTGGTACGGAATCCATGGTGTGGGAGTCGAACTCGCACTTCGCCAGTCTTGCTTTGTATGATACAGTATACCTTCAAATTGGTCCCATTTATGAATTTCATGAACTTCTGGTTTTTAGGTTTGCTAAGGTTAGATAAGTTACACTCGATGAACCAAAAAGTATTTCCGTAAGTACCTATACGTGGGTGACTTATTTACAATTCTTGCCGAAGGTGATCATGATAGTTAGCCGAGTGACACAATCGATTTTGTAAGCAGTAAGTTTACATCACTGAAAATATTGAAAAATACAAACCGACTTCTAGCACTCAAAAGTATATGAACTAAATAAATTTGAAAAAGAATTGACTGCATGGCTGCTCAATAATTGTTTTTATGGTGTTAAGGAATTTAATGAATATAAATGTATAAACAAATGTACAAACCTAGTTATAAATGTATAAATACCTAAGTATAATTAATAAATCTAATTATGTAAAATATAAGGCTAATTTAAATTTCGATGTAACTGCTTCAAACATTTGCCCGTTTGCTTGCAGACAGAATACAATACTGTGTGTAATAATATTTTTAAGATCTTCTTTAATTGTATCCTTGCAAAAAAACTATTTGATTTGATAAGTAGGACCATGAAAATGCGAGCACAGAGTGTTGGACTTCCGTCTACTTTTCACTACTAGGTACTTTTTAGAGCTGGATGTTGGTTCCATTTATTTCTAAAAATATTTTTCAGAGTTATGGGGCGAGTTTTAAATTAAAGATGTAATCACCGAACAGGGCTTTGAATAGTAACAAATGTCTACTTAAAAAGTTAGACTTATGCAGATTCAAATTAATGTAAAATTCTACAACAAAATTAAATGAGGGCACTAATCGTCAATTAAACTATAGAACATGATATGAACTCTATTCGAACGTTTCGAATCTAATACATGGTGACGTTTGTTAACTTTAACGTTCTTCTTAGTTAAACTTTTAACAATAGGAACACCTTAGATATGAAGTTTATCTGATTAACATTAAAACATGAATATCTGCGAGTACAGCCATTAAGACTCTAAGTAGGTTGAGATCGAACTTAAGATGCTGTTTTCGACAGCTGTGCCATACATTAAACGTCTCAACATTGAGGTGCATTTATTAATACGAGTCTTAGTCATCTACACAGACATCCTGTATATAAGAATATGTTTGTATTGACTTTGTCAACTTTCACATTTATCTGCTAATTTAAAACGTTTATACCTACAATAAGGTAGGTGTGTATGTAATGTATGCAACTGTCTACTGTCCAGACTATCAGTGGGGCGAGGGTCAACGGGCGGCAGCGGTGCTCCCAGCGGGTCGGGCCGCCTGCTCCGGGTCGTAACGGCCGCATGCCTCATTTTGAGCGCCATTTTCTACACCATCCTGCTCGCTGTGCCTTACACGGAACGACATGAGGTATGTTAACCCTCATTATGGGGGCATTATACCTACCTACCTGCATGTTTATCTTTCACCTTACTCTTTTGCCCTTTCGTAATTTCAATCAAGGTTTTAAACGAAATATGCGAACGCAGTTTTCGAAGAGTAACGTAATAATATGGTCGTTTGTATACCGTGTCGTAGGTTGAATGAGTCACCTAGGTCACCTTTAAAAATGACCCTTTGCCCGAGTTCCAGTCAGGTGACAGCCATTGACATACCTATATACTGGTAATTTTAAGTCAGTCTGCGTGCTTTAAATCTACAAAAATATAGCTAAATTGATCTCACTTTAGATATTTTTCATCATAGTGCCCTATTTATGAGACTCCGCCGTCTGTCATGGGACTCTAGCTAGTAAACGAAATGGGTCACAAACCTAAAATGTCAATATTTGTGTAGAACTTTGACCCTAAGGTGAGTAATGGATTAGAAATTCAAATTATTTCAAGGGAAACTCATATCTTACATGAGTAGGTAGGTAAGTAGCCGTAAAACATATATTTGCACCCATATAATGTGGGGAGTCACCGTTTTGATCTCATTGAGTAGTTCAAATATTATATTTTTGTAGCCAGGCGTGCATATGCAAAATGTCTTACCAGCGCGCGATGTACGCTCAAGTCCGCAGCAAGATTCAAACTAGCGACACCCTGATAGCAGGATATAGCCAACGGCACTGGGTTTACGTTCAGAGCATGGTAATATGTTTCCATTATGTAAATGCTTGCCTAGCTAGCTACCACCCTCAAGTAGAAAATCTGTCACCTAACGTTAGGTTCCAGCTCCAGCAGCTGTCATTGAGAGCTAGTTAATAATCCAGGCTAAGCCTGTTTACCATCTTCGATCACATTATCAATCGTCATAAAGTGAGATTACGTTCTGAGGCTAGCCTAACGGCATTTATTGAGAAACTGTCGCTAAGCACCTAACAGTCTGTTCCGGTTACTGTGTTTGGAGTTTTGCAGCCTGTTTTCCCCTTCTTCCATCTTAGGCTGTTCAGCATTTACAACAATACCATAAATTAGCGACAGGTAGGATAATTTTCAAAGGCTAGCCGATACTCTGTAATAAAAATGTTGTAATAATATATTAAAGCCATGAAAACTAAACGTGCAAAGCGTTCACTCGCTCGTGTTGATATAGGATGCTGAATCCAGTGTAGTGTGATTAAAAGCTTCCTCTATTAATTGCCATTGCCACTTCCTAATTAGAAAGCTTGATATAACGAGTGGAGTGATAAGGTCTTCAGCCAAGCTCAATATACTCGTACTTGTAGTACAGTCATTTTAGAACTTTGACGTGTAAATATTTCCGGAAGTTCTGAAAATCTGACAGATGTGCTTTTTATAAATTTCGTCCTTGCCAGGTATCATTGCCTATCTCCTTTTCAACTAATTTTGTGATGAATATTGTTAAAAATTATAAAAAAGTGGAAAAAAAATCCTGTAACTTTTAATATAACCTTTTATTTTTGTTAAATTAATAGTTTAAGCATACGTCCGCTGCAAACTCAACTCAACTTTAATTTTGTCCAAAACCTTATTTTCGTACCTCCACGATGAAGAGTAAGAGGCCCGTTTTACTATCGGCTGTCCGTCCGTCCATTTGTCCATCCGACAATATTTTTCTTTTTCTCTCTTTAGAACGGTTAATAGGTCTGTAGTTACAATTTTCATGTTACAAATAAAAATAACAAAAAGAGAATAATTAAAGAGTCTTCTCTTACAAGAAACGTATTTTTTAACGCTTTATTTTGATCTCTCAACATACATGTTACAGTCTTGGTTTGGTTACAGTCCAACTAAAGTGTACACTGTACACCAACAGATTATAAAATATGACGAAGTGCAGGTCGAACGCCCGCGAAGAATCTCGAACTGTATTTATACAAAATAACAATTTCACATTTACCTCGATGCAATTTCATTGTTTATTATGTGTTGCTATGGAACCCACGCTGTCTGAGTCCAACTCACACTATGCGGTTTTTTAGTCGTGTTAGCCTAAGAATCCACGTGCAATCTACTATAACAATATTCAACGCATTCTCCTTCGCTTCGCTGTTCTTGATAGACCAAGTGTAGCGGGTACCTATTCCTCTCGGCCACCGGAACCTTACTCTTTCGAGCCGAAACTTTGTATTATTTTAACCGTCATCATAGGGGACTGTGAGTAATGTAACATTACCGTGCTATAGTGCTTGTAATCATATTTAGAAACAAGTGTAGCGGGTTCATCGTCTTCAACACCGATCGAATCACAAGGCGGTGACAGGAATTGTTTTTTTTGTAAATGCCCATACTAGTTTAATTGGAATCCAAGCACATGTCTGTATCGCCCGCATATACTTGTATTTTTACAGTACAAATTTTTACCTAACCCGCATCTATTGGTTCTATGTTCCGGACGTCTTGTCTTTTTTCCGATCGTGAAGATAGGAGATGCGAATTTTGTGCTCTACTGAATCGTTACAATAGTTAAGAAGAACTATACGTTTTTATAAATTCAGAACTTAACACACTTGTAAAAACAAATGTGGTTACTAGGATGTAGTCTTTATATTTAATTTTCTCGTGAGGTACATGTAATACAGATCTCTAGGTGATTTGCAACTTCTGAGGTGCGAGGACGGGAAATCGAATTAACCTGCCATAATTCGAGTTTTATATACTGACTGTAAGAGTATAACTGATAAAATGATATGTAATTCCGCAGGCCCGTCGACCCCACGTTTTGTTCATGTGTGACGCCGACAGCGCTTACGTCTTACAGGAGGTTTGTGAAGAGGACATGCGATGCAACCGCTGGACCGGGGAAAAGGTACCTTCTATTTATCTCCCATAAAACCCGAATAGCATAAGCTATGTATGTATGTGTAAGAGCCAGTAATTCTAGATTACCCTGAACAACATCCTCGACTGCATCATTAGTATAACCATAAGGTGAGATAGTGGTCAAAGGCTAGATTATCAGAGAAAAACAACCACCTACGCAGTCTACGCAGATATAAAATTAATGTCACATATATACCTAACACTTCTGCAAGAGTTCATATGATGCCATCGGTGTATGTTGTGATCTTATATATACCAAGGTGTTTATTGTGTAAGTAAGAAGATACCGTAGACTCCGCTAACTGCGCCCCTTGAACATAACTTCGCTTGAATCTTAGTTATAATGTTTTTTTCTCCTACCATAGCAACTTTACTTCTGTTCGTTGGAAAAAACAGACCTACAATGTAAAACGGCTACTGTATGGGTTATTCTGGTGAACAAATTCATAGTTACAGTCAAGATTCTAGATCTGTGCCCGACAGATAGCGATATATGTTCGCCCACTGTGGGACGGGTCATGAGCCCCTCCTAGCTATTACCATTAGTCAATACGCTTGACTTAATAGCCTACGTAACTTCAAAATGCGCGAAATTAAAAAATAGTTTCAAAAGTATACACCTAAGCTAATTTAAGGGTACCATAAATTCACAAACTTTCTGAATCTTAAAGATTAAAAACTAATAATAATGATCAAATTACAAAATAAACTTGCTAGACATATTTACAGAACATCAACAGAGATTAAAATATTAGGAATAAATAAATTATCTCTTACCTTAGTAAAATCACCTTAGTAAAATACAGTAAGCAGCGCATGCATTCAGATAATATTAAGAATGTTGTGAAATTTGCGAATTCCTTACATTGACAATATACGAGTAAGTGCACTCAGTACCTACAATTGAAAATGGGATATTGTGCTTAGGTAAGTGTTTATATGACATGATTGTTCCAATTAAAGCAATGTATTGTAGCTTCTTGCGAGACTGATTGGTAGTCATTGACAGTATGAAAATAAAACATTCGCAGATAGCTGTTTTAGCGAAACCAAGGTAGTTTTATAAGATAGTTTATCACAAACCGGCTACACCATACAAAAAACTTACAGAAAGGGATGTCATAATTATAGGATGCCGTATTTTCTTCACTGTTTATTTCATTTCTTTTTCAATATTTTTACGATAAAATAAATAATGTCTTAGGTTTTCGCGATTATTACGCGTAGTAGTTAAAAATCTTTAAACGGTTTAAATCGCGTATATTTATCATTATTTTAGTCCCGACGACGTTTCAAGCACTTTGCAGTGACCGTGGTCACGGGGTGATTAATTGGTTTTATTTGTCACATGAGTTACTTATATTTGGTCTACCGTCAGAAATGTTATATTAATAATAACGTTCCCCATTCATATATGAGATAAATATATGCAATTTACACCGTTTAAAGTTGTTTAATTACTATAAAATAAATAAACTCAGATATTTCCGACAGCACGTGGGCTATCCTAGGAGTGATATACCTAAGCGTCGAATTCAAAGTCTCCTGCTCTTTGTCAAGGCCTTTTAAAAATTACAATACACATTGTACCTAAGTCGAGCTTTCTCTGTGGATATTCCAGACAGGAGTGCTGGCGGTGGGTGCCTGCGAGTACGGATGCGCCGACGAAAACATGACGTGGGTGCGGCAGCCGTTCACAACCTCCTCCACCACTACTACCCTCAGTCCCATGTACAGTGGCGTCGCCAACGCTACAACGGTCAGTGCCAACTTCATCATCATCATCAACAACAACAGCGATTTTACATGCCATGCACCACTGATACTTATGAGATACACAGAACAAAAATACTGAAAATGAGAAGCGAATACCTAGCATCGCTGAAAGATGGCAATATCTTAATAATGGCCAAACATGTACTCTACAGTATAAGTTAAGGGTTGATTTAAGTATAAAATTTTTAAAGGTATACACGTATATTTATGCCTATAAGTCCTATAACCATCGCATCATCGCCTTATTGATTTACAATTTTATACTTATCATTGCGACAAATAAATGACGCTGTTTATACTTAGTCACAATGCACAATTGTTTCAGACTCCAAAACCGAATTCTACATTTGAAGAGGAAGAACTCGGCGGTATCGGTTTCGAAGTAAATCCACCTCATTTGTGCTACAAGGGACAGTGCCTAGTGTACATGCGTCACGTGGAACGAATGCGGGTCCCACTGTCGCTTATAGCTCCTGAGCCGACCGAGGATAACTCTACCGAGGAATCTAACTGGTGCACTTATCGCACAAGTAAGTGTACCTTACATACTAACCTCTTATAATCCTAACACAAAATAATTCAGAAAAGAAACAGCGGGGTAAGTATTTGAATATTTTTGGGTAAGTATTTAAAAATGTAAATAATCTTATTTTTTTTGTATTGTATTATTATTTTACATCTGTATGTCTCTGATTGTGATCAAATAACAGTCATATCTATGAGTTTTTTTTAGATGCTTGTCTTTATTTATGCCTGATAGGTTAGCCTTTACCACTATCTCGCCTGAAGGTGGTCGAAGATGTTGTTCAGGCTAACCTAGAATTACTGGCTCTCAAGGACAGCTGCTGGAACACCGTTAGGTGCTTGGCGACAGATTTTCAACTTGAGGGTGGTAGCTAGTGAGGCGGGCATTCGCAAAGTGCCCTACCACCATGCTGTAACGACTGCCATCCTAAGACAACAACCGGGACCGACCGTGCCCTCCGAAGCACGGAAGCGCTCAGTAGTAACGTCACCAGCGGTCACCCATCCAACTCATGACCGCGGCGGACGTTGCTTAACTTTGCTGATCGATTCAGAATGGCTAAGCAAACTTCGTTACGAGCGCTTGTCTCTTTTTACAGTGGCATTATTTTGGTATCGCATCGTTAATATATGATTTGAGTGCAGTAGGATGGAGATTTTATATGGCTAATAATTCTACGCTAAGCCGATATATCAGGTCCACATTCTAAAGTGCAGGTATAATAGGTATAGTAGTAGGGACATGTCCTAATATCTTCGACACAAAGCTGTCCTTCGCACTATCAGCTACTATAGACACCAAGCTGTCAGGACTACCCGTCAGTCAACATTTTATTTTTGAAAACGCTGATGTTACTGTTATTTATTATAAACTAAGTATTTACTATTAACTGTTTAGGAATGTATTGTTCTATCATTTTTATTGATAAATGAATACGCAGTTGGTTAAGAACGTGGCCTAACAATAAACATTAGATCAGACGTGTATGATGATAACATACCTATTATACCTTGACTAACCTTGAGTAATATGAGATACGTGCTTGATCTGGCAATTGAAGATACTATACGCGGGCATTGTCTCACTTCTCATAGAGTAGTCTCAAGACAGGTGACTGAACACCCGGAATTGCCACCAGTCCTAGTTTGAAAAGGTATACGAAATAAGAAGAGGGATCTTACATTTTCAAACTGAGAAAATTCGGCCATGTGCAAGTCAGACTCGCGCCCGAAGGGTTCCGTACCATTAGCTATACAACATTAGACTTCATATTTTAACCTTTTTTTAAATACTTAGCCCTTAAACAGGTCATTGAAATTATAAATCACAATATACATATAAAAGCTTGACACCTTCGCTGGGGCGGGCCCCAGCGTTGGTGTCGTGGCGTGTCTTTGATTTTCTTAATTTATTATTTACATTACATATCTTAGATTTTTGGACTTCTTGACCCATTTTCCCATTGGCATGCGCAGTGAACCTTTATTCAATTATAAGCTATGCAAGGTCAGACTCGCGAGGTCTACAGCTTGGCGAGCCACTATAGTATAAATTAATTTACTATTATGTATTTGAGTAATTGTTACTAAGTATTTATATTATTTTCGTGTTGCTTTTCTTTTTATATACTTATTGTATAATTTATTGACTTTATACTTTATATTACTTAATTATAATTTTCATACCATTATTTTTGTTCAAAACAATTGGTTTTGGAAGAAGATTAAAGATCCCGTATAAAACTTTAATCTTCTTCCAAAACCAGTAAGTATTTTACAGAATTATAGGGCTTAAGAAAAGTTTGCTTTTCCGTTAAGAATTGTCCTTTTCAGAACCTTTTTGAGTTTTAAGGCCAACTCGAAACAAATCTCTTACTTTGCAACTTGCAACATATGAAGCGAAGCTGTATTGTGTCTAGCTATCTCTCTTACTAGCAATTTTTTCTCTTACATACATCGGCGAAACTTAAATAGGTTATCAGGTAGTTTAAAACATTAAGGGCCTGTTTCAGAATGTTCGAGTAAGTTCCAGTTATGCTACCCAGATCCAGAACATATTTATTAAACAAAACACTATCTTTGTGTTCACGGTCATCGACTTAGCCTTTCCATCGGTTAAAGCTTGTAACGCGCTGCATGAGAAATGACATTTTTATCATCCAGTTATTTTATGTGTTGGCTAGCAACCCGAAACTTTATTAGGACATTCTGAAACGGACCCTTAATATAATTCGGTAGGAATGCAAATAGGAAAATCGATTAAATCACAATATATAAATTACTCATTATCAGCCAGAAGACGTCAACTGTGGAACTAAAGCCTCTCCCATAGCACAATTTGCCGCTACCACTTGTATACACCCTAAGATTATATTTCAACTCTCTGTATACACCTGATCCCCACGACACAATGTCGTCAGCCCACGTAGTGGCAAGTATGTAAAGAACTACGTACTAAATTTGAAAAGATATACATCTTATATCTAAAGCTGTGTAGGACTCATATTTTTTATTAATTTAACCTTTTTTACCCCAATGAATTCCAGGTGGTAGATCACAATGTTTGGTCCCTCCTGAACGCCTGGCGTCAATAAACCAAGAAGAGAGCGAATGCAAGCCTGCTGTGCGGTGCCAAGTGCTGGATCCTTATGATGAGCCCGATGGCGTGTTGGCTAACGCCGAGTGCAGGCTTGTCATCGGTGACCCTTCCTACACATTTTGGAGCTACCTTGTCGTCAGGTAATTATAATGAGTTTAGGAGGCTAGTTAATACTTATCTGAGCATTGGTTAATTATTATTTTTAACCAACTTCAAAAAAGGAGGAGGTTTTCGATTCGTCGGTATTTTTTTAACCAACTTCAAAAAAGGTAGGAGGTTCTTAATTCGTCGGTTGTTTTTTTTGTTACCTCAGAACTTTTTACCGGGTGAACCGATTTTGATGTTTCTTTTTTTGTTTGAAAGCTGATGCTTGTCGTGTGGTCCCATTAAAATTTCATCAAAATCGGTCAACCCGTTTTTTGATTACACTGCTATTTCTTACAAGTTTAATCCTATCTTGATGATATAGTAATTTCCAATGAATGACAATCGATCCCGTAATTAGCAACGGACACTAAAAAGGGTGGATTTTTTTTCATTAAAAAAATGGTACTTGTCGAAATAACTCGTCGAAGTCGGTACCATGCGCACAATATTGTGATAATGGGTACTTTTGAACTATCATGGTACCGACTTCGACAAGTTATTTCACACTTTTGAGTGTTGAAGTCGGTACCATTTTTCAGTAAAAATTAAACCCTGGAATATGCAGCTCTCCGCACAAAACGTGGAGATTTACATAATGAACATATCTCCTATTAGAGTGTCGACAAGCTTTTCTATAAAATTCAGCTTAGAATATAAACAAATAGCTATAAGCTACCGCCTTATAAGCAGATCAAGATACAATGGGAAACCATCGTATCAAACTGACACATAACGTTGATAAATTTCAGGTATATTCTTATAAACTTTGGCTAGTAAAACAAATGGATTGGTAGCACATAAGAAGAGGCTCGTCTGAGCAGTTTGAGGGACCAACTCAAAATAAGTAAGAAAAAAAATCACATCAACAGCCATAACACCCACTGTTAAACAAACACCTCCCCCGGATGGGATGGGTTGCCTTAATCTCCAAGCTTCTTGGCGTCTTGGGAAATACAGTGTAAGATGGTAGTAAGAGCTACAGGCCATCTGGTATTTTCCCTTTGTCGCCTCTTACGACACCCACAGTAAGAGATGGGGGTGACTTTCTGGCCCGTCAACCCACAGGCTGCACATATAGGTGGGTGCAATTTTAGCCCGGCCTATGGAGAACCAACAGGTGTGTGCACTAATAGGAATAACTAACCTGTTGTTAATTCCAGGGTGCTAGCTGACATCTGGCCGACAGCCGGTCTGGCACTCCTGGGCGCAGCCTGCGTCATCGCCACTCGAGAAACCTCTCTGGGCCGCGGCGACGTCGGCAGACAATTGGCCTTTGGAACTCTAGGACTGGCCATCTTCCCCCCTTTGGCAGGCCTGGCATCGGAGCAGATGCCCGAGAACCCATACCTGGTGCCTTTTGTAATGCATGCGGTGTTTATGTTCATCGGCGCCCTTATATTGATTTTTGATAGGTAAGTCAAGTAACGATGAGGATACAAAACTTCACTGATAGCTCTGATTATACCTCTAAACCCGTAAAAATGACTTTTTGCCCTGCGGAAGTTTAATATTGTAATGAAATGTTTAGCGTACAAACAAGTGTTATCACCCAAGTAGTGAATCAATTACGCACTAGCTACATATCATATAGCGAGAGAGTGCGCTTATAGTTCCGAGTATCATTGACAACTTCACTCGAGTTGAACACACTATTTTTTACCACTAAATTCTTAATAATGCCTGATTTAATGGAAAACGCCTTGGTAGCGTGGCACCAGTTGAAAAGTCTACAATTTATTGAAGTCACGATAATTCAATAATATTTTAAAGTCAAATTATGATTGTTTTTGCAGCCACATGCCCCTTTCGACACCAGAATGGTGGTGGCATACCGCTACAGGTGTCCTAGCTATGCCGATGAACACAGTGCGGCGGTACGGTGCAGAGACTGCTGCAGTGTTCGCCGTCGTCGCGTTACTCGGCACTCTGTGGAGTGGGATTGACGCTTATCTACCATGGTAAGTCCTGCGCTACTCCTTTTTTCTATTAATTTCGATGCTTGAACGGCGCGCCGTTAAAAACCTTAAAAACCTTCGAAGATTTTGCTCAGGCTATCCTGGAATTAGTGGCTCTCAATGCCAGTTGCCGTAATACACCGTTAGGTGGTTGGCAACAGATTTTATACTTGAGGGTGGTAGCTAGGCAGGCTGTCATTCGCAAAATGTCCTACCAACATGCTATAACACCTCCTAAGATCGCTACCGGAACCGTGAAGTGTAGCCCGTGTAGGTATGTATGCAGATTTCACTAACTTGACCGATATACGGATACATAATTATTATCTCTGGCGTTCGCAATTCAATTAGGTTTCGATAGGTACTAGATACACCCACATTGTGATGTACGTTTTGTGCTTTTAAGTATATACGTATATTCAAATCTACATAAGGCACAGAATAATATGGACCATAAGGCTCGATTCCCACCAAAGGGGCAGCGGCAGTTATAGTGATAAGCAAAGTCTAGAATCGATTGACAGTTAAACTTCCGGCCGCATTGGACTGCCAGCCGAACTAACTTCAGTGTGAATTGACGCTAAGTCCATATCCATATTCGACTTGTAAGCTAAGTTTGTTTTGTTCGCAGGACCGTATTGGACTTGAACGGGACTGTAACTGAAGTAGGGCTGACACTGACCATAGGCGCCTTACCAGCCGTGCCGGCTCTCTTCTGGGCGGAGGCTCTGGTCGACTACATAGGACATTCCAATGTTTTCATCATGGGTTTCACATTCTATGGACTGCGGTACACCGGTAAGAAACGTCCACGAATGTAAATCATGAAAAATTTTCAACTTTTATAAAATTACGGCATATTATCCATTACATATACCTTCTAAATAAAAACTTAGGTACTTTTTAAATCATATCATATCAAAAGTACATTATACAACGAGTGCATCAAAAATATCAGTTTAGCCGAGACGTTTAACAATATCAGGCATGCACTAAATATTCAATTGGATTTACACTTTATTTGTAAAGAAATTCCAAAAAGTTAATCTAAATAAGATCTCTAAAATAACCTAAATGGTACCTATTATTACAACAACCTTCTATTTAGAGTGTCTTGGCAGGCGTCTTGGGATTGCAGTCAGTTCTTCAGAAGGCGCTGCTTCTGGTATTGTTTCTTTCGTCACGACTTACGACCCCTACAGAAAGATATTGGGTGTGTTGCAATTATAGCCTGGTTCCCACGGTGATCATAATTTCAATTTATACATCACAGCACAAACTATAATACCTATTATACCATCTCTGCTCAGAATAAATAAATACAAAACTATACAAGGTTATTGGTAAAATGCTAACAACCTCTTAGGGGTTGACTTCTGCTAGACCTAACAAACAAACATCTTAAGATGATTTTTGAAAATTTTTATTTGTGTTTTGCGGAATAATCATTAGGACCACCTGATGTTAAGAGTCTCTTGTGCCTGTAATGTATCATTTTTTTAATTACTTTGCTCGATGTAAATATTCAAAACTCTATTCAATGGGAGCGTGTGTTGCCGCGGCGGCGGGCGCTCTGGCTCGGATTAGACAATGTCTTCTACTACGAGAAATATGAAATAATGCATTACAGGCACAAGAGACTTTTAACATCAGTGGTCCTCGTGCTTATTCCGTCAAAAACACAAAAAAATAGATAAAAACATCTCAAAATGTTTGTTGAGACTAGCAGAAGTCAAGGTTGTTAGCATTTTAACAATAATCCTGTATATCACATCCCTCTACACAATTTTCTTCAAAATCATTTTACCCTTTCAAAACATAGGTAAAGCGATTCTTTCCCTTCAAGAGACCGGCATATATCCTATTTCTAGGCATAGATAAATTTTATGGTCTAGGGTAGGCCAATAAGCTGTTTTGTCTTGTACCAGGTTTGGCGTTCAGCACGGACTACACGTGGGTGGCAGTATGCGAAGCGCTGGAGGTGTTCACCCTGAGCCTCGTGTGGGTGACGGCCGTGCTCTACTTCCGCCATCTCGTGCCACGCAAGTACACCGCCACCGGGCAGGCGTTACCCGTCATCGCGCACTTCTGTATCGGTATGTATTTCTATAATATACATGAAGGATATAGGATTTTGTCTTGAATAGAATGAAGAACATGAATTGCCGACAGTGCCCGGCTTGAGTTTAAAGGCTCTTCCATATCCTCATGGTGTAAAGGTTTGAATAACAAATAAAACGTGTCTAATGAACAGCATGCCACTACTCGCGTTGATGTGAGGGGTTTAGTTGTACATAAGGCGTACAATAAAGCTGTTTACTATAATTATTGCTGGCCGTTTATTATTACGCTCTCATTAATCGATGGCCAAGTGGCCATTGTTACAGACTGTTGCGCAGAAGGTCCATGTTTCGAATTTCAGTCTTAGGTTAGCTTCACCCCATGGTTGAAGGGCATTATGCGAATGCTTGCCTGGCCAGCTACCACCGTCAAGTAGAAAATCTGTGTGTTCCTGTACCTGCCTTTGCAAGCCAGTTATTCTATAATAGGTTGTAAGAATCTAAGAACCACAGCATCATTTTCCATCAGATGTAGGATTATGTTCAAAATGAATCAAAGAATATAAATTAAAATAGCAACAAAAATCTTATTGTAAACGTATCTGTCAATTTTAGCATGTTTTTTGTTGGAAGGTTATTTTGCGGATGCCCTCATAGCCACCACGTACAAACCCCGCCGCCAAGCACCTACGGCCGGCAGCTGTACTTGAGAGCCAGTAAATTCTTGCCCGAACAACATCTTCAACCGCTTCCCAAACTTCTATTGGTAGATTTTTTGCTCTTACATCGCTCATTTTGCTCGCACATCTCTGGTGGATACGCAGCCTAAGAGGCCAGTGAAGGTCGGATTTCTCATACAAATGTAAAACCATATTCATTTGTAATCATACCATATAATGCTTTTATGATTTTCGGCGCTATTTTAGATTCGTTCCTTTATTTAGCCGGAGTTATATAATACACTGTATTCAGCAGAGGACAATCCGGTTGATACAGCGCAGTACTTGTATTATGTGTGTGTGTGTGGGTAGGTCGTTGCATCGGGGCCATCGTGGGGGGCATGGTGACGTTGTCGCAGCCGCTGGAGTCCGCCCGCGGCGTGTTCCGCGCGCTGGGCGTGTCCGCGCTGGTGGCGGCCGCCGTCTACCTCGCGCTCTACCATCTACTGCTGGCGCCGCGCTGCGCCTCGCCCGCCGTCTCGCCGCCCTCCCATCTACTACAAGGTACTTAGCCCCACGGGTATAACGTTTAGAAGCAGTGATAGCTAAGAGGTAATTACGGACTGCCGTGCCGCGAGTTTGTTTCGATTCACGGCTTGAGCTTCACCGCATGGTGGACGGGCTTTTTTGCAAATGTTCGCCTGGCTCTCTACCAACTACAAGTAGGAAATCTGTCGCCAAGCACCTAATCTGTGTTCCAGCAGCAGTCCTTAAGAAATTAGTAAGTCTATATAGGCCTAGTCCGTTTACCAATTTCGACCATATGATCACTTACCAACAGTTGAGATAACGATCAAAGGCAAGGCTTAACAGCTGTAAAAAATATATATAATTAAACATTTTACTTTTTTTTTAACGTCCGTGGTGCTCACATAGCGCCCCAAACAGTGTAAGGACAGAGGAGCATATCGACCACTTCTTCGCAGTAAAAGCGCAATACAGCCGGCTATCTACCACCCTCAAGAAAATCTGTCGCCAAGCACCTAACGGTGTTATCCGTCCGGCAGAACTATCCTTGAGAGCCAAGTCTCCTTCCAACTTCGACCTTATTATATTGCGATCCTGTGTTATAGTTACAAATAAAACTTCTAGCCCCAATTTGAACTTCTCCATCGCAAATAATTTCTTAGCTGACGTCTTTTCTTTATAAAATTGCTATATATTCAGCTTCATAGATCAATACCAGAAGTGATGTTTCTAGTATTAAGATATCGTGAGTGAACGGATGACCTTTCGCTTTTATACATTAAGTACTTACAGATTAAAGATATTGACATCATTATATTACCTCTAAATATCGATCTCAGCTTCATTAATCTACATACAAGTACGGAACCTTTAGTGAAAACCTTTAGTTCGAAATTCGCACTTGGCAAATTTTTTTATATACTCTGGGTTATTGGAAACAAAGTCACTACGTAATATGGACTACATGTGTTAATATAAGAAATAACTTTAGTTATATCCCCTTAGTCGAAACCTAACACATTCGTCTAAAAAAATAATCAAGTTATATTAGTCTGTCAGTGTTTAGTTCTGTGTTTCGTAGTAAACGAAATAGCACCAATGCCAATGCCTCACGCGAACTGCGTAGCTCGTAGCAATCTAGACTACGAGACCGCGCGTAGCGTTCCTAGCATAGTAAAATACTCGTAGGTATATCCATCCATAGGTACTAATATAACTACTGTTCATCAGATGTTTCTTGGTGCGCTGTACCTACATGTTCACATAATCCTCATTTTCTTCAAATTTAACCAGGCATAGGACTGATTACATTATACTACAAAAACATGGTTGAAATTGAAACTATATTATTAACCATATTATTTTTCTCATGCAAGCTTCCACTGTGGACGGCCAGCTTGATAAAGGTAGGTCAAGAACATACGACCGAAATTTCTACAGCGTAGGTACTTAGACTTACTAAGCAAGCTGTGTATTACCTGGAAACAAATATCTATCTACCTACCGGTTTTAAGTCTATTGCCAACATATCAGCGTGCAGATATTTTTGTCCCATGACAGAACGGGCGACCATGGTGCCATCTACTCAACAAAATTGAGTACCGCAGTCTTACTTCATGCTAAGCGATGACGCAGTCGACGGTGGGGCATGCTTGCCTAGAAGAAAGTTTTCGGGAAACAAAGACGTAGCGAGGGTGTTCCATTCCTACAATTTGGAATTCGTCAAAAAAGTATTTGCTTAGTTTTAGTGTATATTTCGATTAGTTAAAACGATGATACTCAACTCCAGTCGGAATGCTAGTGACTATTTTCTTTCTCAGAAAAACCCAATAACTATTCGACATGGGAAACGAACGACGACGCTTAACCTCACTTGATTGTTTTTTTACTAATGACACATACGATTACTTTTTAACTTTTCTTTTAAGCTAAAACAGTGTAGGATCTAGGTTCTCTTTAGAGATAAGATTCTAAAACCTTTTAGATGTATTGAATTTATTTTATATATTCCAGGACTGAACGCGAATGGAGGTTCCAATGGCAGCTATTCTCCAATGCGGGTGTACCACGAGGAGCGATCGAGGAAAGGGCATTTCCGATATTAAGCGGCAAACCCAAGCCAGAAACTTCGTAAAGCATTTGTTTCCAACCATATAACATATAATATGTTTCCAACAGCAAAAGTCAACTATATAAATGGTCGGTTCCGCGTCTAGCCAAGCAAGACGTAGGACGTGCCACGCACACATATATGTAACAACAATTTAGTAACCTACCTAGTTGTATGGTAGATATAGGTTTAGTATTGTATATTATGTTGATGTACGTTAAATTACCAAAACGTTCAAAAACGTGGTAAGTTAGACCTAGCCTGCTACCGAACATCTTCCAATTATAACAAGGCAGCTTAATGGCCAAGAAGCGAAAAACAGCTGAGTAACAGTTTTATTCTGTCCAAATTGGGGCGTAATCTCTTGCAATAAAAACGTTTTGGTAAAATTTTGTATTATAATTTTAAGGAGATGTAGCCACGGTACAGCTACGCTTAATGCAATATGAAATGTGTTACTTGCACAAGTTGTTGAAAGTGCCTTTAATTTAGGGTTAATTCTTTTAAACTTCGAGAGCATAATGTATTTTAATATTAGGCTATAGTAAAATTAACACATTTTCGTTAAGCTATAAGTACAGAATTGTGATATTGTAAGTGCTTTTTCACTAATGTATTAATATTTTTGCAAATTTTGATGTTATTTATTACATAATGTACTCACCTACTATTCATTAGGCAGGTAAGATTATTGTTTGCATTTTACATAAGTACCTATAAATAATTTTATGAATATCTACATTTTTTAATAAAATCAAGTCACTGCCTTTTTAATTCTGTTAAATTTCTTTAATATTAATAAAATAACCTATAATTAGCAACATTGAGTAAAATATTGTGCCGATGAAGCTGGTATGTATTTAATTAGGGTTCCGTACCCGAAAGGGTAGAAACGAAACCCTATTACTGAGACTTCGCTGTCCGTCCTTCCGTCTGTCACCAGGCTGTATCTCAAGAACTTTGATAGCTAGACAAATGCAATTTTCAAAGATGATGTATTTCTGTTGCCGCTATAACAACAAATACAAAAAGTTGGCCAAGAGCGAGTCGGACTCGCGCACGTTAAAACAAAAAAGGTTAAATAATTAAGTCTAATGTTGTACTGCTAATGGTACGGAACCCTTCGTGCGCGAGTCCGAGTCGCAGTTGGCCGATTATTTTTAATAAACATTGGCAAAGTAAGTAATTATTCCGAACGACGTAACAACCGTCAAGAAAAGAGTATAATATTCTCATTTCAAAGGCCTTCAAAAAACTTCATTCTTCTGGTGCTGTGGTGTCTGTTGGGCGACGATAATTACTTACCACCGCGCTTCGAATAATTACAGGTGAGCCGCCTGAGGGTATATCCTCCACTCACATAACAAGTATAAGTTAATAAAAAAACCCGACTACACATTATAATAGATCTTTCTAATACATATTTAGGTAACCGTTTTTAAAGCTCTTCATTTTGATACCACTCTCGATGGGTTTGGTAGAAAAAAAATATTTCTTAAAATATGGCGCCTAAAATCCGCCAGTTTGTTTCTTGTTTTATTTTTTATGTTCCTAGTATCATTTGCGCTATCAAGATGAATCTAACGATATCAGATACATTAAAGCGTTTAAGCCGTTTAAAAGTTACGGTGGAATAAAGAAACTCACAAACATACGGTCGCGGTCTGAAAATGTTAACCAGTTTTGAAATTAGATTCTATGTCACACTTTTCGCTCTAAAGTCTAAGATGCCATATCAAGTTACTTATTACCTTTCAAAAGTTATTATGCAAAATGACGCATAACAAAGACAATAATTATTAATAACTTTTTGATGATGAAACTCTTTTCTTTATTTGTTGAAATGACATTTATCAGAAATTATTGTTTGAACGTCGTTTGGACAAGAGAAAATTTTTACAAAAGATTTTTTCATAACGAAATAAAATGGCAAGTTTAACCTTGGAGCAAAGGGCTGAAATAATATTTCTCTTTGAAGATGGACATAGCATAAGTGCTATATCACGAGAACTCAACATTTCGCAAAGAAACCCTCATGGTCTTAGATCACACTGAACACTGTGCTCGAGTGTGGGATGATATCAGAGGGACTGATCTATGCGCGCGTCTTGTTGCATCTATGCGGGATAGACTACGTGCCGTCATAGCTGCGGAGGGAGGTTATACTAGATATTAAATAAAGATTTTTTAAGTTTCTATTTTATTCTTTCTTCATATTCTTAGTTAAAAAACTAAAATATTGTTTTTTATGGTTCCGTAGTTCAGTATCGGAACCCTTATAGGTTCGTCATGTCCGTCCGTCTGACCGTCCTCGGGTTACCTTCCAAGCTAAATGGTTGGCTAGAAGTCTGAAAAAAATTATGATAGTAGTAGAGTTATAGAGGCCTAAATTAAAGAAGGTGAAGAAAAGTGATTTTATCGGCGTATTTTTTTTGATCGTAATATTGCATGGTTGTCGGCGAACGGAAACTTTTGTTTGAGAGTGAGACTCGGCCTGTTTTTTCAAAGAAGGTTTTCTATACCTATATCAAACCTTGATAGTAGTCAGTCCATCTATAGAGCGATTGATTGTCATGTCATTAGAAAAAACATAATATATGAAATAGACTTTTTCAAACATAATTTAGAACTTGTGACCTAAATGTGTGCATGCAATTGTAATCCTTATGGTGGTAAACATTTTCTGACCGCGACTGTACATGAACCCTGAAAACATAAAACTCCTTTCTTTGGCCAGTCGTGTAATAAGTTTAGTAACAAAAACAAAGTATTTTTAATAAAAAGTAAATTTTCCGACAGATGAAACTATTCCAGCGTCATTGCTCATCAACGTCTTTTCCAAGTGCCAAATCAAATCCAATACGATTTGAACTATACGGTCAAACGGTATTTATCAAAAGCACCGTGTAAGTGCGCGATCGGTTAACTTTTACAAAACTGCGCAGTCGAACGGAGTAGAGCCAAATATTGAATAGATAAATCGAAAGGCAGGAACTGTACTGTACCGTATAATAGTAGCGTATATACCGGGAAGATAAAAAATATTAATATTAACTTAAAATTATAAACTTTTATGAATATTAAATTTATTTTTTTGGTATTATGACGGTATAAGCACGAGGCAAAGCGGTAACCTCTGCCAACATATGGATTTTGTTACAAGTGACTAACTGCACCTGTCACCCTGAGACTTAAAGTTGCTAAGTTTCATGTGCCTGTAATTTTACTGGCTCTCAAGGTCTGCTGCCGGAACACTGTTAGGTGCTTAATTTTCCACTAGAAGGTGGTAGTTAGACAGGCGAGCATTCGAGAAAAGTCCTCCCGCCATGCGCTTCGGCTCAAGTCGGTGGTGGGGATCGAAACATCATCGGCCTGCGCCAAGCAAATATTTTAAGAAAACATTAAATTAATATAAAAATAGATGTAGTAACAATTCCACCTCATTTTCCTGTTTAGCCGACGTGACGTCATACAAGCCACGTAGCCAAACCGAAAGAACTTTCGACGCGTGTCGCTTCTACATGAAGCATCCTCAGGAGGTCTTTACTCTTCGAGAAGTTTATTTTTTAAAATATATAATTATGGTTTCCCACAATATTTTTGATATATTTGTTACCTATTATAAATTACGTAAGTATACCTACACATTTTTAGCGGAAGGTGGGCAGAAAAGCCTTCTGAGAACTGATATCTTAAACAGCGATCTCCAAGACGCCTGCCAAGTGTGTAGATTATGGCCAACCACCCCCCCTTAATGGGTGTTCAGCAGTGGACAATCCGGCCGATATAGTATACATATTTTCGCTGTCGTATTTATCTATTTTCCGTAGAGCCGTCAAAAACATATACGTCATCGTTCTAAGCCATCATCAACAAAATTAAGACCGTTCACGGTCTATCGTAGTGTGTGGGGTGGACGGAAAACTGTACAGTTTTGATCGGAATCGTTGATCACATTGGTTCGATTTCGGAAGGAGTATGAGAGCCAGTGTTGTCATAAAACTTGTTTTACTGGCCGACCTGTCCTTCAATCCTAAAACCCGCCATGTATGCAGCGGCATAGAAAGTGGTACAGTTTGCAGCTACTTTGAGAAAAGCTCGCTTTAATTAAAGTAGCATAGAGAGGATACTTTCGGTTTCGGCCAAACCAGTTCCGTTGAATACTGGTGATATCATTTGCTTCGAGGAGAATCAGATTTCACTATCGTACTAGTATATACTTTTAAGTGTTGACGTCGTTTATGTAGGTCTATGGCAGGTAAATGAACATGCCATTTACCAGCCATAGACTCAAAGTTAAAATACTAACATTGTTAGAGAGTGAGTCACTAGAGACGGTAACTAGCTACAGGAGAGAAAAATATCTCAAAGACGAAATCATCTATTCAATAAAGGTGTCTACGACGCTCTTATTACAGTCAATTATTGCGAAATGTAGATGCTTATTACATCTAAGATTACCTGAAATCTCTCATCTTTGTATACACTTTTGGGACAGTAGTACATACATACATACATAAAATCACGCCTCTTTCCCATAGGGGTAGGCAGAGACCACAGATTTCCACTTGCTACGATCCTGACATATCTCTTTCGCCTCATCTACACTCATCAATCCTTTCATACATAAGCGTCGGTTTAGGGTACTCCTGACCTGGCCTTTTTTCAGAACATCTTCAATCTGATTTCGGAACGTTCGCCTAGGTCTTCCCCTTCCAACACTTCCGTTCACTTGTCCCACGTATACCTGTTAAGTCAATCTCATTTCATTCATTCTCTCTACATGTCCAAACCATCTTAACATACCTTTCTCGATTTTTGTCACTACATCCTCGTTCACACCACATCGTTCCCTTATCACACTATTCCTTATCCTGTCACTCCGTTTGACTCCAATCATGCTTCTCAATGCTCTCATCTCCACTGCATTTATTGTACAGTCGCGGTCAGAAAATGTTTACCACCATAAGGATTACAATTGCATGCACACATTTAGGTCACAAGTTCTAAATTATGTTTGAAAAAGTCTATTTCATATATTATGTTTTTTCTAATGACATGACAATCAATCGCTCTATAGATGGACTGACTACTATCAAGGTTTGATATAGGTATAGAAAACCTTCTTTGAAAAAACAGGCCGAGTCTCACTCTCAAACAAAAGTTTCCGTTCTCCGACCACCATGCAATATTACGATCAAAAAAAATAATAAGTGAATCGCGAAATGTTGAGTTCTCGTGATATAGCACTTATGCTATGTCCATCTTCAAAGAGAAATATCATTTCAGCCCTTTGCTCCAAGGTTAAACTTGCCATTTTATTTCGTTATGAAAAAATCTTTTTTAAAAATTTTCACTTGTCCAAACGACGTTCAAACAATAATTTCTGATAAATGTCATTTCAACAAATAAAGAAATGAGTTTCATCATCAAAAAGTGATTAATAATTATTGTCTTTGTTATGCGTCATTTTGCATAATAACTTTTGAAAGGTAATAAGTAACTTGATATGGCATCTTAGACTTTAGAGCGAAAAGTGTGACATAGAATCTAATTTCAAAACTGGTAAACATTTTCAGACCGCGACCGTACTTTCATGCTTTTTCTGCCATACCCAACTTTCACTCCCATACATTAGTGTCGGAACCAACACTCCCCCATGAACAGCCAGACGAGCCTTCTTAGACACCTTCTGACTGTTCATAAACGCGTGCAACGCTCCGTTAACCATGTTTCCAGCATTCACTCTCCTTTCTATATCACTTTCACACTCTCCATATTTTGTAAACATGGATCCCAAGTATACAAACTCTCACTTGTTCCACTTTTTCACCTCCAATCACAATATTGCAATCGGTCACTCTATCATCTCGTTCAAACACCATAACTTTCGTCTTATTTACGTTTACTTTCATTCCCTTTCTTTCTAAAGCCTCATGCATAACATTTACCATCTCCTGCAACTCTTTTACTGACGACGCAAGTATCACTTGGTCATCAGCGTAGAGAAGACATTTGATGAGTAACTCGTTCATTCTTAATCCACATTCACTGTCTTTCAGGTTTGTCAAGCAATTATCCATGAATAAGTTGAACAGCCACGGTGACGCTACACATCCTTGTCTAACACCTTTTTCGATGTTAAACCAGTCAGTGTATGTCCCGTTTATCCTAACACAAGCACTGGAATTCTCATATAGGGATTTCAGCGCTTGGATCAGGTTACCATTCAGCCCATGCATAGACAACACTGACCACAGTTCATGCCTACTCACCCTATCATAAGCCTTTTCTAAATCTACGAAAGCGCAATAGACCTTTTGGCTTTTCGCCAAACATTTTTCGGCTATGCATCGTAAAGAAAAGACCTGATCCGTACATCCCATTCCCTTTCTAAACCCTGCTTGTGCATCCCATACTTTCTCATCTGTCTCTTTTATCACCCGTTCAATCAATACTTTCGCATATAGTTTACCGACGACGCTGAGGAGGCTGATTCCGCGGTAATTCTTGCAGTCTTGTTGCGACCCTTTTCCTTTATATAGCGGCACAATCACAGCCTTGCACCAGTCACCTGGTACTCGGACGCCCCTCCAGCACAAATTACAGGACAGTAGTAGTATATGATAATCTCCATAGTCCTTAATAGGCGCATCTAATTTATTCTGGGTCAGACCATCACATGAGGTATACTAAACCAGCTGTTGTGCCTTGCGTAGAGCAAGTTGCCCCGCAGGCAATACTAACTTAACTCTTGACATAGACTTGTCACCAGCAGCAATGGTGAACTACCCTAAGCTCAGCATCGGCTCTTTCTTTGCATTTTTCGTGAGCACAAATATTTCATAAAAATCTCTGTGTGTACGTAAATTTATAATTGATTATTTATCTTCAAATTATTATAGTTCATCGTTCTGCATAAATTATTATTCCTGGTTTTATTTTTTATTGACTGTTCCTGCTTGATACATTTCCAATACCTCAATCCTCTTCATCTAATACATTTGAGATACCGAAAAGAAAAATTATCTTGAGACGGACGGTAACTTCTCGGGGAACTTTCGCTCCCTTGCAATTTGAACCTACTTTTTGCATACGAGTATCATCGTATCAGTTGTTTTAAAAAAAATATATGTCTCGTCCACCCGCTAGATATAATTCAAAATTTCTATTCTAAAATGCCCCCGGTCGATGCGAGACGTTACAAGATTTGTCTTAGCCCTACCGAATCATAGTAGTGTGGCATTCTGCTCATTATATCCCCCTTTTCGTCCCGATTTTTTAGGCAGAGTACGTAAACGTAAAGTTTAGATGGTAGTAATTTTTTATTTCAATATTTCCTAGTTTTTACTATACACACTTATAAAACATAATATAAATTGTAAAAAAAAATATTTTTAAAATAATATTTATTTGAGGTTCCTCAGTGACAACTTTCACGTGGCGCACACCCCACAGAAGACCTCCTATTAATACAAAATTCTGCATGTTGTATTTTCCTGTTAGTGGATTTGCATTATGGTTTTAATTTTTATATGTTAATTTACTCGTGTTTGTGTTAAGTCTGTTGGAAAACCTACTAAATAAATTAAAAAAATGGCTTCACTAACCCGCTGTCGAGGTAGACACCCCATGAATCCCACAAGTCTTGCAATTCAAAACTCATCTTATCAATTTAGCAACACAATGGAAACATGTGTTAAGAATGAGACGAACTCAATTGGGATACTTTATGATGACGGTGACTGCGTGGGCTCTATTCATCCGACAAACGTTACAATAGAGGTTAACCTAATTTATATTAGTGATCTTTGCGATTACTAGGATACCAGGTTATGTTTGTTACTTAACAGAAATTTTATTGGTCGAGTGTTAGTTGTTGTGCCGGCTACATTAGAATTCCAGAGTTGCTTTTCAGAGTGTATTTTTCGACGAAATGCGTCAAGGATCGAGAAGAATCATAACAAGGGGGATGATCAAGAAGTCACGGTAAGATTTTGTAATTACTTTGCCGTATTGTTATTTATAAGTTACCCATGTTAAACTTTATAGTAATTTTCCCCTGTGCCGCGATAATTTAGGATTTTTTTAAATGATAATTAAAATAGATCTAAAATTTTACTTTTAGTTTTTATTCGATCTAAGGGTGTATTTTATTATAAAAGCAAACAGCTTTCATTACATAAGTATATGATCATATTTGAGATGGATATTATGAATAACCTGTACATTAATATGTACTTAGCAACGTAGCAACATCCTTTTTGTTAGGTATTAAAAAAACAAAGTTTATTTTGCAAACATTTTTTATGTGAGTGATACGGAACATGCACTAAGGAGGCCCACCTGATGTTAAGCGGTAACCTCTGCCTATAACAGATGCAATTCATGAGTTGACGAACTGCAATGAGCCAGTAAATTTAGTGGCTCTCAAGGACTGCTATCGGAACACACAGGCGAGCATTCGCAAAATTCCTTTCCATCATGCGATAAGGCTCAAGCCAGCGGTGGGCATCGAACTAGGGACCTGGGACACAGTATATAAATGATTAAACATGAAATTATAGATAATTGTTATGTTGGTCGGTTTTTGCTATATTAGGACCTGACTTTTGTAATGTTGTTTATATATCATTCAATAAGTTGTAGCTGCTTGTCGAAAAGGTGACTGCATCAGTATTGTTTAGACATCACATTTGTTGTAAACTAAGTACAATAAACTTTATTTCTATATAAGAAAAAAAACTTTGATGAACTTGAGACGAACTGGGCTTTGAAAATGTTAGGAGTGATGACAGAGAGACCTCGATTCGCATGCCAATCAGCAAACAGAACTAATAAATGTAAGTAGCGTTTTTTTTTATAAATTCATACAAAATTGACCTTTTTCTAAACGAAAAAAAATCTTTCATGTATTCCATGTGACTCTATGGATGCTTCATAATGATTAGAAATAAAAATTTGTTTTAATACGATTTATTGACACTAAACTTGACCCATTATCATCCGCGTGGAAGATATCGTCCATCGTATGAATGAAATTCTATTGTTATCGTTATTCGGATTCCAAGATTTTTTTTGTAGAGAGAAATATATGGTATCGCATTTTCAGACCAATCATAGTATTTGTCATATCCTCTACAATATAATACATATTATATTTATGAAAGTATAATCTTTCTAAAAATTTGCCTTAAAAGTATGGTACATGATGTGATCACTCTCGTACTTCGATAAAAATGATCGAAGCTCGGGTACAAACATCGCAATTTTGATAAAGGACTCGTGACTCCCCTAGGGGCCATCAGATGAGGCACGAATCCTTAATCTTTATGGTCACAAAACCTTTTAAGTTTTTGACTAACGAAAGCGCGACTCCTTTTAAATTATTGATACCACATGTATGTATTATTATATATTGTATAACATCACATGTTTTTGCAAATAAAAGTATCTTATCTTATACATATTTATTAGTACGGGTGGGCCTCGTACTTCGTTTTAGTGCGGGTGTTGCTAATGGTACATTGAGTAATACAATAAATAAAAAAACATATATGATCGCTGGATATTATTTCAAAAGTAAGTCTTTTTTATTATAAAAGCTAACGTGGTTTTCACTCATTTTAGTAAATAATACGGGATAACTCACGTGAATCAGTCAGATAGCTCCGACTATAGTTTCAACCACATTCGGTGGTCTTTTTCAAGGAGAGCTCGGGACGCCCGCGTTGACGTCTCGCTTAGCTTAACAAAGTAAGTCTTGACCACTGGACCCTGGCCTATCCCAGAGGGCGGCCATCAAGGCAGGTAAAGTCCTTAATCGAAATTTTAGCCATATTTCGCTTTAATTTTGCTAATTATCAAACATTTTTTGGTTGTATTACTTATTTTTAGATTTTATAAGAGAGGCAGCTGTGTTGTACATGGATGTCGGAAAGTAAAAAAAGAAGGATAAAATCTTTAAAAAGATATGCTACAATTTAATAACATCATGTATTGAATGGATTTTATTATTTTGATGAAATTGTTAGAATTTTAATTATTTTATTATAAAAACGAACGTGGTTTTTATACTACACAATATACAATCTTTTTTGTTATAAAAACTATTAGGTTATATTTTCGTAGAATGTAGTTGAACTGGTGTATTTTATTATTTTTGTACCTAGTTGCTTTTGTGGTTAAAGTAGGTACAACGCGGTCGCACTAACTAGACGCTTGACCTTGTGACGTCATTTTGGCGCTCAAGTACGGTGTGTACTGACACTTGGCGGGCGAGAAAGGGGAATGCGGGGGGAAGCGGGCGGGGGACCCGTATTCCAGCGATGCGTCGAGTTAATGTGACCGCGTTGTACTGTGTGGTTCTGTTTAACCTCTACATTTGGGTATATAAGGGCGCGACGATATCTTTTATTTTAATGAGAGTTTATTAGGTTTACTTTTAAATCAAAAACAAACTAATAAAATAATAGATTTTGTATAAATTACTTTGTTTATTACAATTTTAATGATGCTAACAAAAAGTACTTAGCGTATGACTGAATAAGGAAAACGACTAAATACATAAAATAATCACAGTGAAATACAACATCTTGTTACCAATGCTTTAATACCAGATCAATAATCACAATTATATCAGCATATAAAATGAATGATTTATTCAAAGTAAAACATAATATATATCTGAAGTCATAAATCCACGTTTAAACTTTATTGAGAGCTGGTGGAATGTTGTATGTGACTTCATTCCTTGTTGTCCGTCAGAGACAAAGAGTATTCTGTCCACAACACAATGATTACGGAACAAGATTTAGTTAGGAACAAACGTTTAGAAGTGAACCTATGGCTAAAGACAGAGCACTAAATCACTTCCAGCTAGGCCAGAATCTCTGTTTATAACATTATGATATTTTACAAAATTACACCTAAAACATATAAGTCATCAGAATTTATCAAAAATATGGTAAATTGGAATACAATACGTGTAAATATCCATTTAATCTTTTTATATTCACCACATTTTTGAAAAGTTGCAACTCATGATATTGTGTACTTTTTCTTATGTTGTTAGAAATTTCGAATGGTAATTTAAATAACGTAGATCTATAATATAGTAATTCCTACTTAACATATCAAGAAAAAATATGTTCATTTAGAATCCTAATTTAGCAGCAGTTTGAGAAAATATAGTAAAATAACGAAGAAATCCCTCAAAGAGTAACCATAATAAAATTAATGTTAACAAAATATATGCTCTTAAATGAAAATTAAAAAAAAACAAGCAATGCAATGTAGTGCAATATATTTAAGAATATTGGAGTCAACGAATGTTTATTTATTACTTATTTATATATTTCAATTAAGATGTATGTTTATCATTATGTAATGTATCTTAAAAAAAACTATTGTGCTAGTCACATAGACATGTCAGGGATAAAAACCACAGTTCTCGCGCGGTCTATCGGTTAATATTCAATATATAGTGTAGATTGTTTATCTATGTTTTTACCGGCAATAGTTTATTCAGCACTCACGTCCCGTAATTCTATCAAAGAAGTTAAAAAACATGACATTAAAAAATATTTCAACAATTTCTATAGAATTTGGTGCGCGTCAACATTATAAAATATATGGTGACATTTAAAATCATAGCAATACAGCTTAAGTAAGTTTAAACTATGCCACGAGCATAATAAAACTTATAGTATTAGCATACGATTTTTAATAGCAAGTATATACTTTCCATTGCTGTCTCATTGTATGCTGTAATTTTGTAAAAAAAATTGGGCTTAGTTCCCCCTAGCCAATTTACCCAGTTTTGCGTCAGGTTGGTCCATAGATATTAGGTACTTAAGTAAAAAAAAATACATAAACTGTTTAATAACTAAGAAGTTATAATGGTGGCAAAAACAAAAGTTGAAATGTTAATGAATTTTATTTTTTTAACAGTTTCATAATACTTGAATACGTATTATGATACCTATATATAATAAGCGATGACGACGTATAGTCTCACGACAAATACCACGCTGATGTCGTAACATACTAGTTCATACAAACCAGAAAGTTTTAAGGGCCACATAAGCGAAGAACGCAACACACCACTTTCATTTGACTGAAGGAACCTCGAAAAAAAAAAACAAAAAAAACAGTCAATATTTGCCGTCATATATGTTTTATGGACCTGTGCATATTACCAAAACAAACATAATAACACTCCCTTTGCATTTTAAAATAACTCACATAATAAACAATTATTCACTGCACTTGCATTCAAACAAAATATTCCAGATCGCAAAACAAATAAAGCGTGCTTTAACCAAAATAAATTCGTTACGAAAATTTTTGCTACTCCATTATTTTCAAAAATCGTTTCTATCCACAAATATTTCATTCCTTAATCTATGAAACATGCTTACAATTTTATACTATCCTTACTAATCTATACTATACTTTAACCTACCTAGTCATAATATTTATATGCTTTTATTAAGCTAAAAATACCATCAAGAAAATCAATTCTACTCGGTTTTTTATCTTGAAGTAATTATTAAACATCCAAACTATTTGCATTCGATCCGTTATCTATACCATCAAGGGTATCGCCCTTTAATAGATTCTCAATCAATTCTTCACTCATGTCATCCTGAGTTTGGTCTTCTTCAGGATCAGTTTTCAATTTTGAAAAATTTTGTTCATTGTTATCAACTTCCATACTTTCTGCATCATTGTGGTTTGTTTTTTCATTCTCACCATTTATTTCTTCCATTTTCTTGTCAGAACTAGCTCCGGTACTAGATTTGGAATTGTCTTCTGTATCTGTATCATCATTTGTATCATCCCTCTCATTTCTATGTTCATCTTCCTGATCGACAGTCAACAATTGATGTTTTTTATTAGCTTCAAAATTTTGGTTGACTTTGTCAACTGACTCTGCGCTCTTTTTATCAGTCGACTCTGCGCTCTGCTTGTCTTCCAACTTTGCGCTCTGTTTGTCTTCCGACTTTACAACCTGCTTGTCTTTAGACTCTGCGCTCTGTTCGTCTTCCGATTCTGCGCCCTGCTCGTCTTTCGACTTTGAATCATCCTTGTCATCCAACTCATCATCTTGCTTGCCATCAATCTTGAATATTTTTTTCTCGCTGTTTTCAAGAGTTTCATTTTGATTACGATTTGCAGTGAGCAACTCAGTTAATAAGCTTAGACTCGGTCCTTCATCCGGAGAATCAATTAAACGTACTCTATTATGATCTTTTCCATTTTCATTAATGCTTTCATGGCACAGAAGGGGGTCAGAATCGTTTCTATTTTCTGCGCTCTCATTATGTTCACTGCTGGCAGCGCCCGTCAAATCCACTTCTTGACTCTCATTACCATTTACAGAATCCATAGAATTTTCGTCAATAAATATGGGGTCATCATTTCCTGCATTTGGTAAAAATTCAACATCGTCGTCTTCTTCAGTTACGTCTCCACTCTGGGAGGTTTGGTTAGTTTTCCTCGATACATAGAGTTTTAGCTCCTTATTTAGGCTTTCCCGAATTTCAAGGAATCTTTTAGAAGATGTAGTCAAGAGTTGCTCTAGAGTTCTGTGTAAATATTTTACTTCATCGACAGTTCGTGTACGAAGGTGTGCAGTGGTTGCTTCTTTCTTTAACTTATTCAAACGAGACAAGGAATAATCCAAGGCATCTACGGCATCTATCAAATTGTATCGATACCACTCTACTGGCACTTTCAAATCACATTCTCTACGCTCATTAGGTGAATCTTTCGTTTTGTTACCTTTAGCGCGCGGTGTTGGTTTAGCTTTTGCTTTGCGAGCACTGCTACTGCGCGTTGTCTTTGTATTGGAAGGAGATGGCGACGAAGAAGTAACTGCGCTTAATTTGGCAGCATATGTCTCTCCTCCTTTTGGCGCTACCTTGCCCGAAGTATCAGAAACTGATACAATAGTGGCCGAATAACCTCCTGGCATACTTGGATTCGGATTAATGGCAAAAATTCTGCCATCTGGCAAGCGATACATTTTTTTGGAAGATAGAGTTTGGGGGTCAACTCGGAACTTAAGACCCCCAGTGAGAGCATTAACAGTAACATCATTTTCAGTCATTTGAACAATATTATCGTTTGATAGGTCTGGTATCGATCGAGGAACGAGAGGTGGTGGATTGTTTACCTTTGGAGGCACGACTGGAGCGGGCGTAATGCATTCAACATCGTCGTCATTATCTTCTGTAACCTGAAATATAACGAATATTCAGTAAGTTTCGTTTTCAACTCGAAATGCGGAAGGTAAATATGATTTCCAGAATATCGGAAACATCATAGATGTAGGCTCCATAACATAAAATTCATAGTACCATTCAAGTGCATATATATACAGAGTAGAGTAGAGTTTCAGAACCATCAGCCAAAAACAACTAAATTTATTAAAAAAAAAATCACACAAATAGATTTTTATTTTCAATTTTATACTTATTAAACAACCTTGCAGGATCATGAAAATCCCAAGGTCACGTGAGTTAAATTAGCCTGCTCGTAGAGGTTCTACTCTACGAATAGGCTTATACACACTTGTAATCGTAATCAATAGACAGCTAGTTGCATCCTGGAGGTATTGGAATTTTGATATCAAGGCAATCATGGCAACGATACATTTTATTCACGCAATTTTACAAGTTTGTTGCTTGTTTATCCGCGTAAAACTGCTACTCGTCCTGTCCCATCAAATGCGGGTGCTGAACAGTCGAATTTTACTCTAGTTTGAGGATGTTTTAATTCCGCCGGAATTCATCTTTTTCTATTCAAACATTTATGATTTAGCGTAGAGGCGTTAATACTGGTTAAAAAAAGTTAAAGACTCCATATCCTCTTTTTGGATCTACTTAAACTAAAGGAAATTACAAGCCGAATGAGCAGTATATTTCTCCACTTTGGGCGCACATCAGGCTGCATTTATTGTTTGTGGATTGTCTACATCCAGAGCTATTTTCATCAAATTTAATTAGATATAAAGACTTTTTGCAGAATTTATCAAAAAGCAAATTATAGTATGTTATGGCATCATATTCTTACCTCACACAAAGGTTCCATTGGAAAGTCAGGAGTACACACAACATCATTGTCCGATTGCTGGGCAACATTATTGTTATATGCTGCCATAGCGGCCATATCCAGACCCTGTAAAAATATATTAATTATTTTCGCAAATAAAACAAGATTTTGTAACGGACAAGTGTTAAACGAAAATTACTAAACATATCATACAGAATACTCGCCTGAGTTAAAGTTTCCAATGACAAGTTTATGTTGTCACCCATAAAACTAGGCATGTTAACGGAAAATGGATTTGGTAATCCATTGAATTGTGGATTTACTATTGGAATTGGATAAGGTTGTATTGGCCTGGTTTGCATCCGAGGATATGGGTTGTTTACTTTTTTCTTATAGGAATATCTAACTGGATTCAGTACTGCTGCATTCGGCATCTAAGGAGAAACAAAAATGTTGGTTATTATTTTTGTTTTTATACATAGATAACGGCTCATCTCATCTCACAAAAAAAAATTGTGTAGGCAATATCACAACGCAACTAGCGAGGCACTTCTTCATAACATTTCTTAATTGCCACAAAACATTTGATTCTTTAACATCATAGTTGGATATAACAAACTTTGTATCTGATGATGAAATTTTATTAGAAGATTGTCAGCACACACGAAAATTAACATGAACGTGAAAGTGACTACTAATTTGGGAAGATTTGAATCACAAAATGTATTAAAATCTGTATGAGACATACAAACTATCCATATAGCATAATCAAAATAAACAATTCGGCAAATTAACCAAGTACCATAACGTCAACGACTCAAAACGTCTAAGGAAAATGCCTACATAGGCAATTGATTACATCAAGCAAGCCACCTTGCTGTTTAGGCACTCAATAACGAAAAAACTTAAAATGTATATTTAAATTTGAAAACTCTTCAAAATGTTGGCTCCAAAATAAGCCTGCTGCTCTTTTGTAACTGAGCAATACAGCAGCAGCCTCAATTTTTTGTTTACTTTAAGTGAAACTTATTCACAAGGAGTGAACACTTGTATATCTGTATACTCTGACTGATTTTGTGAACAGGTATTTCCATGAGAGGAATGCTTCTCTCCATTTTGTCATGCAGTTTCCACTCGTTTCAGAAGAAATGAGCTCAAACTGTAACTCAAAATTTGAGTGCTTGAGCACTAGGTACTAAAATTTTCTTATTAATACTATTATACTTGATTTGAATCAAGAATTAAAAATAAAAAATATTTTGTACAACTTACCCGAACTTTCTTTAACAAGGGCGGTGTAGGAATATTGCAAGGGGCTATGGCAATGGGTTTATGCATAATGCCCATCATTTTATTATTGGGACTTGCGGGGCGTTTTTGAGGCTTCTTCTCAATTTTCGGTGTATCATCAATATTTATTGAAGCAAATTTCTTGACCTGGAAATAAGCCATTATATCATTTAAAAAATATTTCCTACTCTTATTTGTAGGTAATTTGGTATAATATTAACATATGGGAATATTGTATGTACTGAGGCTGTTTCAAACTTCTATTCACTATAGAAGCACAAAAGCCCAGTGCCGGTGGCGATGGACTATATTGCATGGGGGTCCATCATACAAATCCTGCCACAGACTTGTGCTTCACCTTGTTGCAAAAGCATTTTGCGAAAGCTATATCCCTTTCTTGGCTTAACCTGAAGAACATCAGAAGTCGGGTCACATACTATTAGTGGTCATAGGTCAATAAACCATAATTAAATAAGTTTACAATTATAATAAAACGGGTTGGCATTATAATCTAGTCACACATAGATAGGGAAGAGAGAGGTTTTGATGGAAGGGGAAGAAGGTGCTCAAACTTCCGTGTGAAGGAGGAATTGAGGAAACACTCAAGAGTGTAGTTTGAGTGTTGGACTTTGCAATTGCTAGCCTAGGGCAGAGTCATAGGTGCGACGTCGAGTAAAGCGAGGAGGAGCATTAAGTTTATTGTGACCACAAAAACCAGCCAGAATAATTTTTGATTAAAATCGATTGATGGCAAACCAAAGACCTACCCTTTGATTAAATTCTATGCCCCCTCCGTCCCTCTACCTACATGACATATTTGACCAAGGCATCAAAATTGGCAAGTACAAATATTTGAAAAATCATATCTCCAAAAAGGGGGGAGGGGGTCCCTCACTTCCTTATTAGAGGGGGTTCCCCTCCCCCTGTGCCCCTCCTCACCCTTATATCCAACCCTAATAAAAGTTTTCACCCTTTGATGGAATAAATATTATCAAATGTGGTACCCATAATTTATTTTATGCACTGGCTACCTAACCAATTATTTTGTAAGAGTGAACTTTATATAAATAAGCTTATAAAACTAGAGATAAAGAGATAAAACCGCCCAAGCTGGAAGAAACTAGTTATCAATCACAGCACTGCAAATTATTAAATTGTTGTCTGTTGTTTATTAGATAATTTTTCATATTCATGGAAATATCTCAGATCCTAGTCTATTTTTTTTAACAGACGAGTACCGAAAAATTTACTGCGTTGCTATTGGCCCACGTAATCAACATCTCAACATCAGGAACTCTTTAGTTACATGTATAGGTGCTTTTAACGAATCAATACCAAAATTGCAACTTTTGAATTAGGGTACGCAAAACAGATTGTTTTGAAAAAAATGTTGTTGCTTAGTCAGCAAATCATCTCGTCATACGTTTGCCGACGTTTCACAGTGAGCTCAACCCAATTGAACTCATTTGGTATCAAGTGAAGAACTATGGCAGGAAATAACAAAAGTTATAAAATTTATGAAGTCTGAACTCTTTTGTTACAAGGAACTTGTCTTTTGTTACTTTACTTAGGTTAAGTGGATAGATAAAAATGGTGGTCATGTCTCAATCATGTGACAACCAAGATATAAACGTACGGAGTCGACAATCATGTACAAAATATGTTAGAGCAATTTATTATTGACGTATCTGCAGAAAGTTCATCAGAAGGATGATGATAATCTTTAAGATTACAAGAATTGTAGTAGAATTATTTGATTTATATGTTCTAGTGCATAATATACATACTATTACAATATAGTTTTATATCACAAACGCGAATAGATTTTTTTTAAACGAATATACTACGTCGTATACAAATTTAAATCATAAAATAATAACGTAATTTTTTCTACAGTAAATTTTAGAAGTACTATTCAATATGAACGGTCCCTAACAATTTCAAAACAAGAACAAAGGCATTGACCAATGACGGCAATGACCCATCTCACTCTGTCAATATTGGAAATGTGCAAGAGACATAATCAGTACTCGTATGTTAAAAAAAATAGACTATAGTTATCGAACATTGTTAATTTATCAATTGGTCCTTTACTTATCTCTTACAATCATTGCAACTTTTATAAACGTCATTTAGCACTGCATAAAGCAAAACTTTTATGTGCAATGTCATTCATTGAAGTAAAAGATTATAAGTATAAAATATAAATATAAATTTTATTGTTTGTTGGATGCTTCTTCTCGCATTTATGTAATAGAAATGCCTAGGGTTTTTATCATTTTATGTATCCCAATTTTATTGAATATGAACAATTGTGTGACAAAGTAATTCAAACATGTGTTGATCTGCTTTTCTGTAAGTTTTTTTATTTTATTTTATAGTTTTCAAGTTTGATGCATTCAATCTTAAACTTTAAAGCAGTTTCTGAGCAATCTATACTCAGAGTAGGCAGCATGCTACATTTAATAATTACTATACAGATAAGCTATACAATAAAGGGTAGGGTACACTAGGGTAAGCATCACTATTTACTCACTTGTATAGTTGGAGGTAATTTAGGTATAATCCTTTTAGCACTTTCTATCTCCTTGTCCCTTTCTTTTTCCTTTTCTTTCTCTTTTTCTTTCTCCTTCTTTTTGGCAGAGTCAGTTTTATCTTTCCTCCTGCTTTTAGACTTGCAACAATCAGAAGAATCAATAGAAATTGCTCTCTGATACTTCTCTTTCAACTCTGGATCTGAAGTATGATAAACTACCCTAGAAAAAAAACAAATGTGTTTTTTTTATAATTCAATCTAACATCATAACTGCCAGGATCTTGGAAAAATTAAAGATTTACAAAATTCATATATTATTTTCTTACTAGTATGAAACAATGTCACATCCATTAACTTCAAAGGGGTATATTAATTACAGTCAATCGGGGTAACTTTGACAGATTGCCACTAGATCTTTTTAGCTAATTTTTACCATATGTAATGTGCGACAAAAGTGTTAACGTAATCTGTGCTCTCAGATTGGTTTTCATACTCTCAAATTATTTAAAGACTTTATGAATCATAAATTATATAAAAAAATGGCAATTTTGTTGTGTGTCAAAGTTATAACACATATACGGGTAACTTTGACACACATCAGATTTGTCGGCGGAATCATAAGTTTTAAACATGTTATACTTTAGGGTTCACTTGTTTAAATTTTTAATAAAATGTCAAATGAAGTGGAGCCATATACACATAAATAAAACCATTAAATTGTTGAACCTTGTTATCAATAAAATTCGCAAGTAATTTAAAAAGTTTATCACTGAAAAAATACACCAGTTGCGTGCGAAACATTTTAAAAACGTTTTTGACGTTTACTTTGTGTGACAGTTTTGTTTTTTTTTCAGTGATTTTGTTTACGGCATTTGTTAAGTACACATAATTTACAAATTCTTTGTTATTGCAATAAATTTATCCATCGTAAAACATAAAAATGTAATTGGAGATTTGACTGTCAAAGTTACCATTGTTAATCAAAGTTACCCCGATCAACTGTAATATTTGTTTTAATTTAAATTGGTCAACTAACTGTTAATCAGACTCACATGACAATGGTTATAAGATAACAATGTGAAAACAAGCACTTTTTCACCCCTGCAACTCAAACATGCAGGTTTTACTCAAATAAAAGCTGGTGCCTAAAAAGTATTTCTTATTTAATCTTATTTATATTGTGTTCAAATCTTGCACACAGGTATAAAAGTGTAAGATATATTTTAAGCTCAGATTCTTGCTAGTGCCACTGTCAAATAAGAAAGATATTAATAAGCACATACTTATTCCTTATATCACAGAAGCGCAGTAAAGCCCAACATGTTGCACGTAATTCCCACAGGCACTTGGGATTACATTTGAAGCATTTCCAGTCATCAGTATTTTCAATTTCTTTGATTTTAGAAACTCCCAAATTGCGTTTAATGCATTTCTGAAAACACAACAAACAATCCATATAAGTAAATTTTCAAGAGCATTAATATTTAGTACATGTTTTGTTGTTTTAGCAGTTTCAAAATTGACATTACTCTTAGACATGCTTGACATTGCAATTTTTTTTAAATTTAATTTTAATACATTTTCTGCCATTTACTACTAACAAAATATATTGACATTACTCTTAGACATGCTTTACATTGCAATTTATTTAAATTTAGTTTTAATACATTTTCTGCCATAAACTACTAACAAAATATATTTACTGTATGAATTACTAAAAAACATAGTTAATTTCTTAGTTTGGTATCCTTAGCCCAAGCCCTAATCACACTTAACCAGTTTTTATAACAATAATTATTAACAATTTGCAAGGTTTTCTTAAAATTATATGATGTTATTCTGTAGAGTTTTAGACTTTGCACTATAATAATACTAAGTTTGACGATGGTATACATGTATTACTGTTTTTACTATAGAGCTTAATGCAAAATGTTATAGAACATGTTTGTTGTATGAGGATGTAAACCCACTCATTTTGTATGTTTTTATTTTTATAATTTGACAGGAATAATGTCACAATAATCCATAATCTGTGGCTACCTATTACGGTTCAATGGCTCCTGATTTTACATATGATGGAACCGTTAAAGTTTATCCATGTGTAGTACAGTGTGCCCGCTGGCAGATTTTGGTCTTTAAAAATTAATATAAATTAAAAATAAAGTATATTGGTCAAAAATTTATTTTTATTCAATACTTTAATCATGCGGACGTTATAAATGAACTCTGATTTTGAGATTCTCTTAAGATTTTTTTTGAGATATTCCATATAAAAACATCAAAACTGCATCTTATGATTTATTTTATTTATAGCTGATAGGCCAGCCACTACTCTCAACTGATTGTAAGTGATGATGTGGTTGAAAACATTGTTCAGGCTAACCTAGAATTACAGGTTCTCAAGGACAGCTGCTGCAACACACCATTAGGAGGGTGGTAGTTAACCAGGCAGGCATTCACAGAATGTCCTATCATCATGCTGTAACCACTGCCTTCCTAAGACCATAACCAGGACCAACAGCTTAACATACCCTCCCAAGCATGGAAACGCTCAGTAGTAATGTCACTAGTGGTCACCCATTCAAGTCATGAATGATTGCAGCGGACATTCTGATTCTGGCAGCTGTCTTTGAAAGCCAGTAGTTCTAGGTTAGCCTGAACATCTTCAACCACATCATCACTTGCCATGAGGTGAGATAGTGGTCAAAGGCAGAGATAAAAAAATGCATTCTCTAGTGGTACATATAAACTTCTTGGTAACATATCCTCATCATATAGGCTTTACAAGAAAATTCATGAAAATAGACTTTGTAATGGAATAAGGGTTTGAAAACATGACTGAAAAGCGCTGGAAACAATTATAAATTGCTTTTTAGATTAGTTTTTTCTGAAACTATTTCACTATATTGGTCCCTACTCCTTGGGAGTAGGGACCACTATAGGATTATTTACTGGTAATCTATACAAATAAATAATAAGAGATTACTCAGCTATACAGGTTGAATTTTTGAAATGGGACAGTAAGGGCAGGTACCTTAACCGTTATAGTTATAAGAAAACATTTTTAGGAGACAAGCCATACATTTTTAAGGTATCCTGAACTGCATTTACAGATTTTGGAAAAAATTTACAGTCAGCAAGAAAATGTTAATTTTACACAAAAGCTTTTTTGATGCCAATCGATCCTGTGTCTCTTATATGAATCAAAGTCTCTACTGGGCCGGCTGAGGTTTGAGTAGTAGAAATGTCAGAAAAAACTTTTTCCATACATTTTGGTAAGAGAGTCAAACTTATAAATTTGCCAATTTTTTTGCTATGGGAAGATCCGCTATAATTCACAAGACTGGCTGAAAAATTTAATTTAAACTTCAAATTCAATTGGAATTTTTGGGTTATAGATATAGATTGGGATAAGACCTGAAGGTCTTTTTTATGTTTGTGCTGAAAAAATTCTAGATTGTTAGTTGTGATTTATGTACTTCTTGTTAAAGAATGTCTTTGAATCGCTAACATTTGGATTTAATTGAAGCATATTTTGTTAATTATAGGAACATGGAACCTGCAATGGTGTGTGGTACACAAATAATTATCCATTGCGACAAGTACCATCAAGAAAGAATATTACAAACCTTTTAAAGAGTTAATGCGGCAGCCTCGTGTACTGGACACAACATGGAGATTGCTATTTTAGCCTAGGTGGAAGCTTATTCAGAGATATCGTGCAGATTTGTCACTCTTGTCTTCTACTTAGGCCTTTTTGCTTCTAGCTACAATAAGCCACGAGGCAAGCTTGACAAAAACTGTAATTATCTTATACTGTATGTATTTCCATACAAATGTATGGAAAAAGTTTATCGCCATTTCTTATGTTTTTAGCACTTAAACCTCAGTCAGTCGAGTAGACTTTTGATCCTTATAAGAAACAGGATTGGTTGGCATCAAAAAAAAATTTTGTGTAAAATGACCATTTTCTTGCTGACTGTACATTTTTTCCAAAATCTGTAGATGCAGTTCAGAATATCTTAAAAAATTTATGCTTAGTCTCCTAAAAACCTTGTACCAAAGCGACATATGAAGTTTCAACTAAGCTATTAGCGTTGGCTAATTATTATCAAGTTTGATCACTGGCCCCTACACTCTATGTAGATAATATTAAAATATTTCAGATTTACATAATAAATATAAAATAGAAGGTATTTATCCACCATTCCTAATTATTTTCAAATAGAAACAGCATAAAAACTTACAGCACAAAACACATGAATACAATCAGAGCAGCAGTACACCTGACCGCCTTGTCCACACCACCGGCAGTATAGCTCTGATCCATCTTCACCTTTATCAAACTCTCCACTATTATAAAATGAGTGACAGGTATGACATATCAGGGTACGCAGCATCGGATGAGGTCGCATACGAGAATCATTTCGCGCCGAACACCCCAAATGACGATCACAGGCTGTACAGTGTAATCTCACATTCACAATAGCATTCAGATCTGAAACAAGCCAATAGGAATTTAATCTGTACACAAACTGGATTCAGAATTAATCGCTACACTATGTATGCAACAATGATTTACCAGGATATTTTTCTTTGTAGAACTGTTTCTCTTCTTGTGACAAATCGTCATCAAAGTCCCGATCCGCCGGATCTGTATATTCAAAGTAAATTTAGTTGATTATGAATTTTGGTAATGTTACTATCCAATTAACAATTAACGCACCAGGGAAAGGCGGGAACTTCACATCTTCTACTGGAACCGGCTTCTCGGCCGTAACTGAGGCTCCCTCACTGGTTTCAGTTTCACTCATTATGAAGAAGTTCTCTAAGCTTCTCCTAGATAACACATTAAGATTACAACTAGTTATACATCGATCTGCGTTTAAATATTATGAACAAGTGCGTCAAACAACGAAATATTATGAATTTTCGCACGTTTACAATTCTCATTAAGACCAAAGCCAGAAATCGGCCATCTTGGCATTGTCAATTTATTTATCACCACAGCAAAACGCCTAGGGATATTCGAAACATCGATGCATCGAAGCGACTCGATGATTACCATTCGATACATCTACATAAAAATATTTTCGATGAATCAATGTATTTTTATACTATGTTTGTATAGCTAGTCTTTAAGAGCCTTGTTGGTGGCTAGAATTGGCTAGATAACAACAAATCTAAGCGATTAAATTCATTTCGACTACATGACATGACCACAGATAACAATAGTGCAAAGTACACTAGGCATCATAATATACGTGAGTACTGCCTGGCTTACTTTTTGTTATAAGTTTTTTTGAGATACCCATATTCTATCTACTCAACAGCGTTCACGAGATGTATTTATTATCATACATAAACAGAAATCATAACTGTCGTAAATTTCGTGTGGTTCGGCGGTAGTGGTGCGCGGCGCGGCCGCATTATGAAATTTTAGTCTGAAAAGTCAATAGTACCACAGTTAATAGAAAACAGCAGATGCTGCGATACATTCAAAGGAACCATGTAACGATACCACGACAAATCAACGAAAATTCAGACATACGGACGGACCGACGACGATGGCCGAGTTTTAGTAAGAAGGTCTCATTTTCCAGTACAAAACCTATAAAGAAATCTCTTTGGCTTACTATTATTTGAACAAACAATACCTACAACAGTTTGGCATCTTTAAAAATAAAATAAATTATAAAATACAATATAACACCAAACCATAAATAAACACTCGCTCTTTGCAAACTCCAGTGCTTGTGTTAGGATAAACGGGACACACACTGATTGGTTTAACATCGGAACAGGTGTTAGGCAAGGACGTGTAGTGTCACCGTGGCTGTTCAACTTACGAGTGTTCATGGATAATTGTTTGACAAACCTGAAAGACAGTGAATTTGGATTAAGAATGTACGAGATACTCATCAAATGTCTTCTCTACGCTGATGACCAAGTGATAATTGCGTCGTCGTGGGTAAATGAGTTGCAGATGATGGCAAATGTTTTTCATGAGGCTTTAGCAAGAGAAAAGAAATGAAAATGAACGTTAATAAGACGAAAGTTATGGTGTTTGAACGAGATGATGGTGTGACCGATTGCAATATTGTGATTGGAGGTGAAAAACTGGAACGAGTGAACGAGTTTGTATACTCGATCGATCTATGTTTTTAAAAGACAGAGAGTGTGAAAGTGATAAAGAAAGGAAAGTGAATGCTGGAAACCTGGTGAACGGAGTATTGTGCGCGTTCATGAACAGTCAAAAGGTGTCTAAGAAGGCTCGCCTGGCTGTTCATGTAGAAGTGTTGGTTCCGATACTAATGTATGATAGTGAAAGTTGGATATGGCAGAAAAAAGCATTAAAGTAGAATAAATGTAGTGGAGATGAGAGCATTGAGAAACATGATTGAACGGAGTGACAAGATAAGAAATAGTGTGATGATAACGGAACGATGTGGTGTGAATAAGGATGTAGTGACAAAAATCGAGAAAGTCATATAAAGACGGCTTGGACCTGTGGAGATCATTTATGAAATGAGCATGACTAAACAGGTATACATGGGACAAGTGAGCGGAAGTGTTGGAAGGTGAAGACCTAGGCGAACGTTCCGAAATCAGACTGAAGATGTTCTGAAAAAACCCAGGTTAGGAGTACGCTAAATGTGTGAAAGGATTGATGAGTGTATATGAAGCGAAAGATATATGTAAGGATCGTAGTATGTGGAAATCTGTGGTCTCTGCCTACCCCAACGGGAAATAGGCGTGATTTTATGTATGTTTGTATATATTAACACATTTGTTTGCCTGGTTTTGCTATGGTTTTTCAATTCAATATACATTATCTTCCTCTTCTTATTTTTTTCTTCGTATATTTGTGGCACACCTTAACTTTGTTCGCTGACTGATCTGGTTCAAATCGGGTTTGTACTCGACCGGGCACTGTGGCAGCCCCCGGGTATATTGTCATGACAAGTTACACGACCATATCAGTGAAGCCTTCATTCTGAACGGTTCTTCATACAAGTGCTTATTATTGTAGTCTTTTGGAAAATCGATGTAAAGTTTCGATGCATACAAAGTATTTTTAAATGGACATCTCTAGCAAATCCCCCAAACCCAAAGAGGATGGAATTTATTGTCTGTGGCTATTATAATTATGTTTAATGCTACACGTTCAATATATATATATATATATATAGCAGGAATATAAAGAAGTATGATAATCGTTGCAATTCCTATAGAAACCAAGGAAAATTTTATAAAATTAGATTTATAACTATCAAACCATCACTTCTTATCTTGTTGGCGTCTTATGGTTCATTTTCTGATATATTATAATTCAGGCCTAGACAAGAAACTTAATGTTAACATAAAAAGCAAATAAAATTTGGTAGGCAATACATAAAAACAATTAAAGTTAAGAGCAACAAGTAGTAGCTATACTCTTGTTGGTCCTAATATATATATAATATACATACAACTTTTATATAATCAGAATAAGATATAGTTTTTTTTTACGAGATATTATATTATAAAATAAAAACATTATGATATAATGGATGTCAATGAAATTAATGAACATTCGAAAGTATAATAAAAATATTTAATAAATAAAATTAAATTTTACGAATTATGTATCAGAATGATTATGATACAGAGGTTGGTAGCCAAAAACTAATAATAACTTAATTAATTTCATATGTCAATATATATATATATTGATATTGTATGTCAGAGCAATCATGTAGAGCAGTAATAAAAGGACGTGTCTCGTGAATATTGTTTATTTTATCGCTCCGCCGTATATGGACAAGCCCATATACAAACAGTAGCTCATAGTACGCACAGTGGTGACCCCGACATTTGACATCGGACACATATTAAATCATCTGATTGCAGTCCAGACAACGGAGGCTTTTAAGATGTTTTCGCAATAGCAAGCTCAGCAAACATCTTCAGCTCAAGGCAGCAGTGATCCAGCAGAAGTTGCTGTGATAACCGTTTCGTCGAGAATCCCGGAATTTTGGTGTTTTGGCTAAGGTGAGACAATACTTCACACCGGGACAGTTGCTGAATCTTTATCAAGCGCAAGTCCGGTCGTGTATGGAGTACTGTTCTCACCTTTGGGATGGTTCTGCCAAATACCAGCTGGAGATACTGGAAGCTATTGAGAAGAGAGCCAAGAGACTCATTAACGACGACGAACTTGTAAGCAAGAGACTCCAAAGTCTCGAGCATCGCCGCAAAGTCGCTTGCTTATCGGTTTTTTATCGGATACATTTCGGGGAGTGTGCCACAGAACTACATGATTTGATTCCGCCATCCCCATTCTTTAACCGGACATCCAGGGATACTCCAAAGCGCCACCGCTATATGGTAGATATTCCATATACCCGAACAAAGCGATTTCTTCGTTCATTATACGAACCGCTAGGGAATGGAATACCCTGCCTGAGTCTGTGTTTCCGGTTAATTACAATATGGGGGTCTTCAAAACGCGAGTGAACAGGTTTCTTCTGGGTAAGCGCGCTCCATCATCGACCGCATCATCACTTAACATCAGGTGAGATAGTGGTCAAGTGCTACCCAGTTCAGTATAAAAAAAAAAAAATTGGAAAAAGACGTCATACAACAAGTCAGTGACATTTTGTTGAAGACAAAGAAACATGATAATATGTTGAAGGAGCGATTACTCAAGGTATATGAATAGTCATAAATAAGGCAGTTTCAAAAACTTTTAAGTGAAATGGAGTAAAGACATCAAAAGCCGTCACAATTCCTACGACGCATGAGATTTGGCTCGCGAGAAGATGCCTGATGAAACATTACGCATCATGTGGCAAGGACACCTGCCTCCTGTACGAGGTGTGTTAGTAGTCAGTGAAGTGAAAGACCTTGAAAATTTGGCTGCTATTGCGGACAAAGTTTTGGAAACCGCTCGTCCCCTACAGCTATCGGAAGTGCAGGCCACCTTGATTACCAGCAGCGACACATCATATATTAAGGCTGAAATTGCAAAACTAAGTTTCAAAATCCGAGAAATAGAAAATGAGAGAAATCACAACAGAAATAATTATCGCTACAGGAACCGATCGCGCTATGCATCTCGCCGTCGTAACATGATCCAGCGCACGTCAAACAGCCCGGACTGGCCATGTTTTTATCATTTTAGATACCGGCAAAGAGCAAAAAAAATGATAGAGCCGTGACTCCTGTTCCCCGACTTTGTGTCACAAACAATAATACTAGACGAAGTTTGTTGGTTGATTCCGGTGCCAATATTTCGGTACTTCCAGTGCCAAGACATAGATTATATAGTGATAAGTGTGATGACTATAAACTCTACGCAGCCAACGGTACCGAGATAAAGACTTATGGTGTAAAATCATTAAACTTAGACTTTAAATTACGTCGGCCTTTTTGATAGTCGTTAGAGTTGTCTGCAGTCAAGCGACCTATCCTCGGTGCTGAGTGCTGACTTCTTAAGCCATTATAAGTTGCTTGTGGACGTTAGTAAAAAAAGACATCGATTCGCGAGCAGTTCTACGAGACCTAGACTATATCTTTATTTACATTGATGACGTAATAATTGCCTCGGAATCTGAAACGATGAACATGCAACATGGACGAGAAGTATTCAGTCGACTCGACAAATATGGAATTACGATTAATATGGCGAAGTGAGATTTCGGAAAACAGAACTAAATTATTTGGGGTTTTACGTATCTAGAGAAGGAATAAGACCGCTAGACGAGTAGATTAAGGTCATATCTGAATTTCCAAGGCCGAAAACTGTCGATTTCTCGGCATGGTACATTTTTACCGACGTCATCTACCAAAAGCAGCCGAAAAAGTTAAACGTCTACTTGCACAACGCTAAGAAAAGAGACAAGAGATTAATACCATGGACCGATGAAGCTATAAAAGCGTTTGAACAATGTAAGCAAAGCATACAAAGCGCGATTACATTGTCTTATCCCGCATCGGAATCATAGATTGCACTAATGACAGACTGTTCTACGACCTATAGTTTATACTTTGGAGAGAAATACAGTGAGCAAATTGATACACCTAAACGAATACGTCATCTTGACTTAATAATGCAGTTTTGTACGTCTTTATAGTACATAAGTGGACCTGAAAATGCAGTTGCACCTGAAGTTATAACGACGAGAATTCGAAGCCCTTTTTTGAATTTCTGAGATTACGCGGGCTCATAATATGACATTACAACCCGCCCGTTCAGTTGGCGACCACGACACGGCGCGCGGCGTGTGCGCTTGGTCCGGTGATTACGCGAGTCTCGTTTTATTTTTTAGGTTTCCGTACTCAAAGGGAAAAAACGAGACCCTATTACTGAGAATTCGCTTCCCGTCCGTCCATCTGTCACCAGGCTGTATCTCAAGAACGGTGACAGCTAGACAGTTGAAATTTTCACAGATGATGTATTTCTGTTGCCACTATTACAACAAATACAAAAAGTTGGCCAAGTGTGAGTCGGAATCGCGCACGTTAAAACAAAAAAGGTTAAAATATGAAGTCTTATTTTGCATAGCTAATGGTACGAAACCCTTCGTGCGCAAGTCCGACTCGCACTTAGCCGCTTTTTTCGATTGTCTTCGATCCGATTATACTAAGGTTAAACTGTAGTATGTAGAATGGAAGAAGGATTTCTAAAAGGTCAGTCGGACAAACTGCCAAGAGTGGATAGTTTGATGCACAATATCAAGATTTTACGGTTGCCGAAATTCGTGGATTAAAGATGAAAAGGTAGGTATGTATGTTCTAAGTAAGCACTACCTACTCTCGGGTAAGTATTTGTTCAAACTTAAACCTAACTGGAAGTGTCGAATGACGAAAACGATGCCTTAGGACGGTTCGTTAGGAAAGCGATGGTTGCGACACCAAAAGCCATCCATGATTATAACCTGAAAATGGCGATCAAAGATCGAAATAGCGCGGTAATGGAGGCCCTGTTAAAATGTGACGTGGGAGAGTAACAAAATATGTAAATTTCTGTAGGTATATTATTTTATTGTAGTCCCAAATTATTTTTGTAATTGTAATCGTTGGCACGGGTATCCGGAGCAGTCATGCTCACAGAAAGGTGTTGTCTAGCGGCGGTGTTGTGTGTCGGGTCGCCATCTTCCCTCAAAAATGGTTGAGGAAGGCGATGGCTGGCACATGCGTCAACACGTGAACGGGTGCTGCTAGAGGATACTGGTCTGCTCTGGATGCTGGTGCTAATGACTTTAACGAAAAAAAAAAACTTTTAACACTGTTCCCCCTTGGAATGTTGCATGTTCCCTATTTCATATTTCTTGTTTACTAATAAATTATGTCATAGTTAAAAAAGTCACGGACCCTGGAGTCTGTGGAGTTTAGATAAGTGAAAGTGTGTGTGTGTTTCATTTTGTATCTATTATTATATAAAACCAACACCGACCAACGAAACTTGACCGCAATGCTGGCAATCGCCACGCGTGCGGCAGGTGGGTCAACTTTCGTTGGTCGGTGTTAGTTTTACGGTTGACCAGTCTAACTTGAGCTATCACATGCGCGGGCACGGCGGGTTTTTAGGTTTAAATAATAAATGTTATGTACCTATATTTTAACCATTAAGGGAGAACATACTTAATGAATAATGATTCGTAATCAAAATTATTGAGCCTGCCGGAACACACTGTAAGCTGCTTGGCGACAGATTTTCAACTTTAGAGTGATCTCTAGCCAAGCGGGTATTCGCAAAATGCCCTTCCAACATGCAAAACATTAAAAAACTAGTTTAGTTTTAGTTTTAGTGCCTATTCTATCAAGTCTTTAAATGGCTGCCATCCACTTTTTCCTCGTTTTGGGTCCTCAGGCACATAAAAAATAATTTGTCGGGTGTTTTTCCTGTTAAATTCAAGCACTGAGGCACTATACAGTAGCTTTTTTTTCCATTTTTACCACGTAGAACTGTCGCAGTGATCAAACTAAGCATGTTGTAGGAATTGAGGCGAGGAAAATGAAAATTCATTGTTGTGGGTTTTGTAATAGTACATTATACACCGAGAGGAGAAAACGATCTATTGCTGTTCTAGAGTATATTGTTTAAAGGAAACTCGAGAGCAGAATTAGTTTAGCTTTCTCCCGAGTGATACATAGTGCCTTATAATGCACCTACGAGGAAAATAAAATCATTATAGTTATTTGTCCCGAGACTTCTCAGGCAGTAAGTTCTTTATGACTTCTTGAGCTGTATTTTTTATTTCTGGTGGCTTCCACTATTACACATACACTAAAGAAAATTATTTGAAATAATTTAGAGCGTACTGTTATATTATCAATTTAGTAAAAAGCTAAATTTAACAAACCAAAGAAATTGCCGCGCTTTGTTTTTCGTAGTTTAGGAAAGGTTGCCAACCTCCTTTCATTGAAAATATAGTTCAAAAAGGAATCCTACCTGTTTTATCTAATTATTTGAAATAAAACCTTTTTGAAATTTGACGATTGTATTTTTTTATGTTCGCAGCTAAATAAACTAAAGAACGCTTGCAGGCAGGCATGAATTTTCATACATTCCTTCACTGCTACGGAGGGAACGAATAATATCCCATATAACATTTCCCGCCGCATATTAAATTTATAAGGGAGAAATGAAGAACTTTATAACATATTTTTGAACGAATAATGAGACACTTTCTGAGTGGGTGTGGTATAAAGAGTATATATACGTGAATAATCGCATTATAAATATCTAAAGAAGAATTATTTATATGATTTATTTTCTGGTGTTAATTTGTTTTTTCTTTTTGTAAAGTTAGCAATTTAAAAGTAATATACGAAACCAAATTGTAATTTATACAATCAGGCATTTATACATGTTTAGATGAGTTTCATCCTATTTTAGTTTGCAAAACAAAATACTTATACTATTCTAAAATTCTAAAAAAATGTATCCACAACTCGAAAAAATACTGTAATACAAAATTTATAAATAAGAGTAAAAATAAATGTAGAGCTACATGGACAGTGATAAATAACCAAATACGTAATATAAAGCATGAAGACAATATAAGATCAATAAAATATAATAAAAATGAATTGTCAGATCCTATTGAGATATCGAATGCCTTCAACAACCATTTCATAGATACTGCAAATACTCAAATACCAAATAAAGTAACAGTTAGTTCCAGATATGTCAATCGTAACTTTATTGCAAATACAATGTTTATTAAACCTATGTCGGAAAATGAGGTTAAAAATGAAATTACTGGCCTAAATAATACCAGCTCGGAGGGTTACGATGGCATTAGCACAGGCATAATTAAGGCCTGCGTTAACGAATTAACTCCGATACTAACACACCTAATCAACTTATCGTTTTCTACAGGCAGTTTTCCTAAAGCGTTAAAAATATCAATTGTTCGACCGGTGTATAAAAGAAAAGGAAGAAAAGATGATATTAATAATTATCGTCCTATAACACTTATACCTATAGTATCAAAAATTTTGGAAAAATGCATGTATAAGAAACTGTTGGACTTCTGTAACAAGTTCAATATAATTATAAAAACCCAGTTCGGTTTCCAAAAGAAAAAGTCTACCTCCTTAGCCATATATAACTTAATAAACACTATAATGACAAATTTAAATAACAAAAATTTAACGACTGGCCTGTTTTTTGATTTATCGAAGGCATTTGATTATGTGTCACATAAAATATTGTTAGATAAACTAGAAACAAACGGAATCAGAGGAGTAGCGAAAAAATGGATTGAATCTTACTTGACGGATCGATGGCAGCAAGTAGTTATCAATAGAATAGATGACTTTGAAATGCAATCTTATTTGTCCGTACTTAAAAAAAATTTATGTGGCGTCCCACAAGGCAGTATATTAGGCCCAATTTTATTTCTATTATATGTTAATGACATTGCTGACATTACTTCACATAAAAGTATTTTATTTGCAGATGATATATCAATTATTGTGACTACAAAAAAATCTAATGATGCAATTTATAATCATGAAAATGACATTAATAACACTATTGACAAAATGATTTCATGGCTAGAATCTAATAACCTAAAAATTAATTTAAATAAATCAAATTATATCCAATTTCATAAATCCAAACATACACAATACAATTTTAAGTTGAATATAAAAAATATAAATGAAGTAACCCATACAAAATTTCTAGGTGTAACAATTGATCAAGATTTAAATTGGAAAGGGCACCTAGAAAATCTGAGTAACAAGGTCAATAGATTTGTATATGCGCTCAGTCGAATAAAAAACGTAACAAATAGAAAGACAGCCATTACATCTTACCGTGCCTACGTAGAATCGATACTGCGATATGGAGTCGTAATGTGGGGAAATAGTACCGACACTAATAGAGCATTCATTGCACAGAAAAAGTGTGTTAGAGCAATATGTGGAATTCCACCAGACGAATCTTGTAAAACACTGTTTGGGATTCTTGGCTTGTTACCGCTACCTGCCCTTTATATATATGAAACTTGTATATTTGTAATGCAGCATAAGTATTTATTTTTAAATGCATTTGATGTAAATAATAGAGTACAACGCAACCCGTACAGACTAGTTTATAATGTAGTACCAAAATCAGCTAAATATTCTAAAAACTGCTTAGCTATGTGTGTTAAAATATTCAATAAATTACCAAATGAATTTAAAGATCTTAATATAACACAATTTAAAAAGAAAACTTATGCATGGTTGCAGGATACAAACATTTACAATGTAAGAGACTTCCTGAAATAATTTAATAATATACTTAGTTTAAATAGTACTAATTTGCATGCTACGACAATACTAGCAAAACATGAGCACTTTAAATTTTTTATGATAACAACTGTATACCATGTTTTACGCAAATAAAGAATCTTTATCTTTATCTTTATCTTTTTTAGTCTAAATTTGAAAGTACAGTTTTTCCCATACATAACGGTGGTTTCCCATACATACATTACGAAATTTCATACAAACAATAAAATAAGGATATCTCATAAAATAATCAAGTTTAATTAGAAGTGAAATATCAGATATTTAGTAAACATTTTTACTAAAACATGAGCTATCTAGACTTTTTGTAATGGTTACATATGTAATGATATTAATGTTTTTTGATTTTCATAAATGTGTGGATTGAGTGAGCATATAAAATAATTAATTACTTATATATGTATCACAATAGAGTTTCGTTTAGTTTTATACGAAACACTATTGAACAATAACTAAACATGAGTAATATAACGAAGTTAAATTTTATAGTTCATTACGGGTCAATCGGCCCTTGCGAAACTGGAGGATTGAGTGAGCACAATTAACTATTTGTAAATTTTTAAATACGGCACTAGGCGATCTGTAAATACATACATATACTCCTCATAAGTTTTACTAAAAACTAGTACACAATTATTTTTTGTAAACTCAATAGATTTAAATATATTGATGGTTTTCTGTGAGAACTGAGTGAGCACATTATAAACGATTTATCTTCTGTTTTACCTTTTTACAAAAAGGTATATTGGTTTTACAATTGTTTTAGAGCTTTTACTAAATTATCCTATATTATTTTTTTTTTCTGAGGGTGCTCACTCAATGCACACGCACACAAAATTTCAATTGGCAGAGCATGCCCTGGCTACCTGGATCGTCGTGGATTTGAATCCCACCCTTAATTAAAAATATTCATTTCGTTTTAATTTTATAAGCTTATTCGCTTAGCAGGCGTAATGCAAAAATCACAATGTTAGAATAACCTACGAGGTTTTTTGTTTTTATCTACAGCTTAATATTTCTTCTTCTCTCATAATTTAATATACCTAGTATAATATTAGTCCAAGAAGTAGTTACTTTTGTATAACTGAAACCACATACGCACCTAGTTGCATATAAAAATGTATCCTATCTTTGGTATTAGGATAAACTTCACGTTCGAAAGTGAATTTCTAATATGTATATACGAACTATACATCTAGTTCTCTGTGAATATCGCATATATCCACAATTTAGTAATATAGTATATATTATATATATACATCTCGAGGTCCATATTGGACGTGTAGCATTCACCATTGACCATAATTATGAATCAGATCCATTATGCATTTTATTATCTACTTTGACATTTCTTTGATAACGGGGTGACCACACTCGGCAGAATCCTGATATTTAAGAAGGATCCTGATAGATAAATATTATGTTATTTAGCGGCAGATTTGAAAAAAAATAAAAATATCAGGTCTATATGACCTGAATTGTTATTTCCTAAGTACTTAGAAACAAAATAAAAACAGTTGCAGGCACATGAGTCTTTACAACTTTATGTCCCAGGGCGATGGGCACAGTGCAGTACCTTACATGTTACGATATAATCAGCTGATCACGTCTGTTATATAGGCAGAGGTTGGCGCTTATCACCAGGTGGGCTTCATGCATGTACTGTCCTGTACTATATCAGCCAGATTGTCCACTGCTGAATTCAGCCATAGTCCCAATGTATCCCCATTGCTATAATCCCCACGCTTGGCAAGCGTCTTGGGGATATCATTTCCTCGTGTGGTGTTTTTAATGTAGATATTTTATCGAATCCTAAAAATAAGGCTGATCTTATTTAATTGTTTAAGTCATTTATTCTGTGAGCCCACTAGGATAACCGACGCTTCAGCTACCTGTATAGACAATATATACTCGAACTGAAAGACTAAACAAAAGTCAATAATGAAGGGTGTTAGATCTAATCATGAGGGCCTAGCAATTAAATTTGTTGGAAACAGAGAAACAGCGAAGTACGAAATTGAACATAGGCCGTTAACAACCAGTAGGCTAGAAATACACAGTACCAATATAGAAGCTAAGCTTGGAATTACAAGTTTTTCTCATTGTGACCCGAATGACATTTATAATAGTTTATTTTCTTTGGTAAATACTGAGTTTCAAAAAGTTTGTCAAAAAATAAAGAAACAAGTAAATGGAAAGTTGAAGTTCGGTGAATGGGCATCTACAGATATTCGAAAAAGTAGAGATTATTTGTTTGATCTGTATCGTAGGAAGAATTTGACATCTTGCAAGCGGTTTCATGATTATGTTAGGAACTATTCAAAAATGTTTGAGTCTGTTTGCTTGTGTGCTAAATCTCTTTTTATTGGAAACAAATTTAATTAACATATTTAAATTTAATTAGCAAGTCTAAAAATAAAATAAAAACCATTTGGAAGACTATAAATATTGAGACCGGTAAAAATAAACCTAGAGATTCTACATAATATGTCTCACATATTGATAAAAATCAAATATCTGATTTAATACGAGTGGCAAATACACTTGACAATTTTTTTTTCTAACTTACCCCTAGAAGTCACTAAGTCATTGGATGATGGTCCCGATGTAGCAGAAACTCTGTTAATACATAGTGTCCCCTGCAAATCGCCAGACTTTTCTTTCAGACATACAACATTGAAACTTTATAGACATTTAAAAATTTAAACACTAATAGTACCGAAGACTTGTGGGGTATGCAAGTGGCAGAGTCTATAATATGCATTATTGCACCATATTTAAAAACAATATTCAATCTTTGTGTTGATAAAGGAAACTTCTCCGACTTAATGAAACAAAGTAAAATCACTCCAATTTTGAAGTCGGGGGCTACATCTGACCCTTGCAATTACAGACCTATTTCTATCTTGCCTGTTCTGAGTAAAGTATTCCAAAAATTTATGCTCAAACAACTTCTATCCCATTTTAATGAGCATAATATATTGAATAAGAATCAGTTTGGTTTCACAAAGAGCAGATCCTTCGTTTAAAGTTTTCTTTACCAAATGTTACTTATGTTGCACCAAACATTAAGCTTGACCTAGATAAACTCTCTTTTGACAATGCGACAGTCTTCCTGGGAATCAAAATGGATTCAACTTTACAGTGGAATCCACATATACATGATCTATCCGGAAGACTTAGTTCTGCTGCATATGCAGTTCGTAAGATAAGGCAGCTAACAGACGTAGCTACTGCTAGGCTCGTTCCACAGTATGATGGCATATGGTGTATTACTGTGGGGAGCTGCTGCTGAGATAGAGACAATCTTTATCTTATAAAATCGTGCGATTCGAGCCATATATGAAATGGATCCTAGGGAATCCCTGAGAGATCTTTTTAAAGAAATTGATATTTTAACCTTACCAGGTCTGTATATATTTGAAAATATCACGTATGTTCGTAAAAATTTGAGTAAATTTAAATCAAACAGTGACAATCACGATTATAACATTAGGAAAGATAAATTAGCGGTGCCAGGTTTTAGATTAGCAAAGGCAAATAAATGGTCCTTCTTAGGCAATTGTGTGCGGTTTTAGAATAAAGTGCCCTAACATATTACAACGCTCACAGAAAGAAAATTCAAGTTGCACGTGAAGAACATTTTGTTAAAAGAAATCTTACTACACAGTTTGTGATTACTTAAACGACAAAAATGCTTGGTCGCCTCTGCCAAGCTAGCTCCTTTCACCTACGTAATGTAAATAAATATTGTAATAATTTTACTATAAAGTATGTAACTCATTGTTAAAAAACGTTTAAAAGAATGGCCCCGAGTATCTTGTCCGTTCTTCTCGCAGTGGTTCTATAATTTTTGTTTGCTGAACTTGGCAGTACAATGTAGTATATTTCAATATTAAAATTCTTTCGGAGACGCAATCCAGTTACTCCAGATACAAATCTTTACATTTCTGCCCTTAAAAACTCGGTGGTTCAAAAGTTAGGACAGTTATCAGTCTGGTTGTGTTCTGAGAAAAAATTATTAAATACACAAAACAAAAAATAATATGGTTTATGTTATAAATCAGAATAATACTTAGAATGCACATTTTATACCACATGCTATTAACAAATATGCTTGTATGTATAAAAAAACTTTTTTCAAATGTTGGTTCTATTTGAATATTAATATGTAATTTATGAAAAAAAGTTGGATGCTTCTGTTTCTTATCTTCATATTATGGGCATGGCATCAAGATTTAAGCCTCTATTATGAAAATGTATAAGCAGATTTCAAAAAATTTGAGTCGAGCAAGTGGTAGAATTTTTTATTTAAATCTGGTCACCCTGTTCGCTCGGTAGTAAAGTTTTTGTTGTTTCCCGGTTGGTCGAGTTGCTTGACGTACTAGACAGCATTTTTGCATTAGATTTATAAACATAAAAATTGTTTGGTGAGAAATTATTAATGAGAATGTTAAGTGAGCGCATTTTGATTCTTGGTAATAAAAGTGTGATTCATTTCAAATTGCCATTTATACATTTACTATCAGAACCGAGATAAGCTTCAAATATTACAGACATTTCAAACGAAAAGTTCTTACACTAACTAATTAGTTCGTTTACACAAATAGGATAAAAATACAAAAATGACTGTAACATACACTGGAGAAGTAGCAACGTGTCGCGGGTTTGGAACATTTCTGAAAGTTTTGTACCGGTGAGTTAATTCTATACTTATACTTTATTTTATTAGTCAAAGATTTCTTGCTTTTATTCGATTATTGAGCTAAACGTACATCAAATACATAATGCCAAACGGATGAGATTCTAGTCTCTCTCGTTAGTACCCCCACAATCAGCTGTACACATTGCTATATTGAGTAGGTACCTTGATACATTAAGTTAGAAGTTTATTTAATTGTATGTCAAGGTCTGAAATGGGATAATTCCTTACTTTAATAAAATTATAGTGATGTATACTAAAGTAGATGGCAGTAATTGTTTTTAAAGATCATCAGTATGTGTATTTTAAATCACCACCTGAAATATTACTATGAAATAAAAAAAAAGTGGAACTCAACTATTTTTACCGACTTCAAAAAAAGAGATGTTTTTTGCCTCAGAACTTGTGATTGGGTGAACCGATTTTGATAATTCTTTTTTTATTTGAAAGCCGATGCTTTGGTTGCATTTAAATTTCCAGCAAAATCAGTCTAGCCGTTTTCGAGTTACACTCCAACAACTGTGAAACATTTTCCTATCTTGATCATATAGTCGTTGACAGTGAATGACCATCAATCCCATAATTATTAAGGGTCACTAAAAATAGTGAAAAAAATTTTTGTACCAAAAAATTTTACCGACTATAACTTTCAAAAGTGTAAAATAACTTGTCGAAGGCGGTGCCATGCACACAATACTGTGATAATAGGTATTTTTGATTTTTCATGGTACCAACTTCAACAATTTATTTCACACTTTATGAGTCTTGAAGTCAGTTCCATTTTTTGGTAAAATTTTGTTTTGAGAAATAAATTGTTGAAGTTTTAATGTAGCACCATCACCACCAATAAGGTATAGAATAGCAAGAGTAAAGTATATTATTTGATGTTCATGTTGCTTTAAAATTAATGTCAATAAAATTCTACTTTCATGTGGCTCTGAGTCAACATTCTACACAAAAACCCAAAATTCAGTTTTGTACCTTTGGTTACAGTATCCCTTAAAATCATCCTCAGACTCATTTTATTCAAAAATTCAAATTCAAAATTGTATTTATTCATTTAAAGTACTTACATGCTTCAAATTTGTGGCTCTACCTACCAAACTGGGTATATAAACACCCATATCTTGATTGGTAGTTCCTTCCCTATAATGTAATATTATAGGGAAGGTTTGTATGTATGAACATTTAATGTTTTTTTTAATATATGATTTTTATCTAAGCTTAATATATATTGGAGACATTATTATATATCACCTTTCCTTTATAAAATTATGACCTATTATATATATTTTGCTATTTGCAACTACAGTTTTGTACAGTAACAAATTTACAATAATTTATAATGTGTATCTATCTATATATAATGCATATATGTATTACAATTAAATATTATAATAATTATGATTACAATTCAATTAAGTATCTATTTAAATACCTATTTTAGTCAATCTTATGAACCAACTCTGTGTGGCCTATGATGTCCTTTTCTCATTCAACCAAGAGGAAGCAAAACCTTGAACATCTTTAATATGCTTATCAGTAGAACCCTGCAGATGAGGATATCATACACTTAATCTTTAGAGGTTAAAGTGACTCTGCATTTTCTCCCACCTCACAGGTGGCTTGACTGCACTTCAGTTCTTTGCTTCTTTAGAGGACTGGCCTGTTTTTATGTGTGAAGTTCGGACTCCACCATTATCATTGCCAGACTGCCCACAAAAAATTACAAAATGAATTCCGTTTTATTCAAAGTATGTACTGGGAACCATTATTATAGAAATACTATATTTTTTTATAGGTTTTTCTTTAAATTTTATACTATTTTCTATGTCAGTACTATTAGTGCCCTCTAGCTGTGGTGGAGTTCTTGACAAATTACAGGTCTGCTACTTTCGAATACCTGGAGCTTTTTCTTTGTGGTGGTTAAACAAAAAGCATACCATGCCGGCGGGCGCTGCGTAAGACTCGCGCTTTTATCTAATAGGTAGGTCTTGTAGACCTGCATCCACCCTGCATCACACACATTCAGATATCATGGTTACAGAAAATAGCCCATGTACCAAGTACCAAGTCTTGTAGACCAAGGTTTTGTTTTCGAAGTGGTAGTTTTGAGGTTGTTGGTGTTTGGTAATAGCTGTTTTTGACATGTTGATTGTCGTTGAGGCGCCTGGCTATGGTGACGCCAAGGTATTTCGATGTAGGTTGCAATAGGATTTTCTGCTGATCATTGGCGAATAGACCCAGGTTTGCGTGCCCAAATACTGTTATGTCGTTGCTGTACTACGAGAGCAGCATGCTGGGGAGATGCAGTTTCCGTGCAGTATTCCTGTCCTAACTGGTTTCTCTGTTGAGGTAGCGTCCTCCATCGCAACTACTTTTTTCTCTGAAAAATAATGCTGATTATTCTTCTTGGCACAGGGGTCAGTGCTAGCTTTGAGAACAGCCCCTCATGGTTCATATACCCTGTCAAATGCTTTCTTCATATCCAGGAGAATTTCCGAGGAGTCTCAAACAGCTTGGAGAGTGTGCTCGGAAGAAAGAATCAAACGTCTCTCGGTCTTCCGTGGGTTTTTTCGGGCTAATACAGAACGGTGAAATTTCCGGTCTTCCAGACTGCCAGGGAATGGCCAGTGTGCAGGATTTCATAATAGTATACCCCTGTAAGGGCTGTTACTTCATAGGCAGATCTTTGATTGCTTTATTTGGTATCTTGTCAATGTGTGTGGCCTTTTTACTCAGCAGCCTCTTCTTCTGGAGGTGATGGTTTGTTACGTACAGGTATGAATGTGATTTTCTTTAGCTGATCAAGGAAGATGTCTGAAATTTTAGCAGATTGTCTTTACCAAAATAGAATAAATGATTTTGGCCCTAAGCCTAAATCATTTATTCTATTCAGGCTTCTACAAGGCTCTTATAAAGGTCTAAAGGTATTACTGGTTCTCAAGGACAGCTGTCGGAACACACGTTACCTGCTTGGCGAAAGAGTATATATTTGAGGGTGGTTACTAGCCAGGCGGACATTCGTAAAATGCCCTACCACCATGCTATAACGACTGTCATCCTTGACCAGAATCGACGGCTTAACGTGCCCTCCGAATCAAGGCAGTGCTCAGTAGTAATGCCATTAGCTGTCACCCATCCCAATCATGATGGACGTTGTTTTACTTAGCTGATCGGTTAAGAACAGATTTCACTACGAGCTTTTCAAAAAATTATTATTTTTGAGTCATAGTTTTACACCAAATTTTCAGGTGTATAATTCATTTCGAGCTAGAGACCCGTGACATACGTACGAATAGACAGATAGACCCGAAATGACGGTGAAGTTTTGTTATCAGAGCAATTTTTTTCCCATTTGGTATGTTACTGTAAAAATGTGAAATAATTTCTGGAACTCCAATGTCAACTTCGACATTTACGTTAGTATTATGTTTTGGATACGAGTAGGTACCTATACATAGTAAAATCTTAGAACGTTGACCTTTAATAGAGCACGTGTTTGTTTCGTCAATGGAAAATGCCGATTTTTACCTACTTGTTTGCTGTTTTATTGTAACCGACTCACGAAATGTTTACATAGGTACGTCGCGCGTCGTCGTCGACACGATAAGTCTCTAATTCTATCGCGTTGTTACCTTGACGAATACTTGTTTTGTTTATGTCTTCCATAATATAGCAGCCTTTAGCCTAAGAGGATCTGCTTTTCCGAAGAGGATAGGGTGTGGTGTGGCTTTGTTAAAATATCCCTATCTCCCCACAACTAGTATAGTAATGGCACATAATGAAAAATACCAGAATTATCACTCCGTAAAGCTATTCCAATAAAAGCTACTCTATCTGCGAAGTAATAAAGTGCACTTCATCTAGCGAAGCACGGAGAACCTACCTAATATTTGTATTCACCTACAAGGCGTCTCTCTTTCTATCGCATAGCCATGCAGAGCTCTGATCTCTTCTGACGCGGCACGCACCGTAGAATATATCCCTTCCGGAGTCCGGACGGATACGACCAACACCCTAATAGTTATAAATTTACTTACTTTCTTTCGTAGTGAGTGACTTGGCAAACTCACCATAATCAGTAAATTAACTATTATATTTTGAGGAATCGGCACATTGAAAAAAACGTAGTATGTCTATGCTCTTTTTTTAAGGGTGAGGCCAAATGAACGTAATTTTGTGAACTGTGAATTTTGAGCCGCGTATTTTCGTTCGCTTAATTTCTATTGCATTCGGTTTCATACAAAAGTGCAGTTTTGCCACACGGCGACTCAAAATGAGTTATCCACATGTATGCAACGAAAATTACGCGACCGAAAATACGCTACTCACAATGCACAAAATTACGCTCGTTTGGCCTCACCCTAAAAAAAAGAGCATAGACATGCTACGTTTTTTTCAATGTGCCGATTCCTCAAAATATAATAATTCATTTACTTACAAATAATTTAAATAGCTCCATAGTAACAAGTCGCATTGGAAGAATAAAAAATATAAGTCAACATGATGTTATATTATGATGTTTTATGTCTTATGTAATGATAAGTGCGTATGTGTGTAATTAGGCGTAAGTCCATGATGATATTGTAGAATTAGACAACAACTTTACGAAAATTTGTCTTGTCGATAAGAATCGGGAAAAGTATTCTTTAAAGGTAGGTTGCGTTCAAACGTGGCTCTATGTAAAATCGTAATATAGGTGGAAAAAAAAGGTAATTTCAGCTAAAAAATCTTTTTGTATCTAGGTATGTGGATTGTTTAATATTTAGGATAACTTCCAGAAAGATATCGAAAGGTAGTCGCGTTGAAGCTGGTCGATATAATTTATTTCGAAGTATCTGACTCTGTCTGGCTACATCCACATTCTGTATTCATTGTCTCACTCACATACCTGCATTCTAACACAGAAATTAGATTACCTATAATTCCTATAATTAAATTCTGTCTATACAAAGTCACCAGTTATCAGCTGTTCGTAGACAGAACTTTGCCATGTTTACCATTTTACTGTTTTAGTTAGCATTGTGTGAATAATTAAGTTCCACGTTTTGTTTCTTATTCGTTTTCAATGAAGATGGCTAATGTGTACATACGTATCTTGCGTTATATCTTGTGCCACAGTAAAAGACATCATACCTTTGACTGGATCGATAACGAGTGTACCAAAACAAACAGGTGGAGAAAATTTTGAAGGTTTGTCGTTTCCGAGCAAAAATGCTAATAAATTAATTTTGATAATTCTACTAGACAGCTCTCTTCTTAAATTGCTTTTTTTAATAACTGTTCAAAGTAACTTCGTGTAGTTTTCATCAACAACCTTTGACTATATTCTGCCTGATAGCGTGAGTAAAAAAAATCATAAATTCATTATATACAAAAAAACTGCATACAAACCGAGACAGCGGCAATAGGTTTATTCTTTTTATTTAACAAAATTATGAGGCTAAGTCGCCTGCCTGATGGTAAGCGTCACGCCTGTCCGTTCCAGTTGCAGTATCACCTTTCTCGTTCTGTTTGATTGCACTGTGCTCACCACTCTAAGACTTTGTTTATACCTATATCTCGTTCGCCCAGTTATTTCACTCATTACAGTGCCCTTCATGCCTAAACACAACAGTGTTTGCACTGCCTATAGACAGAGTATCTGACATGCGGTGGTATTCACCACGACGAACTTTAGCGCAAGGAACATAACATCGGGTGAAACCCTCTTACCTTCTCTCAAGCACAGCCTAAAGTATCGCTGAAGTAGTATTCAGAAGATGTCCTTATAAAAGCACTCTCATCCTGTATTTTGAAATTAGAAAGTTACACGTGTATTGTGGTTACTATTTTAGGTTTAGGTTTAAAGAAGTTTATTCTCAAATCAGTACTAATATTATAAATGCGAAAGTAACTCTGTCTGTCTGTCTGTCTGTTACGCTTTCACGCCAAAACGAATGGACCGATTTGAATGAAATTTAGTATGGAGATAGTTTGAGACCCGGGAAAAAACATAGGATAGTTTTTATCCGACTGCGCAAAAAGAGGTTCATGTTTTCGCGCGATAACCGACATACGCGCGGGCGGAGCCGAGCCCGGAAAGCTAGTCAGTACTAATATTATAAATGCGAAAGTAACTCTGTCTGTCTGTCTGTCTGTTACGCTTTCACGCCAAAACTAATGGACCGATTTGAATGAAATTTGGTATGGAGATAGTTTGAGACCCGGGAAAAAACAGGATAGTTTTTATCCGACTGCGCAAAAAGAGGTTCATGTTTTCGCGCGATAACCGACATACGCGCGGGCGGAGCCGCGCCATAAAGCTAGTAATATTATAAATGCGAAAGTAACCCTGTCTGTCTGTCTGTTACGCTTTCACGCCAAAACTACTGAACCGATTTGAATGAAATTTGGTATGGAAATAGTTTGAGACCCGGGAAAAAACATAGGATAGTTTTTATCCCACTGCGCAAAAAGAGGTTAATGTTTTTGCGCGATAACCGACATACGCGCGGGCGGAGCCGCGCCCGGAAAGCTAGTAAGACATAAAGTCACTTACACGAGAACATGGTTAGACTTAAAATATTCAATAGACATTCGTCGCCACAATTAACAGTATCTTATAAACTACAATATAATAATATATTTATACAAAATAAACACAAATTATCCATCACTTATTTAACGCATTCGTATTCTTATTGCTCCATAATAAGGTACCGAGCTAGTTGCGTTTTGAATGCCTTAAATATTTAGGTCCATCAAATGGTAATTGATTTCAAGAATGAAATAATCCTACTAAATTTTTCACCCAATCACCCAGTATGGGGCAGTAGTAACAATTAAACATATACTTATACAAAAATAGCGAGTTGAAAACAATATTATAATGTGTGGGTTGGTTGCGGTCTATTTTTATCGAAGAGGTAACCAATTTTCTACGTCTTTAAAACACCACAGCTGCGCAAATTAAAGCAATCTTAAGCTATTACTACATAGTTTTACCTCTTTACCGGTTGGCCTAATTGCTATATTTTTACTGGCTATTTCGTTGCCTTTTAGAACATCTTCCTTTCCTTGTCGTGCGCTTAGCGGGGTCGCACACATATTTCTTCACGCAGTCCACCTTGTTTGGTCTTAAGAGGAAGGAGATATATATGGATATATATCTCCTTTTACCACTTTTTTTTAGCTTATCTTACTAAAAAAAATAGAACGCTATCAGCGAGACATCGCTGTCTGCCTGTCCTTCCGTATTTCCAGGCGGCTGAGGAGGTTAAGGCATCCGACGCGATATCGGAGGACGCGGGTTTGATTCCCGCCTTGGGCATAAAATTTTGTACTCCAATAATTTGTAAAATATGATTTTCGCGATAGTGCTTGTAATAATATTTAGAAATATAGAAGGGTAGCGACATCATACCGAGAGTTGTGTTTGAAAAAACACTTCTTTCGATCAGATGAAGTCTAGTAGACCGGTTGATGGCCGCGCACCGTCCTCTATGACGGTTAAAGTAATTGAAGCACAAACATTTCGGCAGAAACGCCAAGTCCCAGGCGGCTGAGGAGGTTAAGGCATCCGACGCGATATCGGAGGACGCGGGTTCGATTCCCGCTTTGGGCATAAAATTGTATACTCCAATAATTTGTAATTTTTTTTTTAATATCCTCTTTCACTTCTCGTGATCGTAAAGCTTTTGTTTATGCCCGATATAAGCGGGCTAAAACGGCTTCTTTAGCCCTAGTGCATAAATCCTGTTTTTTAAGCACAAGTGCATAAATAATATGTTTATGTATGAAATTGTTCAAAGACGTTCAGTTTTTAATATATTTCATGTAATAGTGTACACAGTTTGCCTTTAATAAAACCTATAGATTAGGGGTATTTCTAAAGATCTATATTTTTTTTTCGCAATAATGACTAACAATACTAGCAAGATATACCTTCAAAATAGAACATTGTTTAAATATCAGTTCATTTTTAATTAAATGATATATATGTATGACTAACAATTACATTATTTATTTATTTTATTTCATCGCAATTAAGTGAAAATTTTAGTGCAAAAAACTCATTTTAGCCTTGATACATATCAGCTCACCTTAGGCTCAGGCTGTTAAAGTGCTCGCCTAAAGTGACTTGTATCATGTATTCGTACAATCTACTATTATATTTGGTATTACGAAAATAAAAAATCTAGAGCTTGAGCTTGCCGTCAACCCCTCCTTTAGTAGCGATGCGTTTTCGGCGCCCGCAGGAGACTGAAGTAGAAGATGCTTTTCGCCTTCTACAAACGGGCTATAAGAGGGCCTTCCCTGACCTAAAATCCGGTAGAGCTGAAATGTCCTCCCTATAAAAAACCGTTTCCTTTATTTTACCAACAAATGCAAGGAACATCGATTTATTATGTGCGGTTTTAAATGTAATATCATATTATTACCTTACAAATTTATTAAAACCCCAAAAACAACAAAAATTTTTTTCTATTACGGGCGGTTGAAATACTAAACCCTAAAAAAAGCGAGCCCCGACTGGCACTTGGTCAATGTTTTTCAGACACATAAAGATACACTCCTTAGAACTTACTTTCGTTAGGTTATTAAAGTAAGAACCTATATGGGTTATATTTGTTAGTTGTTCCCAACGTGCCACGGGCTGCCGACGTCTCGACATGTCTTACCTAGTGATTACCAGGCAAGGGACATCTATTATTCACTAAAATTACTGCACTTTCCTTGCCCCACTAGCCCGGTCAATGCACTCGCTTTCCTATATCGATCCCGGCTTTTATAGGAAAAGTGAAACCTGTTATGTTTACAGATTCACTAATCATAGTAGAAATTTACAAGGACTCTTCAAGGCTCTGCGCAACGCTCACGATGTCGTCGGTCCACCTAACAATATACTTATTACCTACAGTACATTTTCTGGTTCGTGGTCACCACTACCTTTATATTTCAACTGTTTATCGAATCATCGAGGATTCGGGATGCCAGGGTATATAATTTTGATCTCCCACTTCTTTCCTTGGGTAAGAGTGGCGGCTAAGGGAATTATATGAGTTGAGCCACTACTGCCCAGTGGCTTTCAGAGACTTAATTTTATTTTTGTTTCCTAGTGTTAAACCATAAACACGGCGAAGTGTTGCACACCTTACCTAGAGACTGATATCTAGGTTCCTATCTAAGTATGCCTTTGTTTACCTACATTCAAAAGGAGAAAGGTTCTCGACTCTACGCGTATGTTTTCATGCCTGACTTTTTTTTTCATCAAATCTGATATTTTTTTGAGAAGAAATATAATTTTCCTCTCTAGTTAGTTCCATTTAAATTTCGTCAGTTAAAGTATTTGCCAATATCCCTATACCTGGAATACTTAATTATTGCAACTCGCCGATGGATTATGGTGACTATAGTATTGTAGGCAATAGACACAATCCATCCTGTAAGCAGTACGCATCAATAAAATAAAGGATTAAAAAAACCGAATAAATCCAACACTGAAAAGTATGAAATAACTTGTGGAAATCGAACCATGAAAATGTGAGTGAATCAGTGTGTAATAAATTTACAAAAGAAATCAAATAAAATGTATTATGAATGATTTGGCAAAAGTTTCGTATGGTAATTCTCATTTTAACACATAAATACGAAATAGTTTATATATATCGGAGAAATAGTGAACAAAAAGCATCTAAATTAGTCTCCAGGAAAATTTCGCAGAGTAAACATTTGTAGAATATCACAAAATTACGTTTGTGTGCACATACTATCCTTAAGGCTAAAAATAAAATGACCACACAAAGATCATTCTTTAGTAAATTGATTCTTACGTGTGTTGATACTTTGCAGATCTCGACTGTCGATAAATGTTTAGATAGTTTCATACACCGCTTGCTAGAACAGTTTCATTATATTTATTGCTTTCATGCACTACTAAGAGTTTCTTTATTACTAGGTAACCTAGAAACTTAGCGCGCTTCATATTCAACGTTGCCTTTGTGTTTGTGTATCACAGTAAGTCATTTGATTGAATAATCTTTATGACTCTTCAGCTCAAGTATTTCTAGGTCATGAATACGAAAAGTATCGCACTATTACATGTTTGTTAATGAAGTAAAACGTAGCGTTTGTTATGCAGGTGGTACAGCAACCTTTTGTGTTGAATCGTGATCTTCAAGTCATTAAGTTTGCGAAGTAATTAATTTGTATGCGACATGGCTTTTCCTAAATACATTCACGCAATTCGAACAAGGTGATGTTATTGGCAAAAAGTCTTTGCTATTTGAATGTTTCTGATGTAGGTCTTAAAGCAAGTTTTCCAATAAATTAGTACTAGACAAATGTTGTCGGTTCATAGTACTAATTATTCCCGGAGGAGAGGTAGAGACCACGGATTTCCACATGCTACGTTCTTTGGCATATCTCTCAGAACTACTTTCATTCACATCACATTCTTTATTCAACAGTTTAACTTTTACGAAAGCCACATAAAACTCCAACTATAATGTGATGCGCTTGAGTACAATAATACAGACTGCCAGACCAGGGGGGATAATGACCGACAAAATAGATACGGCCAAAGGCAAATTGGACTCGCTCACTGAGGGTATTGTACTAACACAATATACTTGTTGTAGATTAAATACCAATACTTCATTATTTTTTCATACTGTTTGGTTTGTTTATAATATATATTTATTAATAACAAACCAACACTACAGCTACTACAACGAAAGCACTCCTTCAGCAGGACAACATAAAGGTCATTACAGGCCTAAAGGCATTAAATATAAATGATTCTTTGTTTGCGTAAAACATGGTATAAAGTTTTCATTATAAAAATTTCAAAAGTTCATGTTTTGACATTATACTTTATAGTTTCTTTTGTACCGTATTCATACTAAGTTTGTATGTAGGTGTTACTGTTTTTACGAAAGCTATAGCAAAAACATGTATGCATTACCCCAGCAAGAAAATCACTTCTGGAATAAATTGAGTTCTACAAATAATTAGTGCGTTATACGCTGTAAATGTGCACCAAATAAAAAATTTGCTTCGTTTTAGTTTTTTGTTCAAATCTTGTTTAATACTTTACATAGGAAGCTGAAATTTTCAGTGTATATTTTTCAATAAACGCACTAATTTTTGGTTAACACTGAAACATGTTGAGTTAATTCTATTTCTTGCATTTTGATGTCTAACTATGACACTGTCGGTTGCGACATATATTGATATTATTGATAAATGCGTGTATATTTTGTCTAATAAGTTTACTTTTTATGAATGGAATAACAAGAACAACCAAATACCGTTTTTAGTGAGTACAACCGTTTGTTCGTTTTAGCGCTAGACATTTTTTTTTTTTTCGTAATTGCATAATTACATAAAAATGGTACAGAATTTTGAAAACCTAATGGTGTCACAAATAAGCACAAATTAAAAGCTACTAATATACTTTTATTGTACTGTTGCACAATTAATGGTTTTCGAGAAAATAGATTTTGCTAAACGTTACTCCAGCAGGAAATGAAATATCTCGAAAACCTTACGACGCACAAATATAATTTTTGGCGCACATTTACGCACAAATATAAGCTATCTGCCCATATACTTAATTTTTCTTTCCGATCATTCGATTAAAATTTTCCTGCTGGAACAACGTTACTCCAGCAGAATTGGTTTTTCCTTTTTTTTAACAAAACGGCAAGGTGCACAATTTTTTTATTTGGTACACATTTACAGCGTATAACGCACTAATTATTTGTAGAACTCAATTTATTCCAGAAGTGATTTTCTTGCTGGGGTAATGCATACCAAAAACATAAACCTTGATAATATCCGTTGAATTTTTATTTGTTTGAAATTATAGGATCAAAGATAGGAAGCGCAGGCTTAGTGATATGGTTCAGTTTCTTCTTACGGAACTCTTAAAATAAACGCTCGTTAGTAGGAGGTACATAATATCATCAGTAAAACCAGACATAGTTTGGTTTAATTTCATAGAGCGGTACCAAATGCGGCTTGTACGTGTGTAAGTACGTGCCACAACATGCACACTTTGGCAAATATCTAGCGTTTTTTCTGACCGGATATGGCTGTTTCGGGTAATACCCGTGTAACATCACGCGAAGGGAGCCCTCACCGGCTTGCCACCAATGTGGCTTAGCGGAAGACACTGCCCAGCTCAGTAGGAGCGGAACCGCGGCGATCAATGATCGCTGCTGTGGGGTCCGATCTCTCCTTGCCGTACGTTATCGTAAAGATGACGAGACGTTCTTTCTGCGCAACAATTGTATCGAAGAGGGAGAGGGGAGTGAAATCCGCACTCTCTTCCGATCCTCTCCGCTCAGAGGACCTCGAGCGTTTATTGTGGGGACAGCTGGCGCCTATCAGGATTAAGTCCTCACGAAGTGTGAAAGAGTCCTTGTGTTCTGGGGCATCCCACAACTCGAGGTTTCCCAAGAAGTTTGTCCTGCTTTTACATGTCGTTACGTCAGACGACGTAGATGGAAGTTGCCGATGAATGCGCAAGTGATCCCGCATATCTCTAACTATACCAGTCGAGGACTATGGAACACCATCGGGTTTTTACCCGTTAGGGGGGTCCACATTGACCCTTATCCTGACATAACTCAACTGCTCCCCGGTGGGTCGGTATGCGTAAAAGCATTTTGCCCACGATATTAACTATGAGATATGGAAAATCTGATTATCCAGACTAGAGTAAGCATTTAAATCTCCTGCGGGCCTCCAGTTAACCTACTCTTCTGATTTCACTATGGTAATGGAACTTACATTAAATACTTAACATTTCGTGTCATGATTCTAAAGTGACTGATAGCCAAGTGACTACACCGACATAAAAGCTAAGTAAATACCCACAAATCGGTGCACTAAATTTGGGACAAGTACACACTAATAATCACGAACGTAGAAAGTACATGTACTTTAGTTAGTTTAGTATGCTTATTATGCACTGCTGAACTGAATTTGAAAAGGTTCTATCAAGCCGCACTGACACAATAGATACATGGAGCTTCTTAAGCAGTAGTTTAACTACGAAGAACATACCCTAATTCAGTCACGTGATCAACCGTGTGGCCTTCCCTATATCGAGGAGGTACAAAAAGTTACTAGACTGATGTTCACATGCTTTACTGCGGTGTTTACTTACAGTTTAGTTTTAATAAGCTGTCAGCAGATTGACACTATAGAGGTGGTAATCTTTTCATCATTTTAATAGAAAAAAGAACCCAAGGAGTTTTAAAGGCAAATAATCATACAATAATCTCTTTACTGGTGGCCTTACTATGTTACCAAAGACAATGGCGTTTTTTTAATCAATTCTGCGCGCGCTTGTGTTCCCTCAAAAAAATAGATATATACAGTTATATTTTTACCTATTCACAACAAAATTAATTCATAAAAAAACAATTATTATAAAAAAAATATTTATTTATAACAAACAACAACACTCAAAATTTCGATAGTGATTTCCCTAGCGCTCTGATCGTCATTTGTCATTGAATTCCAGGATACCACGGAGTCGAACTACTGTATAATATGTCTATTGTGGCACTGACTTCATAGTGACGTCAGCACGTTTGAATGAATAGTTAGCGACGAAGCTTGACGTAATCCGTGCATGTATCATTTGTTACGTCCACAAATTACCGCCTAGACTACGGTATGTAAATTAAGTGTTCTATTTCTTCGCAGTTATTTTCATTTTACGGATGACTTCCACATAAAAGTAGGTAGGTTTTCAAGGTCGGTTATTCTGTATGACCATGCCCATTTTTTTTACTGGTTAAGTAGAGTACCTATTCCTCTGAGGTAGTCCCAACTCTAAACAAAAGTATTTCATCAACTTCCGCCAAGCAGTTTTCCTTTTACATTCAACTATAACTGAAAAAAGGTTTCCAATACGCCTCGATAATCTAAGAACTGCAACTATTGCCGATGACAACATTGGGGACAATTATTGTGGGCGATTGATTCGCACAGACTGTTCTGTACCTACATCATTGAAAAAATCGGCCAAGTGCGAGTCGGACTCGCGCACGAAGGGTTCCGTACCATTAGCTATATACAACATTAGACTTCATATTTTAACCTTTTTTGTTTTAACGTGCGCGAGTCCGACTCGCACTTGGCTAAATTTTTGTATTTTTTGTTATAGCGGCAATAGAAATACATCATCTGTGAAAATTTCAACTGTTTAGCTATCTCCGTTCATGAGATAGAGCCTGGTGACAGACGGACGGACGGACGGATATTAACTGAAAAATATGATTTTAAGTGTGGCAATTGAACCAGGAAAATGTGAGATCAGAAAAACAGCGTTTTAATTTGGAATGGAACTTGGACCAATCGATTTCAACTATATAAGGTCACTTTTAATTCATCAACAATACTGCGGGGGGTGGTGTAGAATCGATAACTGAATGTGATCCACACATTTTTAATTTTCACATAAACAATTCAATACTAACTATTGCCTAAGCTGTGGCGCGTTGACTTTGAGAATGATAGCGACGACAACACTCGCGGCCGCCGTGGACAAGACTCACACATACACACACGTTCTAGGTATTCTAACGCATCGCGAGGGCAATGAACTCGGTAGGTATACCTACGCATTGCGAGGGCAACGAACTCGGTAGGTTTACCTACGCATTGCGAGGGCAATGAACTCGGTAGGTATCTCGGTAGGTATACCTACGCATTGCGAGGGCAACGAACTCGGTAGGTTTACCTACGCATTGCGAGGGCAATGAACTCGGTAGGTATCTCGGTAGGTATACCTACGCATTGCGAGGGCAACGAGCTCGGTAGGTTTACCTACGCATTGCGAGGGCAATGAGTCTTGTCCACGGCGGCCGCGAGTGTTGTCGTCGCTATCATTCTCAAAGTCAACGCGCCACAGCTTAGGCAATAGTTAGTATTGATTTTGTTTATGTGAAAATTAAAAATGTGTGGATCACATTCAGTTATCGATTCTACACCACCCCCCGCAGTATTGTTGATGAATTAAAAGTGACCTTATATATGATTCTAACATAAATAAATATTTATACTATTTGTATATCTGCTTATTTTTAGATTTTCTCGGAAAATCCTTGAAATAATCAGTAAACTCTTTAGATACGGATACGTATTTGCAGAATAAGATCACAAATACTTATGCTGATTATGACTGAGATAACTTATCATTGAAGACAGATTGGACTAGGCAGTTAGGTATAAGTAAAGCAATAGGTCATCATCCATCAACCTGCATTTGTCAGCTGCTGTACAAATACCTCTCCAAATGCGCGCCTCAGAGCCCCGTCACGCAATCTTGTATTGTCGATTACCTACAACTATTATAGGAACCTTGCGCATATTGACAAGAAATTGAGGTGCAAATCTTTGTGAACAAAATTGGAGGAAAATCTTTTAACAAACAAATAACAACCTTCAAACATAAAACACGCATAAAAGTCAGATCTCACTCAAATTGAAATGGGATAAGACATACACCAGCTTTTGGATGTAAAAAAAATTATCAAAATCTGTACACCATGTACTTCATAGAATTATAAGGAACACACACAAAAAACCTTTCGAATTGAGAACCACTTCATTTTTTGAAGTCGGTTAAAAAGTAGCGGAATTCCAACACAGTATAAAATAAATAAGAAGTTGTAGTCGGTACCGTGTAGGTACATTCTAACAAACCACACAGGTACAAGGACTCGCATTTCTATTATTATTTATTAGTCATTGTTTGTCCTCAAACGCCCCGCACTTAGGCGGCTCTTGTCATCCTAAAGGCTAGCCTTATGGATGAGACGAAGGTATAGAGTCTAATAGAGGAACTTACGGATGAGGAACTCAAAGACCGTCTAGGTACATTCTATCAAACCACATAGGTACAAAGACTCTCATTTCTATTATTATTTATTAGGCATTGTTTGTCCTCAAACGCCCCGCACTTAGGCGGCTCTTGTCATCCTACAGGCTAGCCCTTATGGATGAGACGAAGGTATAGAGTCTATAGAGGAACTTACGGATGAGGAACTCAAAGACATCAATGATCTTGGTCGTTAGTGCTCTGTATCCATTGTTGCTAAGTGTCCGCGTACAACTTTCTTGTCTAGCATAACAGAGTACGTCCTCAATGGAGACCATAATGTCACAAACGTGAGTGTGTCCTACAATGATGCATAGATCAATGTCAGATTGCGTGCTAATGACTACTAACAAAAACTATAACATCTAAGTGAACATAAACACGAAACGGGCCACTGGTACATAGTTGAACTTTGAATTCAAGGTTAGTCACTCGAACTGATGTAAACTGGTTCAAATGAATTGTCTTTGAAGTTTTTGCGATAACATAGTCTTTATATCGATTGTTTTCGAGAGATAAAACACATGGTAGAAGAAACTTCTCAATTTGCCATATTATGTAATATATGTATATGCGTATAATAATTATATAAAGTGATTAAAAAGTTGCACGAATCTTGAAACATTATATATTTTGACTATTCAGGCGTTATTTTGTGGATGTCTAATCGTCCTATCCATATTTAATAATACAATTATTTTAGAAAAACTTAAAAGTTATGAAATTATATATAATATATTCCAAAAAAAGCATTCCACGAAGCGGGGCACCCTTTGTGGGGATTTCTGGAATGGAACTATTCAAAGTAAGGGCGTCGGCACGCGTTGCGGAGGGCGAGGGTATTTGACCCTTCATTAACAAAATCGATGTGTTCTTTGTTCGTGGTCAATTCTTTTTTTACGCTAACTACCATAAGTATCGTCATTTCTCGTATGATTTCTAGGACTCTATCATGGTGAAGCGACGGTGGCGACGTGAATAATGACACCTATCAGGACCATCTTTCACCCCTTGCGAGATCTTACTACTATCATACTTTAGTCTGGTCTGGGAAGGTCATGTGAAAGGCGTATTAAATACAATTTTAATAGGGTAAGAGACCAACCGTATATATTGATCCACCACTGGACCGCCAGTAGTTAGCCACACGATTTGCATTTATAAGCTAATTGCATGCACTTTATTGATATAATTTCCGTCATTTTGTAGTAAAGATTTTTGTGTGGTCTTTATCCTCAATTTTCTTCCCCGAATGCGACCCCGCTCTGCCTGACTGTGCATCCTTTATTATGATTAAATTGTTTGAGTCTCGAATCCTCGATTCAAGGCCGGAGGCCGGATACTGGATACTTTGTCTTTTGGGAGAGATTATAATATAAGTAAAATTTTACTAAGACGTGAGTTTTTGGGGACTTTGATATTTATATATAGATGGTTTCTTTAATTTCATCCCAAATTGTTTGTTTGCATTGTTTTTATCTTACTACACAAGTGTATCTCCGTTAATTTTTTCCCGTGGGTATCGTAAGAGGCGACTAAGAAAGATACCGCAAGGTGCCAAGCAGCGCCTTCTGAAGAACTGACAACTTATACTGCGATCCCCAAGACGCCTGCCAAGCGTGGGGATCATGGCAAATCCTCCCAATGGGGGAGACCTTGTTCAACGGTTGACGTTCCGGTTGATATGATGATGAAAACATAATTATTATTATTGATGCGTTTCTCCATATAGTGAGAGGCGAGATAACAGTTTTGACATAATATATCGAAAAGTCGAAAAACACTTCTTACTAATATTAGCCATTATCATCGAATTTCATTTTTATTGACTTGGTTATTCTTAATTTTCGACATTTGAATCTCAATTTCATTTTAATTTTTTTGGAAGTCGTTAAATAATCACCAGAAAGTAGATTTATTTTCGAATTTAATTAGTATGTAATGAGACTAATTTGGTAAAAAACATCAGCTGAAAGAAAGCCTTTTCACTTCCTTTGTCATGTTCTTTTATCTGTCAGAATACAAAGTAGCTGAAACATTGACGTGTTAGCCAACTTTCTTGATTACGGTACTTTTCTAGTACCGACTTCTTACAAGAGACTTAGATTTGTTCTGTATGCTGAGGCCTGTCTGTATATAAAAGGCATTTTTATTAGAATCTCTACTAAAGCTGTTGTACTACTGCAGCCGTTGTCTTATTTATTACCGAACGTCATATAATTAATTTACTAAGATGTTGATTTTATGCGATTTTTGTAGCCAATAAGTGTGAAATAATCAGTTAATTAACTGGTTATTTCAGAATGTCACACCATCTTTTTCAAATATAGGATAGAAATACTGTCTTTGTCTCTAATATTTGTTGTAAATGTATCTATGAGATCTAGGTATAATATGTTTAGTTTGTCATTTCACAATGTCTAGAATATAATAATATTGATATTCACCTACAAGGCGTCTCTCTTTCTATCGCATAGCCAAGCGTATCTCTGATCTCTTCTGACGCGGCACGCACCGTACAATAATCCCGTCCGGACGGATACGCCGATGTACAGTCGCCTGCAATAAGAAGTATACACATTGTAATTTTCAAAATTGTGGCAAAGATTTCTGTTTTTTCTATGTTCACAGAAGTATTATAAAATCAAAGAGACATTTGACGTTTTTTATGCTATGATTATTAAGAATATAGTAATATTGCATTATTTTGAAAATGACGAAGTGTATACATCTTATTGCAGGCGACTGTACCTGTAACTTTCTGTCCAAAGTGCGGAGTGAGCCAGGCCCGATTTAAGCCTGCACCGAGGCAGCGATACGTAATTGGGGTTCGTTTGATCCCTTGCTGTATATATCTATCTATCTATATATTATATTTAAGGATTCATTCTATAAATCATACACTTTGGAAACACGATTACTTAAAAAATTCTCTATAGAAAATTAAACCAAAGTTACATCTAAAAAACGAAATAAACCCTTAGTACGGCGTAAATACTTAACGGAAAGTCATCCGTATTTGAATAATAAAAAAAACAACATGTTTTCTATAACGTATACACATTAAATTTTTTTAATAGGTATTTGTTTTTATTATACGAAGGAAATACTCAAATTCAATTCCGCCCATTTTAGTCAGAGCCGCGATGCTTTGTCCCTATCCGCTTTAGTAATTCTGCGGCCGTCGGACGGGGACGGCTGTTGTTGGCGTGCCTTACTTACGCACACATACGCGCCTAAAAAGCTTGGTGCGCCCTTAACCAAAAAATACTGAAAACGCAGATTTACTCTTATAATGTAGTTTTAAAGCTGTGAAACAATAAAATGCATACTTGCAAACATTTTTACCTTTTCGGGCTGTTGCAATGTAGAAACGACTCGGACTTGGCCACTGTTTATTTTGTGATGAGTTCTGGTTTCCGAAGAAAGTGCGAAGCTTTATTGTTTAATTTATTTATAATGTATTCGTTGGAATATGCGAATAAGGAGAATCTAACTAATTCAAAAAATCATCCTCAGTAGAAATATACATATATCTAACTAGCTTTCCGGGCGCGGCTCCGCCCGCGCGTATGTCGGTTATCGCGCAAAAATATTAACTTCTTTTTGCGCAGTTGGATAAAAACTATCCCATGTTTTTTCCCGGGTCTCAAACTATTTCCATACCAAATTTCATTCAAATCGGTCCAGTAGTTTTGGCGTGAAATCGTAACAGACAGACAGACTTACTTTCGCATTTATAATATTAGTACTGATAATAACAAATATTTTAAGAAAACATTAAATTTATATATTAGTAAAACACTTAGAAAATATAAAAAAATATATACTTAGTGACAATTCCGCCTAATTTTCCTACTAAGCCGACATAACGTCACGAAAGCCACGCATCCAAACCTGAAGAATTTTAGACGCGTTTCGGTTTTACACGAAGTATCCTCAGGAAGTCTTCACTCTTCGAGCTCACGATCGAGCAATCTTTTCATTATTAAATATGGATTTCCGCAAAGGAACGCCTGAATCTATTCAATCAATCAATCATTTATTTGCAAAATACAATACGTTCACAATAATTACAATAGGACCTTATATTCCTATTGACAATTGTATTCTGCCTACAAGCGGGCGTGCAAATATTAGGTAAATTTAAGAATAAAAATATAAAATAGAGTTCGTAATGTCAAGTCAGCTTTTCTTTTTGTTCTTATTCATCAGAAATGTATCTATTTCAGCTATGATATTAAGATAAGGATGCTGATCTCGAGGCCAAAATTGCTCTTTGTAAGACATGGCCAAATCCATTTGCGGTCTCTCAAAATCCCGTACAACAGTTAAATGACGTAATCAACACTCGGATGTGGCGGCAGACGGCCATTCGCATACTAATACGAGTACAAGACTAACATCAAATTAATATTCGTATTACCACCATTCGATGTTTAATTTGACTAATGTACTTGCATTTTATTGACGATGCTTATGACTTTTGAGCTTGCAAAACTGAGATTTAATAAACATCTTTTATACAGTTATGTAGTAGTACCAACAGGTAACATATTTATCTTATTAGTCAGTGAAATTATTAATTTAGCTTTAGGAACACGTGAACAATCAGTATTAATAGAACGTAAAAACCGACAGAATAGCCGTTTGGCAAATGTGATTAGAGGTTAAAACAATCAGTTTGACCGCAACTCTTAAAAACAATAACTTAGGAGAGAAGTTATGACGTCATTTGCTATTCTGATTAAATTTATTTCTTTCGTGAGGTTCGATATAAGAATATGACGTATCGATTGAGGTATATTTTTCAAAAAAAATCGTCCTTGTCGTATCTGGGAGAGCTCAAACTTTGCCATGTTTTGAAATTATCTAAAACAAGTATGATGTAGTTATATTTTAAGAATTGGATAAAAAGTCCATTCATTAAAAAACTGATACTACAGTTTCATAAAAAAAAATATATAAAATGATGAAGTCATAACTCTCCTCCTAAGGGAAATATCTTTAAGAACTGCGTGTCAAAATGATTGTTTTATTACTAGCACAGGTGCGCCAAACGGCTATCCAACGGCTATTCTGTGAATCGATTTCCTGTTTTTCTTCGATATAGGGCTCGTACGCCGGCAACTATTCCTGGGGAGTTATTGTGTAACTATAATGGTAGAGATGAACTTAACTTTAACATTTTCTTTTGAAAATGATGCCCATTATGTAGTTCTAATTTCTAAATGAAAATCTTTTTCATCATCTTTGATCTTTTCAATTTAATGACAGCTCCGGCACTGCAGGTACGCAACGCTGTTTTCTCGCTGCCTCTTCACAGCGTACACGCTACGCCCACGGGCTTTTTACTCTTAAAAAAGATATCCTTAGGATAAGGCAGGATAATACAATACAATACAAAATACAATGACTGCTGCCTGGATTCGGTTTTGTCGTATATTTGATTTAAACCAAACGCAACTGACGAACTGTTTCATAGATCTCTTTCAATTCCAAAGAAGAAATTTAATTATAAATTAACTGCCCAATGAAATGAATTTAACTGGCTATCCAAAATCAATAATGACTGAAAATGTGTACATTAACATTTTCGACCGATAATGGCATGCAGATAATTAATGTAATAACAACAAATCGCATTTTGATTAATGGTTAAAATGCATCGAATTATATTTCTTTATGTCCTCAATTAAATTACCTAAAAAAACAATAGTATAACAATAATAAACAATTTAAATCTTCATTTGTGTCAATCGATATTAATATAGTTATAATTTCGAAATTCTATAACAGTGTAGTAGCATTTATGAACGAGAAGTTTTTTTTTTGGGATTTTACTTATGAATAAAAGTATATTCTGTATGGTAAAATTAAAATATAAATAAATACTACGTACAAAATCTTTTCAATTTTTTTTGAGAAAATTGGTATTAATCCTGTTGGTCTATAGTTGCTTATATATGTTTAATTTCTTCTTTGAATAGAGTTTAGTCATTGATATTTTTAAGCGGTTGTGAAACACATAAATATGACACAAGGGGAAACATAGAACGATATTATGATTAAAACATGTTTTGCCACTTTTGTTGCTATGTCGTCATAACCGACACTATTTGTGATTGTTAATGACTGTATAGGATTTAAAATATCATTGTCTGTAGTTGGGCAAGGAAAAAAAAGGAACACCACCATAAATAAAATATGTTGTGTATAGTATGTTTTTTTTTTACTTCGAACTGGGTATCACTTGACCGCTATCTCACCTGATGTTGAGTGATGATGCGATCGATGATGGAGCGCGCTTACCCAGAAGATACCTATTCACTGTGTGCAGATTTTCATATATGTGTACATAATGCAAACATTTTCACTTGTTCCAGATGGCGAGGAAGCATATACAAGCTAGTGTGGCTGGATCTACTCGTCTTTTTGCTTCTATATTACACGCTCAATTTGACATATCGATTGCTCTTAGGCCCGGAATCAAAAAAGTGAGTCAAGTTCTCAGAATATAGTCTCTATTCCGAGGTTAAGTTATACCGTAAACATTTTATAATGCTTAATTAGATCGAAGTAGAAGACTGAAAAGCTTATGTAAAATGAGGGAAAATTTATTGAGGGTAAAGTGGAGCTTGTTACTTATCTGGATTGAAGAGCCAATATTTATATGTTTTTGACTAGCGAATCGGCCTGATGCTAAGCTTCTCCCCATGCCCATAACAACAACAAATCGTTCAGAACACGCAAATTATCTATACGGCATTGGGTGCGCCATGCGATATAGTTCTTATAATTGATGTGTCTGCACGGACGGACCTACCTGTAAACTCGCTGACTACCGTATATTTCAATCCGGCAGACAGCAATGTCTGATTCTCGGCTTCATCAGTGAACAAGATAGAGGACCCATCAAGAACTTTTATCCTGCCACAGTTCAACAACCTGTCAAATTCGTGACAGACACATTGAATTCGTAAATGCATATTAATATGTCCTTCAAGCCGGATGTTATTTGTAGACCTAATTTCATTTCCTTACCTCACTTCATTTTGTAGTTAATTTATTATTCTTTAGTGTCCTGTATTTCCAAGGCACCCAAAGCAAGGCACTGATCGAAGTATGTTCTTAGTTACTAAGACACATACCGAAAGCTAAATATTCGTTTCTAAGATCAATAATATTAAGGAGCGCAAATTCGACTAAGTCACAGAATAAAAAGGACACCAAGTTGAGTTTTATCAGCAGTAGAGCTCTTTGTGCAAGTTCATCCGGTAGTACTCCCACCATACGGTCTATTTATACCGCCAAGCATTACTATTTCCAAGTTTTAGGGTATAGAAACTGGTGAAATTACAATATTAAGGGTGATGGGCGCAGTGTAGTTCGCCACTTTTGACGATATGTAACTGTTATAGGATGAGGTCACCGCTTAACACCAGATAGGCCTCTCGCTTGTTTTATCACGATAGCATAAAAAAATACAGGATTTGTCTCAGAGGTCGAGTCGAATCAAACATAGCATCGCTTTTATTTGTGCATTGTCTACCAAACCCACTTTAGCCACGGTCGGAACTTAGATAATGCTTACTGCACGTAAGTGTGGTGTCTTTTTAGAAAAAATATACTTACTTTTAGTAAAACAAAATCTTAATTTTAATAATCCGCTACTATTGGGAGTATTATTTGACTAGTCCCTGATACCTTTTAAGTTAACCAAAGTCTTGAGTGGTCGAAATTCAAACTTTGCAGACCCCTCGATTGTAGCTATTATTCAATCTATTATCTTATTGCACCTGAAATAGAATCTGAAATTTAACATACTCGCATATCGAAGATTATAGTCTAAAGCAAAGCATGTGTCAGTTGACTGAATAATTTGAATTTCTTTTTGAATAACCTTGAAACTATTCACGGTCGGTTACCCTATTCGTATATCTAACGTTCCTGTCTATACCAGTACCCTTATAGCAATGAGCTAATCATCTAGCAAAATCATGACTCAGTTGTCACAATGAGATCGGAAAGATAGATAAGACTATTTACATCCTGTGCATGTGATCGCATCTCATTAATAAAATTTAACTACTCGAACATTTGAGCTACGCGAAATCAGCCAATAATTACACGTGTGAAGTTCTACGTGTATCGCTGTTTTAATTTTCGAAGAATATAACTAATTAGGTAATTTTAAGCAGACCCTCCTCATTGATTTCACGTCAACCTGATCAATTTCTAACTAGATTGAACTAGATTTGTTCTTCTGTGGCATGTAATTTTAGCGACACGAATGAGCGATAGTCATAGGCATTACTGTGCCAGTATGTCTGGGTAATAATGGTTCTACGTCCACGGTCATGAACATACGAGTAATTACCTCTATTGTTGTTGATAGCGATTTATATATTGTACTAACTACCGACAGGCACAAAAATACTTATCTGGAATTAGCGGCTGATTCGTGATGAAGATAACTTAAATCAACTTTATCGATGTTTTCAATTGAAGTTGAGGAAGAGATAATAAATCAGCATTTAAAAACATGCTGTTTCGTAGGGGAGAAGGAAATGGTTTTTTGCTGTTCTGAAAATATAATTTAATATCCGCGTGATGGATTGGACTATATATAGCGTTTAGCTGTCTTTTTCTCGAATCAGCATAAAGTTCTAAATACTTTGTTTAATTTTAAGTGGACACAATAAATAAGGTGACATGCAGATTAATATCAATCAGCATGTCACAGGCGAGCTAGCTCGTGTACAGAAAAGAGTCCCAGACCTGAAGGCCTACCGATACGATTTATAACAGAACAGTTAAGCGTTTTATTGAACTTTCCTGCAAATTCGAACCATGACGGACTCTAGCAGGCGAGCCAATTATTGCATGCGTGATCTATCAGGCTAGCCTTGAAATTTGGATATTTTGCATAGAATATTGACTCATAATCGATTTTTGAGAGTGGATCCCATGCATGGAAAAGGGATTGAAAATCATAAATTTTTCTTACCGTACACAAAGGCACAGTACATGCTAGAGTAAGAAGTCATAGACGCCATAGCTCAACAAATATAACCAGTATTTTTTATTATTTATTATGCTTATACTTATTCATGGTTACCTCTATGTCTATTATGGAGTATTTTTGATTAATTGTAACCAAAACATAGATTTTTTCATTTTGTGGCCAGATCCGGTTCCATAATTGATGATATATATTTGATATTTTAAATGTAATAATAATTTATTATATTACTAGATGTTATGCTAGCCTTTGTCTTAATCACACCTGTAAGCAAGTGAAAACAGACAGGACAGGCTAAACTTAGAATGGGTAAGGAAATGGATTACAAGAACACATGCTCAGGTGCTTGGCTATAGATTTTATACCTTAGAGAGGTCACTAAACTAGATAGACGAACATTCGGAAAATACCCTTCCACAATTATGATTCGGCATTTTATACTGCTAATATTCTGAACTGAATGATGCAGTCATAATATGTTTCAATTATGTGACATGTTATGTAAAGCTCGTAATATACCTGCTCCAATTGTGTTGGTTCTGACTTCTGTACCACTTAACACGATATGATTATTTCCAGGACGTTCGAAGGCGTAGTCAATTACTGCAGTTTCCACGGCAACGTGATACCTCTGTCGTTCGTGTTGGGCTTTTACGTGTCAGTAGTGATGACCCGATGGTGGAACCAGTACACCTCCATTCCGTGGCCTGACTCCATAGCCGTCTTCGTCTCGGCCACGATTCACGGACAGGTAAACAATACGAAGGTAATTATACTGCACAGTACGTTTAAATTATTTAAACGGGTGTTGGTTCTTTAATATGGGCAAGTATTTATAATCTTCTTGTTAAAATTGCATGCAGAAAACACGAATCATTTTTCTGACGTAGAAATGCACTAATACCATCTCCATTTTACTCTATTTTGATTTCCCTAATTTTGTTATATATTTTGATTATTGCAATAACGCATGCTTTGTGGATTACATTACAAATTTACTAGAGGAAAAATTATAGTTATGTGCGGGATCCCCTTATAATTGTTTAATGTAACATAATAGAGTTAAACTTTACTGACTATCCACAAGAATTGGAGGTCGAGGGGGGGACTATCTACCCGTGCTAGCCGCAGACGTGCATATATTTTTTTATCCATTTTTAATGTCATATACAAAAAATTAGTGATGGGAGAGAGGAAGCAGTATAAACAACTCTCGTTCTTGTGATAAAAAAACCGCGCGTGTCCCACAATTATTGGCAGGGTGGGCAGGGTGGAGTAAACCTTGACGTGGAGGTCCTTATATCGATATTTCTGGGTTGCCACTGTCAGCACAGTCGCTCGGTTGTAGTCATAAGTAACCTAAGGCTCCTCCTCGCTTCGCTCGACTTCGCGACTTTGCTCTGACTAGATACTACGCTTTATATCAAAGTTGAAGTCAGTCAATGACTTTCAAAATATAGGTTTGTTTATTGTTTTTTTAACTCCCTGTTGAAATTTACCGATAACGATCCGTTCCTCCAATAACAATAAAGAATGAAAGGTATTAAAACAATTTCAGAATTTCCGATTACATTCCGTTTGATACAATTATAATAGTATTTAAAAAACTGGCCAAGAACTGGCGAGTTGGGCCTCGCTCTTTTAGGGTTCATCAAAACGAAATTTTCTTTTGTTGTCAGTTTTTTATTCCCGTTAGGTTAGCCTTTGACCACTATTTCACCTGATGGCAAGTGATGATGTGATCGAAGATGTTGTTCAGACTAACCTAGATTTTTTATCACACGAAAGTTTTTATCACACTTCAGTACATAGTTTGATAGTTTTCAGTACATAGTTTACTGAAAACTATCAAACTATGTACTGAAGTGTGATCAAAACTTTCGTGTGATAAAAAATCCATAGTTTGATAGTTTTCAGTACATAGTTTGATAGTTTTCAGTACATAGTTTGATAGTTTTCAGTACATAGTTTGATAGTTAAGAAGATAATATTTTAAATTATACACCGACAGTTCAGGTTCCTAACTAGTTAAATTTCAAGATAGACCTCGTAAAATATTGTCCAAAATTTACAACTTTAAACATACACTCATTAAGTTTTTTGATGACATCCTACATGATATAGTGCAGAAGAGTAATTTAAGCTACCTTCTAGTCCAAGAAGCATCTTTCGGTTAGTGTTCTTTCACGAAACATATAAGATAGAGATAGAGGGGGTAATCTGTGGTCAGACCATATCATGTGCACATATTTTTTATTGTTGCGATATTTCATTATTCTCTAACAAATACAAGATGATTTGGAGCGCTAACATGATTGATTTCTTTCACAAATCAAGAATACCACTGGGTATTCTGGTAGATGATTACTTTCACAACATTATATATACTTTACCAAATAGAATATTAACCTTTTAACAAAGTAAGTTTCTGTTAAGGCTGTGTTTATTTAAGTCAAGGTTCATTTGTCACTACACAATGTGTTGAATGGAAATGAGTTCTAACTTTCCTGTGCGGTGTGGTTATGTTTCTTCTTTAATTACCTTGAAGACCTTGTTAGCTGTTTTTCGCTTGTATAATAAGATACTTGTACCTATATAATCATATACATTAGTATAATCTATATTTCAAGGTTATGCATAACAATAAACTGCTTTTTATGGCTGATAGGTTAGCCTTTGACGACAATCTCACCTATTTGCATGTGATGATGAGGTCGACGATCGTAACGCTTCTGTAATTGATAATGTAATTAGCTTAAACACAAATTTTTATCTCAATGAATAAGAAAATGGATGTTATCTGAATGTAATGAGTACGTAAGAGTATAATTTGAGTTAAACCCTACGAATAAATATGTAAAGAAATGTAATTCAAGCTCAAAAACAACAGATCGCAAACTTCACCGCGACGGACGGGCGTAGTTTAAAAATTGTACCGTGCGGCGCGGCGCAACAAAATTAAGTACCTCGACGCGACCAATCGGATGCGGTTATTTCTAAGCGACAAATAATTTAACCAAACGAATTGAATTTATAAATTTGTGCGTGTTTTGTGAACTTCATTAGTTCGAAATCAAAACGGTAACTAACTCAGAGTTACACTTCTTTCGGTAACTGACTCTATGAGAGTTAATTATTCGTAGATAAAACCACATAAAATTTGAATCAATAAACCGTGTTTAATGACCTATAATCTTGCATCTACCTAATTATATATAGAACATATGTGTTCTGTTATTAGGTATATAAAATTATTATACGAATATAAAATCTCAATTATTGTATTTAATAAGAATTCAGATGGCAATCTTATTGTCATCTTATCATATCTTTCGTTGTGTACATTAGCAGGTATACTTTGCTGTTATAAAATTAATGATAACGTCAAGTCAACTTCAAGCGAAGGAAAATGATTGCGCTAACAAGTAAACCGATTAAATATTTTATAAAGTATTTTACGGTAATCAATTCGCAGTTATTTAAACGTGAATCATATTATAGAGTAGGCGTTTCCGCCTTCTCGTCACTAAACTGTTGTAACGATATCGGCTTGTAAAAGTTTAATCCATATTCGTACCACTTATCTTGAGATATTTTTTTATATACCTGTTAGGTTAGCCTTTGACTTTATCTCACCTGATGGTAAGTGATGATGTGTTTGAAGATGTTGTTCAGGCTAACTTAGAATTACTTCGCATTCGCTACCACCATGCAAGACTCAAGTAATTGACAAAAAACCTTTAAATGACACTCGTTATAAAAAAAAAAAACTGGCCGAGTGCCAGTTGGGTATCGCTCTTATAGGGATCAGATTTGCAAAAACCCATTTAGTGAAAAATAAACAACATGCGGTTTAGATCAGCGTTTACAGCATTATTATTAGGTACATATTAAATAGAAATTTGAGATTCCTTTTTTTAGTTTTTGAGATAGACTGCAATATATAGTCTAAAATTGAGAACTATGACAATGTCGTACATATTTACTTCTTAGATAATATATATTATAAAATTATATTTTATACACTACTCAATCAGCTCTAGACAATGACACGTGCTATTGGTAAAAAAAATGCTCATATATTGGAGCCCCTAAAAATTGTTCAATAAAAATTTTAGTAAAATATTACCCCTAGGGTTAAAGTTTTATATAACATTTCTAAATTTTAGCTTAGTTACTCATTCTGTGTGAGAGCTAGAGACCCGTGAGACGGCCAGAAATGTAGGACGATGACGTAGGCTGATTCTCTTCAATTAGGAGCTCATAATGAAAAAAAAAACACTAAAACACTATATAAATAAGGTTCAATATAAATACAAGCTGAGGCTGTGCAGTGACATCATAAAAAAAACTAAAATTGAAGTAAAAATGAATGGGACTAAGTGATTCCAAAATATTCAACAAGGATTTTTAATGATATAATTGGTCACATTTCATTTAACGTTATATGCAATAAATCTGTGTGATCATGAGTTCCAGAAATTTCCTTCGATTAAGCTTCATTTCTGTTATTATTATATCATATACTAGCGGCGCGCCCCAGCTTCGCACGCGTATTTATACAAAAATTCAAATCTTATGAAAATATTCTATATTCTATAGCCTATGTTCATCAGGGATAATGTAGGATTCTAATGGTGAAATTCTAGGTTAGCCTGAACAACATCTTCGACCACATCATCACTTACCATCAGTGAGATAGTGGTCAAAGACTAAACTAACGTGAATAAAAAAAAAACATCTTTATAATTATAGTGTAGATAAACAGTAAAAAAATCAAATAATTATGCTCTGCGAAGGGAAGTAGTTCACCTCCAAAGGGATCACAAATCAGGGAAGCATGACCTTAATATTGTTCTACCTTGCCCTTTAAGCATGGAACCCTAAAAACTAAAGATAGTATCTGTGTATGTTTATTGCCTGTATGATGAAATTGCATACATATATCCTTTGGTCCTGTATTAGGACTGTGATATGCGGGAACGCAATTTTTTAATTTTTTTATTGATGATTGTGAAGCCATTGACCACAATTTCACCTGATGGTAAGTGATGGTGTTAAAAGGCTTGACTTAGAATATAAACCACAGGTGCTAAATTTCCAACTGAACAAAACCTAGTAAAATATTAAATATATACTAGCCTTAAGTAACGTTGCACATTCCATCACTGTTATTATTGTTGTAATATAAACAGATAAATATTGTTTCAAACAATGCATCCAAGTATCCGCGTTCCTCAAATGATGTGTTTCTTTTGTTGCGCTTACCTAGTTTAGTTCTATTGATTTATTTCCTTATACAACAACAATTAGTCAGTTATTTTTCGTGTTTCATAAGGATAATGCTGTATTTTAATAATTATGATCTAACTTAATTGGTAGGTGTTCAAATGTGAGCTTAGCATAACTGGCTGGGGCCGTTGTGAAACTGGCCCCAGCTATCAAGCTGGGGCCAGTTTCACAACCTTTAAATAAGCAATGAAATATAGTACATATTTAAAATTGGTGAAACAGAGCCCTATAAAATGAAATCACCTTTAATTAAGTTTACTTTATTCGTCCGATGTTTAGTAACTTCCTGTAATACGTCCGTGGCCCACATAACTATACCTGATACTTTATTGCTTTACTTTACACCCCTTAAATAAAGACGCGTCTAGATAAATTAATTTAAATTGCGATTTATTAAATTATATTTGTTATTCGTAATTAAAGTGTAACAAATATACTTGCAATTTTTTTTCGTAATTTTAATTAGTTAAGATAGACGAGTCTTCATTCATTGTATATTACGTACAGTTCCGCATCGAGTATCATGATCTTCCAACGCTGGTCCCTCACATGTAGAGTCAGTACAATATGATTTCTATAACAACAGAAGATAACACAAGAATGTATTATTAAATCGTTTTTCTTCGGTTTTATAGTAGGCCCTGACGCCAATCCGCCTTGAAGCGCTGCGAGATTTTGTTAAAAGTCTAACCTATGAGTTGTAAAAGAAATACTTTACATATTCAGTAAGGTATAAATCAAGTCACCAATAATGTGTACCAATTGCCCAACTCTTTTTAACTTTTATGGAAAAGTAACGTCATTTTTTCACGCATAAAATATTAATAATGAGATTCGTACCGCGGCCGTCACGAAACAATAATATTCATATAGCGCTATCTCTTTCGCACAAATGTTTGATTTAATGCATGCAGTCCGCTTTTATGTTCTAATGTAAGTTTAATGTATTAGCTGGATTGTCCACTGCTGAATACAGCCTTCCCCATCAAGGGGATCATAATCCTCACGCTTGGCAAGCATCTTGGGGATCGCAGTATCAGATAGCGATTCCTCAGAAGGCGCTGCTGGCCACCCTCAGGTTTAACCCTTAGGCCCGCCACACACGGACTGCTTGAGCAGTTACCTCGTTCTCAACATACACGGACCGCTCTTGCAGACAGAGTCAACAGCTTGAAGTTGCCATTGATAACTGCTTGAGTAGTTAGTCATCAAGTTTAATTTCATATAAGTTCTTGTGATTTAATTGCACTTATAAGCGCGTCGTAACTGCGCGAGAGCAGTCGACACCTCGAGCAGTCAGTGTATGCCTGGCGACTGCTAGACCGCACGATGAAATTTCACCATTTTGCCAACCGCCCGAAGCAGTTGCAACTGCTCGAAGAAGTCTGAAGTTCACTATGCAGTCGTAGCTTGAAGCAGTTGATACTGGCTGCTTGAAGCACGTGCACGGTCACCTCTTACGATACCCCCTCGGGAAGAGATGGGGGTGACATTTTAGCCCAGCACCCCACGGCCTCACGTACATTGTTTATAGTGATATTTTGGTGATGCGAATTAAAGTTGTAAATGTAAGGGAAAAATATGACTGAATGAAAAGGCGCGCGTTGGCCTTCCCAACTTTTAAAAAAGGTTATGTAAAAGTAACGATATTATTTCAAGTTTTAAATATTGATACTGAGATACGTGCCATGCCCGTTACGGAACAATAATGTTCATATAGCGCTGCTATCTCTGTCGCATAAATGTCTTGACTCAATGCATGCATCCCGCTCGCAGGTTGAAGTTAACCAACATTATAAGTTTAAGGACAAAGAGTGTAATCTTAATTAAATACTTATCCACAGATCCAAAAAAAACTCTGCATACGTTAATCGAAACTGTGATTTGTACAGGACGAGCGCGGGCGGCTGATGAGGCGTACCATCGTCCGCTACGTGTGCCTCTGCCTTACAATGGTGCTCACTATGATCTCACCGCGTGTCAAGAAGCGGTTCCCGGACCTCAACAATCTGGTCGAGGCCGGCTTACTGCTCGACAACGAGAAAACTATCATGGAGAACATGAACGCCAAGTTCCCGAAGCCCTCCAAACATTGGTACGTAGGACTGTACCGTATTGCCGTCAGAATAAACCTTTTTCTGACCTTGTAGCATATTTTCTATAAGAATAGGGAGGCTGAAGAGATAATTAGTCTAGGTGTTTGTAGGTAGAAGCCATATCCATCTCGTTTCGTTGCTGCCCGCTTGAGCTGTGCTTACTATCCAATCAGTTTCCACCTTTGTCTCACATGTTGGTAACCCGCTGCGCCCTTCGATTTGGCTTGAGCTTCACAGCCGGGCATTTTGAAAATGCTTGGCTGGCTAGCTACCACGCTATCATAGTCAATCTGTAGACAAGCTCCTAACGGTGTGTTCCGGCTATCCTTGAGAGCCAGTATTATTCCAGTTACCGAGTGGAAAATGATCACACCGCAACTGTTATTCCTTCTACCTTCTGTACCAGTTATCATCTTTTATCCTTATGATCTCATAAGGATAGAAGATGATAATTGTTACAGAAGGTTAACTGCCAGATCTTGAGGACTGTGTAAATTCTGTGCTTAATGGTTAATTATTCAAAATGCCATACTTACTAGCAATATGCTCATTTGATTATAAACTAACTTCATTCGGTGCCCTTGCCCATATAGAGTAATATTTTTCTGCTTCCCGGGTACCTATTCAGTGTAAATTTTCATCAAAATTAAAACAGTGGTAAAAAACTAACACACACAAACTTGCGCAGTCATATTATTATCGTGTGTTTATTACATATTATTATGGTCTCTTCGATTGACTGGTTATGCAGTTGAAAGCTTACTTAGGGCTGGCTTTTCTTGTGTTTAGGAGAGGGGTTGCATTGCAGCTTGCAGATTAGTAAGTCCTATTAATTACTTGATGTACTAAAGTTTGATGCCTGTAATAATTTGGGTAGTGATAAATATAGATTAGTGAACATTTCATTGTACTTATTAATTAGAAAATATTTTACTTAGCAATATGTTCTCTAGCGTAGTGAATGTTACAATGTATTTGTAACCTTTACGATGACAAAACTTTTCAACAATGGCGACTCTTTACTGACCTAATTTATATTACAGAATAAATATGTACCTAATACAAAATTATAATCATTTTAACCGATTTCCAAAAAGGAAGGTTATCAACTCGACGCATTTTTTTTATGTTTGTTACCTTAGAACTTTGACTGGGTGAACCGATTAGGATGATTCTTTTTTATTTGGAAGCTGGTGATTTCCGTGGGGTCCCATTAAAATTTTATAATAATAGGGCTAACTGGTTTTGAGTTACACTCCAATAACTGAATAGTGTTTTCCTATCTTGATGATATAGTCGAACTTACGGGTCACTAAAAAGGGTGAAAAAACATTTTTTTTATATACCTACATAAATACTATTTTTTATATTATTTAAGTATGCAATTTTGTATGAGTAGGCATTGGTAGAAACACTCCATGGTCCTCTATCCGTATTGAATCTGTGTCAAAGAAAACAATTGTTATATGTGCGCATATTCAATATTTCTGAATATATATTTAAATGTAACAAGTGACGAGACGGACATGTCGCCCGTCTGATGGTAAGCGTCACGCCTGTCCATCACAGTTGCAGTGTCACCGTTATCGTCCTGCTTGACACTGCGCTCGCCACTTTGACACTTGATTGTTATGTCACATTGGCCCGTAATTACTAAAGTGACCTTTACGCCTAACGCCTATACACAGTATAATTTACACTACTGCTTCGCAGCGGTGGTACCCACCAATACGGCCTCTTGCTAAAGAAACCTACCACCTGGTATAAAGAGAGATATATAACAACTGATAACATTATTATTAGTAAACTATTGAACCGATTACGGTTTAAGGCTTCAATATTTTAACTCAAAGCATGTGATATTTGGGCTGTGATGTTTATGTCTTGTGTTGCATTCATTTATCTTTGTATCCATATCTATTTAAATTATATATATTATTAAGCTTCACCGCATGGTGGAAGGGCATTTTGCGAATGCTCGTCGGGTCTATCACCAATCTATCACCCTCAAGTAGGCAATCTGTCGCCAAGCACTTAACAAGTGTGTTCCGGCTGCAAACCTTGAGAGCCAGAAAAATTACAGGCACATGAGACTCAACAACTGTATGTCACAACGTGACGGCCACAGTGCAATTCGTCACATGTCGAAATGCATCTGTTATAGGCAGAGGTTAATCCGCTTAACATCAGGTGGGCGTCGTGCTTGTTCCGTCACAATCACATTAAAAAAATTATGTACTTACTAAAAAATAAATATCATAAAATTTTATATATAATATAAAAAAATCTTTTAATATAACATGTGGCTAGATAGCTAAAAAATAAGACGTTATAACATTTCCGAAAACCTGCTAGAGCGTTATATCATAGGCAGGTTGATTCATTGATGAATTCTATGAATCTCTTCAAAATACATGAGCATGAATCATTCATGATGTCTTACCAATGACAAGGCTAAATATTTATGCGGATAGCAGCCGCAAAGCACCTGTTGATAATTCTATTCGTTTTTTTTACTGAATAATGATGTAGTGATGACGTTACTAATAACGAGTAGTAAAATATTATATTATACGTCCGTTAAAGATATTATTTAAAGTACAATAAAGTTTGTAATCGGATTTCGTTTAATGTTTCTAAGATATGGTCTTGTACTAATTGTGTTGTATACACAATTTGTACAAGCCCATATTACACTTAATTTCCTTATTATATCCTCGTTAGTCGAGTGGTGTAAGCAGTGTCGACGCGGCTTTGGAAGTTTGGGGTGTCCAAGTCCTGGGTTCGATCTCCGTGTCGCACAGCTATTTATTTTTTTCAGTCTTGATTTTAGAACTGTGCCCGTGTAATAAAATTCATGGAAATAGGCTCGCGATCTATTGCATCAGGTCACATACTTATATGTATGGAAATCATTAAAACACAAAGGTCTCAAAGAAGTTTTTAATATACGTCATAGACATTATAGACTTCAGTATTATGAAATGCTTTTTATCACGAATTGTTAAATACATAAATTCGGCATTAAATACGATCTATGACGGTTAATGTCATTAAAATACTAACCCATTTACATCCTCTACTTTTCGTCTTACTGCCGTACTCAGAGAGGCATGAATTAGCATTACATCCTGTCAAAAACAGCGCAAAAGGTCTTGAACAATATGTAGAATGTTATTTAAATGGTAATAGACGTCTCTGATTACAGCAGCAAATGTGTATAAGCTGGCGTCAGCGATGCCAAATCGAGTATAAGTAAAAGTTAAAATACTGAACTAGAGATGAGATCATTATACCAGTAAGGCTTAGAGTGCTCGTGGCGCTTTCCATACAAACGTAGTTTCGTCATATTTTAAATACTAAGTGTTCAAACTCGGTGATACCTTTCATGCATGACTTTGAGTCTAATATTTATGCTTTTGTTTTGCCAGATTTACGAAAAATTAAGTATTTTAAGAAATAATTTCAAAAATTGTTTTTCAACACCCTTGATCGTAAAGTGAGCTTTATAATATCGTTCTTAGGGCCATAAACCGAACTATAACACCCTCGTGCATAATAATAATATAGACTAGTGCGTAATAGAATAATCCCTATACAAGGTAAGTTAGTACCTAACTGCAAATTATATGCGAGTAAACACAGCATTTTCAATTTAACCGGGTAATACAGATTTGTAACAACAAAGAGGTTTTATACGACTGAAGATCCACTTATATTTTTAGAATACATAAATGTGTCCTTAATGAGGACGAAAAGATTATTATTATCAAATTATTTATAATTCACAATAATCTTCCGCGGTCCCTTTGAATACAAAATAATTTGTAATAAAATATTTGCATTTTATCACTAAAATTATAATTTTGAAGTAGGTTGTAAGGCTGTTAGTAATGTATAAGTATATGTTATCAACCACCATACATTTATAGCGCGCCTAAAAAAATACTTGCGCGCTATTTTCCATAATTTTCGTATGTTGTTTGTATCGCATTTGTGCAATATATTTTTTAATCCTCGCAAGGGTGTTGAAAAAGTGCGTATGAAACTCGTAAGCAACTTGCTAATTATACACTCGGCTGATTTACGCCCTCGCCTACGGCTTGGGCTGCAACCCACAGCCTCGTGTATAATGAGCAACTTAGCTCATTTGTATCATAATATAGTATTGTATGGGAATTGTTAATTTGACATTTAGGGATAAAATAAAAAAATAATCTAAAAACTGGCAAACCAGAAGCATAGATATCAGGCTCAGCAATATGTATACAAAATTTCACCGAGTTTGAACACTTGGTGTTTAAAATATGACGAGACTATTTTACGTTTGTATGGAAAGCAATCCGTGGACTCTATTCTTAAGTACAATAAGACTTAAAACATAACATATTATCAAACTTATCATTTTTAAATCTACATTTTAGACGATTCAAGGGTAGCTAGCCTGTACCTAAGTATATACCCAGACCTTCTCCTACGATGCACCTAATCATAAGGCTTGGGCTATTTACACGCCAGACCATATTCAATTCTACAAAGGTTTGTTCATCAATCGTATATAAAATAATAAGGGCCTGTTTCAGAATATTCGAGTAAGTTCCGGTTTTACTACCCAGAACATATTTAATAAATAAAACACTATCTTTGCGTTCCACAGTCATCGATTTAGCCTACCATCGGTTAAAGCTTGAAACGCGCTGCATGTCAACTGTCATTTTTATGATTCAGTTATTTTATGTGTTGCATAGCAACCCGAAACTTTAGTAGGACATTCTGAAACGAGCCCTAAATCACTGAATTTATCCTGTAGATGGTAATTTCGATGACATAACAAAGCAAAAAAATAAAGGGACTGGGAAAGTATACCTATGAAATCCAGAAACTTTGTGATGAAAAAAGGTTATGAAGAAAACGCTTGATGTTTTGATTAAGTTTGATGAATACTAATGAGGAAATATAAAATAAAATAACTAAGTATTAAATAACCGGCGGTATGCCTTTATCAACAAAATACTACGAACTCTATCAACACTACAGCTACTATAATAAAAGTATTTAGACAATCTATACGTCATTGCAGACTAAATAAGTAATTATAATGAATAGCATGCGTAGTAGTAATCATTTTAATGAGCTAATATTTTAAATGTTTAGAACGTTTGGTTCTGAGTAATATATCTATCGGTAGAAATACTTGTATATTGAAATCCTTGTATTAAGATTAGATTTATCCAAATGTCGACTTAGGACCAATTTCACCAATTTAGGATAAAATTATACGAGGACTTTAATCTTTATAACCATCAAAATTTGATACACCTTTGACACCATAGACGTCGAATGATGTTGCAGTATTTTCAATTTGTCATGGTATTGACTTTTGAGATCACGTAAACAGCTGTAGCAAAGGAAAAATTCTAATCCATATTTCAAAATGTATGCCGTCTCGACATTGGCGGTATTGCTCCATGAGCTAAAAACAAATAAGGCCACTATGCAACAGCTACTATTTCTATGTCGACGCTACTGTCATATTCATATGTCATAAAAGTCCATACCAAGGAGTTTTTATATTTCCAGGACAGAAAGCCAACAAATTCAAAAGCTGCCCCTAGGTTTGACGTTCGTTGGTAGCAAAAGCCTATCACATTTTAAGTCTATAGTATAAAGTTATCCACGTTTATATTAACCTAAGTTTGGTGAAATTGGGCCTTAGAATATTTTTATCGTTTGATATTGTTGTAGTTAATCGATTATATATGGGTAGGTATGACGAATTATTAACTTTTTATTGTATTTTGAAGGTTACCGATTGTGTGGGCGACCAGCATAGTAACGAGAGCCCGCAAGGAGGGTCGGATACGAGATGACTTTGCAGTTAAAACTATAATCGACGAATTGAACAAATTCAGAGCACAAGCTGGCCTCTTGCTAAGCTACGACACAATAAGCGTGCCTTTAGTATATACTCAGGTAATTTGGTGTTTGTATTTTGTAAACTGGTTTTAAGAATCGCCTTTGCACATCACGTGATATTGTTCTGAACCAATGGTTGCTCCGCATTTCTTTTTGCACAGTTTTTTAGTTACTATCATAACAAATTTGATCATCAGCGTGCAGTTTAAATTTAGATCAGACTTTTTATTCACGTTATTATATTAACGTATGAGCGCTATTTGTATAACCTGTTACCAGAAATAAAGTCCTCACTTTGATCAAACGTAATGATCATAATCTTCCCAACACCTGCCACGTTTATGGAGTCAGTGAAATAGATGTCTTCTGTGAAATATGTTTTCGTTTACAATACAGAGCATTATTTGATTGTAAACATTTTCTGTTTTTTTAGTATTATGTCCGTCTGCCTTTCTGATGTTAACGCTTCTAACGCTAGGAATCCTCTCGGTAGTATACATGGTAGTAACATATGGCGTTGAGATGGTAAAGCGACCTAATGTGCAGCAGCACCCAACGCATTCACATTGACACTAATAGTGTACATGTGGTACAACTTGTTTTCCCTGTCCCTTGGACGAATGGTTCGTCCGAGCCTACTACAGACTTATTCAGTTACAAAGGCGCTTCACCACTGTAATTTTTTTTTCATGTTATTGTGTCGGAACAATCTCGAGGCCCACCTGATGTTCAGCGGACTAACCTCTGCCTATAACAGATGCATTTCGTCACAAGTCACGAATTGCACTGCGCCCGTCATCTTGAGACATTAGTTGTTAAGTCTCATGTGCCTGTAATACACTGGCTCTCAAGGACTGCTGCCGGAACACACTGATAGGTGCTTGGCGACAGATTTACTACTTGAGGGTGGTGGCTAGCCAGACGGGCATTCGCAAAATGCCCTTCCACCATGCGGTGAAGCTCAAGCCCGCGGCGGGATTCGAACCATAGACCTGCTGCGCGGCAGTCATCACTGCTTCGTAAAATCTATGTTAAAGCTTGTCCTAAAACTATTTTATTTGTTTCAGGTAGTTACAATAGCAGTATACTCGTACTTTATAACGACAGCACTGGGCAGCCAGTGGGTCGATAACAAATTGCAAGCGTCGAGTAGTGATGCTTACATAAGCAACATAGATCTCTACTTTCCTATATTTAGTACATTAGAATTTTTCTTCTACATGGGATGGCTGAAAGTGGCCGAGTCACTGATCAACCCCTTCGGCGAGGATGATGACGATTTTGAAGTCAACTGGTTGATTGATAGAGATTTGCAGGTTAGTATTTTGTTGCAATTTATTTATGGCTTAAGGAAAACGCTGACGTCTAGCACGGGAAATTCATAAATTTATTAAAAAAATATGTGTTAATATAGATCATCTAACTGTCGTACTTGATCACATAATAAGCTTGATTTGAAGAAAGTTTTGTATGATACTAATATATTGCTGTAAAACTTATTGAATTGGTGACATTTGTAACGGGTTAATATAATGTAAGGCCCGTGGGGTGCTTAATGGGCTTAGAATGACACCCCCTATATATCTACCCGTGGGTGTCGTAATAGGCGACTAAGGGTAACACACCAGAAGGTGGGCACCAGCGCTTTCTCAGGAACTGATCACACTGCGATCCCCAAGACGCTTGCCAAGCGTGAGGATTATGGCAAACTCCCCATAAGGGGGGAGGCTTTTTTCACCAGGGGATAATCCAGCTTTTACAGTCAATGTAATGTTTAATTTTTTTGAGTTTGAGGGGTAAATTATGGAATTGTGTATGTACACAATTCCATAATTTACCCCTATTGGTTTCCACCTTAATTACATGTATGATTGATTTTGACTGAAAACATACAGTCATGGTCAAATTAATTAAACTTACATAAATGTCAAAAATGACAAATCAAGAAAAAACTAAAAAGTACCTATACAGTATAAATTAATTTAAAAAAGTAAAAAACCCGACAGCAAATTTTTTATTTTTACAAATTTACGAGAGGAAGTTTTATCGTTCTATTGAAATAAAACTGCTCGTTATATAAAATATATTTATGGAATCTTTTTTAAAGCCCTTCATTTTCTTATCCCACTCAATGTGATTGGAAGAAAAAAATATTTTTTAACTCACAATAAGTCTAAAATCCAGTTTGGTTTTTATTTATTTTTTATATGCGCAGTGTCACTTGCGCTATCAAGGCAAATCTCACACATAAAAATCGGTTAAGCCAAGTTGGAAGTTATGATGTCCTAAAGAAACTCACAAACATACATACATGAACCCCGAAAACATTACACTCTTTTTTCGGGCAGTCGTGTAATAAATTGCTACTGAATTGTCTTTATGTACACTGTACCCAAACGAATGCTAAATATTGCTAAGTACCTCTAAACAATGGCTTTGCCCCTAATATACCTAAGCTATCTCATTTCCGGTATGAGCAAAAAAGTTCCACAAACAAAAAGCGGAACAAACAAAAAGTCATTTAAGAAACCATTTTTATTGCTGTAGTGCCTACGATACCATTAACCAAACACAATGCCAACCACACCTGGTTTTTGACCCCTAACCGTACGTAACGAGTGCAGATAATCAACTCGTCACAATTCTGGTTCATCAACAAAATTATATGCCATACAAAGATCGTGTCTAATTAAAAAACATCTTACTACAGGGTTATTGGTAAAATGATAACAATCTCTCAGGTTTGACTTCTGCTAGTCCTAACAAACATTTTAAGATTTTTTTTTCATTATGCTAAAAATAGGCACTTTTTTTGTGTTTTAAAGCCTATTCCGAGCCAAGAGGGCTAGCCGTGGCAACACTGGACCGCGCCGCGCTCCCTTTGAATAGAGTTTTGAATATTTACATCGAGCAAAGTAATAAAAAATATGAAATAATACATTACAGGCACAAGAGACTTTTAACATCAGGTGGTCCACGTGCTTATTTTGACTTTGACTTTGGCTTATTCCAAAAATAGAAAAATAAAACATCAAACAAAATTAAAAAACAATATTTTTTTCAAAACGCAAAAAAAAACATCTCTACATGTTTGTTAGGACTAGCAGAAGTCAACCCTAAGAGGTTGTTAGCATTTTTCCAATAACCCTGTATATACACATATCAAATTGCTTGTAGAAAAGTACAGGGAGATCAGCGTTAGTGTTCAATAAAATAAGGGGTACTATTCTGTAAAGACAGATCCCAGATATGCCTATGTGGTGTTCGCCATCGACATTATTAGATGATAAATCTTTGGTATACCTGTTGATGAATTGGTTCAGTCTTGGACACACTAATGTAAAGAATGCTGCTTGGAAGGAATTCTAATATTACGAGTGGAAAAACTATATTCTAATCTATATCCAACCCTATATATTTTTCCTCTCGATGTAAAATTTGTAATGTAACCCGCGGAACAGGCGGCACCATTGCAATACAAAAGTAATTGTGATATGTCAAAAGTGTTTCAAGTTAAAACGTATCCGTATATATCTACATCGAAAACCATGCAATTTAAATATAAAGTATCATATCGTGATTAGGTATATAATAATATTGCTTATAATATATATATTAACTATTATTATATATTCAAAGTGAAACTATTATATGTATAATACACACAATACCATATTTACTGAATACAGACACTGCTTCCTGACGTATCTTGAAATCATGTGACCGATCCCCTGGTCGGTTAATAATTGGATTTTAAAATTGTAAATGTGTGTGTTAAAATTGTATTGTAAATAAAATTTTACACTAGCAGTCCTGAGTCTGTGGTCGATAGGTGATATAATAGGCTCCCCCCTATTACATCGTCAAAACATATCTGGCAAAACGTGGGTGTTTATAAATGGTTTAGGCTTCTGCCTTCAGGAATATACTGGTGTGAAATATATGAGTTATGTTTATTCAGGTGTCATACATGATAGTGGACGAAATGCACCACGAGCACCCTGAGCTGATAAAAGATCAGTACTGGGACGAGGTGTTCCCAGCGGAACTGCCGTACACAATCGCAACAGAGAACCAAAGGGAGGAGCATCCAGAACATTCGACGGCTAGAATCGCCGTTCCCACTCGACAAAAGAGCATGGTGCTTACGGCCCCTTCGCAGATCAAAATCGACGAGATGGTACCCTCCAACACCGTGAGTTACAAGTTCGACCCGCCCGAGGTTAGACTCGCCCGTTTTTAAGCATGCCGGAGGAGCTTTGCATTGCAGTGTGCCTCGGTGTTCAAGGGTTGCCAATATCTAGTAACTAATTTTCCTTTTTTTTTCTCAGTTCTTAAGTGTACCGGTTGTTAATCCCTACTTGTTGTCTGGATAAACACCTTTGAAGTGCCTTGGAACTGGGCGATTGGTGTCATCGACGCCGATGTTTTGTTTTCTCTATTTTTCTTCATATCTGTGGCTGGGATTTTACATTTTACAGAATTGTGACGTAACTTATTTACATATATATATTATACAACCGCCAACACGACCTTGCTGTGAAATCCTATTTATTATATATTGTATATTTATCATATTTTTACATAAATTTGGCAGCCCTTATAGAAAAGTGCCTAATATCGGTAAGAGTCTAACACATGATTGAATTTGATAATGACGCATGGTTATATCTGAATCTTCGAAATTTTATGTAATATTTATTAATGCCTACGTTTTACTAATCATTGACTTTATCAGCGATATAAGGATAATTTATTTAATTTATTACAAAAAAATTATGATGTTTAACACATAATATATATTGTATTTAACATAGTTGATGTATGGTGTCTTTGAGGATTTTGATACAATAACATAATTAATTTTACTAATGACTAATTTATATGTAATCAAAATGATTTTTCTTTGTGTGTAAATGTCTAACAGATCTTAATTGTCACTGTTCTGTGGCAAAATCTTCACATATTTGACGTTGTTTGTTTGTATTGATGTTTAACTTTCCGAACAGCTCATTGTCCGTACCCTTCGACGCTGTAAATAATCTTGCATAATAATATATGTTGAAATAATCTTTGCTTGGCTGCGTTTATGTCATATCAATAATATTAATCTTATCTTGTCGGTCGTCTTATCATACGTAACATAAAAGCTTTGATAACAAAATCTCTTCCTAAAACGTACACATAAAACAATGACCCTGAATTTAAATGTAACTACTTACATTTATCAAAGCAGGACATGTTAATAGATATCCTCAATGCAACATGCAACGCTTGTACTGCATGTTCATGAAGGTCGCACAAGTACTTTGTTCTCTTTTACATTGATACTGATTGTTTGTTATTGAAGATAAGAATAGTCATCTCAATCATATCGTAAAATCTTGAGGTAATTTTCCACCTCCATATGCCCTTAGCACTTAATATGAGAATAACACATAACTATAACATAGTTTCAACTACAGCAATTGCAGATGAATGACGATGCAGTGTCAGGCATCCACTTTATCGTATCGCGCGGCAGCAAGCGAGGCAAGCGCGACGACCGCAATTCCATGGGCTCTTCAAATTCCATGGCCTCCCTTGCCCAGACACAAACCCCCATGACGAGGACCAATTCCGTCACCTCCATGCTGAAGAGGCTGTTCTCGAAGGAAGACCAGCGCCCTGGGACCACGCCCAACTCGCAGACTGACGGTAGTGCGTGTTGACTTTTTTTACTAACTATTCATATGCATTACTAAAGTCATGCTTGAAGACTTCCATGACAAAGAAGAGCTAGATTAGCAGGCTGGAATACCGCCAAAGTGAGGGTTCTTTGTTTTAAACAATCTGCTACATATTCATTTGTGCATATCCTAAACAACAAAGCACATAAGTTAGTTTGTTCTGGCACTTTCGTATTATAACGCTGACAAATGTTAAATAACTATCGGACTGCGTTGGAGTGAAAGAGAGGCAACGATGGTGAATTCGCGATCATTTGGATGAAAAATTAAAGAACATAAAACTAGTGAATTAAATCGGAAATATAAATTTCGTGTCATTCTAATAAAGTTTAGCTATTTTATTTTTATACAGACATGAATAAATAAGATATTTCCGATACATGCGTAATTTAAGAGTCAACAAATTTTATTTTTTGATGAAACGTGACTCGGAATTAACTTGGTCTTAGAGAATATGGTCAAGAATAACATATAATTTTCTGACTGCTACAAACTACGTACTTAGATGTATTTAGCAAATAATCTGTTCTGTAAAGCTATTTAGCACTTGTCGGCGTCGCCTTACGAAGGAATAGGTACCAACTACCTACCTACAAATATAAGTCAGTGCGTGTTGATAATGACTATATTCGCTAATTATACACATGCTTACATAAATAATAAAGCTGTCATTTACATATAGCAACCTCGAACTCAGAATGATGTATGTATCGAATAGACATCTATCTATACCTTATCACTTAGCTTAGCAACCAATATAAATAATATAATAAATAGATTCAGGCGTTACTTTGCGGAAATCCATATTCAATAATAACAAATATTTTTTAAATATTTTAAGAAAACATCAAATTAATATTTTAATAAAACACTTAAAAAATACAAAAATATATCTAGTGACAATTCCGCCTAATTTTCCTGGTAACCCGACGTGACGTCACAAACGCCACTCAGCCAAACCGGAAGAATTTTTTCTTCCTGGTAACCCGACGTCGAAAAAATTCTTCCGGTTTGGCTGCGTGGCGTTTGTGACGTCACGTCGGGTTACCAGGAAAATTAGGCGGAATTGTCACTAGATATATTTTTGTATTTTTTAAGTGTTTTATTAAAATATTAATTTGATGTTTTCTTAAAATATTTGTTATTATAAAAAATATACGCATAGGAAAGAAAACGAGAAAGACAAGAATTTGATCTTGTAAAATATGCACATAATTACATACTTTCCTGCTTTCATAGTACATCTTAAAATCCAAATATTGCATTACATACTTAGGTGTTTCCACTAATGCCATCATTCAACTAGAACAAATATCCTATGATGACTTTATGACACATGTTTGTGAACTGCGAGTATTGTACCAACAGCAAACGCCTACGTACAATGTACATAAACGTAGTGTCGTACCGTGTCGTAGTGAAATCAGTTGACTTCTATTCTATATATGTAGGTGGTATACTATGAACTACAAAAGAGGAAGTGTATCGGGCCGCTATACTCTGCCTACTACAGACTGTGCGGTATAGTTACTTGTATATGTCCTTTATTACTACACAGTTCTTATTGTTGTTTATGAGCAACCTCGTGATTAGTTGATTACACAATTCAGTCATATGTGCATTGCCGTCTATAGTTAATAAACAAAGATCGTCATTAACCGACACTCATTCATCTTTTTATAACCGGGCGTTAGCCAACTGATCAATGAGACCAAAATGTTTACTTTATACAGGGTTATTGGTAATATGCTAACAACCTCTTAGGGTTGACATCTGCTAGTCCTAACAAACATTTTAGAAGTTTTTTTTTGTTTTGATTAAAAAAATTTTTTTTGCTTTTTGTTTTTTAATGCCTACTCCGAGTCAAGAGCGTTCACCGCGGTAACACTGGACCGTGCCGTGACTTTTAACATTAGATGGGCCTCGTACTTATTCCGCAAAAAACAAGTTTTTTTTTAAATATAAAAAAAAAACAAAACGAAAAAAAATTATCTCATAATGTTTGTTAGGACTAGCAGATGTCAACCCTAAGAGGTTGTTGGCATCATTACCCTGTATAGTCGGCCAGCGATTGTAAATGTTAGATGTATAAATGTATTTATATAGAAACTACAGGGCGTCCCACGGATATGCCACACGGAGGGAAAGTACCTTGAATAATGTAGATGGAATATTTTACTGAAAGAAGGCATTATTTGAATTCAAAAACAATTTTAACTGCATTCATATATAATAAAATAATTACATGCTTGAACCGGGAATCGAACCAGTTGCACGAAAAAAAAATCACCTGTAGCTTTATCATATCGATCAAAAGGCTTCATCATAAGGATTATGTTTTGTTAAATAAAATAGTGACAGAAATAAAGGGAAGACCATGAATTTAGTAAAGTCTCTATTTTCGCTAAAAAATAAAGAAAAAGAGCATAACCACTATGAGTCAGACTCATTCCGACGAAACGATCGATCCGTCGGCGTCGGGTCGGCCGCGTTGCTTTAACCAAGTGATTTATCGCGATATATTTCCAAGTTTGAATTTCTCTTAACATTCTTATAAACATCCGCTGAACAAGATGGAGCGACATCTATCGCTATCATACATTATATATATTTGGATCGATTGACACGACTTAATTTTACGATGGGCAACCAAGTATAAAATAATTCTAATGCAATGGTTTTGGCATTAATTTATCGCCTGCAGAGCGAATAAGCTTACAAAGTATCTACCAATGAAAAGGAAAATCAGAACTAGTATATTCCGTTCGCATTCGCTTAGCAGGCGTGTATAATACGATATCAGAAAATATATTTTTTTGACTCACATTTTATGAATGAAGATAAAGTGGAGACAAACAAAAAAAGAGCTAGAAAGAATGTCGTTGATTTTTATAATTGAATCGAGTGATTTGGATAAACATTTTACATATTCATATTTCCAACAAAAATGAGGAGGATCCTATTATTTTCCTGCTTTTGTTTAAGTATATTGACTTAAGCGATAACACAAAGACATTTTTTTTACGGTAACTACGTAGTACATTTGTATGAAATACCTACTTATTTCTTAATCTGCTTATGTACAGATTAGATACCGTAATATATCACGGATATTTGGTATACCTATATACTGGATTAATTTCTCTGAGATATATTATATAAAGAAGAAAGAATATAAATAAAAATATTTTTAGAAATTAATTATTTGCATTGTTCTCGCAGATATTCTGCTTTTTAAACGACTGCCCAAAAAATGAGTGTCTTGTTTTCAGGGTTCATGTATGTATGTATGTATGTGAGTTTCTTTATTCCACAATAACTTCTAAACGGCTTTTTAAAATGATTTTAAGGTTTGGGTTATCATTAGATTCGTCTTCATAACGCAAGTGACACTGGGTATACAAAAAATAAAAAAAATAAACTGGCGAATTTTATACGCAACATTGTAGGAAAAATATTTTTTTTTCATCAAAACTCATCGAGTCAAAATGAAGGGCTTTAAAAAAAGATTTCATAAATATATATATAACTTGCCCTTTTAATTTCATTAGAGCGATAAAACATTTAGCAAAAATAAATAATTTGCAAGTCGAGTTTTTTACTTCAATAAATAATTTATACTTGTTGCAATAAACTTCCATGCCATTGTATATCAAACTATATTTGTAAAAAAATTGAAAATTTATCTTGCCCATTTTCACCAACGCTATAATTCTTTGTGGATGAGGATCACCTGATGAAGTTCTTTCCTCCGTCTTTATTTTTTCGCATATTTTCCTATTGCTGTTGAACTGATGTTGCTTACCTTTGATGGTTTATTATATCGTGTTTTATTTTTAATGCTTGCCCTCAAGAAAAATCTCTGCCTAAACTATGGAGAAGAGCAAAGGTCGTAGCTTTACTCCAACCAGGTAAACCAACTGACCCAAAATGTTACCAAATGTCTCCCTCCATATGCTAACTTCAGTTTTAACAAGAGGCCGCTTAATTGGGACGTAATATTTTTTTAGAATGAGGCTATACCTGTCCCAACGCTAGGTATAAAGTATAGCTATTTTGAAGCTTTTGACCATCTTTAGGTTTTGCTATCTTCCTATACTATGGCTTTAATTCAACAAAATGCTTGACAGATTGTTGGCAATAAGGAAGACACATAAAACCTAAATTACTTCTATATTCGCTTTCATTACAAATTTCTTACAAATAAATACAGAATCATAATTTCAATATGGACATTCGAGACAATTCAAACACACAATGACTTCCAGCTATACTTACCAAGGGCGTAGCGAGGTACGGGCAGGGTGGGGCAGCTGCCCCCCCCTAGAAGACCAGCCGGTCACTGGTAAAATTTACCAGTGCAGAAATGTTTAGTTCCTATGTGACATCATATATGTCGCTACACATCCGAGCCGAGTTCAATCGCAGAAATAACAATAATAAAACGCTAATGGACGCACTTCCATTGTTAATGTATAGCAGTAGGTACCTAATCGACGAGGCCCTTACAGTATACCAAGCTTTTTTAAAAATATGCTAATCTATACATTAACAATGGAAGTGCGTCCATTAGCGTATTATTTATTAGTTATTATTTCTGCTATTCGACTTGGCTTGGCTCGGCGCGCATGGTCTACGCTTCACAGAGGAGAGAAGAGCGGAATGCGTGGTGAGAGGGGATGCAACTTATTCAGCCAATCTAGCGCGGTTGTTGCCACAGAGTACTTTGTTATAGTTGTTGCGCTGTGCATCAGTCAGAGAGATTCAGTGCACTACTCGGGACGCTACGTGCGTTACGTCCGTCCATATCGTGAATCGAGATTGCCAACTTGTAATTTTTGTGCGTGTGTTTTTAAAAATGGATATAAGGAAGTTTTTTAAAGGTAAGTAGTTAAACAATTATCCTAATATTATTATAAATGTGAAAGTTTGTGAGAATGGATGTATGGATGTATGTTTGTTATTCTTTCACGCAAAAACGGCTGAACTGATTTAGTTGAAATTTGGTATGCAGATTGGTTATACCCTGGATTAACACATAAGCTACTTTTTATCCCGGTCAACAGGGGTGAAAGCGTATAAGTAACTATATTTGTTGACAATGTTGGAAAAAAATAAGTTGTCTGGGAGCTTTCAACGAAAACGCTGCCTTAACCCTTTAAGATATAACAAAATAATGTATGGTGTAATTGTGTATCTTATATAGGTCTACAGAAAAGTCCGCGATACCATATGTCTATCCCTTAAAGATAACATAATATATTCATTTTAATACTTTAAAAAATGGGCAATTATAAAGTGCTGACTTGGAAAGCTATTTACACAAATACAGTATTAATCCTTATCATTTTAAATAGGTTGGTTGGCTTGAGCATTTCATGAAGATTATTTTTTCCCTTAACATCATGCAAATAAAATAAATACTTTAGGAGATATAGCAAAATCAAAATCACGCGCAACAAAATTAATTTCATGTCGCCGTGACTAGACTGGCCCGCGCGGGCGGGGTGGGGGAACAAGTCGCTCATCGCTCGCGCTGTGTCGTTGACGGTTGTCTCCGTAACGTGAATTTTCAAAGCACTAGCAATTTCTTGAAAACGCACTTTATGGTACCATCTATGGACGGACGGACAGCGGAGATTTAGTAATAGGGTTTGGGGACGTAACCTTAAAAATGAGACATAATTAATTTATTTATACTTCGATTTTGTTATTTTTGCTATAGGCTGCTTTTTATTAACACACCACGCGGGCGAAGCCGTGGGCGGAAGCTAGTTAACAATAATGTATTTAATAACAGCAAAGAATAGTAAAATTATTTGAGAGATTACGTGAGTCTTAACCCATCAAGCGGGGCGGTGGCCACCGCGCGCGCCTTCCAACCCATAGTCACAACTCACACCATAGTGCTATTGTTTTTCTCTCGTGTCCGTGTGTTACGCTCGTGTGGTAGAGAAAGACAACACTTAGGTTGAATGGCACACACATGTGCGAGTTTAGAAAAATATGAAGTTACAAAAAAAAAGGGTTGTCTTTTTTTTCAATGCGAATATTTTAATCAATGTTATAGGAAAAGATTTGTTTATTATAAAATAAATTTTACGACTCGGTTTGCGCAACGGACTTCGATACCAAGGGTCGTGAGTTCGATCACCGCACAATACAAACATTTGTAAGCATGAAAATATATGTTTGTATTGGTATATGAGTTTTCTATGTATAATATGTATTTATTTACAAAACAGTATACATAAATATAAGCATTTTTGTTTCAGGGACTTTGAAAAGGAAAAAAGAAGAAAGTAGTAGTGAAAGTGATGAAGAAAAAAAGGTCGAAAGTATACCACAGAGTTCACTGGCTCAAGCTGGTCCTTCTAGAGTCAAAAATAAACTTGAAGAAGAAGTCGTTTGCGATAATGATCTGGGAGAATGGGTAGGGCGAACTTCATTAATGACTACAAGTCAAAAATTAAACATGCTTAAACGTTGTTGGGTACCCCCTGAGAATTACGACTTTGCCAAAGATGCTGAAACTGCTCATCTGAAGCGAAAATTTAATCATAGTTGGTTGCAAACTTATTCACCCTGGCTGGTTTATTCTAAACGTCTAAAAGGTGCACTGTGTTTATATTGCGTACTATTTCCACCAAAAATAGTAGCTGGAGTTTTGGGTTCATTTGTAACTCGATCGTTTTGTCGTTTTAAAAATGTCCATGAATACTGCGTTAAGCATGTCTCATCACAATATCATAAATCTGCGGTCAATGATGCAAAAAATTTATCGGAGCAAATGCCTGTGGATGTAATGATGAACACGGCTCATCAGAAAGAAATAGAGAAAAATAAAAACATAGTGGCATCTATAATATCTTCAGTTATTTTTTGTGGCTCCCATGACTTGCCTTTGAGGGGTAAAGAGAATCACGAAGGCATTCTTGAAGACATTTTAAATCTGAGAATTGAATCTGGCGATCAAGATTTACAACAACATTTAGAACGTGGCAAAAAAAATGCTATGTATACTTCCCCACAGATTCAAAACGAAATTATTGATTTGTGTGGCTTGGTCATAAAGAATGAAATTATTCAGGTTGCAAAGAAAGCTTTTGCTTATAGTGTCATGGCAGATGAGTCTTGTGACATAGCAGGAAGAGAGCAGCTTTCCATTGGAATCCGTTTTTATGACGAAGGTAAAAATATGATCCGAGAAGAATTTCTAGGATTCGTAGAATTGATTGCAATGGATGCTAATACTATAGCGTCAGAAATTGATAAGTTTTTAGAAAATGTAGGACTTGAACCAGATAGGTGCATTGGCCAAGGTTACGATGGGTGTTCTACAATGGCTGGAAGTATTGGCGGAGTTCAAAAAAAACTCAGAGAGAAATATAAAAAAGCCTTATATTTTCATTGTGCAAGCCACAGACTTAATTTAGTGATAAATGATTTGAATAAAGTGCCAGAAATACGGAACACAATCGGCACGATAAAAGATATCATAAATTTTTTCCGAGAATCTTCTTTAAGAAGAAAATACGTTCCCAATATTCCGGCTTTATGTGAGACACGTTGGTCGCAAAAATATAAAAGTATTGCCATTTTTAACAAAAATTTTAAAGAAATAATTAATGGACTTGCAAGTCTATCTACAGAAGGGAATGCTGCTGCAAGAAAAAGTGCTTATCAGTTACATTGTGCTGCTACTAAACCAGTATTCGTTATATGCGTTGCAATGATAGCTAAATATTCAGGTATATTGGAACCTGTTGCGAATGCATTACAATCCAAGGCTATTGATATGTACACATGCGTCAATCATATCGAGAGAATTATTTCTCTTATTAAAGATCATCGTGGCAATGCAGACAGAGAGAGTCAGAATATTTTAGATATTTCACATGTAACTGCAAATGCCATTGATACTGATTTGCAAATACCGCGCATTGCATGTCGCCAACAACATCGGTCTAATCACCCAGCTGAAAGTGTATGCGATTATTGGAAGCGGTCAGTTATCATCCCTTATTTAGATTCTTTGATATCCGCACTTGAACAGCGTTTTTCTAATGAACATTTACCAGCTTTTAGCTTAATGTCGATACATCCCAGTTCGATGTTAAATATGTCGCTAATTGATTTTAAAGAAAAATCACAAGATTTCTGCAAGTACTATGATCTTCCTCTTTTTGAGCATGAAGCGGAATTATGGTATAAACTATGGAAAGATAAAGGTATGGAAAGAGAAAGTTTAGAAATTTTAGACTTTACTGATATATTAAAGGAGGCGGACGCTTTCTTCCCGGCAACCAAAAAAGCCATACTTATTTCGTTGGCACAACCGTGTACCACTAGTAATATAGAAAGGTCTTTTTCTACACTGCGACGTGTCAAAACGTGGCTCAGATCTACGATGACCGAAAACCGTTTAAACGGGCTATGTATGTTGAGCGTACACCGAAAAATAGTCCAAGAAAAAAAAAAAGAAATTGAAAGGGAAGTTTTAAACAGATTTTGTGAAGAACCACGCAGATTACTCTTCAAATAAAGTTATTTTTTGATTAAATTTTGTTTTTAATTTTTGCCTCACGTCCATCACCAACGTGAGATACTCACATGTAACCACGATTAAAACAATATAGTGTAGAATTTTCTATATCTGCCCCCCCCTATGTAGAATCCTGGCTACGCCCTTGATACTTACCAGTATTATGTCATTTCACTACATTTTATATTAATGCATATTTAAAACATATATAACAAAGCACACAAAAATATTGTTCGAAATAAGTTTATGTACATACTGCACATTTCCAAATATGTGTATGTAATTTCAGCATCCCGTTTCACAATATCAGCGAGCAATCCGGCGCTGAACAAGCCGTCCAACACGGGCGGCAGTATGAAGATCGCCAACGAGGTGATCGAGGAAGTGGATGAGCAAGCCACCATTACCAGCATGGCCAAGCGCCCAGAGAACAGGTAGATATGCTACATTTTTTATGTTTATTATTTGAACTACCTTTAGGCCAAATTTTATCGAAATCGGTTGAGTTGTTAGAAATGGTGCGTGAACTCAATAACAATACCGACACTATTTAATTAAAAGTCCTTAATTCTTGCTTAGTTATGCCACAGATGATAGAATGTTACCCTATATGTTTGTGTCCTATACTATCATCTATTACCATGCATGAGTTTTAATCAATAGCGTGGGTTGTAAAATAGGCCTGTGACTGCTTGTGAGTCTGCAGTGACATATAGGTTGTCTTAATGCTTTTATTGTAGTAGTTATAGTGTTGTATATAGTTCGTAGTATTTTGTTAATAAAGGCATAACGCCGGTAAAAAAAATAAAATTGCTCTGTCGTAATAGCAGTAATGCAGTACCACTGGAATAGCTTAACTGTACAAAATATTTTTTATTTTATTTTATTGCAGATAGGTAAGCCTTTGACCACAATCTCACATGATGGTAAGTGATGATGTGGTCGAAGGTGTTAACAGGCTTAACCTAGAATTACTGGCTCTCAAGGACAGCTGCCGGAACACACCGTTAGGTGCTTGGCGACAGATTTTCTACTTGAGGGTGGTCGCTAGCCAGGCGGGCATTCGCAAAAATGCCCTTCAACCATGCGGTGAAGCTCAAGCCCGCCGCGGGATTCGAACCATGGACCTGCTGCGCGGCAGTCCATAGCCAAAGCCACTGAGCTATCACTGCTTCGAATAATAGTACAAAGTATAAAATAAAACAACAAATAATAAAAACCGGGCAAGTGCGAGTGCGACTCGCGGTAATGATTCCCGATCGAATGAAAAGTTTATGATTTTTTGGTAAATACATACTCGTTCAACAATATTTTGTGCGAGAGTGCAATAAAAATTAATAGCTTTGTAACGGTTTTTAAAGCCATGAATAGCTTAGGCCATGCGGGGCAGTACCCCAGACATGCAATACATATATATGGAAATAATTGAGTGTTTATTTCTGCACGTGACGGCACGGATATTAATCACTACGACTACATTCAAGTTACATTGCTATGTATTATATAATCTTGTGGTCTTTTGACCGCACTTGTTTTATTCGATAGCCTATATCTATGCACTATTTATTTCTTTATTGAGGAAAACAAGAAATAAGTATTAGTTTGCGTTACTAACAAAGGCGTTATATACTACCTACTGGTACTATTTTCAAAGCTAGCCCTAACAATTGCTCTACACTTATCTTATAAAAATTAATTAAATACAATAAGAGCCCGTTTCAGAATGTCATGATAAAGTTTCGGGTTGCTATGCAACACATAAAATAACTGAATGATAAAAATGACAGTTAATATGCAGAGCGTTTCAAGCTTTAACCGATGGATAGGCTAAATCGATGACTGTGAAACGCAAAGATAGTGTTTTGTTTAATAAATATGTTCTGGGTAGTAGAACCGGAACTTACTCGAACATTCTGAAACAGGCCCACAGTGTCCGGCGTAGAACAAGCTAGGTGGACAAAAATATATTTTCATGGTTTTGGAACTATATCTATATATTAGTAAATAATATAGTACTGTGATATTTTTTTTTAAGAAAATGCATAGGATTTCTATATATTTATCATTTATTATATATAAACATACTTAGACTAACATAATATATACAAATTTATATTCATATTCATATTCATTTATTGGTGTTATTCTATACACGTCAACAATTTAGATAAATACGTTGTTATAAATATCTTAATTACAATATAATCTATATCATGTACTTTTACACTCCTCTTTGTCAAATAAAAATTTGACGCTAGACATATCTCCTTACATTAAAACTAATTCTCAATATCAGAATAATCAGATTCAGAATCCGATGATTCCGATAGAAGATAGTCTTCCTGAGTTTGTGGAGATCTTGGTTGGAGTTGGAGTCGTGGCTCTATAGTGGGAGCAATGATGAGCTTTAAGACCTACGCGCACAATTTATTAGACTTTTTTTTCGGTACTTCCCGGAGGCTGTTGATCAGAGGATCAGACGTTATTATCAACATATTGAGCAAGTCTCTATTCGTGGCAAGACGAGAGCACTTTCTGGTGTTGTGCTCTCTAAACCTCCGACAATCTTTGTTTCTCGCTTCTTGGGCTTCCTCTGAAAGCTGCCCTATTGGAACTATAGCAGTCTTAATTACTTCTGTACTATGAATAAGTAATTTATGCACAGTAGCAGGCATGTAGTACCACGAGTAGAGACTTAGATAAAGTCTTCTTGTCTCGAAACAAAGCTTGTTGAATTCAACAAGATTTATCTCGAAACCAGAAGACAATGTCCTCAACAATACATCAAAGTGTTTGATAATTGTTACATCCAATCCTGTAATCTGAGCACTCAGTTCGGGGTTCCCGAAAAAACGTCGAGCTGTATTTCCATCATTTGTGGAACCAAATCCTGGCTTTGGCTTGTCCACATTTAATCCCATTTCATGCTTAAATCGTTGTTTGATTTCATCTGATCGTTGTTTGACACTTTTTCCTCTGAAGACCTAGCTATTTCTTAATATCTAACTTATAACAAATGTGTAAAAAGCACTCAAACGAACGAATCCAAGCATGTAATGTTGACAAACCAAAGCCAAAGATATCCTGATTACTATCAAAATGCTTTCCTTCATCATTCATCATTCTGGGAGTAGCGCCACAAATAAAACATTTCTGCGATGAATGTGTCTGTTAAAGCGTTGCACACTTTTCCATCGGTCATTGTCAGCAGAAGCTTGTGCTTAACAGAAATTTCATAACCATCAAGATCACAAGATGTAGGCTCCAAGTTGTTTATTTGTTCCAAAACCTTATTTGTCTTAATTTTTATCAATCCGTAGTTTCTTTGGCAATAATAAATTTAATTGGACGACAAAACATCGTCGATGACGGACGAGGATTTTGCCAGATAATGTTGTTACCTTCGTCTGTTAACCTAAGAGGAACAAATGAATAAACAAAAAGGAACTCATCAGTGTCTTCACTATTCTCAAATCTCTGTTTATAAGCACTATGACCGGAACTTCCGTCACACCCCCATTTACTTATAAGAGTCAACGATGAATTAGGGATTATATTGGGGATCACACTTGTGACAACTTCTCTCTGAGCTTGTACTAAACGTTCTGCAGTTTTATTCAAAATAGCTTGCAGCTCAATTTCTGCTCGAGATTGTGTCACAATAATGTGCTCCTCGCAAGGATAACACGCTTTTTTTGATTTAACAATACATTCATATGATGGAAACACGTGATGCCCTACTTTCATAGTCCACTTCCTAGTCTGTTTGTATGAGTGAGTTGTTGATTTTGAATCAATATAATACGCTAATGCCTCGTCACTACTAAGAGGTCTATCACTTTGCACAGCACTTGCTTGTTGTAGGCTTATGCATGCACTTGCAGAAGCTGGATTATCACCAATGTCTTTTATAACTTTGGCAACATTTTTCTGTCCAGTTGACCGTGCAGCTACCTCTGCAGCAGTCATTAATTCCCCAACACTCCGCGATTGAACTAGATCTTCAACTCTACGTTTCTTAGTTTTAAAAGACGAATCTTCGAAGATTTTTTTAGGTCTTCCGGGTCGAGAAAGGTCAGCGGATGAAGAAGAAGGTTGCGGTTGAGTTGATCGCGAGCAGAATTCTATCTCCTCGCCTTCCAGCCACAACTTAATAAGGAAACGCTCTTTTGACTTTCCTGAATACACCCATTTGGTTGCAATTTTAGATGAAATGCTGGCTAATTTCATCTTAATTGCCCTTTGACATTCTTCAGTGATGTCAGAGAAATTAAATTTAGACGAAATAAATTCAAATAGACGGTCATTTCTTTCGTCTTTTTCGTGTTTAAGCCACTCTTCGAAAATCTCCAATTTACTAATTGATTGCTTTTCTGTTGCAAAAAAAGAAAAAAAATATGTTGTACTCAAGTGTGCTACACAAAATATATGTCATAATAATCTATAATCATGCAGCTAAAACTTATCAAAAATTCAGCTTGGATACAAGAGGATACATGACTTTTCCAATCCTGATAAGTTCGAAAACAAAGAAAAACATTGCTTTTTTTTGTGTATTCATAGATAGCCCACTTTGTTATTGTTTATGACACATTAAATGATTCTAATAAGAAAATAATATTAAACATACCTTCAAAAGTAAAATCCATCACTAAAACTTTCCACAAAATTAAGAATTGCTACCATGAGATGTTAGTGTAAGTGTCGCGAAAATGCAACTGACCTATTTCTCTTATTGCATTTACCTCATTAGCTTACTTTGTTTAACGATTACTCATCAGTATGGCATGTAAGCCGTAAACAATCATTGGAATCAGGGGTTTAGGGGTATTGTTTACAGGTAGAAAGTACCTATTTCCGGGAATTCGATAATGACTTTTGTCCACCTGGCTTGTTCTACGGCGGACACTGTGAGGCCCTTAGAATCATGAAATATTATCTGGGTGATGGACTAACGTATAGTACTGCTGTAGATTTTCTAGCTAGATCCACTCAACAATACTGCACTAATTTAGTTGTGGTTTGTAATAACCTTAAACATACTTATGATGAAATGGTGGTTGTATCTGGGACCGCATATGAGTCATGTGAGCCTCGAATGCTTGAATCTCAAGGTACTTAATAATATCCTGGTGTGAGATCTGTCTTGCATCAAAGGAGGCCGATTTATGCAGAATACATGACGTTCTTTTAGGGAGTGGATGGGGAGGATACCGACTCTACTCATCTACATGATACATATTGAGGAAAATAATATATGATTTCAGACCAACAGCGATGAGCCTGTTCCAAAAGGCGACTCAACCTAGCGAGCCAGTCAACATAAATAATTCAAGAAATTCTAATCACAGTTCAAGTAAGTTTCCATTATTTTATCCTTTCTTTATTTATAACGGTATTATATCCAATCCGAAACATATATCCAAAGGCATTGTAATTATTACAAGTAAAATGGTTCATGCTTAGAATGAGCATATCTACTTAGAACGAGCATAAAATAAGTCATTTTAACCATAGGCGAGGTATTTCGGTAGAGGATAACATGGGCTTTATGCATGAGTTACACACTCCCAATTTTCACTTCAATAGCGAGGAAAGCAGTGCTATTTTTAGTAATAATATAAAATTAAATTACAATTATAAATGATATTTGAACAATGCAAATGCTAAGTTTCATTGTTTCGAAAAAAAACGTATGTTGGTTTTTAATAATACTCCTGATCTATGGGTATTATGCAAACTTCTTACATAAAATATATTACCAACTTAAACTCATTGAAGAATAAAAAAAAACCAAAGAAAAAGAAGAATAAACCTAATCATTTTTATGCACTTGTGCTCAAAAACATACTTTTTTAAGCACTAGAACATAAAAAGCCGTTTTAGGCCGCTTACACTGGGCATAAACAAGAACTTTACGAGAAGTGAAATTTTTATTTGGCTACGGTGTTATATTTTATTTTTATAATTTTTTTATAGTGTCCACCCAATGGACTTTCCGACCGGTGCGCCGTGGGTGGACGGTTAATTCCCGTTTAGCCCTAAACACACTGCACTAGACTGGAAACCAAATCAACTGCTTAATCTTACAAAACGACAATAGACAGAAACAATTGCCAAGAAAGCCTTAGATTATTTCTGCTATTGAATTAACTCTGGAGACAAACTGATGTTACAGCTGTAAAAGTGACAGCTGTAAAAGTGACAGTAGTAGTTTGGATTCAATATCAAGCCCGGTCTAAGGTGTGAATATTATCTCACCTGATGGTAAGTAATGATGCGGTCGAAGATGTTGTTCAGGCTAACCTAGAAGCACTGGCTCTCAAGGATAGCCCGTCGGAACACATAGTTAGCTTCATGGCGACAGATTTTCTATTTCATTGTCGTAGCTAAACTGGTGGGAGTTCGTAAAATCATCATCATCACATCAACCGGAACGTCCACTGTTGTGCAGTGCAATGTAATCTCTCACTACTAACCACCTTCTGGTATTTTAACCTAAGTCGTCTCTGACGACACCTACGGGAAGAAATGGGGGTTAACATTCTAATCCGGCCGTTTGTAAAATCATGTAAATCCTGAATGTACTTGTTTCAGACACGCGGCTTTCGTCATCCGCGCCCAACCCTTGGGGCCACACCGGCAAGTCGATAGGCGACAAGAGCCCCGGGGCGGAGTCCCTCGGCACGCAGGGCTCCTTCAGCGTCCCGGACAGCATGAACGACGACGGACCGCGCGGTCGGCTCGACAGTGACGTGGGGCCTTCGCTCAGTGCCGCCGGCAGCCAGACTGTATGTAAGTACATCATCACTGATGAACATACGCAAGCGCGTTACTAGCGCTCGTATTGCTGCTTGTCTAGTTAACTAGGCTATGCAGTGTTTGTCGCGGTATTTACTTGACGGAAGATATCTGTGCCAGCATGGCTGCCACCATAAAGTAGAAAATTTCTCGCCAACCACGTAAGGGTGTTTTAGTATTTTTATTTTGTCATGTGAATTCGAACCCGCGCCATCCACCCCCAGCCGGTGTATGATCTGACCGCTAAGCCGACATGGCATATGACTCATGGCTCGATTTTGTCCTTTCTATATTAACCATCGTATGGGGATGGAGTAACATCTATGGTTCAACTTACGTTGTACTACAAACAAGACTATGCAGGCAATGACGCGAATGATGCGTCATGCTTCAAGAATGAAAATATTAAAATTATAGGGTTAACAAGTTTAAAGCTAATTCCAAAAATTAGTCTCGCTTATAGTTCAACGTAAGTTGAACTGTAGATGTCGTTCCATCTGTTAATTCTTTGTGGAATTAATGAAATATGATTGATGGATTTTGTAAATAAATCGACTTTTGTCCAGTTACTAGTGTTTTAATAATGATATTTAGAAATATTACAGTTTTATGAACCGAACACGGTCATTGAATTTAGAAAGGAGAATTATAAAGGCCTACCCTTTATTATACACATATGAAACTAATTGTCACATCACACATTTAAAGTTGCTATACGTAAAATAGTAGGCGCCTCAACACCATCTCCATACGATGGTTAAGAACGAAAACACCATAGAGAAAAGTAATACACCGAGGAAACATTTAAAGTTGTTTCACAGAAGCTGTCCTTGAGAATCAAAAGTCCGTTTTTTTTTATCCAGTTCGGAATCAATGCGAGTTCTACTTGCACTTTATCAGTTTTTAATCTTTACACAATAAATACCTGCGTATTTATTACATATTGTGTAATTTTAGAGTTTTTATACCGAGCGGTAGAACAAACACAAAAACGTTGATAAAAGCATGTTTCTTGTATGGACAATATGGGGATCGATCAGGATGTTATGTTATGCTAGAATAATGTGTTAAAAAAAAAGTTATTTCTGTTTTAAATTGCCTTTGGTATTCGAACCTCTTTGTATTTTTAACCGACTTCCAAAAAAAGAGGAGGTTCTCAATTAGTCTGTATTTTTTTTTATTTTTTTTTTATATTTGTTACCTCAGATCTCTTGACTGGGTTAACCGATTTTGAAAATTCTTTTTTTGTTTGAAAGCTGATGCTTGTCGTTTGGTCCCATTTTGAAATTCATCAAAATCGGTCAAGCCATTTTTGAGTTACCCTAAAAAGATTGAAAAAATTTTTTAACAAAAAATGGAACCGACTTCAACTCCCAAAAGTGTGAAATAACTTGTCGAAGTCGGTACCATGCGCACAATATTGTGATAATAGGTACTTTTGAATCATCATGGTACCGACTTCAACAAGTTATTTCACACTTTTGGGTGTTGAAGTCGGTTCCATTTTTTGTTAAAAATTTTTTGGTAAAGTACCAATGCCTATGGTATTCGAACGTCTTTGTGTTTTTGGTAAAGAACCCAATGCTTATATAGAGATTTAAGATTTTACATACCAAAACGCGTACACTGCTAAAATTTGGAGTCACAGTAATGCATTGATTTATGGCTGACAATCACTAAGTTTGAGTTTCGTAGTAGGTTTGTGTATTTCTATAATTCAATTAAAAATATGGTGAAATGTTCACTAATAAACGAATGTCCATCATTTTACTCGTAGTTTATTACAAATGAAGTTAAGAGATTTTCTTCTACCTAAATTAAAAACAATAAAAAGGTATTTTTTTTAAATATACCCAATAATAATAAGGTTTCAAACTTATACAGCTGTAATTTTACGAATTGTTACGTAGGATACGTTTTATCTCCAAAATTTCAATAGATTCATTACTCTAGCCTAGTGTTAATTCAATTTCAATAACACAATATGTGTAATCAACTGTGAAATATTTTATCCGGTTATCTATTACATCAAAATCATATAAGTTATCTATTACATATTACATTTAAAAAAACCGCTTGAAACTAGTTAAGAATTGTGATGGTGTTTTGATCGACTTCAAAAAAGAAAGAGATACTCAATTCAAGTGTTCTTTTTTATGTTTGTGACCTCAGATATTTTGACAGGGTGAAACGATTTTGATGATTATTTTTATTTGAAAGCTGATGCTTCATGTTTGGTCCCATTTAAATTTCATCAAAATCGGTCCACCCGTTTAAGAGTTACACTCCAATAATAAATAAATGAAAAGTGTTTTCCTATCTTGATGATAAAGTCATTGACAGAGAATGACAATCCATCCCGTAAGTAGCAAGGGCCACTAAATGCACCCTTGGAATGGCCCTCGGTGAAAAACGATATAAGTAGATATCGATAGAGAGATACAGACTTCGACAAGTTACTTCACACTTTTGAGTGTTGAAGTTGGTTCCATTTTTAAGTAAAAACGTTTTTTTCTTTATTGCAGTGGACGAAGTAGACGGTGAAAATGACGACATGGATGACTTCGAACGCCTCCGAAGCAAACGAGAAAAGGAACGGCGTGAGAGGTACCAACAGAAACTAATAGCTCGTTCTGTCAGCGCCCAACAGGTACATCTACAAATCATAACTAATTTTAAATATTACCTGAGAGTCATCAAGCGGTAAACAGGGTCCTTCTAGTTAAGTAAGTTCCATCTGTATGTTGTTAAAGATTGTATCTCCTTTTGTTCACTTTGCATCAGGTCAGATCGTGGTCAAATGCTGGTCTACGTATATATTTTTTTTTTTATTGCTGATTTAGAGCCTTTGACCACAATCTCACGTGATGGTAAGTGATGATGTGGTCGAAGGTGTTAACAGGCTTAACCTAGAATGACTGTCTCTCAAGGACAGCTGCCGGAACACACCGTTAGGTGCTTGGCGACAGATTTTCAACTTGAGGGTGGTCGTCAGCCAGGCGGGCATTCGCAAAAATGCCCTTCCACCATGCAAAACCTATATAATACGTTTTTTTTTTTTTTTTTTTTTTTTTTTTTTTTTTTTTTTTTAACTGTACTGGGTAGCACTTGACCACTATCTCACCTGATGTTAAGTGATGATGCGGTCGATGATGGAGCGCGCTTATCCAGGAGATACCTGTTCACTCGCGTTTTGAAGACCCCCATATTGTACTTAACTGGAAACACAGACTCAGGCAGGGTATTCCATTCCCTGGCGGTTCGTATAATGAACGAAGAAGCAAATCGCTTTGTTCGGGTAAATGGAATATCTACCATATAGCGGTGGCGCTTCTGAGTATCCCTGGATGTCCGGTTATAGAATGGGGATGGCGGAATCAAATCATGTAGTTCTGTGGCACACTCCCCGAAATGTATCCGATAAAAAACCTATAAGTAAGCGACTTTGCGGCGATGCTCGAGACTTTGGAGTCTCTTGCTTACAATTAATTACGTTTTAATAATTGAAGTTCTTTGCTGTTATAGAGGAGTCATATCTAAGTAGAGGTATAATGTCTCATCCGAAACAATACAAATACTTCAGTTCACCGGCTGAATGATGAACTATTACGTTGTCTATAGTTACATAATAGCATACACAGCGAGTTCATGAAAAATTAATTTTATAACCATTTATGAATGCTAATCTCATATGGATATAAGCAAGCGCCATCAAACGGGTGAGCCAGTGATTTATAGAACCGCCAAACAAAACAATATATATGTGTGCCATACACACATACATCATCTATTATTAGTTTATATGTTACCGGCAACCTGTATAATTCAGGTATTCTATACAATACGTAGGCAATGTATAGAATACCTGGGGATGTCCATTACGTCATACTTTACCTAGGTAACTAATACAATTCCTAGGGATTGTATAGAATACCTGCTGTTGCACCGGCATTGTGTAAAATAAATAGATCTTGGTCTATAATTTATCAATGCTAACCAGCCTACAAAATGACGGGAAAATGAAACATGTACTATTACGTAAAATCAACGTTATTAAAGTTAACTATTAGGGTGCTCCTTAAAAATAATCTTTATGAATAGGGTACCTAAAAGTATCTTTCTATTATCTATTACTAAAGTCAAATCACAAAAAAATTAACGTGTAACTTAAAAATCTAACCTAACTATACCTGCCGCTCGCACGCCCCATTTTTGCTCTCGTCTTTTACATACATTACCGGCTGCACATTCGGTATTGTATAGAATACCTGTGCAAAGTATAAAATAAATAATATTTCATACATTACCTACACGTTTTAGGTATTCTATACGTTACCTAGGTATTGTATAGAATACCGGATTATACAGATTACCGGTAACATATAAACATAGTATGATGTGATGTAAGAAGAGTTGAATATACTCATAAATTAGTGCTGAAGCGACAAAGCCGAAGGTCTGTTGAAATGCGCTAGTGGCTAATTATATTTCTTTGTAACAATAAATAACGTTTTTTTTTATGCCTGATAGGTTAGCCTTAGACCACTATCTCACCTGATGGTAAGTGATGATGTGGTCGAGGATGTTGTTCAGACTAACCTAGAGTTACTGGCTCTCAAGGACAGCTGCCGGAACACACCGTTAGGTGCTTGGCGACAGATTTTCAACTTGAGGGTGGTAGCTAGCCAGGCGGGCATTTGCAAAGTGCCCTACCACCATGCAGCCATATCTAGATAAACAAGAACATGAATTGTAAAGTTTCCTTTCTACAAGGACTATGCTAGGAGGCGAAGTGGTGAGCGACGTGTTTTTGTTTTATACAGCTTTACCATAAGTTATTAATAATTCACCACTTCCAAATGTGTGTATGTAATCGCGAGAGCGCCGTTTTTTTATTATTTCATTCAGTTTTTGTTAGTATCAGATCACATAATTGGCCCTCAGGTCGTATTATAGTGAATGGAGTTTTGTGCGTCGCCTTCAGTGAATATTCTAACGATAGTTTTTAAACTTGAACTTTCTATCTTTGCAGCGAACTGGCAGTATAGAGCTGATAGACAACGACTTATTACTAGAAGACCTGCTAATGCAATCCGGCGCCCTCAAGAAGGAAGACTTAAAGGACAGTTCCAAAGAAGACACCACTTGACAGAGTAGCTTCATTTTCCCTTGGGACTTCTAGATAGGAGTACCTATCTTCGCGCCATCTCAGTATTAATATTGTGATATTGTACATAATTTTTAAGTACAGTACTCGTATTTATTGCGAATCATGATGTATCAAAGTAATAATTATTGTACATTATGTACGTTTAGGCTTATTTAAAAGACATGTGAATAGACGAATTAGTTTCAATTAATGCAGTTGTTTTATTAATTCATCATTACATTACACTTACCCCATCTCCGCAGTGGGGGTCGGTATAGGTTGATTAAAGCTGGCGCCTTTTGTTTAAAAAATGCACAGGAGTAAAAATTAAATACAAAGCCCGTATTACAGACGCTTTCCGCAGGATTTTATAATATCAGAGAACCCGCGAACTATCGAAAATTGGATAGGATTGTTTGTAAAAACACCTTATAGTCTGGAACGATCTTAATCGACGGCATTAGATAAAATATTTTTTTTAGTAAAATTTTATCAGAATACAACCGACTTCAAACATAAAATACGCATATAGTAATTAAACAACTTTAACCGGTTTAAATCGCATACATATATTTATCATTATTTTTGTCCCGACGTTTCAAACTAGAGGTGTGTAGCTCTTCACTGAAACGACTCAGTGAGTCGTTTCTTTAAAGTGATTCACTGATCTTCAAATGCATCATTCGCTCATTTGCATCTCGGCTTCAATAGGCACGCGACGCTGGCTGAATGGATTTCTATGGAAATTTTAGGCAAATGAAATTAATAAAACAAAATACTACCACAATATTATATACTTTACATAATTCCTCAAACATGTCAATAAAAACGATTAATGAAGGTTTTTATTTATTTCCGCTAGTAAACCGAGTTTAGAGTCACTGATGCAAATGATGCACTTTACTGATTCGAATCTTTGAACTGATCCAGATACAAATGATACAATCTCAATAAAGATATGTTTTTGCCAGCACTATTTAAAACACTTTGCAGTGATCAACTCCTGACAAAACAAAATTCAATTTACTATGGAGCCTGAAGTCAATAAATACTTAGCTTTTCTTGATGTGTTAGTCATCAGGAATCCTGGCAACTCCCTTAGTCATATCATACATACAGTGTATATCATACATTGGGCAAACAAAGAGGAGAATAAAAAATTCTGACGGTAGACCAAATAATTTCTTAATAACTCATGTGACAAATATAACTAATTAGTCACCCCGTGACCACGATCACTGCAAAGTGTTTGAAACGTCGCGTCGGGACAAAAATAATGATAAATATACGCGATTTAAATTGTTTAATTTAATTACTATGTGTAATAATCGCGAAAACCTAAGACAACATAATAAAATACGCATTATAGGGATAACTCAAATAATATGGTTGGTAAGCGGTTATCGCTACGGACTGCCGTGCCGCAGGTCCCTGGTTCGATCCTCACCGCCGGCTTGAGCTTCACCGAACGGTGGAAGGGCATTTTGCGAATGACCCGCCTGGCTAGCTACCACACGCTTGTGCATGTGCCTGTGCCCACTGAATACCACGTTGAGCGCAGCTTTAAGCAGTGGATAGCAGAATTCAGTCTGTTTGTGATATGTATGGGTTGCTGAACGAAGAACAAAGTATTTTTTTTGGATTGCGTGCCCAATAGGCAGAACGGAGCCGCCCTAATAAAGATACTCCGCTGTATGCTTCGTCTGCATATCTGTCCGTACATCACGAAAACGGAATGAGTTATACACCTGAAATTTTGATATTCGGTGTTCAATTCAAATTTGATACGTTTTACAAATGTTTACCCGTAGATAGGAATAGACAATAAAATAAATATTTTTCACGCAACCTCCTACAAATGAGAATACAATTGTTTTTTTTTTATTCCAGCATGTAGTGTGTCGTTTAGACCTCATTTTGTACAGCACATTACATTTTAACCTTACCGGTAACTTACTGGCTAAACATGAAATATCGAAGAGTACTCGAAGTAGGTCATTTTCAGCTTAGAACGCATTTTGTAACAGGGCGGAATTAAGATCTGAAGTAGATCTGTCGACTGATCGAGCCGGTCATATAATAAGATCTTTCTTTTTTGATCTAGTTGATTTCAGGCTCTTTGTACATATAAAAATGTATGAAATTAAATAATATAAATGCTTCGAAAATGTTTTATTTATGACTGCAATATTATATTTTGGTGCATGTAATGAGCTTGGAAATGCAAAGCGAATGGCTAACTAACCATAGGTGATATTTGTATCCCTCTGACGTTAAAGTGGTGCACCCTATTATTGACGTGAAGCGCTGAGTATCTCGGTAGCTAGAGCAAAAGGTTTGACGACGAAAACTATTTTCTTAATTTTACTTTAGGGCTTCTACCAAAAGGCCGAAAAGTAACGCCGCCGGCCGGCTTACTAACGCAATGACCCTACAACGCATGCTCTGCGGATTACATTACAGAATTACCTACAAATTTACGAGGAAAAATTTAATTATAGGGTTCCGTCATCATAAACAAGTTTAAAGCTAGTTGCAAAACTCGTTTTGTTTGTACTGTAGTACAACGTAAGTTGAACTATAGATGTTGCTCCATCCCAATAAAGAACGATAGGAAAAAATTTAGTTATGGACTCATTGTCATGTTAGCTCAACTGGATTAGAGCATACCCTGGCTAAAGGGGTGGATGGACGCGGGTTCGTATACCGCACATGACTAAAATTTTTCTAAATTTGTAATCTCACCCCTTTTGATTTGATACCCTACCTACTCCACAGGTTTATTAACTAGTTGGCGCCTACTATGCACTATTTCGATCGAAATCTTTCGCTGTTAGGAATATACGAGGTGATAAAAAAAATTACAAACAAGATATGCGCGAGAAATATAACCCCCTCCTTGGTAGTCTGGTAAAAAACAACACTTGAAACTGCCTTTGGAAGTCGAGCCCCTTATATCTTTATTAAATCATACTAATAGTTTTAATAGATAGAATTCTAAAGTATTGCATTAACTCGTCTGATTTCTACTGCTTCATATATTAAGTTTATTGAGAAAAACAAATTTAAGCTTTTATCAGAGAATTTATTAACTTAAAAGTATCAGGATGTCATGTCAAGTTTACAACTTGAGCTTTGTCCTCCTCCAATGACGCCTCTTGGCGTTGTATCTGAAATATAAACATTATAACCTTTAGTTTATTATAGCTATAATATTATTTGAATTACATGTATCATGCACAATTCTAATCAAAATAATTAAAATCTTTTATTAGTTCAAACTGCAAAATTTCACAGGACGATGACTAAACTCATAGTCATGGCAGGCATGGTAGTTCAGTTTTCCTATTGTTCGCCACATGATATTAGTTCCCAAAGTAGATTACTATTATTGACAACATCAAATTGTGCCACAAGAAAGTGTTGACAAATCTACAACATATCATAGCAGCTTTTTAACCTCAGCAGGGCATAGGGATTGAACCTGCATTTTCTGGCTATATGAACTGGGCTATATCACATTTGAATGTTCTATCTGTGTAGTATAAAATTATCCACGTGTTAATTATAGTGAAATTGCAACTCGAATATTTTTTTACTGATTAGAATATGATTATATATTAAATTGTGTTTGAATGTTTGTAAGGTACTAATAATAAACTATGTTCCCTTAGTACTGCTCGACTACAAAGAAAACAAGCTTGAACTTCCAAAGTACACCATATTTACCTACTTAATAAAGAACAATGCTTAGAAATGCACTACATAACTACAAGTGAACAGTTATTCATAACAATTATTACTACAAATATTAAATCAGACAAGATATTATGATAATAAACCTATAATGGTAATGTAAATTTTTAAATTTTAATTATTGACTTCTAAAGAATGAGCTTTTGAGGTAGACATAGTATTAGAAGCATGTGCAACAAGATGTGTTAAGACATATTAAAATACAAATTTATGGCATGTTTCATTTTATTCCTCGTTGCAACATACTGTGAAAATATTGATCAGAGTATACCTATATTGTTTTGATCTCATAATCATTGCATATAACATAGTATATCAATGAAAACAGCATAGGAATATAAGTTTATGAAAATTATATGTTTAAAATATTGCTTTTGGTGGAAAAATCCATTTTTTTTATAATTGTTAATTTCAATTGCCATAAAATAATAAATGTATAATAGGTATATAAATATACATCATGATTCAAATAATAGTTTACTTTAGACTGATATGGCTTTTGAACACTTTTGGTAATGGTTTAATTTATTGTTAGTATACAGGATAGAAGCAGGTCCTGTGAATAGTTCAGTGAACACAAGTACAGCCATAACCTCAACTTTGACCACATTTTGCACTTCTATGGATGAAAACATACATAGATTGCACTGCATTCAGGCTTACATCCACTTAGGAAAACCATTTTGGAGTATAGAACTAAGCTTCAAATCTGCAGTATCATAAATTTAAGGCTAGTCTGGCATTATAAACTTTGCCATGGCATTCAATGTTGTGGTTTCTTTGTAAATTGGGTGTTGAGTTAGGTGAATTTTCATAGAAGAATATTTGAAAACTGGGTTGTTGCAACTCAAATGCAGTAACTTAACGAGTCTACAGAGACTGCTTTTTTAGGTAATATCTCCTTCCAAACTTATGACCGAGCGGCAAAGTTGGAGGGTAAATAACTAACAAACAGAGCTCTATGCATTTGTGTGGGCGAAACTGTTTTGCTTCATTATCATTCAATACAAGGATAATGAACTAACGAACGAGACATCTCACATTCCCTTGCACACGACTGTTTCTTCCTCACACCACACTATATTTGACGAGTGTTCTGAACATGTTGCTGTACCCATCAAACGATGCGGGCTACAGCCGTCCATCAGATTTTGACTGTGAATTAAAGAACAATAAGCATTTACGATATTATCTAAACACTTACCGGATGGTATTCCCTGTACGCATTCTAACCCATTGAGGAATAGGTCGGTTTTGTTTCAGCTTTTTTGCAAGCTTCCGCTTGATAATAAATGTCTTGTGGGCCGACTGAAACATTAATAATATGGTTAAAGATCACATTTCACTGAAATTAGAGAGATTCTCTTGATATTTTTGGATTTATTTTGCAAAATGTGCGCACCATTATAGCCTTCCCTGAGCTGTCAAAACAAAGTGAACGAAGCACAGAAAACAAGTCAAGTACTCACTGGAACCATAGATCAGCATGCAGGAGGGCGTTCTGAACCTTGGTTAGAGTGCACTCGCACGTCTAACGTCGTTCACAACCTTCGTGTAGAGTGCAACTTTTCAACTATCAAAAGCGGTCGTTAAAAGATTGAAGCTTTCACTACGGTTTAAAACACTGCTGTCACTGCAAACATTGCAAACGCTCGGTTCATATCTCAAATTCGAGAATATGCACACGCAAACGATGTGAACCGATAAGTAGCCGCGCTTATAACATTTGCTAATTGCCCTTGCACAATCTACTACTCCCTATTCTTGGCCTTCACTAAGTCACGGGCGAAGAAGTGTAACCAGGCCTGCTTCGCCGAGAACCGCTCAGATTTAAATACTGGTGTATCTTCTTGTACACGTAAACCCGAGTGTTTTGCACAAAGTTTTGCTTTATATTTAATATTTAAGGTCTGGCATGATTTATATAGATATCTATCTTTGCTATAGTAGAGGAAGTTTCTACTTTAATAGGTGTATTTTTTACTTCTTCTCTTTTACCTCGAAGTACCTATATATCCGTAATATCCGCGTTGCTAACGTAGAGCATACATTTTTAGAGAAGCATGTGACCATTTCAATGACGTCTTTGGTCTCGTTGTTTCTTTTTGGTACATTCTTGAGTTCAAAATTGGCCTTACGTGATCTGATTTGCAAATTATCAACCATTTCTTCTAATAATATTATGTGCTCTGTCTTCCTTGGCTTGGTTTTCTAGAGAGATAATTTTCTTTTTCTGTTCTTCGTTTTGTGTAGAATGAAAAGCAATAGAGTTTTCTATATATAAATTGCTTTGTAAATTATATTAAAATATTTTAAAAATTATATATTTAAAATTATTTAAAAAATATTCAAATATTTAATCTCAGTATGGGTTACATATTTGAGCCGTTTGGTGTAGAGACGTTGGGTACGTGGGGACCGGGAGCTCGTTGTATTTTCCAAAGCTTATCTGAGCGCTTGGTCGATGCGACGCGTCTTCAAAATGCTGGCACTATTTATTTGAAAAAACTAAAACTACTTAGTTCCAAAGTTTCAAAACTAGTTGATCCGAGTTAGTTTTCCTCTCAAAAACCCTGAAGTGAAGAAGTGAAAGAACTAAATAATTTTACCACAGCACTATTCTTACATCGTCAAAAAGTGGCAACACCCGTAATGTCACTTTACTTCGTCTGATTAAAAATCTGAAAAAATAAACATTTTGGAGAAATCATTGCTGTATATTTATTTGCTGAGTCCTAGACTTATCTACAAGAATTGCATCTGTTTGAACATGTTACTGCCTGTGGGGACCGAATGGCTTTTGTAGGAGTGCAATAGCAAGTTTCGTGTATAGGTTCTGCAAAGTATTGTATCAAGACATTGGTGTGGGTCCCTATAATGTACGACCAATAATACGCGACCAAATAATGCACAGCCAATAATACACGGCCAATATTACGTGGACTGGCTTCGTATTATCGGGGTGTACAATACGGGTCGTACAATATTTGGCTGTGCATTATCTACACGGGCTGATATTACACGGCCAATAATACGCGACCATAAAATGGAAGCTATTTGATGTACACGAATTATTGGGTGTGCATTATTGGCCGTGAAATACGGGCCGGACACTTTTTGCACAGGGCGATAATGTACAGCCGATAATACGTGTACATCACATAGACTATATAGAAATGTCAAAGAAAGAGCCTCGTTTGCACGTTCCAGTACCTTTGATCGCAGATAATAATGTCAATATTTCCATTCAACGTTCAATCTTTATTTTTTCTCAGTGTTCTCTGTTCTGTGCCCATTTTTCGTTACGTATATGGTTTGGGGTGCGTTCTTATATGTCGTCCGACGACGGATGATCGCTCCAAGCAGAGCGACGCTCTTCGTCCGCCTTTTAAGAACGGCTCTGTATCATATCTGTATCAAGAACACTACTTAAAATGTTTCACTGACTCAGAAGAAATGTATTTACAATTATGTACTTTTCCAGAATACATAACTAAAACAAACATACATAAGATAACAATAATAAAATTTTGTAAACAGAAGTCTACGTAAACAAAAAGTAACTTAAAACAAAGAAAAATCAAGTCCCAAGTGTCAAATGAAACGTCAGGGCGATATTTATCCACCGATTTCGTGGGGCGACCGGTGCGTCGTCGAGCGATATATAAGAACGCTCCGGATGATCATCGGACGATCGCCCCGGGCATATAAAAACGCTCGGGGCGTCGTCGGACGTCGTCGGACGACAAATAAGAACGCACCCTTGGAAAATTCAAAAAATTGAGGTCTACTTATTTAAATTTTAGTATAAAATAAATATGTGAACGATTGATAAACACGAGTGTTATGAGCTTATACTACTCCACCACGCATGTGCAAAGCAAAAGATGTATGATTCCAGGGTTAAAAACCGCACTAATTGAAATTGTTTTGCTCGTAAGCATTCGTCTGAAGTTTTATAATTTTGCCGATTGCATTCTAGCCACATCGGGGTATTTCATGTGAAATTTATCTGTTTCAGGTTCCAGTCACATCAGGCTGCTTGTTAATCCCATGATTTCATGTCGGAACCTGCAACTTACACTAGTAAGTTGCAGGTTTCGTAAGGCATAAGGCTATGATAAGTAGATATAGCTGAGCTTAGTTGCTACTAACTAGGAAAAGGAATGCTGATATATGAATTTAAAACGCTCCTTGAGGTAGCCCGGTATCAAAGGATAGTGGAACAGATTAATGTATAGGACAAAATGTGGTACCACCAGCTTAAAAGGAATTTGGTAGTATAAAAGTATATCATGTTTAAATTAAAAGATATTTTAACTGTTCCAAATATCTTAATAAAAGATATTTAGAACAGTTCAAAATATCTTCACTCACAGCTCACTTCTACAATACTATCAGTGTTGGCACATCCATTGAGATCATAATTTCATCAATAAGTGACCTTACAATAATGAATGTTTGGCAAACTGGGGACTATGAAACACAGGAAAGTTGTGCAAATTTTTACATAATCATCTACTTACTGCATGCTGATCTGTTTGTACGCAGCAATTGGAAATATACATTTCAGTCCACTGAAGTTGCAGGCATCAAAATGTTACATACTTTTTAATTTAATAACTGGTTTTTCATTATTGTAGTTGTAATATTAAGGAATAAAAGTCAAAGTAGAAATCATTGTACTTATTATTCAAGCACTCATTTGAGTCAATCACAAAATGACTGCCACATTCAGCAAGCTAGGATTATATAGGTGAGAAAATTAGGCAAAAAAGTCAGGGCCACTGTTTTAATTGTACCTAATTAAACAATGTGTGAAATAAATATAAGTTTTTATAAAAAAATTTTATACACCTCCACAGATACTCAAATTTTCATATTATCATTTAAACGAATCAATCAGTTTACTGTTACAAAAAATATAAGCTTTATATCAAAATTAAGTTTTTGGGATGTTTACTTTGTTCTAAAGCTTATTTATTTATAATATGACACATTTTCTGTACCTACACAGTATGGGAACTGACAATGCTATATTCATATGGCAATTCCAACTACTTAATTGCGGGAAATATATGAATGACAGCAAAAATATTCATGTAAGAATAATGTATGGGGTGTGTCAATACTTACAATATTATAGGTTTAAGAACCTCTCTAAAATATTATGGGTTCCCACATTAATGTACTTGAATAAACTAGGTACATATTTAATTTATGGACGGGGTTGATATGAGAAAATGTTCTGGAAACAAATCACACAGTAATACAGCAATAGAAAGTATTATTTACACTCTTTTGGTAATGAAGCCGCGCTTGTCCTGAAGCAGGGTATTGAACGAGATTAGAAAGTGCTAGGAAGAAACAGACACTGGTACCTAGGTGCTCACTGTAATAAGTCATGTTTAATTTAATTAATTTGTTATATGTGTGTTCAGGTACACTAGTACCTGCTACTTGACATGCTATATACTTCTCAGAACTGGACATGCTCTCTAAATGTACCTAAGTCCATCCTTGCTGATGTATGTATACTTATAAACAGTGAGTACCTAACAAAAGTGTAAGCATTTTGGAGTAGGGTGTCATCGCTACTCCAAGATGCTTACGCTTTTGTTGTCAGAATGAAATCGTAAGAGAATTATCACATGCTTGTGTGCATATACTTCACATAATTGTTCCCTAACTATATTTAGATTCCAAGTTATTCACTATCACCCAATGGAAGGAAATCAGAATTAATGGTTTTGAACATAACATTTACAATTCACCAGTGTTTGGAATGCATTGATTGCACTTGTACATGGTTTTTGTGACTCTATATAATAATAGCTCTTTGTTCCTCCCCACATCTTCATGGGTGAGTAAGAGGCGATGAAAGAGGAAAATAGGATAGGGCTTTATTCAATGGTAGACATAATGGCTGTTGATGATGAATGATTTAAATAATATTGTTTAATTATAATTTACAGTTGTGTGACTACATTCTTGTAGGCACCTGTATGTAAAAGCCTATTTCCCTGTATTCTATAATGACTAACACATCTATATTAAATATGATGATTAACATTAAAATACTACATAATATTTAAAATAAAAACAAATTTTATAATCTTTTATTTTATTTCAAACTGTCTTTTCCTGGAATTTCTGTGATAATGTTACATTGAGTGGCAGGGTACCGCTGAAGTATCCTGAAAAATTAGAATTGTCATGTGATTTACTACAATATATAGCCTTTTTTTTATAGCTGATAGGCTAGCCTTTGACCACTATCTCACCTGATGGTAAGTGATGATGTGGTCGAAGATGTTGTTCAGGCTAGCCTAGAATTACTGCTAGACAGCTGCCGGAACACACCGTTAAGTGCTTGGCGACAAATTTTCTACTTGAGGGTGGTAGCCAGGCGGGCATTCGCAAAATACCCACCCTACCACCATGCTGTAACAACTGCCATTGTAAGACAACAACCGGGACCAACGGCTTAACGTGCCCTTCAAAACACAGATATGTTCAGTAGGCAGTCACCCATCCAACTCCTGGCCGTGGCAGATGTTGCTTAACTTAGCTGATTGATTAAGAACGGCTAAGCAAACTGCGCTACGAGCGCTTCGCTTTGTTTTAATTTTGTTGATGATTTAGAATGAACATAATTGATCACTATCAACCAAAGGCTGCAGCAGAAAAAAGTTATCTTACTGCAACATTTACAATATGATGGTTCTGATTAAAATGAATAGTACAATAAATAATATTAAATATATACATAACATATTTTAATACTTTGAAAAAAATCTGTATTTTATTTAATGCTACCTACTAGTTATTAAAACAACAGTTTGTTTTTATCAATATTATAAATAGTAATTTATTGAACATGCAGTATTCAAATCAGTAATAAAAATATTAAAGTTACTGTGAATGTGAGTAAAAATAATTATTTGATTATAGAAATATTATAATTTTCTTTTAGGGTCAACTACTATAAAGGTTTTCCCCCATGAGGTGCTAGGTTAGAATTGCACCTCCCCATATCATCCCATGTGTGTTGTATGAGGCAACTAAGGGAAAAATACTGGAAGGTGGGCAGCAGCATCTTCTAAAGAACTGCAATCGCCAAGCTGCCTGCCAAGCGTGGGGATATGCAAATACCCCTTTACTAGGGGAGGCTGTGTTCAGCAGTGGACAATACAGCTGATACAGTACTATTGACTTTATTTATTTAAAGATAATTAAATAATTTTCTCTTTGGATCTACTACTAGATTTTTTATTTATTTACAGATTAAATTCACACAGCAGCATATTTTAAATGATGTTAACAACACTAAATTTACTATTGCACTGTTCATTATCTGTTTCCTTTTTGGCAAAACGGCTCCTCCAACCTCTTCCACTATTTTCTCTCTCTTTGCCAAGAGGCAAACAGGTAGTGATGAACTATTAAGGTTATCATCTTATAATTGAGTCTATTTCTCAAAATATACATGTTTACTTACATATTTTTATGTAATGAGGTGGAATATCTGAGGCAGTCAACTAGCTGAATCAGCCATTTAATAAACAGGCATTTACAACTAATAAAATATATTATGCTACTACATAATTAACCAATCACACTTATCACATAATTTCTTATTTGAGAATTACGCACTGCTTATTGTACTCTTTGGCATCTCACAAATGCTGTTGCAGTCATTTGATATGGATATATAGTTTGCTCCTTCTTTAGTCATCAGTCGCAATCCCTGTATGTTGTTGTGCATTAAAAAAAGAAGCATAGACATTGCCTTCGGCATTAGGGTCCTGCTATGTCTGTAAGAGAAAATTATAATGAAAAGTAGGCTCCATCAAGAGTTACTTGGTAAGTGAAGGTTACAAATTTCTCATAAACTACATTTGTAACTTCGAACTGGGTAGCACATGACCATTATCTCACCTGATGTTAAGTGATGATGCGATCGACGATGGAGCGTGCTTACCCAGAAGATACCCATTCACTCGCTTCTTGAAGACCTCCATATTGTACTTAACCGGAAACACAGCCTCAGGCAGAGTATTCCATACCCTGGCAGTTCGCATGATGAAAGAAGATGCAAATCACTTCGTTCGGGTAAATGGAATATCCACCATATAGCGGTGGCGCTTCTGAGTATCCCTGGATGTCCGTTTATAGAATGGGGATGGCGGAATCAAATCATGTAGTTCTGTGGCACACTACCCGAAATGTATCCGATAGAAAACCGATAAGCAAGCGACTTTGCGGCGATGCTCGAGACTTTGGAGTCTCTTGCTACCAAGATACAAATAAAGAGCCTTTTCTAGCGGTGGCATTTAAATAATTTTTTTTTAATAAAAGAACGCTTATTGTGGCATGACTATAATAGTTAGACATATGCTGTCGTTTTTGTAGATAATGATGTGTTCTGCAAAGTCGTAGTAGGTACATTATTTTATTCTATCATTTAATAGATTTTGCAGCGGAAGACCGGTTCAAATCAGGGATATTACGGTATGGGTATTAACCGATACGATTTCGGTAAATACCGTAATGAAATAAGGGTAACTTGTATCTGTTAGCATAATTGCGATACGATTACCGAATTCCATTTCGGTATATGTATTTTATGATAGTCAATGAGAGTGCAGCGGGCGGGCGGGGGTGCAGTAATGCGGCGGCGCGGCACGCTGCGGGGGGGAGTGGGGGGAGCAGTACTGCGAGACTCGACGCTCACACTGCTTAGATAATTATAGGTTTATTAGCTAACTAGTTCTATATTATTTGATATGAATGACGGGAAGTGGGAACAATAACATTAATAGTTTCAAATAGGATTTTCAGTGTAGGTATATTCAAAAACTGTTGCCGTAACACACTGCTAGGTACTTGGCGACAGATTTTCTATTTGAGGGTAGTAGCTATACAGGTACGCATTCGCTAAATCCTCTACCACCACGCAAAATTACTGGTTCTCAAGGACACAATGCGGAACACACCGGTAAGTGCTTGGCGACAGATTTTCTACTTGAGGGTGGCAGCTAGTCAGGCGCGCGTGAAATACTTAGTGGCTGTATGATAATTTGATAAATCCTAAAACTGTAACTCATTATTATAACCGTGTCAGTTGCAAGAGTAGGTATGTCTACCTATTTAACAATAATGTCGGCTGATGTGAGGCGGCTACAGTACAATACAAACATCGAAATAATATTTTGAGTAGTAAAATCATTCAATTCAATGAACGCCTCCGTCTCACCCCGCGTCCCACTACTACCCTGCACGACTCGTCACCCGCGTACCTCATACCGCTCGTTGACTCATGTAAGGTGAGAACACGATACCATTGAACGAAAATAAGCACACGGAAATTTCAGAAAACTTACTTCAGGATATACGTCGTTTTGAATACGCCTTGCAAGTTAGTAAAAAAAATGTCAATATTTAGAATCTCCAATAAATTTTCGAGGATTCTATTTAGATGGATTTTATAATATTACATTTAATGAGTACATAATAATGGGCCAAAATTCAGGTAGAATTAGTGCAAAAAATGAGATTTTTAGAAGATTATACTGAAATCAAGACAAAAAATTTTGAAAATTTACTTGAATAGAAGCGTAAATATAATGTACAAGATACACATTAGTTCAAAATATCTGGGAAAAACTTTTTAACGAAACCATAATCACGAAAGAGCGTTTGTATGGATAGTGTGGCGGGTAGAGTCACACTAACGGTTAGCAACATAGAGATATAAAATACTATTAACTTAAGATTAGGGATCTGTGAATGTGGTTTGGACGAAGGAAATGTGAATCACATATCGCTCCTTCTGTTGTCCCAAAATAAACTCGTGTATTTACTACGTGACATTGGCGAAATTGTGGTGGTGCCCAAAGGAGCCACAAAACAAGAGTTTAAGTTGAAATACTAACCTTGAAAAATTGCATGTTCTTGAAAATATTTGAATAATTTGTTAATTTAATTGATGTTAACCTTCTGATCTACACGTGTATTTATACGTCCTGATAAAAGTTCTATATGCACTAAAAGCAGAGGAACAGATGGGTATTGCTTTTGTACAAGGTGGGCCAAAAGAAGTCATCCGACGTTGTTTGGCTCTCTTTTTTTTTCGAAATGAAAAACTTCGATTTTGTTTTTTGATTATATTTATTTGAACCTTTATAATTTTATTGGTTAAGTCGAGAAGATTATATCGGCCAAATGGGCGCCGTCACAATTGATCGCCATACGGGCTCGTTTTATGGCATTTTTCATCACTTCGGCGAGAACTTCGGGCGACAGATTCTCGCCCTCGCGTCAAATGTTGTCCTTGAGGGCTTCCAGAGTCTCGGTCTTGTTCACGTAAACACGGGACTTCAAAAAACCCCACAAAAAAGTGGAAATGATCGCTCATTATGATTTTGGTCGAAAAATCGTCAACTTCTTCCTCGAGATTGAGGATGGCGTAGGTTACGCGCGTTTGGCGGTCGGCAAGCAGCAGCTGATACACGGACTGGACTTTGTACGGGAACGTGCGCAGGTCTTTGACCAAAATTCGCCTTAGGAACGTCCAGCTGATGGCTAATCGCGGGGCACGGCGTCTAGTCGATGTTTCCGGCGACCGCTCGACATCCAAAAAAATAGACACGATTATTCCGCGTTCTTGGGAAGTATCTCGCTCCATGGCTTGTTCACTTGTATTCTGGATCTGTCTAGTCCACAAATGTCAAAACAGATTTGACATTGGCGATCATTTGCAAAAATGAGAGCATCTTCCAATAGAGTGATTTCTTTTGCCCCACCTTGTAGGTCTAACAAGAAGGCTCCAAATTAGATATTGGAATGAGGTGACATTTAGTGACTAACAATTTATCGACAACATTTTGTCGATAAAAAAACATCAATCAGTATATGCCAGATTGCACCGACTTAGTTCATCAGCGAAATATGAAACATTTAGGGTCAATTTATTATGTTTTCCGGTGATAGGATATTCCTACTTTCTTTACATTTGTGACATCGCTATTAAATCTGCAATTTATAACAGCACAATGCGGCATATTCATATACATTTACGGAGATGCATACGGCGCGTTAACTCCGGGTCGACTGTCAGTAGCATTATAGTCCATTGACGTTAATACTCCTGTTTAGGAGTATGTTAGGCTCGCGGGCCACGCCCCCTTCACCTTTCTATTGCTTTCTCTTTTCTGTGGTTAGCAATATGAATATTGACAAATTTGGACATCACGTACGTAAAAGGTTACGCTTACCTAGGGCTGCCATAAAATCCCGGACATTTGGGTATTATTGTGATTTGAAACATATCTTTGTTGTCATACCCATGAAAACAAAGTGCACATTTTTTTTTCATTTATACCTACAGTTATCATTGCATTATACTTTATTGATAAACCAGTCATTCTACGAGGGGGTATTTCCATATTTGTTAAAAATCTCAATTATAAAGCCCTCTTCTTAAAAAGGGAGACACCACATGTGCAAGCCAATATCGACCTATAGCGCTGCTACGTCTTCAAAAATATTCGAGAAAGCCATATGTAAAAGACTTTATTCGTTTTGTGAAGAGTGCTCAATATTTGATGATAGCCAAAACGGATTTAGGAAAAGACGGTCGACTGTTCTTGCTGTATATACCTAGTTTATCTATTATATATAGTTTAATATTACATTTACTGACGTATATTTTATATAGTATACGTATTTTGAGTATTAATTATTATGATTACATACATAACGCACTTTAGTCTATACCTCCATCTAAATTAACATGCAAGTATCTGTTGAGCCTACTGTTGCCTGGAAGAGATTGCTGCATAGCAATAAGGCCGCCGATTGTACTATTTTTAAGTTATTTTAATATTTCTTGTAACTAGTTTTAATAATTTTAAAAGTGCAATAAAGTGTTATCTATCTATCTATATATATATATGCAAGAAGCGTTGAACATTATTAACACAAAACGATACGCGATAGGAGTGCTGCTTGATGTGAGCAAAGCATATGATAAAGTCTCTTATCCTGTCTTATTAAATAAACTTTACGGTATAGGAGTGAGGGGCTTAGCTCATGATTGGTTTACCTCTTACTTAAAAGATCGCAAACAGTAGGTACATGTTAATAGAAAGTTTTGATTTACATACAGGCTGCATAAAACGTTTCAGATCTGACTCAACAACCATAAATATTTCGATTCCCCAGGGAAGCGTGACCGGATGTTTAGTTTTTTATATTTATATTATTGACCTACCTAAAATAATAAAAGAGCTGTGTATTTTATTTGCTGACGATATTTCTATTTTAATTCCGGTGCCAAGTGATAATGGACTTTTGAATAAAGAATTAGATTCAATTTTATCCCAAATAGTTAACTGGCTAATAGACCATACTTTACAATTTAAAAAAGTTAGAATGTAGGTATTGACTAATTTTCATTACTCGGTATAGAAATAGATACATGTGTAACTTGGAAAATGCACATTCAAAAAATTCAATTAAAACTTAGCAGTTTTAAATTTGCATTAATGGAGTTAAAGAAAACAACGAACATCGCGACGGCAATACGTATACGCCTATTTTACGTATGGTCACGTCTGGTTACAGTACGGCATCATTTTGTGGAAAATAGCACTGATGTCGGAAACTTACTTACACTACAAACAACTTTATAACAATTATCGCAAACATAGACTCACTCACTGAAAGTTGCAAGCCACACTTTATTGAACTCCAAATTTTAACTTGAGCTTCCAGATTCTAGAAATTTGCAAGTTTGTGAGAAAATATCCTCAATTCTTTGATAAAGTTGAAGATTGCTATACCGGACCTTATGATTTAAGGCACAAAGAAAGGCTAGCCCTGCCAAATTCAAACTTAATAATGTGCGGTTCAGGTACCCATATTACGACTATAAAAATATATAATCACATCCCGAAACATCTTAAATGTCTACAAAAAGATTCAACTTTTTTCCATACTCTTAAAGGATATCTTATTAAAAAATGCTACTACTCATTACAAGACTTCTTTACAGATAAGACCCATTGGCTATAAATATTTAATTTCGGTCACTTTTGAACAATTTTAGTTAAGATAATAGTTATTAAACTGTTCTACCCAGAGTCCAATAAACTCTAGAATGCCCACCAGGGTTGCATGTTGTTAGTACATATTTAATTATTTAAAATCTATTTTACACATGAATATGGAGAAATAAATGATTATTATTATGAAGGACCTCCGCAATGGCTGGTAAGATAAGCTGCTCTCCAATTGTTAAAAACGCTCGTAAACCATCATCGTCTTTAATAGATGATGACGCAAACATCGATCTTATGGATGGCCTTATGTCTAGTTTTTCTTTAAGTGCTTGAAAAAATGACAAGGGCTTACTTTTTTTGTGGTCATCCATTTTTGAAGGGTTCATGGCATCGGTACTGAATACTTTTTCACATATGAAACACATCGGCAAGTGTTGATTTGATGGAGATGCAATAAATCCGAATTTCAAGTGGTCCAAGCTGTAGTCTGCATTTTTTTTTCGTGTCCGCCATCTTAAAACTCTCAGTAATCCTGCATATAAAAAACTAAGAAACTTTCTAAATAAAAAACAATGCTAAACTGTTAAATTTACTGGTAAATTTTTACAATTGAAACAACTGAGGCAACTGCAAACTGTTGCAAACAATCTACAGATAGCTCAACTAATCACTATCACACAGTGGGGCAATGCTGAGGCACTGTGCCGTATGACACTTTTATTTATTCATAAACTGCATTTGTCTGTAACACAGCCTCCCCCATTAATGGGGGGATTTGCCATATACCCTACGCTTGGCAGGCGTCTTGGGAATCGCAGTTTGAGATATCAGTTCCTCAGAAGGCGCTGCTGCCCACCTTTCGGTATTTTACCTTTAGTCACCTCTTACGACTCAGTACTTACCCTGTTAATTTTTCATAAACTGCAGATATTGTATGGTTACGCTATTAACTCGCGTAAGGAGCTCAGCATTTTGTAAATTCTTTTTCAGTTACTTTACTTCACTTAATATAGATATTTTAACCTTGTAATCTCTTGAAATAAATTAGTACTTATATGAGTAATTATCGTTCAAGCTCCAACGAATTTCAAAACGCAAATGAACTTTCAACCTAAGCGCAAGCTCGTTAAATAGTAAATTATCGGGAACATGTTTGGACTTGTAACTTGATCATGAATTCGTTCGTGTTAAATCTTGTAAGCGTCAAATAGAGAGCAAGTCAAAAGGAGCCTGAAAGACGTACGCTCGAACTCATTATCTTACACACACTTGTCCACACTGACTTGCCGAGTTTTTCATCTTGTACGAACTTGAAATCTTACATTACTACAATAATGCTATTTCCTACAAAAATATTAATTATTCTTAAAACACGTAACACAACATAAACAAAACAGTACCTATCTACCTATCTTGAATGTTTTAAATAAGAACTTGTGTTAATTTAATATGGGTCAGGTTTTAGACTTCGATTACCTAAACCACCGATGCTGGACAAAATCTTAAAAAACTCAATTTCACCCAAATATCCGGATTTGGATGAAATTGAGTTTTTTTCCTACAGTGCTACGCCCATAATTATTCACTCTTCTCTTTCTGAGGCAATCTAGTGATAAAAATAATAGGATCAGTGTTTCTTCACTTTGAAAATTATGGCGAGTTTTATCCATATTAACTGTTTTTTTGCCATTTCCTAATAAGTTAATAAATAGTCAATAAATTAGTACCTAGTTAGAAACTACAAACTACATGCTATCAATTTTTTTTTGTGTATATTAAAAGTAAGTAACAAGTTTAAATTTTGACGAGCTCAAGATCTTTTTACTTTTCAAAATTACAAATGTAAGGGAGGAAAACTTATAATCATGTTCGGTTTAATTACATTTGCCTACTTTGTGTTTTCATTTAGTTTTGTGATTGTAAATATACTTTTTTTTATATAAACAAATTAAATACTTTCTGAATTGAACAGGAAGTATTCACTAAAAATGCGTGTTGTTTTTTTGACTAGTAGGTAGATTTAATCAAAAAACCAAGTTTATGTAAGAACAAAAAATCGTTCTTAAAAATTTGCGACCGAAAAATATTTGTGAGACGTACGAAATGCTTTATTATTAAATTTTAAAGTATTAAAAATGCGCATTCTAATAACTAGCTATAATATTATTATAACTTGATTATCTACCTATATCACGCGTGTCAATCACTTTCCTTTACTCTATCTTTTTTTATTAATAATTGAGACCAACAAACATAATTAGGGTGGCTACTATGCGGAAACATCAACACGGGTTATCAATGTAACGTAATCATCAACAACATAGAGGAGACACAAAAATTTTGGGAAGTAGAGGAAATCCATGACCCTGTAAACTTATCGGTGGAAGATAAAGAATGTGGAGAGTTTTATTTAAAAACAACAAAACGGAAGGAAGATGGTCGTTACGAAGTGAGAATACCTCTGAAAGACGACTTAAAACATAAATTAGGTTCCTCAAAGTCCATGGCCAATGCACAATTGAAAAATTTAGAAAGGAAATTTGAAAAACAGGAATTATTTGCGCAGAAATACAAAGCTTTTATGAAAGAGTACATTGAGTTGGATCATATGGAACCTGAAAACAAGGAAAACAACATAACATTAGAATTCTAATTACCTCGCCACGGGGTTCATAAGGCGGAATCAACATCTATGCATTTATTAGCTAATATACGACGAAGATGTGCCGACAGTAACTTAAAAAGTAAACCAACGGAAGAAAATGGAGCCCTATTAATGAGAATTCAATGTCTGTCTGTCCGTCCGTCAATCCGTCCGTATGTTATGGTAAGAGTATCTAACTCGTAAGCGAAATGAGTTAGAAAACTAAAAATTTCATACTGTATGTAGAACGTTGAGCCAAAGATGATTTTTCAGTGAGGCTCCAATGCATATGAAGGTGGCCTTAATAATATTTTAGCACTTTAGATAATTACGAAGTTCAGCACTTGTGATGTGTTTCGTTCTCATTGAGAAGCGAACATAATATATATTTTTTAAAACTTAAGAGATGGCTACGTTTGAGTGGTAAATTTAAGACCACTTCTTATTATACACGGTTATTGGTAAAATGCTAACAACCTCCTAGGGTTGACTTTTGCTAGTCCTAACAAACATTTTGAGACAGAATAAGCACGAGGACCACATGATGTTAAAAGTCTCTTGTGCTTGTAATGTATTATTTCATATTTTTTATCACTTTGCTCGATGTTAATATTCAAAGCCAGAGCGGTGCGGTCCAGTATTACCGTGGCGGGCGCTCTTGGTTTGGAAGAGGCATTGTAGAGACTCAAAATTTAAAAGTTTCATACAGTACTAGAAAAACTTGTTTTTTTATAACATAATTCGTCAAAAAATATTTAGATAAAAGAATTATTCATACCTACTTACATAAAGTTTTTAGGTTTTATTGACGACGGAATAAATGGTCCCTGAAATGAAATGCGTTTCTTTCATCTGTATATTGTTCAAGTTTTAATAGTAGTATGATTTCTTTGTAGTATTTTTATAATTGCCTACATTGCAGTTTACAATTTTAGTTATTTAGTTTATTATATAAAATTTAGGTTATTAATATATACGATAATAAGGTTTGTATACTGTAAGATTTATACTTCTAGTATCGATATATTTTATCAATTATTAAAAGGATTCCAATTAGTATGTGATGGCCTTTATGTTGCCTAAATGCTTTCTTTGAAGTGGCTGTTAAGTTGTTTGTTAATGTGTAGTACTTTGTTGATAGCGCCATACCTCCGGTAAAAAAGTATGTCTAATTTGTAGTGTTGTAATTTTGAAAAAGTATGATTGCCGAATATAATTAAATAATAATTTCTCAAACATATTTATATGTAACGTAGAACGCATAAGCTATAGTCACAAATTAGTTAGGTTTATGGCTCAGACCGAATAAAAAGTCAAGACAGAATGTTGCGTAAAGAGCAGTGAGGCCGGTAAAACTACGCCTCGCCGTGTACAAACACGAGTACACACACATATGTACAATGAAAATACGCCTTGACTCGTCAGTCGAACTATTGCGGCGTGGTGGCATTGGTGTTGCCGTTATTAAGCCTATAAGGTTAACTCTATTATTGGGTGATAATACACAACGTATTGCTATTAGTTTTTTTTTTAATAGTTGATCAATGTGTTTTAACCGACTTAAAAAAGAGAAGGTTCTCAATTGGACTGTATTTTTTTAAATACAGATATTGCGAGTCCATTTTCAACGGACTTCAAAAAGGACCAGGTTTTCAATTCAGTTGTATTTTTTTAAATTTAATTTATTTGATTAAATCTTTGTTACTTCATAACTCCGTCACTTTATTTTTTATTGGAAAGCTGATACCTTTAATTATGACTCATATTCATTTCATTGGTATTGGATTTTCGGTTTCGAAGATATTGAAGTAGATGATGTTTTTTTTCGTTATAAAATAACATATTTCCATTGTTTTTAACGTTGTTGTGTATAAAGTTGAATTATAACTATATTATTATTGATATTTCAACGGCAAATTTAAGTCCCCTCTTTACTGTTCACGGTTTACTGTTCACTTACCAGTGTTACTGTTTAATTATTTTTTCATTTTCCGAATTGAGTCCAAAAATTAACAATATTGGATCGAAATCATTCGGAAAAGTAAGAAGGTACTATCATGGCAATATTTTCAAACCAACAACTTATATTTATTTATACCTATTTATACCGCCAAGCAGTAATGTTCACGTACCTATGTTCCAGTAAAATTACAGGCATATGAGACTTAACATCTTTATGTCTCAAGGTGATGGGCACAGTGCAGTTTGCCACTTGTGACGAACTGTATCGGCAAAGGTTACAGCTTAACACCAGGTGGGCTTTGTGCTGTTTTCCCCGATTGCATAAAAAACCCGTCACTAATTAGTTACAAGAAATAAATGCATGTAAATTAAATACCCAGTAATGTTATTTCTGAAACACTTTTTCCATTACCTTCCCCTACTTAACAACACTACTTTTGCCGACACCTTACATCGGAACCCTATTGCTGTATTAATACACTAATTGCGTTATTAAATTGGTAACGTTATTTTAATAAGGTAATTTGATTATCATGGCAACACCGACACACGCACACATGTTTGGAAAACCGGCCTCACTTCTCAGTTCACAACATTCTGTCTTGACTTTTTATTTGGTCTGAGGTTTATGGAAACAGAATCAATATATCGTGGTGGTAAATGTACAAATCATACGAATCCGAACCTAACAATTTTAATGCGTTCATTCTTTCGCTCGCACTCGCCTACTTTAAACGAGGCATGAAAGAGATTTTATTTGTCTATGGTTGGTCTCGTATTATTGGCCGTGTAATATTCGGTCGTACATTATTGGCACGGCCTGATAAAGCACACCCGATATTTGGAGCATGTACATGAATTATTGGCTGTACAATATCGGCCGTGCATTATCAGTACGGACCGATTTTGTACGGGCAATAATACGCGACCAATAAAAGCCGACCAAATATTACGAATCCATGTACACGTAATATCAGGCCGTGCATTATCGTCCGTACAATATTGGTCGTACATTATCATGGTCGTGTATTATTGGCTCCCATTGGTGTCTTTCAACTGAAAAGTACCTATTAAATTCTGAATATGAATAAGTTTATAGCATTATTTAGTGTGAGACGATTGATAGAGACTCGAACCATTTCTACAAGATTAACTGCTGATGGAAAGGAAGTTCCTAAAAGAAAGCACAATGAAGACAGGATAACTCTGATAGGCACAGACAATTCGGTTAGTATCACAGATCTAAAGAATGCACAGAATCTATCCATAAGGCGTGAGTTGAAATTAGTGAAAATACAAGATGTTGATGCTAAAACCAGGAGACCTGTTTATAAGTGAGTGTTATTATCATTTATATACTCAATACTCAATCATTTATTGCAATCATTATGTACATTCAAATGCAGTTTACATGAGTTAATATATACAAACCAAAATTAGGTGGAATTATACATAATGACCCTGTTAGGGTATAGCAACATATAGAGGAGTGGGACGATCTATTCTATAATCGAAGGATCCTCAAAAAATTCTTCAAGAGTATAGTAGCACTTTTGGAGCAGTATATTTTTTAGGACTTAGAGGAATTTGTGAATGTTATTTATACTTTTTATTTTAACCGGTAATTTATTATATATTTTAGCTGCCATTGCGTTTGGTCCTGTACTATGCATTTTTAGTCTAGAGGTAGACACAATCAGATTATGTTGATAATTAGCCCGTATTGGGTAGTTTCTCTCATGTGATGTCTTTGTAAAATGTTGAGGATATTTTTTTACAAACTTACAATTTTCAAATATGTTTAGGGATGTCAGTGTTAATATTTTAAAACTGATAAAGTAGGGCCTATGAAACTTTTCTACAGTTTTGTTGGGAAGCTTTATATTTCCTAGAATACAAATGCACTTTTTTTGGATGATAAATATATCTGTGGCATCTACGCTATTTCCCCAAAGTATAATGCCGTAGCTGATCCATAAGGAACAATATGCATAATAAGCCGTTAGAGCTGTATCTAGGTTTGTTACTTTTCGTAATTCTCTAAGCCCGTAAGTAAAATAATGCAATAAACTGCTTGAAATTACCATATGTATTGTATATCTAATTTTGTTATTTCAAGGCTCTTGACTAATGCTGATTATCATGCTGAAGAACTTGATAGACGGAGAGAAAAACAAGCTGCTCGTCAGAATAGCGCTGTGAAAGGGGAAAAACTTTGGACATTATCTACAAAAATAGGAGAGCATGATTTGATGACCAATGTTCGTAAAATGATGAAACTACTAGAGAAACAATACGAAGTTAAAGTTGTTGTTACAGGTGAAGGAACAGACGCTGTAAATAAATCTGTAAGTAATTTTTTTTAATGATATCATCTCTAAAACACTCACATTAGGCATTGCAGTGCTTGCAGGGAGCTTGCAGAAGCAACTGCATACTCGCCCTGATGATAAGTATCCAATATGTTTGAAACCTGGGTTGACATATTCAACCTAATGTGTGTTGTGCCAGATAATTTGTAATTTTTTAAATTCTGTAAAATGTTTAAATGTAATATTAGTGTTTAATAATCAGACCTTCCCACATGTGAAGACCCTCAATATTTTTGAGTGTAGTTGCAACATCATCATTATTGTTCTGTGGTCAGTTTTTCAACTCGAACAGTTTGTCTTCAAAAAAAATGTGGTCATTTGACTTTATGTAGGGTAATACAGGGTACAGACTATTTCTTTTAATAGTATTTTGCGTTTAAAGCATACTGTTTCTCTGTCATTATTTTTCTGATAAATTGACAATTTGAATTTTGGTAAACTGCTTTTTATTCAATTTAGTAATAATATATATATAAATAATAATAATAATAATAATGACAATTTCTTATAAAAAACTTTTAGGCATACTGGCCCTTAAGCATCTGATGTTAAGGACATACAGTGTCCCAGTCAATCTCTTGTTTAGTTTAGATATAATGATTTCATTGGCATCTAGCTTATTAATAATTGCAAGGTATTAAATCAATGGGCTTTGTGTAGGTAACTATAATTCAATACCAAAGTAGCTCAGGTTAGAAGGGCATTTTTCAGACAAAGGGACGGATCAGTTGTGGTTTGACAAATAAATGATTCTGATTCTGATCCAACCCTGTTTGTGGTTGTATTTTTTCCTGTTGTTTGCCAATGTGATTGTGTAAGTTTATTTGCTAAGCAGACCTTAGTGCAAAAGATACAAAATTTGTACCACTAAATAAAATTACCGGTACAATAGCATGCACTAAGAGGTACATTCCATCATTTTTAAAACTAAGTGACATTATTAGTCATTATTACCTCAGTCTTTTAAAAATAGTATTTCAAAATAGTACAGAAATGTAATGTTGAAGTAAAATAATTTATGTAACAAAATTGCAGAGTAGTAACCTACTCACAATTCACATTCACTCACTACATTTGCTGTGCATATGTATGAAACTGTGACATCCTGCGGTGGATATACTCTCGGTTGCTAACATTGCTCTCTGGTCTCAATGATGGCGGTGTGAATTTGTAACTTAATAAAAACTCCAACCACGAAACTAGTGTTTTAAGAAATAACATATATAGCACATAGGTTTCTAAATAATAGAATTTATAAATCTTAGTGCAATTATTATGTTATTAATATTATAAAATATTTTAATAAATCATCCTCTTGTTCCAGGAAAGCATTTATAGTGTAATCGAAAAAAATATCAAGACAGTGGGGAAGCTAGTACAAAAAAGGATGAAAGGCAACACTTTAAGGTTCCAATTGATGCCATTGAGAGAGAGCAGTTCTCAAAGTGGGACCGCTGAAGAATCTAGTGGTAATGACAAAGATAGAGGTCCACTATGACTAGCGGCTGTAGTCCTTGTCCTATTGAGTGTAAAATATATTATGATAAGAAAATATTATTTTGCTAATGCTAAATCAGATGAGGCTCAACATTCTAAAGACACTGAATCTTCTTATTCATTAGTCAAACAACAGATATTAAAACACTTGTTATTCTGGAAAGTTTAAAACCAAATTATAATTAATTAAAAAAGTTATATACTTTAGTGATACTTTGCCACTATACAGACAAAACCATGTATAATATGGTCCAAAACACTAAGTGAGATGTTGAATTTTAATTTAAATGTTTAGTCGTAAGTTACGCCATTAACAAAGCCATTTATATCATACTAGCTTTCCGGGCGCGGCTCCGCCTGCGCGTATGTCGGTTATCTCCTTACCTCGTTTTGCGCAGTTGGATAAAAACTATCCTATGTTTTTTCCCGGGTCTCAAAGTATTTCCATACCAAATTTCATTCAAATCGGTCCAGTGGTTTAGGCGTGAAAGCGTAACAGACAGACAGACAGACAGAGTTATTTTCGTATTTATAATATTAGTACTGATTAAGTTTCATACCACTCCATAGAGATATTGTGCCCACTGTCTAATATAGTGAGGTTTTAGAAATTTTTGCGTATTGTAGGTACAACATTTATTCTCAACACATGCCAAATAGGAAATTCTTTAACTAATTTCACAAATCTCTGGTAAACTACTGAAAGTACTCCGTATAACACCTAAAAAGTTCTTCTATAACACTGCCATTATCCAGGTATAGTATAGCTAGTCCGGCCATAAAGTCTGCTACAAATGAAAATGCATTTTTTTATATTAAGTAATGTAATATTACTGAAACTTATACATATGTACATATTTATTAAGGTATCAACAAAAAAATAAAAATAATATTCTATTTGGAATGGCCACCTTTGGTTTTATACAGGCAATCAATCTGTCCGGCAACAAATCCATGGATTTACGCATTATTTCCATTGGAAATTTTGCCATTGCTTGCTCCAGAGATTTTTTAAGAGACTCAATGTCGTCATGTAGTTTAGAGCACGCCATGTCCTCTAAAACTGACCATAATTTGTAGTCTAAAGGGTTGATGTCTGATCTAGGGTTGATGTCTGATCTAGGTGAGGGCCAGCCTTCAGCTCTTATGAAGTCCAGAACGTTGGTTTCAAGCCAGGCCTGGCTCGTTTGTGCTTTCTGACCAGGTGCAGAGTCCTGCTGCAAGTCCACGGTACATTTGAAAGTGTATTGCTAAGAGGTTTCATAATACGATCCAAGAAAGACACTTTCTTGATACACTTTGGCTGAAGTTTTCACTGCTTTTTCACAAAAATGTAGCTTTGTGACGCCTTGATAAGTCACGCTCCACCAAACCATCACTGACGCAGGATAATGACCACGTTGTACCTTTCCGATCACTTGAGCAGCTTCTTTAGAACTGTGAGCGTACACTTTATCATTTTGTTTATTGTAGTGTTCTTCAATCTTGAAATTTTTTCATCTGTAGAGGGGATATTTCTGTGCCCTTCACCTGCGTATCGAGACATAAGGCGTTTTGATCGATCCACTCTCTTTAATTGTAAAGATTGATTTAGGGCATGTCCTGTATATCGACGATAAGCACCAAGTCTCAGGTCTTGTTTTATAATACGCTACAGAGATAGCGGGAATCTTCATTTCTCGCGATAAGATTTTTTTGCTTCATGGGATTTCGGCTTTAACCCTTTCACTGGTAGAGGATATGCGCACATTTATATTGAAATTAAACCTTCATTTGTGAATCATATATTTTTATTTATTTTTTGGATATATTTAATTTTTTATCTATTTAGTATATTTAAAATAAACATGATGGCAACATATATGCCACCATTAGTCTAGAGCTTAAAAAAAATTAAATATATGCACAACTTATTTGTCTGAAGCAGGGTACAGCACACAATGCTACCAGACATTTGGAACTTCTCTTAATTGGATCTTGGAACGGCGATTGTTTTGTGCATTGCTACGCGAACGACATCTTCTTTAAGGTTATTTCTACTGGCCAATGTTGATCCAACTCAGCAAATCGAATTTCAGCAGGCACGCCAAACTTTTGCCTTGACGTACTCGTCTGTGACTGTGCAGAGTTACTTTTTTTGGAAGCGAACTTTGGCATGGAGGCAAAGGGCCGTTTGCGGATTAGCATTTGCTATAGTTCTCGTGACAACGACGGTCTACTTCACTGCAGAAACTTACGTATTACCTAGGGCTTAGATACCCAAACCATGTTACTTCGTAATTACAAATTATTAACTGTTTCTTGTTTATCAAGGCAATATTACCTTTGAACCAATCTTCAAACTGTTTCCTTCAAATACTTACAACCCGAAGATCTCCCCTAGTATGTGGCGCCCAACATGGGGCCACTCATAACTTCTATTTTCTATATGATACCGGCCTTGGGAAATTTCTTAATGTCCTTGATGATATGCAGGTACAAGTAAGTAACCGATTGCAGTATGCTAGCCAGCCGGTAGCGTATTATCGAGGGTAATTATCAAGATTGTCGTTCCAGACCCTTAACAAGCCGCATCTTGGCACAAGGAGAAAAGAAATAGACGTCTCAAAAGAGGAGTAAGGTCACTAGATTGCTACGGTTTATTACTAACAGGGCTTGTTCACGTCTGGCTAGAGTCAGTAGTATCCATCAAACCACCTTTCGTCTGATGACAATTAGTGGCTCACTGCCTGAGGCACTCAGCAACCTTGGCAACAAAGCCATTTTACGCTCGTGTCGGTTTACCGTTGAACAGATATGTTGAATACTTAAAAATACATTCATATTTTATGGTTTCAGTAATGGCAAGCTCACCCTTCCAAAAATGCTCTGTTAAAGCTTGTTTTGGACCATATATTTTTTGGACCATAGGTTTTGGTTGTACGATGGCAATGGTGTTTTACCTGTGACAATACACTATACTTTACTATCACTGTGGTTCAAGTCACGCAAATATGCGCTATTTGCACTGTATGCACGCAAACGGTCGGTTCATAACTTGCTAAACAGACACCACGATAGCGGAATGACGTCATCTATGACGTCACCTCCAGCCGCAAACAACGCTCACAGAAAAGTGGTAGTGCAATGTATGCACAAACGTCAAACTCAAATCTTGACAGATAGATGAGGAGATTTTTGTTGTTGTGGTTAGAATGTTGAACGTACAAATATCTGTTCACAAAGGAATGCCTTCAAATTCAATACTTCTATTATCAATAATTGGATTTTGGGTCAATTGCGAAAAAGCAAATTGACAGTTAGCAGATGTTATAAGCGCGGCTACATATCGGTTCACATCGTTTGCGCGCAAACAATGCATGTTCTCGTATTTCAGTTATGAACCAAGCCTTTGCAATGTATGCAGTGACAGCAGTGTTTGCGTGATTTAAACCGTAGTGTATATATATACTAGTTTACCCGACAAACGTTGTTATGCCATATAGGCAAATAAAAATGAAAAAAAAAGTTTAATATACCTCTTTGAAAAATAGTTTATATAATTATAATTAAATTATGTAAACTATTTTTCAAAGACTTACTGAATATACACACAAACTTGCATAGGAATCAGTCAAGCCGTTTCGCATGAGTTTAGTTACAAACATTGTGACATGAGATTTTTATGTATTAAGTTTTTTTTTGCAGTTTACAAATTATACATTCAACATACTTTCGACAACCAAAGTGTACTTCAATATGTATTTTCAGGCGAATAGTACAGTAAAAGATGAATTAAATTATGTATCGCTTTATCAATCATAGGCAATGTTATATTATAATATATATATATATATATTAGGTATTCCAGTGACAATGCTTCACTTTGTTTGATAGGATTTTCCGTTCAAAAAAGCTCATGAAACTGAAATAACACATGGTTTTAATTGAATGCTGCCCTAAAATTCGTTTAGTTTATTTTTTGTTACTTTGTATTAGCTGTATGGCGGCTACTTATTTGTCCCAAATATTACTTAGTTTGTAAGATATTTTATTTTAGTGACTATAAATGAAATTATACATCTTTGTTTGATAAATATTGGTTTTTATTTGAAAAAACGAAAATCTTACGGTACAGTAATCATTTAGTCAGTCACAATAATTATGTCCATAGGCCACATTTATACTACTACTTACAATATGAAACTATACAGGACTTTCAAGTAATATTTAATGTATTTTATAGTTAATTATAGATGAAAGTATGTATACATAGGTACACACTGCTAAGTCATGTTGTAATGTTTAGTATAAATAAACCCACCGTTATAAATCTATTTAACACCTAAGCTATATACATTTCAATACAAACATTATAATCCTAGTAGGCTCTGAATACACATGTCTATCATAATTCATAATTCAAGGTGATATTGATATTACTAATTCATAAATTATTCAGTTGGAATTATCACAGATGTTTTGGAGATCTTTAATTCTTATATGGTAGGTAAAATATTGTTATAAAATTATACACAGATCTTATAAAAATATATGTTATTTATGATTGATCTATTATGACGATTCACATGTGACAATGGAAGGTGCAGTTTATGATACTTAAAACTATGATTATTGGAATTATCCGATGCTTATAATAGGTACATATTTATGGTTACATATTATAAGTATTATTAATTATAATTTAATGAATCACATTGAAACAAAATATACACTATACCTACTTTGTTGTTATGCATTCTCCGTAATGATAAAATTAATCATGAATTTAAAGTTACATAAAAACAGCTTTATCAGGTTATATTTGAAGAAGTGTTATTATGTTTAGTAAAAAAATTACAAAATTGGTTGCAATTAAATTAAAAGTTTAATTTGGAATGTTGAATACACATTACTCAGAGACAAAATACGGGAGAAAATATTCAATTTACAGCGAAATTTTCTACAATACATTGAGTTGAGAAGCGTCTCATAGTTTAGCCAAAAGCCATAATCCGAGGCGACCTCTGTTAATTCCGGGCCTTAAACTAAAACTGTCATGTCTCAAATGCAACGTTGTCGAGGCCGCCGCAGAGCTTAAGTTGATTTTTTTTGTACCTTCTAAGATAATTTCGAATACCATTATTCTGTTTTTTCTGTGATTTCAATCAGACTTTGTTGGAAACCAATAACATAATTGGCCAGCTTTTCTATGTTTCTTCTCCGCAAGTTGTATGCGGGTGGTTTTGATTACAATTTACAGCATTACGTGTATACGACGTAAGCGTACCGGTCTCGGTCAGCCGTCGTCGCGGGTAGGTCAGTGTTGAGCGTGCGCCCCCAAGTGATCAGGGGCGAAACGGTACCCACCACGGGAGCAGCGCGAGCATCGTTTATCAGGTTCAGATTCTGTGGACAAAAGAAAATCTTATTACTATCATGCGACAACTTCATATAAGTAAAGATGATTTTATTAATTTGGAAACGAAAAATATCTTTGCGTAGTAAGACGCTGCGCGTTTTCTCTAGGGTCTTATTATGCTTTAGCTAGTTCGGTTGTAGTTTAATTTTTCATTTAAGTACATAACGTCATATTTCGAAACTAATTTCTCCGAACAGATAGGCAAAGGTGTGTAAGCAACCAGTATTTACCAGATATGTTTGATCCCATGTAAGAGTGGGAGAGTCTATTGCCATTTACCGTGCATCGTTGTAGATTCAGGACTGTTAATTTTCCGGGATTTCTTATAGCAATCCAATACCTGTCCAATCAAAAGAACAGAAAGTCAAGATTTAACTTTTTCATCAAAAATCCCAACAAATTTAAAAAACGGCAACAATATCTCGCATTAGGTATATGCTAGGCCTATCACATTTTGGAGGATGGTTTTATCCACCGAAGAGCTTGTAATGGGAAAAAAATACATAATATTTATTTAATTCAAAGCGCGTTCCACGTGGCTACTATACGAGTTTCTGTTTGTCCAAAAAGCGCGAAAATTAGAAATAATAATCTTTTCACATAAATGCTCTTGTCAGTTTTTAAAACTGTAAATTTATTAAGGATAGGTCACATTACAGCGAAAGTTACACATGTGAAAATTCGTTACCGTGAGGAGTTCTAAAATATTATTTTAAAACAGCTGCACTTCAGTTTTTTAGTCAGGAAGAAACTTTCAGCACGAATTTATAGCAAAATCGTTCGTAAAAAACATTATTTTTTGTGTGTATGATCCTCTGCAGAGGAGTTCCTCTTCAAAGAGATCTAATATTCAAGTTATCGCTTTAAAGTTACAAAATGAGTTTGCAATCTTTCTGATTACAACCTGTTTTCCTCGCACACAACTAGTAAAAACCCGTAAGTTTTTAACGAAAAAATTTTTGATATGTATTTAAACATCATACATAAGCGGGTACATATCATACCTAGTTATTTGATAAATGTTCTGTTTATAAAATTATATATATGATGTCATGCCCATGCAAGTAATAGGTGCAGTATAAATAGTGTTTTTACATTCTTCATTCACACTGGTTACTTTGCTTTTCGCCACAAAGACTATTTTGGTTAAACATATAGGTTGCCTTTCTAATAGCCCTTTTCCCACAGGCCTTGTTTATTGATTTTGACAAAATATTCTCAGATATTTGCAATAACGCGTGAGTCCCGAACATAACTATAATTTTTCATCGTAATTTTGTAAAATATCCTCTCATCTTTTGCTTCAGTTCTCTACTCTCCTCTGCGGTCTTATCACGCCCTTCATCAATATTTTAAAATCACGCAAAAATTCACATTGCACTTTTTTAATCATATGCATTTATTAGACATTGATGTTTCATTGTTTACTCTATTTACGAATCATAATTAGCATCATATAACACTATACCACGGTAATGTTATCTATATAACATTACCGTGACTATACTTATTCATATAATAATTATGTGTGTATGTTAAATTAATCAGTTGTTGTTATTTTTTAAGTTCAACAAACTCTTTACCCAGTGGTAAATAATGTAAATGCTATAGATATATGTGTTAGTTACTTGTGGTTTTAGTAATAAACATGCATAAAGCGTTAATATGAGGGTTAGTACTCGCTGAAAACTTATTCTCTTATTCTACTTTCCTAGTCGAAAAATATTCATATATTTATGCATTTGAAATTAATAGTAAATCTGAAATATATTTAATTTTTACACAACATAAATGTCAATATTATCTTTCTTTTGGTTAGACTGTTCTTCTGGCAGCTGATTAATACAAGTTGTAAGCTGACTCGAAATACTTTGTAAAGGCAGTTTAGTAAACATTTTTCGTTTCGAACTATCGGTAGGCATTCGAGATTTTAGAAAAATTCGTGAGCTTGTACTTCATTTTCTTTAAACTTTCAGATGACAATAAAATTATGTTTCTTTGATCTCATACCAAAAAATGTCTATGGTAGGTACGTATTATATTATTATGTAGGTATTACCATATCTGACTTAAGTTATTTGTGATCACCATCTTGTTATTTATAATTGTACTTTTCTTAAGCTCGTCCAGTTGATCTTTACATACATATCTATCGCTAAAAGTTGCTATAGACGAAGCAATGTCTGCAAGCGGGATTCTACGAGTATATAAATTATTATACGAGTTATTATATAGCTATTGTATAGATTATATATACTGTATAGTATCTATAATGCATAGTATCTATACTGCATAGTATCTATACTATATAGTATCTATAATGTATAGTATCTAGTATCTACCTATTACACTTTTAAAGTTGTGATTTGTAACTATTTCTAATCTTGGATTATGATCAAGTTTTATTTTATTGGACTAGTATACACTTTTAGTTCAGTCCCAAGTCTCAAGAAGTCAAGTTCTCTATTGAAGGCGCATTGACAATACATTGATTGTATTTTTTAACTATCTAGATATCAATTTTATTAGCTTTGTTGTATAGTTTTGAGTTCACCGCGGATTACTTTGTAAGAGAATAAGTGAGCAGCGAATGAGAGACACACCATGTTACCCATGAGGGAGGTTCGCCGACGGCCCGAGCGGCGCTTGCGTTTGCACCAGCAGCGCGGCCGAGCCCGCGGCCGCCCGCGCCCGTACCCGCGAGTGCGTCTGCGCCCCACCTCGCGCCGCCGCTCCTCTGCGCCTGCAGACGTCCCTGCTGCCGAGCCTCCTTCCACCTTCGCTCCTGACCCCGACCCGGTGCCTGCCTCCGCTGACCGGTCTGCTATTATATGCGCTTCTAGATCCTCCAGCGGTGATTCGGAACTGTTCCATTTAAAAACACATTGATATGAATACTTATACGAATTTTCAGAAAGGGCCGATTTAAACTGGAGGAAAATGTTTGAACGTGGGATACCTGGCTAGAATATCACCCCCCATTGCTACCTGTTGGCGTCGTAAGAGGCGACTAAAAGTAAAATACCGGAAGGTGGGCAGCAGCGCTTTCTGAGGAACTAATATCTTAAAACTCCAAGACGCCTGCCAAGCGTGGGGATTATGGCAAATCCCCTCTTAAAAGGGGGGGCTGTGTTCAGCAGTGGACAGTCCGGCTGATACAGTATACAAGTAGTACAGAATTGAAATGTATCTACACTTAGCACTAATGATAGAGGCCTACTTTTAGTATCGAAATGGGCTCACTTTCGATTTTTAACAAAGTTAAATAAGCTATTTCTAGAAGGTATACAAGTAAGAAGAATTTAAAATATTTAGGCCCCGTTTCAGAATGTCCTAATAAAGTTCTGGGTTGCTATGCTACACATAAAATAACTGAATCATAAAAAATGACAGTTAACATACAGCGCATTTCAAGCTTTAACCGATGGATAGGCTAAATCGATGACTGTGAAACGCAAAGATAGTGTTTTATTTATTAAATATGTTCTGGGTAGTAGAACCGGAACTTACTCGAACATTCTGAAACGCCCTTAATGAGATATTTTTGTCACTAGAATAACTTATATTTAATGTAAGCCATCTGAAATAAAGGTCCTTCTTCTGTTGTTACAAGATGCGGCACAGGTTTTAGGGTTACCTATGGTTTCAGCCTCGACCTCGTGTTCCAAATTCAGGTATAAATACTCATCTTTAAAATCACAAGTAAATAGACACTAAGGTCCGTTAAACCCATAAACTGATATCAGCTTCTAGTAAAGAAGCTTCTAGTACTCTCAAGTGACGTCCAGAAATACTGAACTATTCAGTACTTAAACAAATCTTATGATGATATTGAGACCTCGCTATCAGCACACAACTATCTCGTGATATCGCAGAAGATTAATCTTGAATACGTCTTCAGGTGCACCTTGAGAGCGTCATTACTCAATATCAATTGCTGTTCATCTGTTCATTATTGATATGCTGACCTACACCACATAATAAAAAGGCCTACACCTATAATGGTAGTGGACATTTTGAATGCCATAATGGGCATTATTTTCGAAGGAATCGTGTAAGAATTTCATTGTTAGGCTTCGAGAACTAACGAATATAACGCTATACATGGTTTCTATATCTCTATACAAGGACATGCATTGAAGAAGTTTGAATGTCAAAATTAAATCCATATTCATTGGTGTCGATCCTATAAGAATTCTCGACATTAAAATTCTTGAAATTATGGTATTCTTATTCTGTTTTAACTAAAATCCTAGTTCGTATAACGCTTTCGAATGACAGACGTTCAATATTATGACCTGTATGCTTACGCAGATTTAGACCTAAGTTATGTACCTAACTATGGTGCTCTCCAGACAGATGTAAAGTTGCTTTGCTCACACCTGAATGGAATAATCATATTTTTAGAATTGTCAAAATAATCGCATTTGTATTTTACTGTAAGCAGAATATAAGTACCTACCATATAGTGTGAGAATTTTAATTATAGAGAATTCTTTTATAATTGACATCACTATAGAATGGTAATGGTATCGATTCTATGTAATATATTCAATGTAAGAGAATATGGCTATATTTTGAGAGATTACCGGCCGAGATATGGCTTCAATGTATGACCATGATCTAAAGCTATATTAATACGGCCTTTATAGATGTACTGAATTTGTTGGTGACACTTACAAAGCGCTAATAGAGCAGTACTCGGTGAGCTGCTCCCAGGTGCAGCCTATGACGCAGCATTCGTCCGCGATGCCGAGCTGGCGCTTGCGTCGTGCCACCGACCCTGGCTGCTCCACTACTGGAACAACAACGTGATTAAATAAAACAATTACTTACTTGTCAATAAGTTTAAGATGATTAAGTGACAATCCGACAGATGAACTCATTATGGAATATATTTTATTACTGATAGCTTTTGACGACTATTTCACTTGTTGGTAGGTAAGGGTTGTTTTGTAGATGTAAGAGTAGGCTATGTATGAGGCTAAACCTGTTTATGATAGCATTTACTTGAGTGGCATACCTAATGATCATGTATTGGTAGTTAATATGTTTTGTGGTGAGTTTGACTCGGCTACATGACCCATAAGAGCACCAACTCCCACCATGATATTAATTTATATCTTCTATATAACGTACAAGCGGCCCGCCCCGGCTTAACTAGGGATATGAACAAAAACACCAACAAAAAAATTCCACTTTTAGAATATCATTATTCTATATAACCTATGTTCATCAGGGATAATGTAGGATTCTACTGGTGAAACAAATTTTTAAACCAGTCCAGTAGTTTTAAGTTTATTCGTTACATAAAAGATGCAAATCTTTCCTCTTTATAATTAATTTATATATTAATTAGTGTACCTAGATGTAGAAGTGCAGAATGGCGATGTGGGCGATATCTATATAATAACAAATAGTATCTACTATTTATTTTGGGGGTAAGAGACAGGGTTGAAGATTTGGTTTCGTGGGTTTGAATCCCGCCAGCCAATGGTTTTTATAACAAAATTTTATTTATTTTAACATAGGTATCTAATGGACCCTGCAATGTTTAAATCAGTAGATATAACTATCTACTTAAATATGTTATATTAAATTGTAGTATAACAGTATGTTTGTTATTATAAAATTTTAAGTTATTATTATAATGGAATGTTATTTGCAGTCGGATATCTATGACCTTTTATATTATTAATAACCGATAACCTCTGTTGCTTTGCGGATGTTGTTTCAAATTGGAGTTGGCCAATGTTGGTATAATTTAGAGTTACAAATAAGTATACTTATACAGTAAAAGAATTAAATATATTTTATTGCCATATGAATCAGGATTTTTCCATCGATAAAGAATTTGTTACTTATATGTTATACTAGCTTCCCGGGCGCGGCTCCGCCTGCGCGTATGTCGGTTATCGCGCGAAAACATTAACCTCTTTTTGTGCAGTTGGATAAAAACTATCCTATGTTTTTTCCCGGGTCTCAAACTATTTCCATACCAAATTTCATTCAAATCGGTCCAGTAGTTTTAGCGTGAAAGCGTAACAGACAGACAGACAGACAGACAGACAGAGTTACTTTCGCATTTATAATATTAGTACTGATAGTACTGATAAGTATACCTAGCGTTTGTGGCGAAGATAATATAGTTTATTTAGAGTTTTTTTAACTCTTCTTGTTACCATATTTATGTGCCACTATTGTTGGTTTTATCACATGAAGGGATTTCTTCCAAGCAACTTTTGCAAGGAGAACAATATTAGCTACCTACATGGGATACAAATAGGTAAAATATTGAAGGAACTACCTAATATTGGCCACTTAAAGCAGCGCCGAAGTGATTATTTATTAGTCATAGCTTATTATACTATTTACATTCTACTTATATGGCTCATATCTTACATAATTTTATAGATATATATTTTTCACTTGACTCCTATCTCCCCGGTACGTGATTGTAGACAATTATTTTTTACTGTATTATGACGGAACATGCACGAGGCCTACCTGATGTTAAGTGGTGACCTCTTCTTATGACTGATGCATTACGTCACAATTTTTTTTTTATTTATTTGTCAATCAAAAGAAATTTATAAATAATGGTTATTGTTGTCTTAAAAACCAATGTTAGGTTTATCTAGACAAACATCAGTTCTCGAGGTTAATTATACATTAAACAAAAAAAAAATAATTTACTGAATACTATAAATAACTTAAATATTACGATGCTATAAACAATAATGTCTGCAAAATGACAACTATGTTTACCGCGAAATTGAAAAAAAATAATTTACGAACTGCATTACCCACGTCAGCCTGAGACACAGTTGTTAAGTCTCATGTGCCTGTAATTTTACTGGCTCTCAAGGACTACTACCGGAAAGCACCTAATAGTGCTTGGCGACAGATTTTCTACTTGAGATTTTTGACAGGCGAGCATACGCAAAATGTCCTTCCACTGTGTGGTGAAGCTCAAGCCGGTGGTGGGGATCGAACGATGGACCTGCGGCACTGCAGTCCATAGCTACAGGGTGGCGCAATAGAACGTGCATTTTTAAAATAATTATTAAAAAATAAATACAAAAGGTATAGTTAAAATAAAACTAAGCAATTATTAAGTGATAACTGAAGTTTATTTTTTAAAAATAACATCATCTAAATGATGACCCTCTCTACGTTGGCACTCCTCTAACCGCAAACGGAAATTACCGAAAACTTTCTTAAGTAGTGCTGGTGTGATTGCTGCCATTTCACCACGAATATTCTCCTTGAGCTGACTGATGTTTCTCGGATTATTGGTGTAGACTTTGTGTTTGAGGTATCCCCACAAAAAAAAGTCAGGAGGCGTCAAGTCTGGACTGCGCGAAGGCCATGGGATATCACCTCTTTTCGAAATCAGTTTGCCAGGGAACATCTGCTTCACAACCGCCATGGAGTCATTTGATGTGTGACTGGTAGCTCCGTCTTGTTGGAACCAAGTCCTAGAGTTCTTTATTCTTGAATTTTCAAGTTCTGGGGCCAAAAAACCTTCCAACATCGCAACATAACGTTCGGTATTAACAGTGATGTTTTGCCCCCCTGCGTTTTCAAAAAAATAAGGACCAATTATTCCTTTGGCAGATATTGCGGCCCAAACTGTCACTTTAGGGCTATGTAACGGTTTTTGATGTTTGAGTCTGGGATTTTCACTATTCCAATAACGACAATTTTGGCGGTTTACGAACCCATTCATATGAAAATGTGCCTCATCAGAGAAAAGGATGTTTTCAAAATTTGAAAACCGATTGAGCATTTCATTAGCAAATGTGAGCCGTGCTATGAAGTCAGAGTCTTTCAATTCTTGAGTTAATTGCAGCTTGTATGGATGCAACTTAAGATCCAAGTGTAAAATTCGTTGCAAAATTCGTCCCGATATGTTTAGGACAGACGATCTCTTGCGAGTAGACATTTGTGGATCTTCTCGTACCGACTGCTTAACACTCTCAATATTGTCTTCGGTCCTAGATGTGCGTGGACGACCTTTCGCGTGTGGTTTAAACGTCGATCCAGTCTCTTCAAAACGCTTTATCCAGATTTTAATTAAATTAGCACTCGGAGCCTCCCTAATTTGCCGTACACCATACTCAGAACAAAATTGTCGCCTGACAACTACGTACGAACGAGAGTTTTCGTAAAATGCGCGCACGCAAAATGCGCGACGCTTCCCGTCGAAGTGACTCATAGTGACTAAAACTTTAAGAACCGCGCTACCCAACGATATCGGTCTCTGGGCGGGGGCCCACGCCCCTTCTACCCCGCAAAAAAAGATGATGCAATATGCACGTTCTATTGCGCCACCCTGTATAACCGCTCGGCTATCATTACTTTAAAAATAATTACTATTAAACGATGTGGTTGTTTAAGAGGGATCGGAAAAATATTCACAAAATCGACCTTTCGTTCTATACTTTCTCCTCATAACCTAAAACCGATTTAATTGTATTTGCGAAAAATTTCGGCCAATTATAGAAAAGTCATTTCATATCATTTAGCATTCAATTAGAGACTAAAGAAATATGACCCTGTAAATCACAAAAATGCGCCGTTAAACCGCCATGACGTCCTCTGCAGAGGACCAACGGTAAAATTTGAAAATTATAGAGTATCTAAAATAAATATTAGAGTTAGATGTCACCGTGTAATAACTGAAAACACGATAGCGTTTTGATCACTTTCACAAAATACATTGTGCTTTGTTCGGTTATCTGCGATGATGGCGAGAATGTATCCAGTTTCGATATTTTAAGATATAATTACTGCACTGGTTTGTATTAAATTTTCACATGTTTACGATCATATCCAAAGAAAACATGCCATCGTGACTGGTAAATAAAATTAAACCACAGAGAAACTGAATCATATATCTACACATATCATATATTTATGAGTCATAGTTATATGAATATTATTATGTAATAGGGGCCTAAGAGTCGTTAACTTATTCCAGCATTGTATTAGCTTATAAAAATTATAATATAATGTATAAAAATTATGTCTGTCCGTCAGTAAGTCAAGGGAATTTAGTTCCTGAACCTGAAATGTTGATATTTTGTGTAGAACGTTCAATCTTCTTCAGATGGCTTCCGATTACTAGAGGTTAGCCGTCAGCACAGGGAACTTATTTATGTCCTGTGCGAAGTGAAATAGGTCTTCCACGCTGATAATTCTGGTCCGTTCTTAGACGTTTCGTAACCAAGACTTGCTACGTCCCGCGTCGATGCTGAATGTTAGAATAACATTTCAATTTAATTAGTTTTCATTGGGTTCCAATAAACGAGATGGTGGCCGAAGAAAAACCTTATTTGCACCCTAACTCGTGGTGTGCCATAGTCTATCAAACTCGTTAAGTAGAGAAAAAGTAATTATTTATATAAATTTCTAAATTAAAAAAAAACTACTTAAAACATAAAAAAACGCATTATTAGGGATAACGCAAATACTACTCGTCAGTTCTCACTCAAATTTAAATGGTTCCACGTGACAAGCACCAGCTTTCTAATGTTAAAAAAATCATCAAAATTACAAAATTACAGACAAAAAAAATTATCAAAACACACCCAAAATAAAGTGCAGTCAAATTGAGAACCTCCTCCTTTTCTGAAGTCGGTTAAAAACAAAATGGCGGCCGTCAAAGTTGCAACTTTAGACTTTTTTTACGTGGTGTGGCGAAAACAAAACTCGGTATATTGTGTAACATGTCCTGTGTCCAACAAATACTGAAAACGCCAATGTAAAATTGCTTTAAAGGTGTGATTAAAACCAACAATTTTTATTTGCATTTTTGGGAGTTGCACTGCTGAACCCTCAAAAAGCATTAGGGCAATTTCTGCTTTTTTATAGCTTGCTAGCTTTAGACTACTATCTCAGCTAGAGGTAGGTGATTATTCGGTAATATGTTGTTGAAGCTAAACTAGAAATGTTAGTATATCCGCTATAAAATACCTCCTCGGCGTCTTGCATATCCAGGATTTATGCACTCACTCGACTACTTGTCCAATATACATCAAGGTTTTAACTCGGTCGTTTTCCAGGCACGTAGCTAGATATTCTACGCGTCGTTCTATCCTTCAAGAGCAATTGGGTCAGGGTTTGAAAGCTCCAAATTTACTTCCGTGCTTTGAATCTGTGATGATAAACCTTAATTTGTACAGTTCTTTTTTTTTGCTATAACTCTCGCAGGGTTGTGTTCAAATTGTTTTATACTAAATTCTACCTACATATAGTGATATAGGGGTTCAGGGATATCCTTGTAACTGTACCTCGTAACGAATTTATCCTCTTTCATTAAGTTAACACCTCATTTCATATTTTTATATCTCGTTATAGAATTATCTCGATAGTGGAATTGTACAATCTAGTGAACACTACGTAAATATTAAATGAGCGGGTGAATTTTTTCTATATTAAATAGAGAACATTGTTGAATATTTTTAATAACGAATAATAAATACTGGGCAGCTTGTATTTGCGCTAATGGCCAGTCTGAAAAAATGTATCTTTATTTTTAGTCAGGTACATTTAGTATATCTTTATCGGCGGTATGCTTTTATTAACAAAATACTACGAGCTATATATACAATACTACAACTACTAATTGTGTATTGGCAGTGGCCAAGTGCGAGTCTGGACTCGCTCCTTTAGGGTTAAGCATTCCAACATTTACAACTGATCTTTCCACGTGAGGTGCTGGGTTAGAATGTCACCCAAATGCTCGTAAAAATATATATGTATCTAAATGTTTTATAATGTAACAAGCAGGCACAATTATTTAATAGATATACTTATATTGTTATAATTAAGTATTTATAAATGTCCTAGCTTTATTTTGCAGTAGGTATATAGGTAAGTAAAAGTTGCAATAACAATAACAAGAGATAAAATAATGTCACAGCCAGGTGTGTTATCATTTGACTCAGAAGCTGTGGTAAATAAAATGATTGTATTCATAATAAATTTAACTTACCTATAAGTTACAAAATTATCTATTAAATATTTATATTAATACATATTTGTAAAAGCATGGATAAATTATAGAATTACGACTATAAATTGAGATATAAGCTATCCTATCTTTCAATTTGGTGCAAATTGCTTGTGATTGTAAACGTTTTTTTTTTTGGATTTAGTCATTTCCTCGCTGAGGTGGAATGAAAAGTTACGTGTTGCACTCGAGTGCAAAGATTTTTCACCTCGTGCTCTTTTGATTCCCTCGCTAACGCTCAGGATTCAATTTTAGAATCCTTCGCTTGCTCGGTCATCAAAATTGAACACGCGGTTAAAAAGCAACTTTGCACTCTTGTATAACAAATAACTATTAAACGAACCAAACGTAGATAGTCGCCCCGGGTAAATTCAGCTGTATAAGGTAATAAAAACTGATTACCTGTAGGGACGTCCCAGGAAGGGCTGTTGTAAGCGTGGCACACCCGACTCATGATCTCGCTAAGGTGCCGGCCGCACAGCTTCACGCCGTTATTGGCACCTGCTTCCGACTGGCCTTCCCACAAAATCACCGCCGCCAATACCACGCGCACTGCTTGTCTCACGAGCATTATTGCAACTGTAAACAAATATAGAACATAATGAGACCCTGCTGAAGTTCACTCATTGAGTTGAGCAATATGACAAGCGGACTTTCGAATACGGGTGCCGTGGGTTGGGCAGGAATGGAATAAGTTACCAGTACCTATTTAATTTCTAGGAATTACATCATTATTAATTGCTAAAGCCAACCTTATTTTCCTTGTCAGCTAGCCTTATAAATGCTAAAAGGTTTTTATACCTAAGGTTTGTTTATCTGTATAATGGTCAATGAACTAAGACTGCTTATTCTGCTACAGTACAGCGCTTATCCTCTCACATCGCTGAGAATCTACAAAGAACACCACGAGTGTCAATGCCAGGTCTTGGAATGGCGCGTAACCTGAGCACCCTTCCTGCTTTTATACGAAGGGCAAAATGTAACCCGATACCGGGCAAAACACCCTTTTGATATAGGATACGTCCAAAACAACTTTCATTTCCTAAGTAGGTACTTACATTGCCATTTTCGTTATTGAATTTCTTTTTGTTTACACGTGATAACAAATCTGAAAGTGTATTGAAGTTCCACGGCTTTAAGAACCGAGAAACGTCAAACGAGATCGATTAGCTTTGAGTTCGAAGGTGGGTATAAGTATTTTATAAAATGAAGGTAGATTTCAGTACTCTGCGGTTCTGGGATCTTCCTTACTCGACGACTGTTATCTAATGCTGCGTTCTACCTATTACATTTAAATTCAGTAAGTATTAATGTAGGCGCGTGTGGAAAATAGAAAGGCTATTAGCAAAGTCACGGGTCGTATCGTAACTAATATCGATATAGCAAAACTAGTAGGTACCTATGTAACCTTATCTAAGAATGTACGCTCGTGAACATAACATAATGCCATAGTTCAAAGTTTATTTCTCTCATTAAATCCGTGAACCTGTTCATAATTAATTCAATTCACGATGTTTACTAATGATGAAGTTAAAATAATGTAAATAGTGTAATCTTTCAGTAGATAATGCGCTGATCTCCTTGGATCCCATATTATAGAGATACTTACATAGGTACTTAAATCATCTACTAATATTTTGCCGCGATCCGAGATCGCGCTGTGCGTGCTAAACACTAATCACATTTTGATTCTATAAAACAATGACTGAAAATGTAAAATAAAATATGTAAGATAACAAACACTGCATTTCCTAGGCCTGTCAATATTTGAAGGATTATTATTAAAATATCAATACTAATTTAGTTATGTTATTAGATTATTGTTATGGTAGTTTTGTAATAATAAAATTGGTGTTTAATAATCACATAAGTAGATTATTGCTATAATGTTCATATTATATACAAAATATATATAATGTACAAAACTACTTACAGCTTAACTAAAATGAGAATAAATACGTATATTGCTAGGTGTAGATGATGTATGACTTTTATGATTTAACTATGTATTTCAAACTGTTTCATTGCTAGTTCGAATGATCGAACAGTTTGGAATAGAACATTCTAATCTGTTAGATTATCGCATTTATTTCCTAATCCAACTTTTGAACAAACATTCTAAACTATTAGATTTTCAATTTTCATTAAGACTCATTGAGTTTACAATTAAACTCAATAAATAAACAACTGCCTTGGGCGGAACAGATTACAATGTGTAGGATCCTAATGAGGAACATACACTACATGTGTGTGTAGACACCTTACTAATACACGTGCCACACAGTGAACAACATCTTCGACACATCATCATTTACCATCAGGTGAGATAGTGGTCAAAGGCTAACCTAGCAGGCATAAAAAAAAACATCAAAGCATGCAGAATCCTCTTGATGACATTATTTTCTCTGAGTCGACTTATTGCAGTCATGTTCCCAGTGGCAATGGACTGCCGCGTATGGGTCTATTGTTCTAATCCTGTGGAATTTTGAAAATGCTCGCCTGGATAGCTACCACCCGCAAATAGAAAATCATTAGCCAAAGAACCTAACGATATGTTCGCGCAGCTCTTAGGAGTCAGAAATACTAAATAAAACCTGTTAACACCATCGATTACGAGTACATCATCCCTTACAGGTGATATTGTGGTAAAAGTTTGACTATCTATACTTATAATAAAACTGTAACAGGTCCAATTCTGTACATGGCAGATATTTTGAAAAAAAAAAATGTACAGTACTCTGTAGCTAATACTGATGCCGAAACCATATTTATTTTTATTTTTGTCTGTCTGTCTGTCTGTCTGTCTGTCTGTCTGTCTGTATCCCGGCCGCGTATCACTCCAAAACTACTGAATGGATTTCAATGAAACTTAGCATGATTGGAGTTCATACTACAAGGTAGGATAATTTAGCTTTTTATCCCGAAATTCAGCATGGTTCCCTTGGGAGAGGGGATAAAAGTCAAAATATACACTTAGTTGTAATTTATTAACGCGTAGTCCGATTTCAGACGTTCTTTTTAGGGTTCCGTACCCAAAGGGTAAAAACGGTCTGTCCCGCTGTCTGTCCGTCCGTCTGTCCGTCCATCCGTCCGTCTGTCTGTCACCAGGCTGTATCTCAAACGGTGATAGCTAGACAGTTGAAATTTTCACAGATGATGTATTTCTGTTGCCGCTATAACAACAAATACAAAAAGTTGGCCAAGTGCGAGTTGGACTCGCTCACGTTATAACAAAAAAAGGTTAAAATATGAAGTCTAATGTTGTATAGCTAATGGTACGGAACCCTTCGTGCGCGAGTCCGACTCGCACTTATCCGATTTTTTTGTTAGAATAGTGGTACTTTAAAATTTATCCCGTAAATATTTAAAGTCATCGGGTTTGAAGTTCAGAAATAACAGACATCACAACCTAAATATTACGTTCCAAATAACTTGACACCCAAAATGTACAGAAACCTTTCAACGTACGGCTCATCTTAAGCTGGCGTTTGCACTTTATCGTTTAGGTATAATAGATAGGTCTGTAGTCGGACCTCTCCAAAAGACTGATTTTTCAGACGATAAAATACAGTTTTTTCTATTACGATAAGCACAACTTCCCTGCGTATATTTTTCATAACATGCAATGCTCTAATCAGTCTAATCTATACCTATAACAGGTTGCAGAAGGCGGGTAGGGAAGCGCGAGGGGTAAGACGCTTACATTTATCTATTTATACCTGTAACAGGTCCAATTCTGCACATGGCAGATATTTTGAAAAAAAAAAATTACAGTACTCTGGTAGCTGATACTAATGCCGAAACTGTATTTTTTTTATTTTTGTCCGTCTGTCTGTCTGTATCCCGGCCGCGCATCACTCCAAAACCACTGAATGGATTTCAATGAAACTTAGCACGATTTGAGTTCATACCACGAGGTAGGATAATTTATGCTTTTTATACCGAAATTCAGTATGGTTCTCTTGGGAGTGAGAATGAATGTCAAAATATACACTTAGTTGTAATTTATTAACGCGTAGTCCGATTTCATACGTTCTTTTTAGGGTTCCGTACCCAAAGCGTAAAAACGCGACCCTATTACTGAGATTTCGCTGTCCGTCCGTCCATCCATCCGTCCGTCTATCACCAGGCTGTATCTCAAGAACGGTGATAGCTAGAGAGTTGAAATTTTCACAGATGATGTATTTATGTTGCCGCTATAACAAAAAATACAAAAATTTGGCCAAGTGCGAGTCGGACTCGAGCGCGTTAAAACAAAAAAACCGACCAAATGCGAATGGGACTCGCGCACGAAGGGTTCCGTACCATTATCTGAAACTTTATTGCATGGGTGCCCCCTTAATTATTTATTCTAATTTAATTAATTATATTTAAAGAAAACATAAAACTAAATATTCTGTGAATAGTTAAAGCGTTTACCAGTCACCGTTATTAGTATCGAGGAAGAAACGGTAAAAAAATCAAGGTTGTTGTATGGGGGTACCTCAAATATTTATTTTATTTTTAGTATTTGTTGTTATAACAGCATTATAAATACATCATCTGTGAAAATTTCAACTGTCTAGCTATCACCGTTCTTGAGATACAGCCTGGTGACAGGTGGATGGACGGACGGACGGACGGACAGCGAAGTCTTAGTAATAGGGTCCCGTTATTACCCTTTGGGTACGGAACCCTAAAAAGGTTAAAATATGAAGTCTAATGTTGTATAGGTAATGGTACGGAACCCTTCGTGCGCGAGTCCGACTCCCCCTTGGCCGATTTTTTTAATTATAATAGTGGTGCTTTAAAAATTATCACGTAAATATTTCAAAGTCATCGGATTTGCAGTTCAGAAATTACAGACATCACAACCTAAATATTACGTTCCAAATAACTTGACACCCCGAATGTACAGGAACCTTTCAACGTACGGCTCATCTTAAGCTGGCGTTTGCACTTTATCGTATAGGTATAATAGATAGGTCTGTAGTCGGACCTCTCCAAAAGACTGATTTTTCAGACGATAAAATACAGTTTTTTCTATTACGATAAGCACAACTTCCCTACGTATATTTTTCATAACATGCAATGCTCTAATCAGTCTAATCTATACCTATAACAGGTTGCAGAAGGCGTGTAGGGAAGCGCGAGGGGTAAGACGCTTACATTTATCTATTTATACTTATAATAAAACTGTAACAGGTCCAATTCTGTACATTGCAGATGTTTTGAAAATATGTTTTGAGAGCAATCTGTAGCTGATACTGACGCAAAAACTGTTTTTTTTTTTCTGGCTGTCTGTCTGTATCCCGGCCTCGCATCACTCCAAAACTACTGAATGGATTTGAATGAAACTTAGCACGATTCGAGTTCATACTACGAAGAAGGACATACGATACTTTTATCCCGAAATTCAGTACGGTTCTCTTGGGAAAGGGGATGAAAGTCAAAATATACATTTGGTTGTAATTTATTAACGCGTAGTCCGATTTCAATCATTCTTTTTTTGTTACAATAGTGGTTATTTAATTAATTTCCCGTAAATATTTTTGAGTCCTCAGTTTTGCAGTTCAGAAATTACAGATATCACAAACTAAATATTTCGTTTTAAATAACTTGGACCGCGGAATGTTGAGAAACCCTTGAACGTACGGCTCATCTTAAGCCCACAGGCAGCCCGGAACCCCACAGGAAGCCCGACACTCCACGGACAGACCGGCATCCCACGGGCAGCCCGGCGCCCCATGGGCAGCACGGCACCCTTATTTAGTTTTGCAAGCTTGCTACGATAAAACTCTGAAATGTGGTACATTTGAAGCAGTGATAGCTCAGTGGTTTGGCTATGGACTGCCGCGCAGCAGGTCCATGGTTCGAATCCCGCCGCTGGCTTGAGCTTCACCGCATGGTGGAAGGGCATTTTTGCGAATGCCCGCCTGGCTAGCGACCACCCTCCAGTCAGAAAATCTGTCGCCAAGCACCTAACGGTGTGTTCCGGCAGCTGTCCTTGAGAGCCAGTAATTCTAGGTTAAGCCTGAAAAAGCATTCACCACAATTAGTTAACAGTTTTTTAAACTACATAATTATCTTTCTTTTGACGGATACATTTCGGAGACTGCGCAATGAAAGTGCACAATGTAGTCTTAGGTTTTCACGATTGTTACACTTTGTAATTAAACAAATTTAAACGGTTTAAATCGCGTATATTTATCATTATTTTTGTCCCGACGTTTCAAACACTTTGTAGTGATCGGGGTGACTGTCGGGACAAAAATAATGATAAATATACGTGATTTAATCCGTTTAAAGTTGGAAGTGCACAACTTTAGTAGATTGTTATACAAGGGTCGAAAGGAATTGGTAACTTTCACCCGCGTTCAGCTCTCTACTTTTCATATCGAATTTAAAGAAAGTAAATAAAGTAGCTTTTCTAAAAATTATTCATTGATAAAATAACATACTTACTAAAAATTTATTGAGAGGTTTGAACTATTTGTGAAATTTTACGTAAAATTTTGTTTGGAATATTTACGGGCGGCTATAGCCCGAATAGGAATCTCTCTGCTTTTCACTACTAATATAAGGAATAAAGATATAAATATAGTGTTTTTTTATATTATTTATTTTGATTTTAATAACATGAGCAGTATATTTTTAAAATTAATGCGGCTATAATCCAAGTAGGAATCGATGACTTACATACGTGTTAAGCACTCTACTTTTCATTTAAAATATGAGGACGTTAAAGAAATTTTAGTTTTTCTAAATATTTACTAAAAATAATAAACATGAGTAGAAGATACAAAGATACACTAGAAGTTAGAACAATGAAATTTAGGGAAATTTTTAGTTAGTTTTTTTTTACCTTATATTTAGTTACTACCCTGCCAAACATAGTTGTTATTAATTGTTTTACAACAACAGAATATTTTACAACGAAAAATCTTAGACATATAACTTTGTTTACACCAATGTTTTTCCCGGCCTTAGGTGGGAAGGAGCCTCTCCTACCCGCTACTCAGATCAAACAAACACTACTTTCCGAGAATGAGAAATAAAAAAAAAATTCGATCTACCGTCAAACAAACCGCCGTTTTAAAATCGAAATTCCAAAGAAACGCACAAGATACTTTGCTTCAACATTTATTGTGCGAACCGGGAAAGAACTCTCTGAGTTACTTAACTACTGTCTTCTGGAAAATACAACCCGGGAGTTTTGAAATCCAAAGTAGAAAGCTCCATTCTGAGCTATGGTTTACTATAAGAGTGCTTCACCGCAGACCACAGTGTTGCTTAATATGAGATAAACAGTGCACAAATGTGAATAATTAGTGTGCAGGTACGGCAATCGCGAACGAAGTCGCGGGTACAGCTAGTTTATAATATAAATTTAATACCTACGGTTGAGACGAGAATTTATATCTCTTTATGACTATCGCTCGTGATAGTCCAGTATTCCAAGCATTGTCATAAGAGATAGACAAAGCGGTAGTACCTGCTGGCCAAACGCAAGTTCTTATTAAAGACCTCTCTGTTGTTTTTGCGTTCCTGGTACATCTTTATTGGAATGCTTTATATGAGGAAAGGCAAAATAAATAGGTTAATAGTACCCAATAAGTGGTAAGTAACGACCAGCTTACAGTGCATACACACAATCAATTTACCATCCAAACAATTGTGATTTACTTACGCAGCCAACTTGCTAGATGATCACAATGGCTAGCGACGCTGATGTTACCAATTTAATGCCCTAGTTAGGAATAAAAGTAAAAACCTCGTAAGTATCAAACACGTAACGTAACGAGTAACCGGCAGCTGTCCTTGAGAGCTAATTCCCATTCCCTTTACCACCTTCGTCAACATAATCAACATCAACATAATTGTGGTCAAATGCCTAGCCTCAGCTTCCTTCAGGCCAAAACTTCCATGAAAAAAATTGTTACATAAGTATTACGCAGCCTCTATTTGCTTTGTAGATACTCATGTAAAACATATTTTTTTAATTGGAATTTCAATGGAATATTCGTTCAATGAGTATTCACTTAAGTATACATATATAAAGTTCTTAGGTACATAAACATCGATGATTTCACTTCGCCTTCCATGTTCATAAAAATGCAAATCAGCCTCTTCCTTTTACTAAGTGCCATTTACATAGTGTAGGGTGGGTGCCGCAGCCGCGCGCGCGTAGTTTTGTCCGCATCATGGCTTGATGACTGTTTGCATGTTGCATCGGGCATTATTCTATTATAGGAGTACGTCGCGCGCGTTTGATTCACGACCGGGCTATTTATAGGTAGGTAGGAGTATGCGTTGGTGTCATCGCTGTATCCAGAAGACAATCATAAAAATCACCCGGACTATTGTTTGGTTGACATTTGTTATGTCCAGGATTCGTGATTTGCTGTTATTCCCTTCCCATGGAATAACAGCAAATCACGAATCCCTTGTTATGGAACTTGGAAAATGTCGAACAAGTAATTAGGTATTACAAATTTACGAGAGGAACAATTTGTTCAAGTCATGTGCGGGAGTCGAACCCAATACGATGGTTAAAGAACGATAGGAAAAAAATTTAGTTATTACTCATTGGCATGTTAGCTCAATTGGTTAGAGCATACCTCGGCTAAAGTGGTGGAGGACACGGGTTCGAATCCCGCACATGACTTAAATTTTTCTCTCGTAAATTTGTAATGTAATCCGCAGAGCATGCATTATTGCAAACATAAAAATATCAAAAACGTAATTAGGTATTCTATATAGTTATATCCTACTAAATGTTAAGTACTTACCTACATATTATATGTTTAAGTTTGTGCTTGTTTATTGCATGATACCCCGCAAGGTTGAAGAATTGAACATTACAAGGTGGGCAGCAGCGCCTTCTGAAGAGCTGACATCTTAGACTGCGATCCCTAAGCCGCCAACTAAGCGTGGGGATTACGGCTAACCCTTAATTAATGGGGAAGGTTGTGTTCTTCAGTAGGTGATCCAGCTGATACAGTAGGACCAATTACGATAATCGATTACGGGTAACTTGAAATAAGGACCAACCTAGTTATAGTGAACAAGTTAATAATTACAATCGACACAACGTTGAATAAAATGACTCTAAGACGTTGCCTCTCGTAGAGTATAGGTTATAGTACTATTAATTTGGACCAGCAGCGAAGGAGTAACTGCGAGAGCACACGTGTCCTGCAACGTGATTGCATTCTAGTAAATAACAACTCGGGATATGTGCCTAGGACATTATAATATTCTGAGGTCCCCAGCGGAAGCGTTGCGAAATTGTAATCTGCGCCACCGTGAAGTTTATTGCGTTAGTGAGCTGACGGCTTTCATCCTAGGTTCGGTAGCAAGGTTAGGATTTTTTCTTAATACTTATAGGTTAGCTTTTGACCTCAATCTCTCCTGATGGTAAGTGACGTGTTCGAAGGTCTTATAAAGTTAAAATCATATATTAAATTTAGGCGTCTCCGACAGTCTACGACGTTCTTATGAGGAGCAATTACTAATTTTAAATACCTATTTTCTACTGCCACGTTCAGCCACAGAAATCTAAATAAAAAGGTACTTACCAATAATAACTGCCTATATATTTAGATTTCTGTGCGTTCAGCAAACAAGTGTTGTAGAGCCATTAAATACATTAAAATAAACTTCTAAACGTATTTAAACATTGTGTTACAAAGTACCTACCTATATTTGATTATATTTAAAATTATTACAATATTTCCTTAAATTGCGTAGGTAGCATGGCAGAGGCAGAATTATCCAAGCATTTTTGTCGTTTATAATCACAAACATTATCGTAGGCGTTAATGTTTTTCATTTTAATTAAATTTAGTTTTGCAACTTTAATTTTCCTCCTGTTAGCATTGTTTTATATTATCTTTGGAAAGTTTATTACATCAGGCATATCATATCCTAGAATTACTTAGGGGGGCAAATTTTATGCCAATGTACCTGTACCTGTTTGTGTATACCTACCTGTTTGGTTATAACTTATGGTCTAAAAATGTAATCTGTATGATGGCACTTTATGTTACTGTGAGTAAAAGGACATTACTAGTCATGTATATTTAGGTACTATACTCGTTTTATGAGAGTATTTTTCACAAAATGCTTAGAAACATACCTAACCGCAATGTCAATATACCTAACCGCAATGTATATATGCAATTCTAGCCCGGCACATCACGGGGAATGAGTTGTGTATGGGTGGATCCGATCCCATAAAAAAGATCCTACTGAATATTTCTTGCTACGGAACTCATGAAATATTATTAAGCATTCCTATAATTTAGGTTTTTGGTGTAGAATCTTCACCAGCAACAAATATTATATTGAAAATTAATTTTCATCATGGAGGCAACAGTCCACCCAAAGCGCACTTAGTGAGTTCCTGTGTAGCACATTTTGTAAGTTCCCGCTTAGCGAGAGTTCTCATGTAGCGCAGCTACAGAGTCAATACGTAGCACACTTACAGAGAGTACACTCAACACCCTTTCACAATAATTACTGTTCACTTTTCACAGGCCGGTTATTTTTACATGAAGCGCAATAAACCGCGTAGCACTCTTACGGAGAGCACACTCAACACTTTTCACAATAATTAATGTTCACTTTTCACAGCCCGGTTCTTTTTACATGAAGCGCAATAAACCGCGTAGCACACTTACGGAGAGCACACTCAACACTTTTCACAACAATTAATGTTCACTTTTCACAGCCCGGTTCTTATTACAGGTAGCGCAATACACCACGTTGCACACTTACGGAGGGCACACTGCACACTTTTCACAATAATTACTGTTCACTTTTCACAGCCCGGTTCTTTTTACAGGTAGCGCAATACACCGCGTACCACACTTACGGAGAGCACACTCAACACTTTTCACAACAATTAATGTTCACTTTTCACAGCCCGGTTCTTATTACAGGTAGCGCAATACACCACATTGCACACTTACGGAGGGCACACTGCACACTTTTCACAATAATTACTGTTCACTTTTTACAGCTCCCTTTATTTGTCGTCGTATCGCTGTTCAATTAAATTATATTGTGGGTTGCAATACATAGAGAAGGATGCCGAAAAATGTATCCATTTATGCACTCTAGCTTGTTACGTGTAGCTGTATATAGAGCACATCGAGTAAGAGTTAAGTTTTTTTTATAAATAAGTGAAGGCCACACACTCCTCCACATCTAAGCAGGCGTCTTGGGATTGCAGTAAAAGATGGCAGTTTTTAGAAGGCGCTGCTAGCCAATTCCTGACTTTGTTCCTTAGGAATATAATCTAACCGGGCAGCCCCCAGGCAATGAGTACATTGTAGTCGTATAAAATAATTATAATAATACTTTTGAAGCGCTCGTAGCGAAGTTTGCTTAGCCATTCTGAAACGATCAAAAGCAAATGTAAGCAACGTCCGCCTCGGTCAGGAGTTGGATGGGTGATCGCTGGTGACATTACTACTGAACGCTTCCGTGCTTGCACGTTAAGCCGTCGGTCCCGATTGTTGTCTTAGGATGGCAGTCGTTATAGCATGGTGGTAGGGCATTTTGCGAATGCCCGCCTGGCTAGCTACCACCCTCAAGTAGAAAATCTGTCGCCAAGCACCTAATTGTGTGTTCCGACAGCTGTCCTTGAGAGCCAGTAATTCTAGGTTAGCCTGAACAACATCTTCGACCGCATCATCACTTACCATCAGGTGAGATAGTGGTCAAAGGCTAACCTATCAGGCATAAAAAAAAATGATATCCATTAATTTAACAAAATATAGGTACCTGAACCTGTAAAAAATATTTTTATTCTGTGTGTGGAACGAATAGACAAAAAATTTAGTTTAAACTTTCATGTTGCTATCCAGACTTTCTGACTTATACAATCAATCTCTTATCACTTTAGCGCACCTCAGTGATTCACAGATAACCTCAGTGTTCCTCAATTCCAATCCACAGTAGTCATAAGATTTATCAACTACGAGTAATTCAATGATCTTCGCGTGCAAATCTTTGCACTCGACCGGTGCATGTACTTATGTATATTGCAAGTTGTAACTAAGCTAATCTGTGGTAGGTAGTTCTTATGTAGAACCGCAGAATAAGTAATAGTGTAGAACGGTCGGTTTATTCGCGCGCAGCAACTGACTATGCCGAGATTGAATGCCGCATTCAGGCAAGTGTCAAGTTATTGTTGATCTTTGAGTTGAGAACAAGCGTGTCTGTCTGTAGTACGTTACGAGTTGGTCACACGCTTGTTGCATGCGTCCTCCTTAGGGCTACTCCACAGCCAGTCATTTATATTCAGACTGACTTGTTTAGAATTTTCATTTCTGTAATGTCATAACTATTTAGGTAAGTAAGGTTAAGATCGCTAGCATCATAATACTTACACATATTTACATATATTTTTGTAATGCGAACTTTTCGATTCTTACCTAACCTTGGATGCGTATGTTCTGTTCTTCTAGAAACTCTTTAGCTAGTGCGGATATCTCTTTAGATTGTGCGTCAGGCAATTAAATATTGTATCCCATTTGGTGACGACCGATCGACAGACTAGAACAATATTAGTAAAAATCACCTCACCGTCACTATAATATACGCCAATGGAGCAGATATACAAGTGACCCATAATCCTTCTTCGCTACCTTTGGCTCTGATGCCAAAAGTTCGCATGCGTCTTTCTCACTAAGTTGCTGCAGACTGGACCTAATAAAATCAGTAGCCCTGACGGTACCCATATTTTTAAGTTAAGTATTGGGTGTTACTTTGATCAGTAACCTCAACTTTGACTTGTACCACTTCTAAATATTTACCAACCGCAGGTGTGATCGTGCTTAGAATACTGTTGCCATCTCTGGGAAGAATCTGGTAACTCGAAGCCTTCAAGACGATTTACCTAACCTAACTTACATAGTCCGTTGCAGACATGTTTCTGTCTTGACTCGCACAAATTTCAGTGGTATGGCAACACGTTACGTGGCGTCGGAAAGCCGAATGCCGTATTATAGATATTGTGTAATTAAGCTACGTCTGTATGCGAACGCCGACAATACGTCGTATGCAGGCATGAAGGTTGTATTCTTTGCGTTATACTTTGATTATTAACTAACATCTAAGGCGTTATAAGTAGGTACAGCATAATATGATCACGAAACCTATCTCTACAACTCTGTGTATACACAGTTTTGTTTTTTCTGCATGACATAATATATAAAATACATAGACTATAAGGAAATGAATATATTCAGATATATATTTTTATACTTTTTTGAGTGTTTTATTAAAGTATTATTTAATGTTTTCTTAAAATACTTTTAAAAATATTTGTTATTAAATTTAAAACATTGACTATCATGACATATTCCATTATCTAATAATGTAGGTACCTTGTTGACTGTTATGTTATAATAATACGCTGAGTCGCTATGCTTGTCACACAGACTTTAGAAAAAGGCTTGTCACTAATGTGACATGTCTAAGACTAGATAGTTATTATATGCTATGCATATACGTAGCATGTTCGCTCAGTAATTTCATCTGCTATAAAAAAGTAAGATATTCCTCAGGTTATCGGTACTGTCTGGAAATAATATTCGACTCTGTAGTGTACCTACGTATCAAATTGATATAATAGTTTGTTAAGAACTGATTTATTCACATAAAAACAATATGCAGTTCTTTCATAACTAGAGCACTTTGCCTTGATAATTTCCTTCCTTTCATATGATAAAAAAATATAAAGTAAATATAATACATTTTCAAATTAAATAAGTAAATACACACACATTTATACGGTTCACGTAAGTTTTACATATGTACATACACTTTTTAATCCTATATGGTCTAGAGACTAATAGGTTCTGTTTTGGGATCGTTCATAAGGTAAATTGGAGAGGAAAGCTTTGAACTATAGAGAGGATCAAGTTCCGTGGATAGATCTACTCAAAACTCTCGGTAAGTACATTCTCTACATGGAATGGTTTTTAAACTTGCGGAGTAATGTTATTATTTTTATAAATACTCTAGGTAACCTTTGAACAAAATCTCACCTGTTTTTAAGTTTTGGTGTACTTGAAGATGGTTAGCAGTCTAGAAGGTTTACTCTTTGCAAAATGGTTATTAATTCTCTTTGGTGTTGTCGGTGCACGCACCCGGTCCGCACATCGCGCACGCTTGACCGCGCAGTCGCGCACTGGCCGCTCTACTTCCATAGCACTGAATCGGTGCTTGCGCACTCGATTGAATAATTACATAAATCTCCGACTGAACAGCCTTGCTTCTGCTTTATTTAGCCACTGGATTACTGGGAAAGATCACCTTACGCGTCTTTATATGGGATACATATAAAGAAGAAATACGTAAAGCCAAGGCCAGTCATTTGGTGCAATTGGTTCCCACCAATCGGGAACATGGAAAAAAACTAGGTACTTCTTATGCCTATAAATTCATTGTCAGGATCATTAAAAAATGTAATTCATAATTTACCTTAGATAATTTAAATCTCTTTCGTGGGTTTAGCTTCAAAGATATTCGGATCGATTGATTAGGATGTACCTATGCTAGGTAGGTACATAGTTACCTACTTATATAAAATTAATGTAAATGCAGATAGGTACCTACCTCATATAAGTGCTACTTGCACTTCTGTATTGATATTGGCTGAGTATTTCTTTCGTAGATTTTACTGTTATTATTGGAGAACCATTAAATAAGTACCTAGGTAGGTACCTACCTTAAATAAAATTGTATTAATGAGAAAGTATTTTACTTAGGTCTCTGACAAAATAGAAGAAAAGATGGAGGCTCGTAAAACATCCAACTTAAGCCACACTTCTATTGTGTGCGATAGGAGTGTTGCCTCAGAGAAATGAATAAGAAAGAGGGAGTCTAATGAAAATCAAAAATGAAGCATCAAATTCGGCCAATTTTATGTAACACACAACTCACTCACACAAACGTATCCAAATTCGGCCAATTTTGTCCTCATTCACGATAGACCGTCGCATATTACACAAGTCACACAACGGAATAAATAAATTAAAAATGCCCACTTTCGTATAAAAACACTGCAAAAACAGAACATATTCAGTGAATAAAAGTTATCTGGAATTACTTTTCACACGTAACGTAAGTATTGAATTTAATGTACTTTCTTTAATATTATACTACGCAATTTAGGTAATAACTTCCAACGAAAATGTAAGCAAAGCGATCGTAAAGTGTTGCCAGACATACATTTTAGGTTGTTTCCAAAAGTGTGCAGTTTTTAATAGTCGGTTCGTGTAGCAGTAACATTATATACTTTTTACCTAAACAAGCGTATGTTTATTAGGAAAATCTAGGGATTATCTTATCTTACGTTTTAGTTAAATTTAATTTATTATAGTTATAGTGCAATATCTTTGTTATCACTGCAACTATAGTAGTTAGATAGTTCAACCAAGAAATTTGATACTTCTTATAAAAGTTTGCAGGTTAATTAAAGTTATTACATAAGGTAGGTATATAATTGTCCCACTGTTGGGCAAAAGCCTACATTTTGATGACTTACGAAGACAATAATCGACCAAGAGTGTGTCAGGACACGCATATGATATGCTCCCGTGGCAGATGCCGTAGATAAATAGAAAACCATGTAAGGAGTATTGTTGGTTTTTTATTTTATATACAATTTCTCAAAATTTAACAGTTAAGTATAAACCAAAAATATTTTGGGAAAAGGTCCTTCAAATGGCAGGAACGGTTATTTTATTATTAGAGCAGAATGCTCAAACCAATTTTCGTTTGATGTTTTTAGTATAATCTATTTCTATGGTAAATAATGAAATTCTAGGTCTAAAAGTTAGAAATATCGACTAGGCTACCAAAACTTTCATAAGAAAATGGTCAATTAGCAGTATTTTTTTAAAACACTCCCGTGATACTTGTAGTGTTATTGTTGTTGATCATTTCAGATTTCCAATAAGTGTGTGCTTATATAGATGATTGGCTATCCGTGGTTAGGAATAATCGCAATGATCAAGGGTGGAAACCATCGAAGAGTAGCGTGATTTGTTCCGATCATTTTAGCATGGCATGGCACCTGCGACGAAACCATACCATATATGTAACCTCCGTCTTTTCTAGAAACCTAGACTTGTTTTAACGGATCCATTTCTGAGGACTACAAAAACATTATTTAGTTTTGACCAAGAGTCGGATTGCGGTACACAGTGATTCAAGGTGGAATTGGTATAGAAACGATTGATATAGGAAAGGTAGTTTGTTATAAGTAGGTATGTATGTATATGGTAGGGTTTCGTTTGAGGTCACGATTCGGTGATGGAGGCGGTAAAATCTAGAGCTACTGGTCAGATCAAGATTAAAGATGATTAATAGGCAGGATGATGGATTTTGCGTTCTTATTCTTTGATTATACCTAGGTTTTACGTAAAATACAAATTTTAGAAGTTAGGTTAATGTCATAATAATTTAAATACAAGTGTTCTAACTCCGTTAAAATTTGCATGTGTGTCCTTATAGGTATATAGATTATACCTAATGAAATATTTTCCGATTTATTTTTTAATATATTATTAAATGTGAAAATAACATTCCCATACAAAACGAATATAAGTACTATACATTTATTTTTGTGCAAATATTCCTTTTGTGGAGCACAGAGCTGTATGTAGGTACCCATTTTCCATGGCCTAACCATTTTATATACCTACATCTGATATTTCATAAGTTACAGCGTCAGGAGTGAATTTCCATTTTTTTTTTCAAAGGAAAGTAACATCGTAGTCGGTTCATAATATACGGAATTATCAGATTATGTAAATATAAATCATTACGTGTTTATAATTGTGAATAATGAGGGCCTGTGACCCACGTTTAAAATTTTAAATAAGGCTGGAGAAAAAAACTAACTTGAATCGTCATAATCAAACTAAATATAGCACTGTTTACTCCTAAATACCGGTTGGATATTAAGACTGACTGAATACTGTGAGTAACAGTACTTATATTTAGTTTAATTATACGTGTCTTATAAGAAAACTTATTTTTAAATTTGTTCCAATTGACGATCATCACTCACGTGGACCGAGACATGACCAAGCGTAAGACTTCAGCTCTTTGTCAGGGTGAGCAGTTAGAATTGATGGGGCCCAGTTCTTTTTTTTTACAGCTGCTATCTTGGTGATTGATGATGGTGGAGGAGGATGGTGAACAGACTTAACCTAAACTTGCTGGATATTAACGTTGGGTTGCAGCGAAATTATTTGAATTTTGTACAAATAGTTAAAAAGAACCCTAGTGCTAAGTACCTACTTATATGTTGTTTGCCGGTGATATTGAAGGAGAAAATGTAACCGGGTTCTAAGATTTTTTTACCTTTAGATGAGATGTGTGCCCTCCATATTTACTAGACGAATGCAGGGTAATTACCGTAGTCACTACCAGTTTTGCACTTCCGAGCGTCCGGTGAATACATCGCCTCTAACCGTGTTTTTTTAGGAATAAACTGTGGTCAATATGAATTCCGTCTGTGTCTTTAGACTCTGCACCAATTATACAGGCACTGTGAGAGATAAGAAAACTGTTTCATTTCACGCGTAATTATTTGTTTTATTGTTGAAATAGAAAATATCGTCATTTTGTTTTATCTTAGAAACTACTCTCAATGAAATGGATGAACGAGATGTGGATCGTTTGGTGTGAGAGAGTGAAAGAGATCGCAGTGTAATGGTGGTCGGAACGTCTCGCGGCGGTTCGGTGGCAACACAAATTGCTTATTTATCTCTTTCTAAGAACAGATATGACGCATATGTAATATTTGAACGTTCTTTCCTTGTCATTACAAACTGCATATACATGTGCGTAGGTATGCAGATAGGTAAATTCTAGTAAGCTTTTAGAGCAGTGGTGTTCGGATATAACTACTCTATGTATTTCAACTCTCTGACCTGGGTTTAGAGTTTACTGGAAGCATGGTGGGAAAGATTACAGAGTGTCGGATTCAGAATTAATAGAACTAAAACTACGAAATTTATTTGTAGAATTGAAACTAAGTATTTGGTCTGGTACCAGTAACACGTTCATATACTCTGATTTTCGATACCTCGAGTCATTGATCCAAATAACGGTTCTATTAACCGCGAAGTAAAGAACAGCAGTCTTATTGTTGAACTAGAATGGTTACGGAGATGCATTTCAGTTTGATATTTGGACTCTAGAATTGTCATTATTGTCGGAAGAATTATATGAATTCAGTGGTAATGGGCTTGTATCGACCGATATCGTGCAAACGAAAATATTAAACTCTATACATTTATAGCATAAAAAAATTCAAATGTTAAAATTAAATTTATCTCTATTAACTATTCCAGTTAGAGACATATAAAAAATTGGATGAATGGTGACTGATCCCTGAAACTACGTGTGACCCGCGAATGACCAAATAACACAAAGGAAAACAGAAGAAACATTTATGTTGACTCGGGATAGGATGTACCTACCTAAGAAATATAAAAATCTGATTGCTACTTTGGTAGCTTATAATATTGAGTCGGTTATAGGAAATATAACCAAGTCTTCTATTGACGCTACAGATTTTAGTACATGTACTAATAGAAATATTCAGTCAGACTATTTAAACTTTTAAGTCCGACAACAGGGAAGTGTTCTGACATAGCACTGTACTACCAAAATATAAATCGCTTCCCTGGCAAAATACTTGAAATTGAAATGCTCTTAGATAAATATCCTTTTGATATATTATGCTTTACTGAAACATGGCTAAGAGCAGATACAATGTTATTTAATGTTAAGAATTTTAGTGTAGGCAGTGCGTTTAACAGATCATCTGCAGAAGGAGGAGGGTGTATTATTCTTGTAAATAATAACTTAAAATTTAAAGAACGCCGTGACTTAGTCAGATGTTCTGTCGAACGTGTCTGTGAAGTTGCTTGTGTGGAGGTGGACAGGCATCTTGTGTTGTGTGTATATCGACCACCAACAGATCAAGGTCGTGCTCAAAATTTTGCAGAATTTTTATCCACTATGGAAAGTATACTGCGGAAAATCTCTAAATGCAGAAAACCCATATTTGTATGTGGTGATTTTAATATAGATATTTTAATGAATTCTAAAAATAAGACTGATCTTATTTCATTATTTAAGTCATTTAATTTGAAATTTCTGTTCTGTGAGCCCACTAGGATAACAGACACTTCATCTACCTGTATAGACAATATATACTCAAACTGTAAGATTAAAGAAAAGTTAATATTGAAAGGTATTAGGTCTGATCATGAGGGCCTTGCGATAAAATTTGATGGAAATAGAGAAACAGAGAGGTATGAAGTTGAACATAGGCCGTTAACAACCAGTAGGCTAGAAATTCTCGGTACCAACATAGAAGCTAAGCTTGGCATAACAAATTTTTCTCACTGTGACCCGAATGACATCTACAATAACTTATTTTCTTTAGTAAATATTGAGTTTCAAAAAGTTTGTCCAAAAATAAAGAAACAAATAAATGGAAAATTGAAGTTTGGTGATTGGGCAACTAGAGGTATCCGAAAAAGAAGAGATTATTTGTTTGATCTGTATCGCAGGAAAAATTTAACATCTTGCAAGCAGTTTCATGATTATGTTAGGAACTATTCAAAAATTTTTAAGTCTGTTTGCTTGTGTGCTAAATCTCTTTTTATTAGAGACAAAATTAGCAAGTCTAAAAATAAAATAAAAACCATTTGGAAGACTATAAATACTGAGACTGGTAAGAATAAACCTAGAGATTCAACATATGTCTTAACTATTAATAAACATCAAATCTCTGATCCAATACAAGTGGCGAATATATTTGAAATTTTTTTTTCTAACTTACCCCTAGAAGCCACTAAATCATTGGATTCTTGTCCCAATGTAGCAGAAGCCCTATTAAAACATAATTTTCCCTGCAAAACACCGGACTTCTCTTTCAGATACACGACAAACTTTGAAATTATAAAGACATTCAAAAGTTTAAACATAAAGAGTACTGAAGACTTGTGGGGTATGTCAGTTAAAGTGGCAGAGTCTATTATTTACATTATTGCACCATACTTAGTAACAATATTCAATCTTTGTGTTGATAGAGGAAGTTTCCCCGACTTAATGAAACTAAGTAAAATCACTCCAATTTTGAAGTCGGGGGCTGCATCTGACCCTTGCAATTATAGACCTATTTCCATCTTACCCGTTCTGAGTAAAGTATTCGAAAAAATTATGCTCAAACAACTTTTATCTCATTTTAATGAGCATAATATATTGAATGAGAATCAGTTTGGTTTCACTAAGAGCAGATCGACAACAGATGCAGGTGTTCAATTGATGTCACATATACTTGAAGCCTGGGAGAGTTCACATGATGCTATTGGCGTATTTTGTGATCTTTCCAAGGCATTCGACTGTGTAGAACACTGCACTCTGATTCGTAAGCTTTCACACTATGGTGTTCGTGGAAAAGCTTTGAATCTAATAGAGTCATATCTGTCTGACAGGCTACAGATGGTTGGAATAAATGGCAATACTTCTTCCGGGTCTTTCGTAAAAATAGGTGTACCGCAGGGATCAATTTTGGGACCTTTTCTGTTCCTAGCGTATATTAATGATCTGCCTTGCATGGTCAAAGATTTCTGTGATATTGTTTTATTCGCGCATGATACCTCTCTGATTTTTAAAGTAGATAGGAAAGATAGTGAACTCATTCATGTAAATAATGTGTTATCTATGATCTCTGAATGGTTCGCCGCTAATAATCTTCTGTTAAATTCAAAAAAGACCAAATGTTTAAAGTTTTCATTACCAAATGTTCCTTATGTTGAACCAAACATTAAGCTTGGCCTAGATAAACTCTCTATTGACAAAGCGACAGTCTTTCTGGGAATCAAAATGGATTCAACTTTACAGTGGGATCCACATATACATGATCTAGCCGGAAGACTTAGTTCTGCTGCATATGCAGTTTGTAAGATAAGACAGTTAACAGATGTAGCTACTGCACGGCTGGTTTATTTCGCATACTTCCACAGTATTATGTCGTATGGTGTATTGCTGTGGGGAGCTGCTGCTGAGATAGAGACAATCTTTATCTTACAAAAGCGTGCAATTCGAGCCATATATGAAATGGATCCTAGGGAATCTCTAAGGGATCTTTTTAAAGAAATTGATATATTAACTTTACCGAGTCTGTATATATTTGAAAATATTATGTATGTTCGGAAAAATTTGAGTAAATTTAAATTAAACAGTGACAACCATCATTACAACACTAGGAACAAATATAAATTAACGGTACCATGTTTTAGATTAGCAAAGACAAATAAAAGGTCCTTTTTAGGTAATTGTGTGCGGTTTTATAATAAAATTCCCGAACATATTACAATGCTCACAGAAGGAAAATTCAAATTGCACGTGAAAAATATTTTGATGAGGAAATCCTACTACACAGTTTGTGATTACTTAAACGACAAAAATGCTTGGAAAATTCCACCTCTGCCAAGCCATCACATGTCTCCTACGTAATTTAAACAAATATTGTAATAATTGTATTATATTGTTTATAACACATTGTAAAAAGACGTTTAAAAGAATGGCCCCGAGTTTCTTGCCCGTTCTTCTCGCAGTGGCTCTATAAACCTTTTTTTTTGCTGAACGTGGCAGTACAATGTAGAATATTTCAATATTAAAATTTGTAATTGACCTTCATAAGAGCGTCGTAGACGCCTAAATTGAATAAATGATTTTGAATTTGAATTTGAATTGAATTTGAATTTGACAGTATAAGATAAAGGAAGGCCAAATCTAAGAAGCTTTGCTTTGGATAGACTACATGAAAAATGTAAGTATTGAGATGACGAGCCAGATCTGGAGGCAATATACATGTAATTCCGACCCACTTAGAATGTGATAAAAACACGAGAGAGAAAAGAAAATGGCTCCAGGGTAATTAATAATAAATGCGTCTCAGACAAAATAACAAAAGAGGAAGAATATTAAAAGGATATCTGAATTCTAAAGGTATCTAAGTCACGTGTGAGCGTAGACGGTTTGATTAGGCATCTTGATTCAGTTAGCAACGAGACACGGTAGTCGTCGTCGGGGGCAGACGATAGGTAACAAAAGATAATTCAATAGTTTGTGGGGTCAAGTGCACAGTCGGCTCGCCCAATTGGCAAGTTGAGTCCGGTCAGTGGCTCGACTTCGCACGAGACTCCTCACCTCGTATTCCTAATTGATCGTCTAGGTTACGGCGGGAACATCAATCTGAGATTTATATCTAACAACGCACAGCTGACTTTGATAAGCGACAGACGTTTATTTGTCTACCTACCTAACTTCATAGGTATTGTAACGTGGTCACTTTTAATTTTTGCCTTCCCGGAACACAAGCGGCGATTCTTTTCTTGGAGTTTGAGAGAGATTTTCTTTAGTATCTAAATTAGATTTGCATGGATATGATTTGTTCTATCCAGTTCCCTACGCAGAATCTGAAACAATTTTTAGGTTCCCGTGCTCAAGGGAATAATGACATTGTCTGTCGGTCCGTCATCATGGCTCTATAACACAATAGATCTTTAGCTCCATATACCTACCTAGGTATCTTCAGTCCGTAACGTGTCACGCAAATACAAACCTGAAGTTTAGATATTTTGTGTAGAAATTTTACGCAAAACCAAGTGTTATAATATATATAATATTAGAAATTCAATTACCTATATTGTTATTATTTTCTTAGAACATAAACTACCTACCTATTTTACTAAGTATAGAGTATGTATATTATTAATTATACACGAACTGGCAACCCCTTGCCTATTATTAGTATAAGAATAATTATGTACAATAATATTCTATATGCAAAAACAATTTATTGGAGTATAGTTATTGTAATATAGTTTATGATATTTATAAAAAACTCTGTATGTTTTCCGAAGAAAAATAAATAAAAAGAAGCTAATATTATCTATATTATCAAGTTATTATCCCTGAATGTGTAAGCAGAATTTGTGTCTCTTTTCGCCGAACATTGTTTTGGGTATGTTTGTGGAAAGTACTAATTTTGGGTTTTGGTCTCAATTTTTCTTGTCTTTTAGTTGACGTGCCAGTGAAATTAGAGGCACAGAGACTTACTTACCAACTGTCTCAATGTGACGGGCGCAGTGCAATTCGTGAATTGTGACGAATTGCATCTGTTATAGGCAGAGGTTAGTCCGCTTAACATCAGGTGGGCCACGAGATTGATCCGCCAAAATAACATAAAAAAAACGTTTTCGGAGTGCGGAAGAGACAAGATCTGGTTTGCTTTACAGAGAATTGAGTCTCCTCGTCTGCCTTATAACTAGTTAGCTTACATTTATGCAATCATAAAGACGCCTCGTAATTGCCATCACATCGTCAAATTACAGCTTCTCATTGCAGTCTCTGCCGCAGACTCACGACGCGACCGTTTGTGACCTAAGTACCAGCCTACCTACCGCATAGCCACAATAATAAGTGTAGGTAAATCATAATTCTCTTTTAGTATTTTCCTACTCATGCACCAACGAAAGTTATTGTATTAGGCTCTGGTAACAGTTGTAGGTACAATTTCCATATTTAAGCATATCGTCCGTATTGTGTTCCATAATGGGAGCGATGTCGGTAGTCGGTAGTTACCTTTTATTCAAACGTTCAAACTTAATAAATTCTTCACAGATGAAGTAATTAATTAATGTAAGAAATCATGATATAAATTATAGTAAGTAATAGAAAATATCACAGTCTCATCATTAAATACGACGAAATAATAAAATATTATATAAAATATCATGATTAAAGTTCTTAACAAGTTAACTAGTTTTGAGAATCTTTAGGTAAACACTTTTTGATGCCTTTATTAACAAAACACGTCAAACTATATAAGGTACAACACTACAGCTACTACAACGACAAATTCTAGGTTAGCCTCTTCTAGAACAACATCTTCGATCACATCATCACTTACCATAAGGTGAGATAGTGGTCAAATATCAAGTATAAAAAAATAAAAAATACGAAAGCATTTTGGAAACGCTAAATGCACTGTACAAATGTTGTCCCACAGGTATATAGTCTGTGCCCACAGCCAGAACTAATGCTCCAGTCCCCTACGGGTTGACGTTGACAGGGTGCCCAGCATGCTGGCAGTATTGCCCCGTTTTGTATAGAAAAATATTTGTGTCTAATAGCTACATATATATTTTGACTTCTTTTTTCTAATTTCTCAAAACTTTGATGATAATGAGAGAAGTAAAGGAAGTAACTAAACTAACGAAACAATTTCGCTGTTCGAAGAGATCACTGATAGATGTGACAATATATAAGAATGATCTACTTTTTACGTCGGGACCGGTGTGCTGTAGGTATTGCAGGTTGCAGGGGTCAATCTCGTGAACTCTGACACGAGATTGACCGCTTTCGACCCCAGTTTAAAAATGACCTGACCAAGTTCAAATACCTACATCTTGATGGATGGCAAACAAACATGCATTTCCCGAGCGACGTGTTACATGGACCTCGCTGTGTTTTATAAAAATCATTAAGGGTAATGCCCTGAATTGTAAATCAGTATCAGTAATGAAATAATTACGTACCTATCTACATAATATCTACAATGTAATTTATTCATGTTTAGTTTCGATCTTAGATTAATTTGAATTCTGGTTTTACAGGTTCAGTGGCTTTACTTTTTCATGATTTGTTGTTACGACGAGTTGTTCGTCTGATGGAAAGCAGCCCTGGCTGACCAATTCACTTTTGCAGTGTCACCTAGAAAACATTTTGATTGATAATAGTGCTTGTTTTTTCGTAGTGTAATTTAATTATCTTCCTACAGTTACTTGCAAACCAGAACACGAAGGTGTTTTCATACTAAGTACTTCTTGGAGCCAGAGAAGGTATACGATACTTGCTTTCGCCGTAATACCCATCAAGGGCCTACCATCTGGTAAAACCTGCTTTCGTGTCGGATATAGGTACCTAGGTAAATATTATCTATTCTTCATTGAATTTATATTTCATCATTATTTTTCAGGCTACCATATCCATAAACCAAACCCTATTAAAAAATACGATTAATAAAATTGACATGCCGCAATCTATGTGTCTGTCTGTCAAGGAAATAGAGGTCACGGATCTCTAGCTCGTCATGAATGAGTTATAAGATAAAATTTTGATATTCTGTGAAGAGAATTGCGCCAAAACCGAATATGGAATTGGAAACATAATTACTTAATTTAATTTTCAGAGAATTCCAATATACACATAAAAAAAATATAAAATATATATCTGCGCAATGGGGGTACTATATGCTGGAGCATATGGGTATCAATTTCTAGAGTTCATTGAGTAGATTAAAATATATTTGTATCCATACAAAAAATAAACGCCATCAAAGTTGTCCGTTTCCCAAAATTTTACGGGGTCTAGCTCAAAAACTAGGCATAGTACACTTCAGGAATCTGGCATTTCTGTAGGTAAGTATGTACCTATATTATATAAATACTTTATAACTACTCGGGTCGATTTACAACAAGTACTGAATACACTAATTCATTACATAACTTCATCACTATTGCTTATACAGTTTATTATCGCCGTCAGCTGTACACTAGTACGGAAGATATGTGTATTAATCTAATATAAGAAGTGGTTAAGTTTGTAAAAAAATTAAACCATCAGCAAAATTCTCGTCCCGTGCGTGAGACATGCGTGGTATTCGATATATCAGATTCGATCTCTCATCACGTTATCTTAATTAATACATATATTTAAAGTAATGTATGCAACGAACACTTACCTACATTTGAGACGTTCTATCTAAATACAATTCAGTATCACCTCGTGTATATGTCCTAGAATTTACATCACTGAAAATTATTGCTTTGGAACGGTGCAATCGACCGTATTGTGTTCCACGATCCATTTATAAGGGCTTTAAGTGCGCCTACGTCCTAAATGTCGCGGTAATGCACTTTAGGACATCTATAAAAACCAAGAGTTATCTGGCTGGTTGAGCGAGTGTCGGTAGCGAGCAGGTCTACAGTAAAAAGACTGACTTTAAGCGCGGAACTGGCTGGATTCGACATTTCTCAGAATCACTATTGTTGCTGGGTTTTTAATTGAATCGGATTAGTCCTATCCTAACGTCTCATAAAATCTAGAGTTCAATTCTGACATACCTACATCACATAATGTAACGTTATTACGTTATAAAAAAAAAACATGAAGCATGCTGTATTTTGTTTAAATTTCCGTAAATGTTGAGCGCAGACCGACTTCTAAAAAAGAAGGCCGTTCATCGTTGTGGACAGTATTCGTAGTATTATTTTTTGTTCGATAACGATAGGTATCGGGTACATCTCGCACAAATTTCTATAACGTTGGTGAATTTATTTCAAATACCCGGGGACTGTAGCTAAACAAGTTTTCTTAGACGTGACTTAAATATTTTAATTGATTTTTCGGTAATATCAAAATACAACAATCGGAAGGGTCATATCATGCAGGGAATATCTTTTTGCTTTATTTAGCATAGACCATAGAATCTATGGTTTATGCCATAGGTGAAGTCGTCATCGTATTAGTAGGTATCTACCTACGCTTGCTGCGCAGTAGGTTAAAAACTGGATAATTGGCTCATTCTGGATAGTGTAACAAAGATCAGCAAGCACATAGTTATGTGCAGAAATTGTAATTTTTTCGCTGACTTTGTACGATATGTTGTTAACGATATTTTATTTTCAATTCAGTAACTCAGCATCACAGTGGTAAATTAGCTGAATGTGCAAAAATATTGGTTGCAGTTTTAGTTGTATGAAGTAGGTATACGCATTCTAATTAAATTATAACCATAGTCGTTCATTATTTTAAAATATTTTATAGGTATATTGACCTTTTCTTTCTAATATGTATTTATTTTGACTGACTGCTTGCTAAGAAATGATAAATAATAAATAATCTTCCTGCTTTCCTCGTAATTATAAGCCTACTTTTCAAGGCTTATAATTACAATGGTTGATTGAAGAAAGGTCTAGTAACGCAATCCGATGTAATAGTAATGTAATTACCTAACTGTTGATAAAAAAAACGTTACAAATGGATCTAGTTCCAATCACCAAAAAGATAAATAACAAACATTGTATAAACAAGTTACATGCTGTTTATTTTTAAAATAAATATTTATATATTTTTATTAAAACCTAAAATATTTTGTTTAGGTTTTAATAAAAAAAGTTCTCAAAAACTACATCCTGAGACGACGTTTTCTACTAGACGTTTTAGACTATTTAAAATTCTCAAGCTGTAAATAAATCGACGATCTGTAACGGATGGTAGTGGTAAAATTATTACGATGCACTTCCATAATTGTAAAAATTTAAATATAGCCGCTAACTATTTCTATGCTAGGTCTTATTTTTCCTAAATATATCTAAATAAATAAACGTGTTGTTCTTATACATAAGTTACACTTACTTATTTTGTCATATAGAAGGTGATAAAATATATTGTATTAATATGTTATGGCGCGTTTTATACCTTTTCAATTTAGAACTAAGCAGGTGCCATAACGGTTTTTAATAAATACATTTATAGCTAATTTGTTTATTACATTACAAAGATTCTGTTATAGTTATAATTATCGTTGACCTACAAGATTATTTATTTTATTTTACCTTCAACATTGCAACTAAATTTAAACAAATTAATTGATATATTAAATTACTTACGTTGTAGTATACAGCAAAACTCTTCTCAAACCACAATTTACCGCACAGCCAATGGATGGATGTTCGGATAATGTAGCACTGATGATATGGAGCATCAGTTCCCGCGATCGCGACTCGAGCTGCGAGTGGAGTGAGCGGGCTATGTGACCGGTACGGAGCGAGGACTGTGGGTTACAGAGAGTCGCGTCGTCGCGCCGGAGACTCGAAGCACCGCGGAGTTACAGAGCCAGGGCACGTAGGTCGTGGTCGTGCGAAGTTCGGACCGTCCTCTCCGACCGTAGCCTGCGCCCGCTGCCGCTTCTCAGCCCGACTTGTGCCCCGCGACGTTTCGCGAGCTTATTATACAAGAGACAAGTCATGATGTCATGAAGTCAGATGGGCGGCGCGTGCGCACCCGCCGACACGCCTAGTCCGCGCCCCGGACGCCCCACCTCTTCTCCTATTTCAACCCTATACGCCTTCCGGGAACCCTCCAGGATTGGATCGTATATCTTTGAATAGTGCTGCAAAAATAATAAATTTACGCGGGCCCTAACGCTTCGTAGCGCATCCCACACCATTACAACATTTTATAATTAAAAAACTCTTTTTAGCGTCCAGCAAAAAGGTTAGAGTCACTGCGAGAATAATGAGCAAGAAACTCGAGGCCATAACAAAATATTTATACTCTTTTTTTTACGTCTTTCGTTAGTGGAATAAAGTTGTACTCGTATTACAATATTTATATACAATATCTCTGTGTCAGGTGCCACCACTTGGCTGAGGTGCTTTATTTCAAGCATCATTGTTATCTTACTAATAACAAATTGTGTAGTACCTAGCAAAAAGGATTTTTGAATTAAAATGTTTTTACAACTTGTGATATAATTTTGAATTTTGAAATAGCACTCATTTCCTTGCAGACCTTGATAAGTCTATGGCATAGACTATGCCAATCGAAAATTTGCCAACGTTTTACGTCATATATTTTTTTCGAAGTATTTTAATCCTGGATCAAAATTCGCTGTTATATGATTCAAATAAGAATGTATCAAAGAATTTCGAGAAGGTACCTCACATATCTTAATGGAAGGTTGCTTGGGCAAGATTTTAGCTAAGTGAAAACCTAAAACAATATGAACTTCTTGTGAAAATGGAAATAAACTGATACGTACTTTTGTCTGCCCAAAGATTTTTATATCTGTCAAATATTTATCATTTTGAAACAGGCATTATTATGCCGCGAAGTGGGTAAAGATTAGAATCCCTGTACCTTATCGGGGGATCCAGCTTTACCGTATGATGGTAGAATATTTTGTGAATACTCAACTAGTCAGCTTCAGTAGCCTTAGCCCTTTAGTAAAAATCTGCCGTAAAGCACCTATAAGTGTGTCCCGGCAGCGCGCAGCGGTCCATGAGGTCCAGTTCCAATTCCAGGTTAATCCTACTTACAATAATTCTCGATCACATCATCACTTATACTAACAAGACGGTATTTGCAAAAGCTGTGAAATTAATAAATAGCCTAGCATTGTAAGAAAAATATCCTATTGAAATGGTTGAGAAAAACTTAGATGCTATTAGGTATTAATTGTTATTCTTGCTGATAATAAGCTACGTTTGAGGATTGAGACAGATCAGAAAAAAACCTGATCTGAGGCAATTTGGAATTGGAAGTAACTAACAATTTTGTTAGTTACTACAATATCTATCACTAATAAAAATGTTAGTTAATACAATATCTATTTGTATTTTAATAAACGGCTAATTTAATCTTTCTATTTTCTATGGATGTTATTTATCTGATAAGTTCCACTGCCATATGTACGATTGTACCTACACACATTTATTCCTTCACATATCCTTAGTTTATTACTAGGAAAATACCGCTATGCCTGGGTTCACTGACAGTTCGACGTTGAAGCTGACCGCTGACCGGCGTGCTTGACTCCAGCTATAATTATACCGGATTCTATGCAATTTGCACTCTTCAATATAGATATGCTATTTTAGAACGAGGTGACAATATATTAATGCACGAGTATGACTTCTCGGATGCTAATGAGAATTAATTACTTTGCAATTGTGTCACGTCAATTGTCTTGTGGAGCGATTTAATTAATGTTGTTATGACGAGTCTTCGAGTCAGTCTCGCCGCAATTGAAGGTTTTTATTTAAGTAACTACGTATGCTTTGTACAGGACTGGATGTTGTTGGCCCCTCTCTCGGGTCGATGCAGTTGCTCGTCATTATCGCTGCCACAGGTTGTTCAAGGCCCTCCATGATATTATTATTAGGTACTGTGTTGGATGTATACTACCTACTATGACACCTCTCTCTGCGAACCTTATCATGTTGATTGAGTTACGAGTTCGTTTTATCCTTTTGATGGATCCATGTGATATTGTCATTGGCCTTGTCAACATCTCTCAAATTTAGATTCTGCCATCTGGTGTGGTGGGTTATTTAGCCCGTGAAGTGCAGGGCTAATTGTCAATTCCCTAGACATGTCATTTCTCCACTAAAAGAGCAGGATGCATGTCGTATGTCGTAGTTATATATACGAGTATAACTATGTACATAAATTAATACATTTATGTCGACAACCAGTTTATGGATTTATTAGGATGAGGTTTTCATCATTCATATTTTAAATATTTTATATGCATCCCTTGCACTCTTATCTCTAACATTTGCCTATCAGTACAGATAATTTTGTCCCTGTGAGCTGTCAAATGCTGCTGGAACAATATATCTTATATCCATGGCAATGGGCTTCCCGATTGCCATGGATTTGATCTAATCGCCACTGCCAAATTAGATCTCCACTCCCACAAGAAGATATCGACGGTGCTCATTCGGCACCCTCACGCACGTGTATATACATAATAGGAAAACTTGCAAACTCTTGTTAAAAATCACAAAGATGGCAAAAAACAGAAAATATCAAAACCAGTCTTCTGCCCGGGTAGCAAATACACAGCGCCCTCTGCGAAAAATTTTCAGTAATTGACCCCATTCTGAAGAAAGCTAGATGAATAGAGATGCAATAGTCAGACTGACAAAAAGTCAAGATACCATGATGTAAGATAAACGCTAAACCTTTTTAGCAAAATACCAAATAAATAGCGTTTTTTTCAGCATTGTATCTTGACATAATCTCTTTCTAATCTTGTTGGCATACACATCCTGCTTTAGCGTCTTATCACAACATACAGTATTTCAATATGATCCTCAAAACAACAATCATCATACGAGTAAGTTACCACTAGGATTCACTATCAGTACATCTAAAGGATATCTAAGTTTTGTCCTGTGATATTCTTGTACTGATAGTATGATGTAGATCACTTTGTAATCCAGGTTATCCATAATCAAGAACATCATTTAGCTGATGAATGAACGCTCAAACAAGTTTTCAGTTACCACCAATGTATAGTAACATTCAACATGCACTTGAAAAGTGAGCAATATCATCAAGTGATTATGTCTGAAAAATCGGAAACGCTAGATCTATATCACAGAAAAAACCACCAAAATTTTCACAATCAAACAAATCTTTTTAAGTATTAATTTTGACGAGTATCAAGTCGTTTCTTTGGAGGTACTCACAACAAAATGGCCTTTAGTTCGACAAATTAGTATACCTACACCGACGCCAAACTGTGAACATCAAACCTTGTAATATTAAATTCATTAGCAACAATTATACTTCTTAACGCTTTATTTTATAATAAACCTTTTATTTTGTCTACATAAGTACAAAGTAAAACTTTGTTGAGCACCACAGTAATAAATAAACAATGACGATATTACGTGCACTTATTCAAACGTGTCCCAATATTCGTCAAAATAACATTAACTTTGACGAGAACTGGGACAAGCAGGGATTATTGGGTAATTAATGTCACGCCCAAATAATAATATTCAGCAACAAAAATAACATAATTTCATAGAATTTATTTTTGTCGAGAAAATTAAAATAACAGAGAAGATCGTCAGAAAATTAAAATAACAATTAGAAAAAATAATCGTACTCCTCGAAACGTCCGGCTGGCCCATCAAGATATTAGTACCTTACGTGGCAAGTCTGATGTCACTTTCATTTGCTGAACTATCAAAAAAATACAAAATTTGGAAGCGTAAGCGCTTCTTCTTCTTTGAGCGGTCTGTACTCCAATGGCATTCTCCACGACACTCAGTAAAAATTGTTTTACTGAGTGTTGCTTTTATAATTACAGAATATTACCTACTATAAATCTGAAGCCAAATAAACAGTTTTAGTAGTTAGGTATATAATTAAATTGCAGGCCTTTTATTACAATCTGACGAGTAATAGGACATTGTCGACATTACCAGCGTTTACCTTATCTTGTATGTATGTATGTTTTTTTGTAAAATTCTTTATTACCTCTTATTTTCAAAACTTCTGCAGCTGGATGAACTTCGAAAAAAACGTATGATTAAATTCGTCATAAAAACTAAGGTATCTTAGTACTTAACTCCGCCATTGCCGGTCCCAAGCCCGGATGCAAAAGGAGGAGGGTTTGTATGGAGCAGAACATTCCCAGCTGTAAAACGTTCAACGCCGAGCATCAGGCGGCGGTAAATTAGCCTGACCACCCTGTACTTCTCTTATGGGGCGGTATTCAGTGACCGTGAGGACCGAAATAGCCCCTAAAAGACTGCCGTGGAAGGACTGGGGCACCCACCACGAGATATTGCCCAAGAAAATTACCCTCATGTCCAGAAGCGGGGTAATCGCGACCCTCAGTAATGAGGAGAACGAAGCAAGGAGGATCTTAGTACTTACTAGGCCCTGATACTAGGTATCAGGGCATTGAAAACAAAATGCCATTTTTTTTATTCGAAAAATTAATATTTAAAAAATAAACCAAACCTATCGCGTAGTCTATGAAAATAAAGGAAATTTAATGGGGATACAAGTCTACATTAGGATAGAATATTAAAAAAAACTTAAGCACCCGATGGCGCTAAGAAGACCAAAACATGATGGAGAGTAGCAGGTGGGACCGAATAGCAAATTATAAACCGAAAGAAAATTAATCGGTTCTGTTTCCAACTAAACTTAATGCGGGATTCAATCATGTTGCGGTCTTTTTAGTGCCACCGGGTTTTTAATTATTATTTATGATATTTTAAAATGTTTTTACTATGGCAAGATCTGTTTTTGCAGCTTGTTTCGTACTCAGTCAGTCTTTATTTTTATATTACTTTAATATTAAGTTATTAAAGATCTTCCATGAACTCTCTTATGATTTCCACATCTCCGTTGAAGTCACTCTCGATGTAGGTAAAAAAAATAATTACATCTATGAGGTTCCTATACTAATTTCCTCGATTGATCTAAAACCCGGAGATAATTTCTTAATATAATTCTAGAAGGTAGGTATAGCGATTATATAGGGATTTCTAGTTATTATTTGTTCATCTCAGCTTTAATAAGAATCTAATAACATAAAGTCAAATATGTGCAAGATGATTACTCCTGTCTGCTTTATGATTTATAAAGGCGCCTGCGATAAGTTTGAAACCTGTCAAGGCGAGGCCCGTTGCGGTCGCGCCGAGGCTGTCACTGGCGGCGCCCAACCGGACAAGTGTTTGGAAATATCTTTGTCTAATTATAATTGATCTGCTTATCGGCTATTCTATATTTGATTCATACCTACATTGAGTACGAAGGCATTTTCGTACTCCATGTAGTTATTTTATTGATTGATGCACACAAATCTGACTTTGTTTACCACCAATACCTATCATTTTTTATGAAGTACCCGACGCCATACCGAACATATCCCAGACATCAGCCTATACGAGATTAGAATGACTCTTAAACAGCTTAACAACAATGCGTCAGGTAATGACAGAATCACGACGATTCTTGTGAGAGTGGGTGGAAAACTGTTACCTCCGCAGTCATCCAGAAGTTATTTCATTCCATCGTTCATTATCAAAAAGGTTACAAAACCTTGTTGATGATCTACAGGCCAACAAATACGAAGACTCAAGAATCGCAACGCGTCGAACATTCCTCCGGTTTAGCTGCGTGGCGTTAGTGACGTCACGCCTGCTCAACAGTAAAATTAGGCGGAATTGTTACTACTTAGGTATATATTTTATATGACTTGTGTTTTTCTAAAATATAAATTTCATGTTTTGTTAAAAAGAAATGTTTTTATCAATAAATACTTATTTAAAGCACCTCAGATATTATAGTATATTTTAATATAACATTATCTATCTGAGGTGAAAGGGCCGGTAGCGGTATCCTTCGTTCTCAAATTTGATGGTTGCGTTTAGTGACTAGGTAAGACTGGATAATGGAACGCTAGTCTATCTAGTCTAGTTATTATATATATAAATATGTTAGTAGGTATAGTGTCGTGTAAGTAAACAACTTTTTTACCGGTAGTAGATACGCCCTTTCAGAAGTAGATTACGACAATACCTAGACACAATAACAGGCAATAAAGTAGGTTACCAAATTGCAACTGTTTGTTGCAGCTAGATCGCACCCGTGGGTAGAGAGGGCAATAAAATAATCATTTATCAGTTATATGTCAACGTAGGACAAGCTCGTAATCGTCTCTTAAAGTGATAATACGCCATTTGGCCTAAATATGGTTATTTATATGTTTCGTTATATAGAATAGGTACAGCGCGTATGTATCTACCACAAGGACGTCCCAAAATAACTTAAAAGTGACCTATTTGCTTATGCTGGAAACAAGTGAAATTCTTCACTATTAATATTATACGGGTCCCTGAAAGTTTGAAAGAAATTTTCACACAATAAGCAACCGATTGAAAATCCATCGTTTCATAAATCAAATATTTCATAAACCTTAGATCTCTTAGGAATCTTTTTATGTGTGGTAATTTTGCTACAGAACATAAGTATTTTTTTCGAAACATCAATACATTAAATCGGCAAAGATATCATGTTTACTTTAATATTATGGTTCAGCTTTTATAAGCAATTTTGAGTTACCAGGGGTCGAGTCATTTATAACAATTTAGTAGGGTTATGGTGACCACAGCAATGTGCGAGCCAGACAGATCTAGGCTACCTACAGTCCCCTGTCCAAAGAAGAAATTAGGCGAAACACCGTCTTGCATTAGGACCAACCGCTACTTGTGGATTTGAGACCATCTCTAAATGAACTGGACTAATTGTGCCAGCTACCTAGAAACTACTTCGGTACATTATGGTGTTTGCTTCATGATAAAATTGAATATATCCAAGTTTTTACTATCACTATCAGACTTGGCTTTGAGTTTGATGGATTGGAGTTGGATGGGTGACCGCTGGTGACATTACTACTGAGCGCTTCCGCGCTTCGGAGGGCACGTTAAGCCGTCGGTCCCGGTTGTTGTCTTAGGACGGCAGTCTTTACAACATGGTGCCACCCTCAAGTTGAAAATCTGTCGCCAAGCACCTAACGGCGTGTTCCGACAGCTGTCCTTGAGAGCCAGTAATTCTAGGTTAGCCTGAACAACATCTTCGACCACATCATCTCTTACCATCAGGTGAGATAGTGGTCAAAGGCTAACCTATCAGGCATAAAAAAAAAACTTAAAAGAAGTAAAGGCCCTGAGTGAATACGGGTTCTGAATCTATCAATTCTGCAGCATAAAATCGGCCAGCCACAATGAATAATGACTTCGATGGTCATACTAACAAATGGACAAACTACTAGGCTTTTGTTTGATATACCGCTTATATTTTGTCTATTTTTTTTATGTTGATAGGAAAGCCGAAGATTTAATAATATTAATTGGTTCTGAAACTACAGATACTACGCTAAAATTAAGGTGATTTATAAATGACTTCGACAAGTTATTTCACACTTTTGGGTGTTGAAGTCGGTTCCATTTTTTGTTAGAAAAAATGTTTTCATTCTTTTTAGTGACCTTTTTTTACTTACAGTATCGATTGTCACCCATTGTCAACGAGTGTATCATCGAGATAGGTAAATATTTTTCAGTTATTGGAGTGTAACTCAAAAACGGCTTCAGCTTTCAAACAGAAAGCTGAAGCCGTTTTTGAGTTTTTGAGTTACGGGTGAACCGATTTTGAAAAAGAATAATAAAAATCGGTTCACCCAGTACAAAATTGGTACAAGGTAACTACTACTAAGGTAACAAACAAAAAAATACAGATGAATTGAGAACCTCCTCCTTTTTTGAAATTCGATTAAAAACCAATCAACTCCATCTATTGTCGTTTCGAGTAAATCACGTTAGAAAGTTTAAGCTAAGATCTGACTTTATTAAAACATAAGAGCCCGGAAACTACTTATGCAAAATCATGCAATATTTATCGGTTTTGAAGAATGCCTTATTATGATATATCTCTTTGAAGTAAAAACTCTATAAAATTGACTTTGTATCCTGAAGGGTGTGCCGCTAATTGGTTCTACCTGTAATAATAAAATGTACCTACTCTAATTTCGGTTTCAGTGACATCAGAAAGCTGATTTTAGCATTCAGCCATTCAAAAGCAATATCTGAAAATAAACTTATAATATTCGCAATATTTACTTCAAAAATCCCTATTTCGTTAAGGTATTACCTGAAGAACTTTTCTTTACTTAGTGTCATTGATTACTATAATTACACATACAATTATGAATTAACTAAAAATATGGTTAACTTTTGTTATTTTTTTGTCCGAAAAAGTTTATTCGTTTTCTATTAGACTTAATATATGCTAAACCAGATAATGATACTCGTACTTATATTTATTTACCGGTACCACCTTAATAAATTCGGGCAAGAAGTACTACTTACTTATGCTGTTTAATTAGTTTTATTATTTTTAGCGAATTTATAATATATGTAAACTGAATATCTCGGCAACTGTATGTCGGAGCATTAATTCTGTTTTACCAAACGAGGGGAAAAATTACATCGAATGGCATTTCTAAGTCAACGTGGCCAAAAAGTTCAGATTAATGGTTTTACCGTATAAGGCAACGATATGTTAACTTCTAAAATTTTAATGAAATATCTGCCTGTTCGGTAAACTATGCAATCGGGTTGAACCCTATCTCTAGGCGTATAGTGTTCATAATCGCGCGGACGCGAATACTGTTGTTAATGCATTTCTGAGGCAGCGCTGTCATCCACCGCAGGTAGATTAGATACATTTTTATTTAATTCCCAATTTGGTTCGACAGTCCAGTTTTTTTTATGCCTGATAGGCTAACCTAGTGGTCAAAGGCTAACCTTTGACCACTATCTCACCTGATGGTAAGTGATGATGTGGTCGAGGATGTTGTTCAGACTAACCTAGAGTTCCTGGTTCTCAAGGACAGCTGCCGGAACACACCGTTAGGTGCTTGGCGACAGATTTTCAACTTGAGGGTGGTAGCTAGCCAGGCGGGCATTTGCAAAGTGCCCTACCACCATGCCGTAACGACTGCTATCCTAAGACAACAACCGGGACCGATGGCTTAACGTGCCCTCCGAAGCACGGAAGCGCTCAGTAGTAATGTCACCAGCGGTCACCCATCCAAGTCATGACCGCGGCGGACGTTGCTTAACTTTGCTGATCGATTCAGAATGGGTAAGCAAACTTGGCTACGAGCGCTTCAATTTTATATAATTTGCCACTGAGTTTTGGGTTAAAACAGTGTTTGGTTGTTTTGTGAGGTCACGGCGACCTATTTAACATTAATTCAGACGCCGGGCGTCTAGTATTGAACATTTTATATAGATTAGATTATTTAGAACTATCAGTGCCGTGGCGAACTCGTGGGTGACAAAGGCGGACGCCTACCTATTTGCGGGCTACCAGTGACGTCGACATCTGGACCGAGGGAAGTTTATGCAAATAGAATCCCTAGATTTATTTAACTGCAGTTAGAATACGTTAGGTGTTTTGGCATAATAATCCCTTCGGCGGAACGCTCAGTGAGCCGTTAGTCGGTGAGTGGATTCCCGCCAATTCGTTTCCCCGCATTCATATACTCGCACATAGATCGGCTGGTGTCTTCCTGTGACTTCCGGGAACCCAGTCGAATACACCACGACGTACGTGGTAAAGTATGCGGCTACGGGGATTCCGGAGAAAATCTCCCCTTCCCATACACGGCCTGTTTTAAAATGAACCACATTTTTGTAAAATAATATTTTCTTTACCTTGTTTTGCATAAATGAAACATTGTAAACGTACAATGATGAACATCTAAGCCAGAATTATAGTTAAAGAAAATTACACACCGTCCATTCGTCACTGCGACGCAGTCGCGACTGCCTGCGTACTGAGCGCGGGCTGAGATCGAGGTGCGTAGGCGTACTCACGTTTCGTCCGTTCCTATGAAGTTGAAATACTGTATAGATAACATTACCGTGTCACAGGTATACGTGTTAAGATAGATATTATGTTTTTCATGATCTATAATATTATAATATCTTGAATAAATTAAGATACCTTAGTGGAGAGAAAAATAAAGAATATTGTATTGTTGTATTGTATTTTAAGTTTTTTCTTTGTTTACCAGAAAATTTTCATATTGCCTTGAACAGTCTAATTTGAACAGAGGTGCTTTTTCTTTAATTCTCTAATGGCGCGACTGGCTGAATTTGACATACAGTTGACATAATATAATATAGTACATATTAAATTTCTACGTAGTTTAAATTAAGTGAATCATATATATGTATATGCATAAATACTACAATTTTAAAAACAATGTCATGTTTATTAGGTGGCATGGCGTTGGTTGCATAAATAATTATCTTTCGATACATTTTATTTTCTTTCAGTTTGTAAGCCGAAAATAACATACCTTTTTCCATGGCGCACACGTACCTACATCCTCCTAGTACTCGTATATCCTAATTTTTTTTTAAAGCCATCGTTATTGGTTTATTTTTTCTGAATATACATTGATATGTCGAACTTTCCCTTGAACACTCAGAGTATCAATTGGAATATTAATACTTTCATCAGAAATAACACTGTTTCTGTTAGTATTATATCACAGTATTATGTCTTATCTAGTATTACGAGTATGTCTAGTAATAAGTTCATGTTTGCAATTTAAAATTGTTATAACCTTCCGCGAATTCTGTCAATTTACTATGGTATCAGAACAGGAAAGAATTCATCTTTAACTTTTTAATCCATTCAAATCCCAGCCCCATACAGCAATAATTTCCTGTGTCTGTTGTTCATAGAGGTATGAATTCATTGTTGAAGTAATTATAATACGATCTATAAATAAAAATATCTACATTAATTATAATAATATCTTAAGACCATTAATTTCACAAATCTTCATAGTTTTGAAAGAGGAATGATATATGATTATTAACTATTTTCATACTACTTTGCCTGAAATTACCTTTGTAAAAACGAAGGCACGTTCTTCAATGTATTCGTATATACAACTTACAAGACAATAGTACGTAGGGGTATAATACATTGGGGTTGTAGACATTAATTTCATAACTGCCAAAATGAAGTGAATCACCAAGATACTCATATTTTGAATCGAAAGCTTTATTTTATTTCGTAATGCTCAATTTCTTGAAACTTTTTTGTTTGTTGCCCGTTTCTGTTAGACTTTTTACAAGCTTTTATTTAGTTTCAACTGTCCCGATGTTTGTCACCAAATCTTGCAAATTAAATTTGATCCACTTCCCGGTTACTGATTGAGCTTAAATTTTGCATATTATGTGTAAATCACGTGACAATGCAATATTATGATGACATGGTGCTGATCTGAAATCGTAGCTGGCCATAGGAACTTCGCAATGACACGACACAACCTCATCGAGTTTGGGCTCATTTTTATTGTATTGACGGGAGAGCTCGGGACGCCCGCGTTGACGTCTCGCTTAAGCACTGCGGGCGGCAGCTCGTAGCCCGCGTGACGTCATCGGTTGGTGCGAGGGTCGGGTTGCAGTTAGTCGTGTCGTCGACTGATGCGAATCCTCTTCGTCGCTGATGGTGAAATCCCGGCTGGCATGGGGAACGTCCGAACAAAAAGAACTCACTACATCTCCACTAGACCCGTCCTTATCATCCAAAACAGTTCCATGAAGACACGGCTTCCAAGTAGGTGACAAGAACCATCCTCCGTCTCTATTGAAGTTTGGACGTCTACTAATTTCAATAGATTCTCGGATCTTGCGAGGCACGAAGAACTTTTCTCTCGACAAGACCCGAGTTTTGTCGAAGCGGATGTAGTGTCCTGCACCAGATAACAGAGAATGTTCTGTCACGGCTGAGCTGTTGATGTCCTGATTCTTCATGGAGCGTATGTGTTCCGTAAGTCTAGTGGAAACGTTCCTGCATGTTTCACCAACGTAACATTTGCCACAGTCGCAGGGAAGTAATATATTCGTGTTGTCTTTGTTCGTTTCCTAATTGTGTGGTGTTTTTGTGTTTGGTAATTTGTAGCCGCTGGTGGCGGACCGTCCTGCGTTGTTTTAAGGTTTATAGATTCAATAGTGAAAAAGTTTTCAACGTTTTACACTAACATTTTTCAAAATTTCTTGTATTTTTTCGATTAAAAATTAAATTTCAACCTTTTTAAATAGCTCCACGCATCAAAACACGCGGGCCGTGGTCCCCGATCGTGTCCCGTTGGATTGAGCGCGATCGGAGCTATACTTTGTGAAATATAGCAAAATCTTAGTAAATTTAACATTGAAAATTCACCTAAGGTGTACCGTACCCCATACTTTAGGAATACGACATAGTCAAATTCACGTCCCAATATAGAGTGTAGCCTACCAAAATTTGCGTCTCTGGTAGCGCAGATTAACTAGATAGTTTAAATAGTATCGTCCCATAACAAAATCTTACATTAGACAGCTAAAACCTGTTATTGCAAATATTTTTGTAAGAAATTTCATATATTCGTGTTGTCTTTGTTCGTTTCCTAATTGTGTGGTGTTTTTGTGTTTGGTAATTTGTAGCCGCTGGTGGCGGACCGTCCTGCGTTGTTTTTAGGTTTATAGATTCAATAGTGAAAAAGTTTTCAACGTTTTACACTTACATTTTTCAAAATTTCCTGTATTTTTTCGATTAAAAATTAAATTTCAACCTTTTTAAATAGCTCCACGCATCAAAACACGCGGGCCGTGGTCCCCGATCGTGTCCCGTTGGATTGAGCGCGATCGGAGCTATACTTTTTGAAATATAACAAAATAATTGTTATATACCTAACCTTAAGCTGTCCACTTCATTTTAATATAATTAAAAATTAACTATAAAGCTTAAAGTTAGGTATTTTATTTAAATTTTGTTATATTGAAAAAAGTATAGCTCCGATCGCGCTCAATCCAACGGGACACGATCGGGGACCGCGGCCCGCGTGTTTTGATGCGTGGAGCTATTTAAAAAGGTTGAATTCTGATTTTTAATTTTGAAAATACACAAAATTTTGAAATTTATGACTGTAAAAAGTTAATAACTTTTTCACTATTGATGCTAATTACCTAAAAACAACGCAGGACGGTCCGCCACTAGCGGCTGCAAATTACCACACACAAAAACACCACACAAATAGGAAACGGACAAAGACAACACTGAATATAAAATTTCTTACAAAAATATTTGCAATAACAGGTTTTACCTGTCTGGTATAAAATTTTAGTATGGGACGATGCTATTAAAATTGTTTAGTTAATTTGCGCTACCAGAGACGCAAATTTTGGTATACTACACTCTATATTGGGACGTGAATTTGACTATGTCGTATTCCTAAAGTATGGGGAGCTGTACACTATAGGTGAATTTTATAGGTTAAATTTACTAAGATTTTGCTGATATGACAGGGAACGCACAGTAGACACCGGGCACTCCCAATGGGTCCCTATCTTTGGGAGAGCGAAATATTGTAATTTACTTAGAGGGCGGAATATTGTCTTGATGCTGTACCTTCGGCGTAAGTTATCCCGTATTATTTACTAAAATGAATACCACGTTAGTTTTTATACTAAAAGAGAAAGGCTTGTTAATGTGATATTGTTAGCGTTTTGACTTAGATAATAAGTATATTTGTTTTGACTAATTCATTTTGGCAAATTTGAATATTTTCTCCACCAAATTAATGTTATTTCCTTCTTATATACCTCCTCCAGAAAATAATGAACACTATTCAACCACTAATAACCTTTTGTCAATATACTACTGGCCTATTCAATAAAAGTAAACATAAACCTAAATAACAAATAGTTTTTTTTTAACAAGGCTCACTATTTGTGATAACTAATTGGGGAAAACCACCGCGATGACAAATTTATTCGTTAAATATACCAGCTGATGTGATGATGATAATGATGATGTAACCTTTAAGATGCCTGTCAATCGTTTTAAGATTATATTCTTAAATTTCCTTGAAGATTATTGAATATGATTTTAGACGTACAAAGAGCCATTAGGAAAAATACCAAAGAAGATATGGATGGATATAAAATATTTAATATGTCAGGATTTGATACCTTGCTCTCAGCCTACGTAAAATTACCGCTCCCCCAACTTGCTGTACTGTACACACCTAAAGCATGAAAAATTGTATGATCAATAGGAAATTAATTAAAGTAAAAAACAACGAGTCTCTAAAAGACAATGACACGCTTGAACTTGAAGTTAACTTATAACTTATAATTAAAAATTTGGCTAACAGCCAAAAAAATTATATAATTTCCATATCCGTAATTTTTTTACGAGATTCTATGTAAGTTTGATTCACGTTTTCGAGGTATCAACGTTGACGTGCAGCTTTACAGCGGGCGTAAAAACCCACTAAGTTTTGCTGTCTTAGGCCAAGGCCTAAGGGCCTACAGGGAACCCGGTCCTGATAATGTGTATGAAACTATAAAAGTAACTGAGATGACAAATAAAAGAACAGAAGATATACATGTGGACCCCGTGTAGGGTACCGCAAAGGCAGAAAGAATAAAACATTTGTTGTACTGGAATACGACACGTCGAATAACAATTTAGAAAAAAACCTCTTGCCTTAAAACGAGTACCTATACTTACATAAGTACCTATACGAGTACACAAATATGTTTCAATTTATACAAAATTCTAAGTAAACTTCTACGTCTATATTCAGAAAGTTTACTGAACCATACAACATAGTTTCTAAAGATTTATGGCTTAGTCGGATACACAAGTTAGAAATAACAGACGATTTACAGTGGGCCTGCACTTAGCTCAGTTTATGGTTCCTAAGAAACGAGACAAAGAGCTGTTTGTGCTAGAATGCTATAAATAGACTGGCCGAGCCGAGTAGTGGGCAGGCGACCCGGTTACTTTGATCCTGCGCATTGCCTTCAATATAGGGGAGCCTGGGCACGGTTGTATCTAAGGAGGTTGAAACAGCGGCAATATCTTTTGAATTATAATTGCTAGGCTGCGGGGTGCTAGGGAAGTAGGGAGGGGTATGCATGTCTAAGCACTATGCACAGTGTCGTGGCTGCACCGCGCCGGCACCAAAATTAAGTATTTTTGATCGACGATTTTGGATAATTATTTGATGGCAGCCATTTGTGTGTTCCCTTGCTTGTTCATAAGATATTATACGTCATATAAGAACAATAAGTTTGTGTGTGATGTTTGGTTTCGATAATATAAATTATATTTGTCTTAAGTCCAGTGTGGAGATGGATGGTTGTACCAAAATTTAATTTTATGTCGTGTTGTGGAATCAGTTCTCTCGTGGGGTTTATACCATTCATAGTCATTCATTTGTTTCGTCTTGAATCGAAATAAATCAACTAACACCTATGTAATTGAATGTAAGTTATTTTTCACGGTAGGTAGTATAAAAAACGGACTGACAGTTTGGTGTTGCCGCCTTGAGTGACGTGAACGAAGAGTCCGGCCGGCCACCGTCAACTGACTTCACGACTCTGCCTAGACGCGAAGTAAAGTTAGCACCGCTCGACGCGCCTTCCGCTTCGATGATGCGACAGGTATATATTGTTTATAGTGTTAATAACAATAGTTTTGATGTTATGAACAACAGAAGAAAATTTGTTGCTGCCGTACCCAGGCTCCCCTTACAATTACTAACGACGACATCCTGCCTGCACATTGCACAAACAAAACAATTCCTTGCCTGTCCTACACTGCACTCGTAACTTGCCAAACCTGCGTACTTAAAAAGTTTACTGCTCATATACCTATTTCAGAAGTATCTGGGATCGACCTACCTACATACCTAAAATTTATTTAGGTATAGTTCACAAAATATCTGAGATAAAATGTATGGGGTTATAATAAAACTAGCTTTCGAGGCGCGGCTCCACCCGCGCGTATGGCGGTTATCGCACAAAAACATTAACCGCTTTTTGCGCAGTTGGATAAAAACTCTCCCATGTTTTTTCCCGGGTCTCAAACTATTTCCATACCAAATTTCATTCAAATCCGTCTAGTAGTTTTGGCGTGAAAACGTAACAGACAGACAGAGTTACTTTCACATTTATAATATTAGTACTGAGTACTGATTATGGAATAGGTACCCAAAATAAAATAAACGGTAGATCAGGAAATCTCTGCAACAAATATTTTGCATGGTATATGTCAAGTAACTACCGGCGTGTTCTGGCTGCTATCCTTGAAAGCCAGTTCACATTCTAGGTCACACCTGTTTACCATCTTTGACCACGTCATCACTTACGATCACTATCGGCTATAAAAAAAAAGATAGGATAGTAAAAACCTCAAGACCAAGCCGCTAAAGTAAAGAAAAATAAGACACCTCAGTAAAAAGTTAAGTAAAAGTGTATTCCGGCAGTTGTCGTTGAGAGCCTGTTCCCATTGTAAGTTCAATTAGCTTCTTCAACTACATAATTGGGAACCAGTAGATAAGATCTTAATAAGTAAATCGAATCGCATCCTCCGGAGGAACCACCTGAAATGAAGTTAGCCCTTTAGATAACGTAAAACCATGCTAACAAAGTCGGACATTTGCTAGTTAGATTTCGCGCGGGTCAGCTCTCAGAAGTGATTTGAACATTTTCAAGCGGGCTTGTATTGCCACTGTTGATACTGACTAACCGTGATCTAACAGCCAAGGCATAAGTATATATCAAAAGTGTTGTTATTGAGTAGATATATATTGTTATTGAATATAATTAGTCAGGTATATCGCCCTTATTATAAATCAACAAACACAGAGAAATTCGGGGTAGGGTAAGAGGGGGTTATGGCGAACAAGGGGGAATCGCGAACAGGCAAATTACTCGTAAAATGACTGGCTCAGAAGCACGGCATCCGGAGTGCGGGGCGGGGGCGTAATGCAATAGCAAGCGCCAACAATTTCAGTCAGTTCGCTCGGTGCATTTAAGAGTAAGGCGCGTGTTTATAATTTTGGACGCTTTGCTCTAACTTTTGGCCAAATTAATTTTTCGGTAAGTGTTGTTTTTAAATACTTTTCTTTTGTTATTATTGATTATTCTTATGCATAACATCACATAGAACTATCGTGTAAAAGTCTTTCTATCTATTCGTTTTAGTATGTGGAAAAAAATGGCCTCAAATTAAAAACGGTTATTTGGGGTTATGCCGAACATTAACCGAGGGGTAATACCGATCACCGTTCGTCATGACACCCAAGTAATCATTGTTTCTTTTTGTTGTTATATTAGATATGCCCGGAAACCGAAAAAGAACGACAGCCAAAGCGGTTTGGAAGGAAGATGACTAGCGACATGTAAAGTTGTTTGAAGCAGTGATGGCTCAGTGGCATTGGCTATGGACTACTGTGCAGTGAAGGACATTTTGCGAATGCCCGCCTGGCTAGCGACCGCGCGGGTGGTCGCTAGCCAGGTAGTTCAAGTAGAAAATCTGTCGCCAAGCACCATACGGTGTGTTCCGGCAGCTGTTCTTGGGAGCCAGTAATTTGGGGAAGCCTGTTAACACCTTCGACCACATCATCACTTACCATCAGATGAGATTGACTGTCGCAGACTTGCGCAAGACTGTTGTATTTGTGAAGAAATTGGAAGAAACGATAAAATATGGTACCGTTGCACAGCATGTAGGGGGTGATCCTATGCCATGTGCTCAAGGTGGAATATTGATGATGGTTATATTTGTGATTTTTGTTATTAAGATAAAAATACCACTCAGTAGGATGTAAAACTATTTTATCTACATAATTTGATATCTGCTCTAATACAATATAGTCTCAGTTGTTATTTAGTTACTATATAAAATGTGATCGTTATTACCCCATGACCTGTTCGGCATTACCCATGCCTAGGCATTAATGGCGAATAAAGCAACTTTTTTTTATACGTATTATTACTAGTTCAATGAGATGTTCAGATAAGTTTTGTGTTGAAATATTAATAGCTAAATAGTTAAAGTTTTGTTATGCCTTTAGAGTTTTTTATTAAAACCATTTATAAAAATATAACAAGGTTTTCTTCTTAAGCGTTCGGTATTCCCCCCTCTTACCCTACTGCACTGCAACAGCCGTAAAAGAAAAATCAAATTAGGTTTCTCCAAAAGCAAGCAACGATAGTAATTAAGGGAGTGAGTTCCGAGCGACAATAATTATTAGATTTATCCATTTTCCTGTTTATTTTTCGACTATACGCGGTTTGATTGCCAGCCTGAGGGCCGCGTGATCGTGACCGGCAACGAAAGAGGCGGATGATAAAAGAGTCTAGAGGCAAAGGTGCGAATGTTACGCGAACTATCTTTGAACTACGTATAAAAAAATCCAACAACAAGAGTTTTGTCACCATTTTTGATTTTTCATTGCCTTTAATATGATGATGTTTTTTCATTGTATCTATGGGCTTAACTGATTTACAAATCTCAAAGTCAAAAACTTAACATTTTAATTGTTTGAATTTTATTTCACTGATCACAATTTATCTATTGTAAAAATGTAATTACAGAATTTCTTCTATTACCTGTCAATAATATGTAAATTATTATAATGTATATACAATAGACAACATAAGTTATTAATCTACAACTTTAAAGATAAACTTAACCAGAAATTACTTAAGCCGTTGCGGCGTGAAGAAAAAGTTTATAGGCATTGTTTTCTTCGATTAAATAATATTTAATAGAAACCATTAGGTTATTATATTCATTCATTCATTTATTGATTCGATTATATTTCCCCGTAAACTAGAAAAAAAGTCCTATACATTTTTAATTCAAAATTTATAAGGCAAAGTACATTTCGTATTTCTTTGCCTCATTTAAACTATACTTACAGTTAGAAATTATTCAAAAATTATATTCGTTTTCCTTATAAAAGCCGTTATATATAATATTTACTTACGTCAAACTCTGTACATTTAGCAAATTTCAACAGTTTCTGTCTGGTTTAGAGAAAATAGACTGTGTCAGTCAGACAGACTTAGACGCGAGTGCTTCTAGAAGGATTCCGTTTTATCGGATGTACGAACCCTATAAACAACAAGTCTGAAAGGTAAAAAAAAAGGTTCCTTTATTAAATCATTTAAATCAATAATAACAAAGCTACTCTGCTCAGAGTAGTAGGAATACTCCAATAATAATACTAATAATAATAATATAAATAAATACTACCGAAATTCTTAAAATTTCGAGATGAAATTAACTTTCAATAAGGCAATATAAATAATAATAATACTCCAGACCTGCGTAGCTCGGTGACTCATTATTCAGGTGCAAGGAACAAGAACATGAGGTCTCCAACAGCATTACGCGGCTGAAGGTAGCCATGTCGTCAGCACTAACGCATTTTTACTGTCTTTTTTTAATATTATCTATGGCTTATTTTGAAGCGCTCGTAGCAAAGTTTGATTAGCCGTTCTTAACCAATCAGCTAAGTTAAGCAACGTCCGCCGCAGTCATGAGTTGGATGGGTGACCGCTAATGACATTACTACCTACTGAGCGCTTCCGTGCTTCGGAGGAAGCCGTCGGTCCCGGTTGTTGTCTTAGGACGGCAGTCTTTATAACATGGTGGTAGGGTACTTTGGAAATGCGCGCTAGCTTCCACCGTCAAGTAGCAAATCTGTCGCCAAGCACCTAACGGTGTGTTCCGGCAGCTGTCCTTAAGAGCCAGTAATTCTAGGTTAGCCTGAACAACATCTGCGACCACATATCACTAACCATCAGGTGAGACAGTGGTCAAAGGCTAACCTATCATGCATAAAAAAATATATATGAATTCTAGTGTAAGTATGAAGTCGCGGGTGTAAGTAATTAATTATTCCCATTGGTTTAACTCTATTCGTTTAGATATGTTATTTAATAGATATTCATGGTAATGTGTTTTAACTTTTAAGTCGTAGATAAAAATCTTGTGGGATGTGATGACATAGTAAGTATGCAATTTGAAACCCTTATATATAGGTTACTCAATCAATATTTGTCATGTGTTTTCAGTTTTTCTTTTCATGGCTACCCCTATCTTCCTAACTGGTGGAAGGAAAAGTCTGGGTGATTGTCACGGAGGAAGGCGGGAACTGTTCTGGTCTAGTTGTTGTTCGTTTATAGGATCTGATGTGAGTTCTTTGGAAACACCAAATTCTGTAAGTGCTGACTATGTTTCTTTTCGTTGCCACGGTCATCGGCCTACAGTTGGCGGGGAGAAAGATTTTATGGAATATCGGAGGTAGACAGGAACTTGGTGATCTGATGTGAGGTCTCTAGTAACTTGTCCATATTTAATAAGTGCTAGCATTGTTTCCTCTCATAGCAACACTCATCCTCCTGACTGGCGGAGGGAAAGGCCTAGACGGATGAGGGGGGTGACGCGCGCGTGCGGGTCGCGGGGGGAGGCGGGAGTCAGTGCTGGCTCGTGCTCGGAACTCTTCGGCGCACTCCGACTGGCCGGATGATGACGTCGAGCCGCTCCGGACAAAGGGTGCCTCATCTTCCTCTTCGAAATCCATTTCAGTCCAACGACGACCTGGGAAAGTAAGGACATAAAGATGTTTATAGAACGCCCACTCAGAAAGTGTCTCATTGCTCATTCAAAAACGTGTTATAAAGTATGTCATTTCTCCCTTATATATGTGCGGCAGGAAAACGTATATGGAATCTAATTCCTTCCCTCCATAGCAGTGAAGGAATGTTGTATGAAAATTCATACCTGCCCTGCTAGCACTCTTTTGTATTTAAAGCTGATAACAAAAAAATACAATCGTTAAATCTCAAAAAGGTTTTATATCAAATAATTTGAAAAAAGAGGTAGGATTTTTCCGTACCCAATTTTCAATGAAGGGAGGTTGGCAACCTTTCTCTGCATCACGAAAAAAACGTGTTTTTACTAAATAAATAATTTAACAATAGGCTTTTTATTATTCCAAATAGGTAATTTTCTAAAATGTCATCTGATAGTAGAAGTGAAGATTTTAAAAAGATGACGCCACCAGAAATAAAACATACAGCTCCAGAACTTACTTCAAAAAAGGTTTTAGAAAAAACATACTGCACATTGCCGTGAAATAATAGCCAATATAGAAGTGTCACACCGCAGTAAGCTCGGTGGTGAGTTTCCTTGGTCATCCAAAATCCAGTTTGACGCATAGAGAGAACTGAGAAGATCAGGCTTCTCCTTCGCGGTGAGGCCTATCTCTGTGTAGGGGCGGCAGAGACTACTGATAAAAAATCCCTTTGATAGCCCTAGTAGTACTCGTAGATACAACGTGGCACTACGAAAGGATTTTAAAATTCATACCTTTCTTTTCATAAACAAAACATACTCAGAATACTTTAGAAACTTAGTTCTTCATTACACTCTTTACCTATACATAGGGACATATCTCATCATTGATTATTCAGGGCAATCTTCACACTTGAGCCACCATGTTCCCACTGATGTGGCCTTGAAATCTCTCGGAAAAAGATGATGAACAATATTCACACAATGGTACCTACGGATATAGGTTGGTGATTTCAAACATTATTGTTTGATGTACACATTGTACACATTGGCGCAATATGTACCCACATAAAAATTGACTTTTAAATGCTATCTTTTATAAAAAGATGCTTATTTCTGCTATTTTTTTATAAAAACCATTGCATATACCTATATGCTAAACGCAGCAGATACATAAACACACCCTTACATAAAAACACACAGACACAAGAATAAGAGACCTCACATTATTAGGCCGTTCGCCGACGCCGACGACTATCGGGACAAAGATCGTCGAGTGAACATCCCATGCACATGGCGGTTACCTCGTTATCGTTATCATTATTATTATTATGTTCTCCACATCATCGCTCACCAAGATTCTGAGTAGTGTAAAATTAGGGCATCTGGATCAAAGATCCATCTACCCTAATTTCACCAGTTAACCGGGGACCTAATAATCTAGGTTCTCATCTGTTCAATTAAAAGACTAGATGATTCATCTATCTGATATATCTTCTCTCTTTCTACTTCATTCTAATATTAATTCAATAGATCCAGCTACCTTAATTTCACCATTTAATTTGGGACTGAATGATCTAGGTTTTCACTTATTTACAAAGATTTGAATAGATTAGATACCTATTAAATTCCTCTTATCTGCTTTTAAATATAACTTCAATCTGAATTGACAGCTATTTATGTATGTATCTAATACTCTCAGCCATCGTTAGGTATTGTATATGTATAGCTATTAATAACAATAATATTATTTTCTGACTATAATAATAGGTAAGGATGATTAAATAAAACAATCACAAATAAACAAATATTTAAATCAGTATTTTATTATTATTTTGACACCATTTCTTAAGACACATGACATTTTTCATTGCACATATTGATGAATGGTATAAACAGCTAAATACATCACTTGATAAATTGTATTCCTCATACAAACTATTTAAATTAGGACATTTAAAATCCTCCAAATCATAAACTCTACTTGTTGCGAACATTTCGCTGATCCATTTAACCTTTTCTTGACCTTTAGTATAAATATTTTTATCTTTTAAAAGCTCGATGATATTATTTCTAAGTACATTTTTATAAAATGCGTATGGAATGTAGCCTTCGTTCCACTGAATTTTTCTATTCCTTTCAATCCATCTTACTTGCTTATCTTCTGACTCAGTCAGCTCAAAGTTGAAAAATGGAGGCTTTATTAAATAAACTTGTAATTGATTTTCATAAGTTATTGCTATTTCTTTTGCAATAAATTCATTTTCATCAGTTTTAAATCCTTGCACGTCCACTATAGCATTCATGATAATTTTCGTACAATATTGGTTAGAGGCTTGTACTCTATAAGTCTATCGTTTACAATAAGACAGTAAGCAGCTGTGTTATCAGGAATATCATGAGACGTTTCTATTTCTAGACGTACATCTACAGGTCCAGATTTTAAATTCTCATTTTGTCTTGAACAGTCTATTATGAATAGAGGTGCCTTTTCTTTAAAGCTTACAATGTCTAACAAGGGATCTGCAGGAACGTTGTAGTAAGACTGACGAAACTTCGTGTATAATTCATATAATATACTGTATTTATTTTCATTAAAGTTTATATTAAGTGAGTCATACGGATAGTACTGAGAATTTAAAAATAAAGTTACGTTTGACAAATGACAATGATCAAATATGGAACTATCTCGGTCTTTCTTATTTTTTCTATTAGTTTGCAAACCGAATATTACATATCTAGGTTTTTCCAATTGTGAAGCTGTTTTCACGGACCACGAATGTTTGGTAGTTTTTGGTAATAATGGATATTCATACAGATCCCAATTTCTGAAAGCTATTTGTATAGGTTTATCCTTTTCTAAATATTTGAGTAAAGAAATCCTTTCACGATCTGATACTTTTATATGTGGCACTCGCCATTGAACTCTTTGCATATTAATCTCAACACTATCATCCTTATCAAGAATTACACTGTTTAAAATACTGCTACATCTGTTCAGTATAAGTTCATGCTTACAATTGATGATTATTTTCTTGTAATCTTCTGCAAATCCCATCACCCTGTTGAGTGGTATAATAATGCTAAAATATCCATCTTTGAGATTTTTATATCCATTTATATCCCAACCCCACAATGCAGCAATTCTATTATCCCCGTTGTTTAATGAAACATACGATTTTATTGTAGAAGTAATGCCCACATTTTTAATTCGATCTATCTCAACACCATTTATTTCATACCGAATGTCTTGGAAAAGAAATGCTAAAGCATTATTTGTAAAATTGACTGGTTTTTTAATTGGTTTTCCTGCAGAATCCTTCCCAGTCACAGTAACACGTCCTTCGATATAAATAGAGCTGGAGGAGGGAAGTACATAAATGTCTTGTTGATTAATAGATATTCGGATTTCATCATTTTCTTTAAAACTGTTGCTGTAAGGATTATACGTATGGATTTCGTAACTTTCTATTGAATTATCGAAATGTGGTAAATCATGCACATTGAGAATATTCATAGTTTAAATCCAAGAGCTTGAAGAAACTCTTTATTTTTTTTGGTAATTTTCTTTTTATCCTTTACACGTCGTTGCCTTTTGAATGTGTTCGAATGAATAGTACTGTTTAGGTTTGTTTTTGAAGTTATAGACTTATTATTGTTATTCTTACTAATGAAATTATTACTATTTTGGTTGAACACGATCATCTTTTTTGACCTCGAATGTTATTTAATGCACAATTAGTCACAGAATGAACGAAAAGAAGTAATAGCGAGCTATTTATTTTAAACTGTTATTACGCCAAAATGTTTGTAGAAACTTTAGACACAGATGTCCACAGTTATAAGAATTTGTTTTCTGAAAATTATAATAATTGTACAGAACATTATGATTTGCCACATATCTAATAAATTCTCTAGGTGGTCTCAAGTTGCCATAACTATCAAAATATTCAATATAGTCATAAATTTTTGCGTATGCTACCCAATGTGTACCAGGATTTTTCGCTGAATCTAAATTCACGATACCACACTCTATAGGGTGTGCATTTTCAGGTAATCCATCTCTCATAAAAACGCCTCGAAAGTAAGGAACATTGCGAGAGTGTTCAATGATATCAATATTAGAGAGGGCACGTTTAGGAAGACGATGAGTTAGGCTTTTTTTTTTGGCAAATGTATCGCTAAACCATTCTTGTAGGGTTTCAGACACAATCCTTTTCCAATACATACGCCCTCAATTTTCTGATTATGTCTTTTCATTTCTTCGAAACGTTTCATTGCAGTTTTATATTCATTATATGTTTTAATTATTCCTGATATTCCTCCAGCTAAGCTACCAGCAGCAGACAATCCTGCGAATATAGGAATAAGTGGAAGAACGCCTCCAGATTTTGGTATAGGTATGACTCTAGGGAGTATCACAGGAGAATCTTTCACCAATTCTTTAGCAGCTGCAAAAGCCATTTTTACTGCCATTTTTTTGTATTTGGGTTTCACTTTACTGATATGTTTACGCGCACGAGATACAATACTCTTAAATCTCTTTTTCAATCCAGACCCAGAACTAACTTTTACCAACATTGCTTTATTCACTAAAGTAGCGGCTAGCTTTTCTCCAACATTAGCAGTAGACGAAGTTGCTCGTTTTTTCGCCATCTTTAATAAATTTATATCTGCTTTATGTCGATCTTGTAAATTTGATGACTTTTGGTAAGCTATATCGTGTTGTTTACAGTATTCGTCCAATTGATTAATACCCTTATCACCTCGAGCAAGTCTTTCTGCTAATCGTGTTCCAGGCCCACAATAATTATATCCTGGTAAATGAAGTTCAAATGGTAGTTTATTAATTATACTGTTTAGAAGACTATTCTCTTCCATAACCAATCAATTACTGAACTAAAATTAGTTTATCAATAGTATTATAAAACATTTCTTTTATCGATCCAGCTATTTTCACTAGACGGTAACCCCAACCATTTAACATAGCACTTTTTATTTTTTCGTTTCAAAACTTTTTCTACTAAGTAGACATTAGGGTTTTCAGTTTTTTGAAGTTCTTGAATATAGAATGCTCCTAGAATAGGTCGACTTCTTGCGTCTTCTATCAAATAAGTTATAGGTTTAGTGTTTTGTATCTTAACGATCTTAAATATTTCTGTGGACCAATTGGGCGTGTAACCTTTTTCAAATGTTCCTTTATATTTACTGATACGTACAAAATCGTTAATATTAAGTTTTTTCTTTTCTCGAAGAGATTTTGACTCGTAAATCTTTTTGAACCTCTTCAATAACAAACTTTCATTATTTGCACTGACTTCATCAGGAGGTAAACCAATCGTTCTATGAACTGTGTGGTTGTAGATATCAATAACTTTACAGAGCAAACCATCCTTCCATTTATAGTTTCCTCTCAAACTAAATTCTTTATACAGTTTAGACTTGAGAGTTCTTATAAACCGTTCAACAATCGATGCTTTCTTTGTCGAGTAAGTAGAATAATGATTAATTTTGTACTTGTCTATCAATTTTTTAAACTTGTCGTTATAGAACTCGGTGCCGAGATCGGTTTGCAGGTTTTTAGGAACCCGACCTTTATCTAGTATTGACTGGAATGCAGCAGATACGAGTATCTTGTTTTTTTGTTTTAGTGGATATACCCATGCATACTTTGAAAATGTGTCAATGACAGCTAAAATATAATTATGACCTGAGTTAAGTTTTGAAACAGATTGCATATCGATTAAATCGGCTTGCCATAAGTCATCTATACTCTTCATAACAACATGCCTACGAGGAAAATTAACCCTTGCATATTTGTGAATTTCATTTACTACGCTTCTTTTGCTCATTTTCGGTAATACGATCAAAAACTTTTTTAATTTTATATATAATTTTAATAGTTATATATTTAACCAATCAAAGTTTCATAAGTTAAGATTTTATTCAAAACGTCAATCTAATATTGTTAAGTAAGTAGCACTATTGTTCATATCAAAAATATATATTTTGCGCATCCAAACTTGCATCACTATTTTTTGTTATTAAATACCAATTATTTTAATACTGTCTTTTCTTCTGTATTTATATTTTGTAGACTTGGATCTCAAATTTATTGACGTTTATGTTTGAAAGACTGTGTGATACTAATATGTTATAATTAGTAGTAAATCATTTTATTCTTTTATGATGTCAGCTTCTTTTAGTTCTTCAATTATAGATATAATTTCATTGTCATGATTGCTGTTACCTGCATTTTTCGAGGCCGTTAGTAGCATTAGCCTTTCAATTAACTCATTAGGATCATCCCAGTATATAAAATCTGTGTTCATTTTGTAAGATTTTTTAAAATTTTGCATATTACCACCGCGCTTAACAACTTTTTTTTCCATATAATCATCAATTGGTTCCGATTCATAAAATAAAGGTTTAATTATCTGGCAGTATTTCATTCCCTTATCTCCTTTTATTTGACCCATACTATTAAATTCTCTTTTATGAGCATTAGTTTTATGTAACAAATCTTTATAAACAAGTTTGTCTTTGTCTGAAACTAAATCTATATCTGGTTTTTTTTTAAATAGAAGCTCTTTTAGACCTCGTGTCATTTCGTACTCAATATCTCCAATTGAAATTATCATAATCTTGGGATAACTAGAAGTTTCTTTTAAAGCAATGGGTATATTTCCCATCATTAGTTTATTATTTTCACTGCGTACTCCAAAGGGTACATTTAAAGTATTAATATCATCAAGTATATTCTCTTTTACTAGCAAAGATAGAAAAGGTGTATCTAAGGTAGTAAGATATTTTTCATTTTGAATAGGAGTACTCATATTTTGTTCGTTACATTCCATATATTTTATACGACTATTTTCACTTTTAATGGAGTCGTTACTCTCAGTTTCAAAATCTTCATAATATGAAGTGTTCAAATCATTAGACTTCATTGATGAATTGCAGACTTCACCAATCTCAACATGTTTATTTTTATATAGGTTATTTTTGGTTAATTCCACCATTTCTGCCAATGGAATAGTAAGAGGTTTAAAAACCCTATTCATATTAAAGTTTGTTTTGTCTTCTTCATTTTTTATTTGTTTTATTTTACTTTTAATAGCTTGAACTGATTTAATTAATTGTTCTTTCATATTTATTTCCATATTTCATCAGCAGTCACTACTGCTAATTAATAATGTAGATCTCGGAATGAATCCCAATAATGCTTGTTGTGTGTACTTATATAACTATTATTGTCTTCATTCAAGTTTAATAAAAATGTCAAAACCCCGTCTATATCTACCGTTGTTTAATTCACAATCTTTATTAATCAATAAAAAAGCATGTTGGTCTTTCCATGTTTCATAGCATATGTTTTTAAAGTTACACTAAAGCATATCGGAGTTCACATGTTCATTGTAAATATGTCTCAAGTTTACGTCATCTTGTTTAAAAATTAT